>CM076570.1:1506188752-1506788752 GCA_034641835.2 Pinus albicaulis | reverse complement strand
AGGTCAAAAAACACCTCAAAATTGACCTTTCTGCCTCCTTTTCACGCTTGGCGCTATGCACAGAGCAATCGTGGGAGATTGGATTTTTGAGTAGGTAAATGTCATCCATTAATCACAACTCAAGTATTTATGGAAATTATACTCTTCAAGATTTCCAATGAGCCATCACGGGGCCAAATCCGATGTCGCGAAGGGGCCCAAAACTTAGCTGCAACAGGACCCATTTTCTACTGATATTGCGCTACGCACAGAGACAACTTTTGGCCAAAAAGTCAACAAAAGACACTAATTAATGGAAAATCGGTTTTTTAATATTTTCTTGAACAAAAAACTCTTGATTTGATTGGGGAGTTATGTTTTGGTTTTTTTTCATTTATTTTCTTATCCATTATGTGTGTTGGGACTTGCATTGTCATTAAGCACATTTATGACATTTATGGCTAAATTAGGGTTTCTGGAAGCCTCTTACGGTTTCCACCTCCTCATTTTCTTCATAAATAGAGCATGAGGGTCTTATGTATTTTGTGGGATTTTGATGACTTATGCTAAAGCAAGTACATAGTCTCTTGGAGTTTTTTATGGAAATTTGATGTCTTGGAGCTCATGCATGCCCTGGTTTTCTTGTTGATGGATAGAGATTGTTTGCAACATCCATAAGCTTGGTTGATGGTTTTAGATTAAGAAATGTTTCATGATGGCACCTTACTTTTGTTTGTCCTTCACTGCCTTAATGTTTTCTTCTGATGAGATATATTAGGGAATCCATCTCTTGCTCTCTAAGAAGTTCTTAGCTTGTTCATTTCTTGAACGGCTTAGATCAGTTAGTGTCAAATATGATTTATGGCTAGCCCTACATATTTTTGCCACTAAAATACTCTATTCTTGGAATCATCTCTTTAAAAGCATCTTTGCCTAGCTTTGTCAATGAAGTCTATTTGAATCATGCTCTTTGCCTTTACTAGCTAAATTTGTTTCAAAGAACCTTCACAGTTGTAACTTTAGATGTTTATATTTATCTCTTCTTCTATTGTTATAACTACTTGTGCATCTTAAATATTTTTCTACTCTTGATAATGAAATCTATGAAAGTTAAATAATTTTCTTTCCTTTCTATAATTTCATTTGAATGTTTGTCTTGGATAATCATCTGTGTTTCATTTTGAAATCAAATGGATTAGTTTTCACTTATGCCTTTGATTCTATTTCCATGCTTATGATTTTCTAACTCTCTAAGTCTAAAAAGTTATTAAATATTCAGATATGTCCTTCACTAGCTTGTATTCTCAAGTTTAATGTTCATATCATCATCCACCACAACCTCAAAGACCTACCAACCAATTTAAAATTTCCCTGCAAATGCTGTTGAAACCATTGATGAATTCATCATGATCTTGTTAGACTCCATTGCCCAATGACTTGACAATATTCCATGTTTTCTATCTAAATCCATCTGAGCATCATACCCAACCAAAAAAAATCAAAATACCCTACACTTAACATCTAGCCTAAAATCAACCCTAATCAGCAAACAAGTTCACATCTTTTCACCTACTAGAGAGATCCCTCTCTGAATCTAGGAAGGCTAGGTCCTAGGATTCCAAAGCTTGGTTTGATTTTACCCTGTCCATTTGTATCTCAATCAATCTAGAAAATTACGGGGACCTAACAGTATGAATGGGCATATCTTCCATTACTTTGATTAATTTTATGGCCTCATCAGTGGGATGGGTTTTTGGTATTACTGATGTTGGTGCTCATGTAGATACTAGTGCTGATGTACATACTGGTGCTGATGTAGATATAGGTGTTGATGTAGATACTATGGGAATAGTAGTAATGGGAAATTCTTCCATGCTAGCTTGTTTTTCCTATACAATTTTATCCATCTCTGTCTCCATTTTCTTTATTTGAACTGTCAACTTGATGATTAATTTCATCATCTCATCCTTTTGATTATCTGTCTCCAAAACCTCTTTGGTTTGTGGATGCTAAGTAGTTGGTAGTTTTAATTATTTCTTCAGTGCAGCTATGTCTGCATTTTTATTTTTTTATAATTTATTTTGTTTCTTTGATGTCAGTTGGACTATAGCTAGTTTCAATTATCAAATCTTCCAATGATTTAATCCTATTGTATTTTGCTTGTGATGAGGCTCTCTCTAGCTTTAATTGTGACTGTACATTTTCTAGGGATTTGTGCGACTTTTGGATAGTTAGAGCTTTTTTTGTCATGGTTGAATATATCATCTCTCCCGCCTGCTTGTGGAATTCAATTTGGTCAATTGGATGCACATCCTTGGCATGAAATTCAAAGCCTATCTTTTTATAGTCTTCTAAATTTTGGGGGGCCTATACCTTCGGCTGTAGGAATGTCATTTGCATTTTCCTTGTCTTGAGGTCAAAATATGAAAGCAACCTATTATGATCACTAGGAATTTTCTTCCAGTATTGCGCATATGTAACAACCTTCAATGCTTCATTTTTTATTTTAATATCTTTATATTTCTCAATGATATCCTTTTCCTTCTCAATTGGCTTGCTAGATGTTGAAATCTCTACACTATTTTTCTTTTGAATGATTTCGATGTTGGAAGATGATAGCAGAGGTGTTTCTTCTGTATGTGGTGTAGATGTATCATCCCTGATAACAATCCCTTTATCTGTTTCAATTGTCTCTTCCTGCCCTATTTCTGGGTTCAGCTTTGTTTTATTTTTTTACATAAGCTTGAATTTATTATCATATGTAGCTTCTGTTGAGTAATAGCCTTCTTCTCTAGACCTTTTTGAATTCCTATCCTGTGGGTTTGGAGTAAGTACGATGGAACTAGTATCAAGCTGCTCCTCCACCTCTTGTAGAGTGTTTTCCAACCACTCTGACTGGTTGGAATATTTATCAATCTCAAGCTTAGTTTCATGGATGAAAGGGGTAAGTTTAGACTTAATTCTTATTTTTCTTATGAAATCCAAGGGGCCATATGACCATTTGAAACTATTACTAAACTTTAGCTCTTGTAGGCATCTGTTTGCTTCCTTTCCAACATTCCTACTGTTGCATATAAAGGGCCCTAGTTGGTTTTTTTATCTTGAATTGGGTTTTATTTTTGGCTGAAAGGAAATTTACCTCATAAAAAATCAAGATATGTCTAATGTACTCTAAGGAAAATATCCTCATTGGGAGGTATTTGTGAATCTTGTAAGGGGCTAGTTGGATTCCATATACTCTGATCTCAGTGTGATTTTGGTCTAAATACCAGTCTCATGTCTTGCTCTGGTTAGATAACTGTATAAATTTTACGATTTCATCAATGATTCACGGTTAAATGTTTTCGCTAAGTATATTAACGACTAGGTATAAAAAAGAATAAATAAAATCTTTGAAACTAAATTCATTGGAATCCTTTCTAATCAAGGATGTCCAAAAGATTACAGATTGAGGATTACCCTCTATGTCTAGTTTTTTTATGTTGAGTGTCAACCTTCCTGACTGAAAATATATGAAAAAATGAAATAATACTGAGGATTATTTGAACAATCCTTCTTCTGGTAGTTTTATATGTTGATCATAAATAGCATCTGCCAGGAATTGGGCAAAGTTGAAAAGTAAAGCTAGAGGCTGGCATGGGAAAAAGGTAGAGAGGAAACCAAGGATGGATCCATCTACCCACTCATTAGTAAAATATCCTAGTATAAATGACAACATGGTCATAATTTGTTTGGTTCATTCTGGGAACATGGTAGCAGAGTATGGTGGGTTGTTTTTTGGAATTTTCACTGATTGAGGGAGGAGATTCCGAAAGATTTGAGACCTCTTAGGAAAATCTAGCTTAAGTAAAGCTCTGTAAGGGTTTCAATGGAGAAAGGAACTCCCTATGTTTGTGATGGAATATGCAACATTTGGTTAATGGACTGGGTAGTGATAGTTATTATAATTTCTTGATTAGGGGTGACTATGGCTCTTTCATTTGGCAAATAGCTGAGTTGGAAAAGTTTGATGACTTCAAGGAACTGGTAGGTTTGTGTGAATATTAGCGTTCCAAAGATGTATATCATCTACCGGATTAGAAAGCTTGTCATGGCTCCAGCAATGGAGCTCCAAGAGATTGTTGTTAGCGAATGTGTCTACTATTTTAAAGTCTTTATCAGCCAGTGGAGTATGGTCCACATCTAATAGGGGTGGTTGTAAAGGGTTTACATTTTGGATGCTTTTAGAAGCCATTGATTTGGAATTTATTAATTAAAGTGCTTAATTGATGGTGTTGGGTACTCAGAATTACTTGGAGTACTGAATTGTTGGTTGTAGAAAGGGTATGGGCTGCAGCGAGGCTTTAATTCTGGTTGGAAATGTATTTTCCACAAGTCCATAGAGATAGGGAAATGAATGGAATAGCGGGGTTTTATATTTTTGAAACTTGGTGGTTTATCACTTGGAGAAGGGGTAGTTTGGTGGTTTTGGATGAGGGGGTGCGATAAAACTAGGAGATGACGCATGGCAGGGGATCAAGCGGAGAAACCACCTATTTTTCACGCCCCCACCCCCATCCACATTAAATATGTAACGTTGTGCAATGAAAAGTTTATTGTGAGGCATTCAATCTATTTGGTGACGCTCAAATGAAAGGCAAAGTCAAGAGCTCCCAAGGGACGTGGGGTCAGGAAATAGATTAGGCGGAAGGTTTAAATCAAAGTGGGTTAGGAAATATATTAATCGGGGGGTTCAAATGAAAGTTGGTATATTTAATCTTTTGGCGCTTTTAAACTATTAAAAGTGGGTTTTTTGTTTTTTTATGGAAATATAAAGTTTTTAAAGGGGTATGGGGTTTTCAAAGGGGAAAAGGGATTTTAGTAAGGGGAAGGGGGTTTTCAAAGGGGAAAGGGATTTAGTTAGGGGAAAAGGATTAGGATAAGGCAAAATGAAGAGGGGAAGGGATTTTAGCAACGCGAAGGGTTTAGAAAGATATTTTTGATAATGGATAAGCATGATGATGCTTATATAACTTTTGAAAAGTATTCTACCTACCCTTTTATTCATGCTAACATTTTTCCTTTCCTTTATTGGGTGCATTTGAGCTTTTTGAACCTTTTATTTTCTTTTGATAAGCAAACTAACTTATTTGTAACCTTATATCTTCCAATGGATCAGATTAAACTTATGAGCTCATTTTTCTTATCTACCTAACTACTGATCTTCCAAGATTAAATGGTTTGGTCGTATATTTATTCACTAACTATCATAACATAAAATTTAAAGGCATGAATGATCAATATTAGATTGCATGATCATCATGAATTGTGGCATTTTGCACAAGCTGCACACAATTTATTTGCAAAAGTAAAGTAAACTAAGAGTAGTGGCATTTGAATGTGCAACACTTTCAAAATTTATTTTTTTATTCTTTTTATGGGGTTCATATTTTATATTTTTTTTATCTTTCTTTATTTTAGTACTTTGATTATTCTTTTAGGACATACCCTCTTTTCATTTTTTAATATGGAAAAAATTGCAGAAATGAAAGCTATGTACAATATTACAAGCCTTAACATATCCAATTCAAAATTATGATCCATATTATTATAGGGATCATAATTGAGGCCCCATTGTTGATAACACTATTCCTTTTTCTCATGAGGCCCTTAGGGAGTTGTACCAGAAACTGGATTTTGCTAGGAGGGCTAAAACCTTAGAGTTTTTCATGGCTTCTAATGCCACAATGCCTACCAAGAATCCACCCTACCCTTCATCTATCTTTCCTGATAGGACCCAACACATTGTTACTATTTTATCTTATTTATTAGGGTATCACACTTATCAGTGGGTATATGAATCCGTGGTTGGTTTCTTGTCTATTCTTTCCTCAGATTCCAAGCCCATATTTTTGTTCAATTATGCCCAGTTTCTTGTTGATGCTATTCATGATCAGTTCCTAAAATTTCAAACATAAAAGGTTTTCAAATACACCTCCATGTTGGTGTATATGTTTGTCTACTTTCAATCCAACAAATTTCAGTTTGACATGATGAAATTAAATGATGATTCTCAACCCCAATCAATGATTTTCTAGACTACTTTACTAAGGAAGGAGCAGAAAAATTATTCCTACAAGAGCGTTGTAGACTTATTTGTACATCCAACAATTAATTCACTCAGCACTGCAACAGAGCCAAGGGTCAGTGAAAAAATAAAGAAGGTTATTCAATTCAGCGATCAGATTAGAAAAACTACTTGGTACCTCTACCAAAACTACACACAAATCAGAGTCTATGGTGGTGAATTGGCCACATACAAACTACCCAAGTACCTCTCTATGAGAATTTTTGCACTAGAATATATCAGAAAAATGATAAATGTAGATGAGGTGCATTTTGTGTCTGCAAAGAAAAAGTCTCAATTCAGGATTAAATCACATATTGGTCAACTCATTTGCAACAACAGAGCAACATGGGATGAGGTAGATATAATATTGAAGGATATGAAGTTCACTCACAGCTTCACTTGGTCATATGATCCCATGGGAATCATCTCTAAGAAGAGGGTGGCGAATAAATCCACACCATACATTCATACCCACAGATTGGAGATAGAAAAGTACATGAATCAAGAAGAATGGGCAGCCAACACACTCCAAGAGGCAGAAGAGAAGGTTATTTCCAATTCAAGAATAAAAACACCAACTCCACAATAAAGGAAAGTTGCAGGATAAAAATATGATAAAGGAAAGGAACCAGAGAAGAAAACGAGAAGAAAAAGGACAAGGATGAAAAAAATGACATGGATATTGATACATCCACCAAGGAGTTCAAGAGGAAATATAGGAAGAGAGCCAAAGTCCACATGGCCATTGAGCAGGGTAGTAAGAAATATCAAAAAACAATTATCACAATCAGAGATTTTCCAAGCTCCTCTAGAGCAGGTGGCCATACAGTTTTCTCAACATCTTCTCCCACCATTCCTTCCCAAAAATAGAATGTGCAGACTCCAACATCTACTACCACTGCAAGCCAAAAGGAGGATGATATATATGATACATTTAAATAAATCAAATGAATAAATGAGATACTTAAGACCATCACTTATAATCAGTTTTGGAAACAAAAAATCAGCTCCCAAAGTAGGCTTCTATCAACTTTTGACTCTGAAAAGGGAAGAATGAAGATGGCCTTCTTAGAAGCATGAATCCCTCAACCCAAAACTGCAATAGACTATAATAATAACTATTTTGAGTTTGATATAAATAAAATTCATCCCATAGACCAAATGGAAATTCATAAGCAAACAGGATAAATGATTTCCTCCACATTAGCCAGTATAGCCAACGAAACCTTATATCTTGTTGGGACTTTGGAAATGGGAGTAGGGGATTTTAAGGGTTGTGGGAACTGTTTTTGAGTGTGAGGGAGGGTAAAATGTATGTGGGCTAGGAAATTTAGCTTGCAAACTTCAGAAATGAGGTTTCACCCAGCAAAACACATTGTGAAGCTAGGGTTTCGTTTTTGGGACTTGGGAAATGGGAGTAGGGGATTCTAAATGTTGTGAGAAGTGTGTTTGAGTGTGAAGGAGGATAAAATGTATGTGGGATAAGAAATTTAGCTTGCAAACTTAAGAAATGAGGTTTCACCCAGGAAAACACATCATGGGGAGAAATGGAGGATTTTCACCATAAAAACAAGGAAATGAAGTTGATAGGAGGAATGAATGGGCTTTAAATTACTTGTAAATTGATGATGAAGACTTCCACTACCGTGCAGAACCTTTGGAAGATATATTTTTTACTGTTGGAGTGAAAAAACAACGTGCTACCTGAAAGTGTAGTGTGGCAGCTTGGAATCACTTCTTTGGAGTGTATTTTGATGCTAAGAGTGTTGAGGCTTACTTTGTTGTGAGTGATATCTCTTTGAAAATGGAATTAGTGAGAGAAATGATCTTGATGGTATTTTATAACTTTTGGAAGTCTTTTTCTTCTTTGTGGTGTGGCAGCCCATCGTGTTATTTTCACTTTTTCTTTGAAAACTATGTAGCTTTGAAACATTTAGAACTTATTATATCATAATTGAATAAAATTACATATGAAACAAGCTTTATTGAGAAAATTCTAAATTATCACTCCTTCATTTGCCAGATTTGTTAATGAAATGACTAATTTTGGTGACTTAAACCTTAATGACCTAATGGTGACATTGGGCTTAATGAGGACAACGGTGGAATGACTGAGATTTCAATGACGAATCATCCAACTCTGAGATGGAAATGACCAACAATTTTTTTTTTTGAATGAAGTAGTAATAGACCTAGACACCACTGGAGAGTGACCAAATTTTTATTTCAAGACCTACTAAAACCATAAAAATTGACTCGAAACCCTAACAAATTTTTTGAAAGAGAACATTTGATCACTCGTGATAGGAAGGAATGACTAACACTAATAGGATCCAACCCTCAGCACCATCCATGGACCACGTTTCATAAATTTTCACACTGGATCCACATACTTTAATACATCACAACTTGCAAACTAATTTTCATCACATAATCCTTGTTGAACCGTTTAAAATCATATAAGACAAATATGAAAACTGAAACTCATTATTGCACCCAAAACATTCATCAAATTCCTTAACACACCCACTGAACAAAACACTCACCAATCGCTTGAATACTAAAATAACCAGTGAAGAAAACAATAACTGAATCAAACTCCAACTTAATTGAAATAGAACAATGAGATCAAAGTAACCAGAACACATAACTCAATTCACAATACTGCATCAACACATTGAATCAACTGCAACCTTGATCATTCATAAAACAAAAGGTATACACTACTTCACTTAAGGAAACCTGCATGTATACACATTTTTTTGTAGAGAAAACTGTGTACGTATCTCAATATACTAAGTTCAAAAACGGTTACTCTGAATTAGTCATATAATTGAACGTAGTCATTTAGCTTACAAATATCTTAACCCTCACATAGTGTAATATTCCTTTTTTAGAAATATCACAAGTCTGTGCTAGAGATGGACTATGTGGGAATTTACCAGATATGTCACCTTCTAAAGAAGGGTGAGATCCAGAGGCTTGTTGGCCCTTTGCAGACTCTGTCTACAGATATGCGAAATTTCCTAGTAGGAATGGCTAGCAAGCCAAGCCTGGAAAACACATTTCCCAGGAATGGAGGTAGCAGGATTTGATCCCTAGTCTGGGATCATTTTAATATATCTATTTAGAGCTCAAATCCAAGAGTGGGCTCAAAATAAATATCTCTAGGATCTTAAGACAAGTCCCCTTTGCCTGTTTATCCTCAGAAAATGCCCAATGAAGAAGGCTACATCAACAATGATCATGTACTAGTATAGAAACATTATATGAGATAGAAAATGTGCATGAAACCATAAATATTCACTGAATATATGTAGAAGAAAGTAAATATACAAATTATTGAGGAATCACTCACTCAAGTTGAGCAAAGAACCCCTCAATTGGCATGCATATGGAGACATATCAAAATACATCTACACAAGGATGCTTGCGACTAAAAATATGCAGTAAATAGATGATAATGCTACATATATAATTTCAATACAGGGATATGGAAATATAAATCTCAAATAAGGATGGGGGAGCAAGATATCAACCCCTGGAATCAATAATACATCAATCCTTGGAAGGATTGGTTGAAATGTACAAAAAGGAAAAATGTCGGAGTTGCTACCTCCGAACTAGAATAGCACTGCAACTCAGAAAATGGATTGATATGGCTAAATATGCTGCATAATCTCAATAGACCTCCTCCAATTGATATTTCAAGGGAGAGGCTGATCCAATCCTTGAAGATCTTTCCCTCCAAACTAGTGGTTCAAACCCCACTGCAATTTTGCTCAGAAATAACGTAGTCAAAGGAAGGGATTGTGCTGTGAATGATGAGAGGAGTTGTACCTGATGAAAATATATGGAAAATAGATTTTAAATCTCCTCTATTGGACTCCCAAATGCAAAGAATCTCTCTCCTCTAAAATTAGAGCTCCGGAAGTGATGCTATGGAAACCTCCACTGCAACCCAGCAACACAATGTTTCCTGCACTGCTCAAAACGTTGTATTGAAGGGAAATGCTTTGGCCTTGAACCAAAATGTGGAGAAGCTGAAGAAAAAACCTTCAAGAGGCTTCTCAAGAAGGAGGTAATCCTAAACAGGATTTCCCTTGTGCTTAACAACACAGCTATCTCAGTTAAGCAACTGAAGAGAGCAAGCAATTCGAAAAATCCAAGAATGAGAAAAATGGTTGCTTTTCCCCTCTTTTATGCCAATGAAGGCTCCTTGGCCATGTAACCCACACATTAGGGTTTCTTCCTCCCCAAGAAATTGCGGTGGCTTCCCAAGCAAGCCACATCTCCATCTATTGCATAGCTTGAATGGGTCAACATGACCTAACCTCCTTGCAATTATCCCTTTTCACACATTGGTGTGCAAAAATAGCTCTAATGATGCTTCTATTTTATTTCATGTGGGATTTTATTGATATTTTATTTATGAATGGGTCTCCTTACCCATTTTATTCTCCTCCTAGCTAAAATATCCAAAATTAATGTTCCAATTAGCTTTATGCTCATTTGGGAACATTACAGTCCTCCCCTCCCAAATATTGCTTGTCCTCAAGCAAGTGTGAGGTTAGAACTGAGTTATTCCTCGTCCTTTCCCTATAGCACCCATATATGATGCCTACCTCTAAGTACCAAGGTGCCATTCCATCAATCAAGTCCTCACAATGTCCCTCCCAAGTATGCAAGCCAGCTGCCAAGATGTCATCATGCAATGCTGAAATACTCAAGAGGATAACAGAGTGATGTCTAGAGGTTCTCCCATAGTATGGAGTCTATAGTGTAGGGAAAAATATTATCCCCATATGGTCCATCCATCCCCAAGCTATGTGCCATGCAAATTGAGTCACCTCCCAACTAGGCAACTCCTGAAGTCTGTCATCCACCTTTGGCTCTGGCAAAGTAGGTGGGATGAAAATCTGCTCATTGTAGACCACAAAGTCTACCCCACACTGTCTACCTCTTCACTTAAGATAAGTGTAAGGTATCTACTGATCCTGGGCTGTAATAAAGTTTCCATCAAGTGGCAAGATGAAGGTTGGGCCTCTAAAGGCCTCTCCCCCAACGCTGCAAATCATGTTGGCCCAAACATCTCCATATGTGATGATTTGGGAGTCATCCTCATATGTCATCATGTCCATCATATGGCTCACCTCATAAAATAATGACTGTCCTGGAATGGTGGCCATCACAACTATCATGATCCTCTTAGAGCATGCACTGCAAAAAGAGAGGGATCATCCTCCCTCAAGGGACACACCCAACCAAGGTGTCTCTCTCCTGACCATGCTCCTTATAAGAATAGGAGTAGCATCATAAGGAACAAAAAAAATCATCATGATGGCTGCCATGTGTAGCAAGTGAGTGGGGCTATGGTTCCCCATCTGTAGCCAGCGCAGCTTGATCCCCAACTGCAATAGAGAATGTAAAATATTGTGGTTTTCCAACCACCTGTGAGCTTCCCCATTCTCCTTATGTGTTTGGAGGAAAGGAATAATGTAGGATGAAAAGTGATCATGCCCTCCAACACATAGCTCTTCCCCAAGTCTCCCTAGGGGATTTTCATCAATCACGCTTGTGGTCTCCAATGACCCAAGAAGCCTAAGAAAAGGAATGCCCCTTCTTGGAGCAATTTCCTGCACATAGATGGTCAAAGGAAGTTTACATGCAAGATAAAAATCAGAATGTATATGACTAAGATTCTTACCATCTTCTCTGCTCATGTAAGTGGAGTAGCTCATGGATATGCCTCCTCCCATCCTTAAGGAGAGAATGAATGGTTGTGCTAGCTCTCCCAAAGAGGGATGTGCCTCCCCTACATCTGCATGACTTCTGCATCTCCCCATGTGCTGATGTGTCCCCTCCTCATGGAATTGGTCACCTAACACCATGCAGGTAAAAATATCCCTGGAATACTCCACCCCAAATTGGGAGCTCCAATGTGGATCCATTCTCCATAATGACACCGCTGCTGATCCCTCATGTAGACTCACTGTCATATGGATGCTTCCTTCTTTGACATCTCCTATGCCAAAGATATAAGTGGGAAGTTTTCCATCCTTCCCCTATTGTTTCTGCATTAGCACAGAATCTGAAATGGGAGTGGGCAATAGTGATGATGAGAGAAAACTCCCCTTCTTCCTACAGCTACCCAAAGCTCCCTGAGATATATCAAGCTCTCCCAAGGTCTCCACCTCTATGAATTCAATGAGTGGTGCCCCAAAATGTGAAGCATCCCTCCTCCTCCATTGATCTAGTGATCTCCTTGGTATAATGTCTCCATGCAGTGACACATCATCATCAAAGGTAGACTGTATACATGAATGGACAAATGTGTCTATGCCCTCACTGTGCAAGCCAGTCTCCCTCCATGGTGCATCAAACTCTAAAAATGAGTAAGGGTAATTAATCATCATCAATCAATGTTGTCTCTTCCCCTTACCTTCTCCTTGTGTCCCCAAGTTTCCACACCTCCTCATCAACGACACAGATGGATCATGTGTTGTGCCTTGATATCTATACATTATATCCTGGGGTACCTCTTGCAATGATGCAAGAATCCCTTCACATGGAGCAAGGGCTCCACCTTCCTCTGCATGAGGTACTAGATACTCTCTATTTGTGCTAGCGCTGTTGCTCCCATCCTCCTCCTCATGGGTGGGAAACCTCCCAATAATGGGGTCCTCCATTGGGAAAGAGACCCTCATGCTACCCTGCTCAAGTGTATATGATGAAAATCTTTCCTCCAGCAAGGTATGGTGTAAGGTCCCAACCTCCCTTATGGTTGTATGAAGTAGAGCGGAGTCCAAAGATTCATCCATCACATGTAGGGTTCTGTTTTGAGTGTGTTCCTCCACATGTGTTTTATGAATCCTCCCATCAAATCTCTTTACTAATGCATGAGATAAAACATGTGAATTTTTAAAAGGAAAGGATTCAAAATTCCACCAGGTGTAAGCTTTAACTCTTCAATGCAACACTGCAAATGTGGTTGCTTCTTCTTCAGAAATGTTGTGTTGCTGCAAAATGGAGTCTAGCCCCTCCACCCAAGCTTTGGCTGAAACTGTAAGTGACCCATCAAAATTTGAGAGAATGCATCTATCATGCTTCTTCTTCCTCTCCTTGGTCACTCCTCCTTCTTCTCTCATCTCAGTTATGTCACTGCTGGACATAGGACTGTGCTGGTCATCATGGTATGTGGCTGCATGCTCACTCTCACTATGTGCAACTCTAGAGTTTTCCCTGGAATCAAAATCCTTGGGAGATGCTCCATCCATCTCCTCCCTTGTCTCCTTGAGACCTCCATGAATTCTTTGAACACATTTAGGAAGAAGCCTTGTGAGCTTATCCTCCTTCCTTCTCCCAAGAGATGGAGTCTCTCTCCTACTGTTCTTCTTGTCTCCTTCTAGATGAGAATAGGAAGTGCAGGGGTCTTCCTTTTCTGTTTTCTCTTCCTCCTTAGGGAGGTTCTTCTTCTTTTCAAAAATGGATGATATCAATCTCATCCTCTTCATCTTTTGTTCTCTTTCTTGGGCTTGAGAGCCACAGGCTGAGCCAAGAAAGGTTCTCTGATACCACTGTAACATTCCTTTTTCATAAATATCACAAGTCTGTGCTAGAAATGGATTGCAGGGGCATTTACCAGATATGTCAGCTTCTAAAGAAGGGTTAGATCTAGAGGCTTGCTAACCCTTTGCAGACTCTGTCTACAGATATGTGAAATTTCCTAGTAGGAATGGCTAGCAACCCAAGCCTGGAAAACGAATTTCTCAGGAATGGAGGCAGCAGGATTTGATCCCTAGTCTGGGATCCTTTGAATATATCTATTTGGAGCTGAAATCCAAGAGTGGGCTAAAAAATAATGTCTCTAGGAGCTTAAGACAAGTCCCATTTTCTTGTTTATCTTTAGAAAATGCCCAATGAAGAGGGCTACATCAACAATGATCATGTACTAGCACAACAGTGTTATATGAGATAGAAAATGCGCTAAAACCATAAATATTCACTGAATATATGTAGCATCAAGGAAATATACAAATTCTTGAGTAATCACTCACTCAAGCTGAGCAAAGAACCCCTCAATTGGCATGCATATGGAGACATATCAAAATACAGCTACACAAGGATGCTTGTGACTAAAATAGCATAGTCAATAGATGATACTGTTGCATATATAATGTCAATACATGGATATGGAAATATAAAGCTCAAATAAGGATGGGGGAGCAAGATCTCAACCCCTGAAATCAATAATACATCAATCCTTGGAAAGATTGGCTGAAATGTACAAAAAGGAAAAATGCCGGAGTTGCTGCCTCCGAACTGGAATAGCACTGCAACTCAGAAAATGGATGGAGATGACTGAAGATGTTGCATACTCTGAATAGACATCTGCCAATGGATCTTTCAAGGGAGAGGGTGATCCAATCCCTGAAGATCTTTCCCTTCAAACTAGTGGTGCAAAACCCACTGTAGTTCTACTTAGAAATAACACAGTCAAAGGAAGGGACTGCACCGTGAATGATGAGAGGAGCTGTGCCTGATGCAAAGATATGGAAAATGGATCTGAAATCTCCTCTAATGGCCTCCCGGATGCAAATAAGCTCTCTCCTCTAAAATTAGAGCTCCAGAAGTGATGCTATGGAAACCTCCACTGCAACCTAGCAACACAATGTTTCCTACACTGCTGAAAACACTGTACTGAATGGAAATGCTTTGGCCTTGAACTAGAATGTGGAGAAGTTGAAGAAGAAACCTTCAAGAGGCTTCTCAAGAAGGAGGTATTCCTAAACAAGATTTCCCTTGTGTTAAACAACATAGCTATTTTAGTTAGGCAACTAAAGAGAGCAAGAAATTCGAAAAATCCAGGAATGAGCAAAATGGTTGTTTTTCCCCTCTTTTATGCCAATGAAGGCTCCTTGGCCATGGACCCCACACATTAGGGTTTCTTCCTCCCCAAGCAATTGTGTTGGCTTCCCAGGCGAGCCACACCTCCATCTATTGCATAGTTTGACTGGGTCAACATGACCTAGCCTCCTTGCAATTATCCCTTTTCACACATGGGTGTGCAAAACTAGCCTTAATGATGCTTCTCTTTTATTTCATGAGGGATTTTATTGATATTTTATTTGTGAATGGGTATCCTTACCCATTTTATTCTCCTCCTAGCTGAAATAGCCAAAATTAATGTTCCAATTAGCTTGATGCTAATTTGGGAACATTACACATAGTTAGCGGCAACAAGAATATTTTCAACCAATCAGCATGCAACCAATTTCAACTTCATCATTCAATCAGTTATACTTCAAACAATATCACTCAAACCATATCAACATGAAGACATCATTAACATACAACAGAGATACATCAGCACTGATCTGATTGATCAGTCATTTATAATAAAAAACCATTCCTTTATGTACGTGAATTTAATGAAATTAACCCACATGTATATGCAACTTGAGGAAGACCAACCTACGTACATATCTGAAATTTTTGACCTAAAATTGCGCATCTTTTCATAACTTCAAAAATACCTAGATCATAACATTCAGAGATGAAACATATGTCAATACTTAGATCTACTCAATCCATGAGAAGATCATACAATTGAAAGTCATTCCAAGTCTCATGATATTGATCCATCATTGTATTCATTGGTGCATTATTATTTTAGATCAACTTGTCAACTATATCCCTTACAATGAAAATATACTTCAGATTGAAGTATTCATCAGAAGACCCTTACAGATGCACACTTAGCACTTTCATCTTCGCCTCCTTATATAGTTATAGCCTTAGTGAATGCCATCAGAAAAAACCACACTAGTGTCAGTGGTAATCTTGGACGAATAACCGTTATTGTGCTCAATATTTTGGGCTAATACCATGGTAAAGACCCTTAGTATTAATAAATAAGTGCGCCGACATGTACGTGACTTGGCTTCTTCATACTCACGTGTGAATGAGATTTCGCCTTGACTAACCCACATATAGATCTTCAAATATTCACCTTCATCAAACTTTTGCTTCTAACCTACAAACCTTTGTCCCATGATTATGTTATCTTGTGCGATCACTTTGTCACCTTTGAACTGATCTCTGAACTCATTTGGTTACCACTGAATTGTTCTATTACCAGTGGGTTGTCATCAAGGAACACATGTACCATAATTCCAACATCAAATGCTAATGAAACATATCCCATCATGTAATTTGCATCGAGATCTTTCCTACGATGCTTGAATTGCCTCAAATAGATGTTGTATGAGAAAGTTATAATCTTCTGAAGTTTTTATGAAAGAGTAAAAAAAATCTTATAGAAGCATAGTCTTAATCAATTAGTTAGTGGTAGTTGCAACTATTACCCTTGTTTACTTTATTGGTGCATTGCAACATGATTCGCACCCTATGTCTTGTCATGCATTAATGGATAGGAAATTATGTCATTTAAGGATATTGATTAAATTTTTTAGGTAAATGTTGTCATGGACTAATGGATAGGAAATTATGTCATATGAAGGATATTGATTAGAATTTTTAAGTAAATGTTATTTATAGAGAGTGTTATTATAATAATTAATATTGTGATTTATGGTTAAAATTATGTATGGACAAAATAGTAAATGACTATTAAATATAAGGAAAGATTGGAACTCACATGAAATTAATAATAAAATTGTAAATTTATGTCATTTTATTAATACTTAATTTATAATTTTTATTTACTGGGGAAATTTATTATAATTTAATTGTCAAATTAATAGTGAGAATAACCATTATTCATTGTTATCCACAAATGCAGGATGGCTCATCATTGTCATTCAAGGAAAATCACGCCATGTGTGATCCTTAAGGGAGTAAGACTTCGCTAGTGCCAAATACCTGTAAATCTTGCACCATTAGCGTATTTTCTTAAGTCCTAAAAAAATAAACTCTTAACCGAACAAAAATAATTTAAAAACATACTCCACACCCAATACTCTACCCATAACTTATACAAGATACTAGAAAAAATTATTCCATAATAATCATATTCTTGTCAAAACAACTTATTTGTATTTCAAATTATTTGGACATTACATTTGAAAATAATTTTGATCAATCATTTTTTATTTTCAATAATTTATAATATATTATATTATAATTATTAATTAAAAATAATAACAATAATTTAATATATATATATATATATATATATATATATATATATATATTATTGAAAATAAAAATAATAAAAATAATTATATATATATATATATATATATATATATATATATATATATATATATAATAATAATTCAATACAATATTACAAAATCTAATATATATTTATATTTCTATTATATTTATATATTTAAAATTCGATATAATATCAATTTCCAATATGAATATGTATGATAGAAACAACATTATATTTAATCATATTTTGTATTTATTATTTTTTGAATTGATATATCTCACATCACATGACGTAAAGGTGGCACATTTCACTATATATATTATTGAATTAAAATTATTGTTAACATACCATTCGAATATTATTATTATAATTATTTTTATTTTAATTTTTTTTTTATTTTGTATTATTTTAATAATAATAACATTAATATATTCTTCCCCGTGTTAAAGTATCTATCAATCAATTTCAATGTTATATATTAATATGAATATTTTTTTGACAGTGATGACAAAGGTTAAAATAAAAGATTTTGTGGCATCTCTTTTCTTTCTTACTTTTGTTTGACTACACTTTGACTACTCATTTGTGTTTCCATTTCCTAATATTAAATAAACTTACAGTTTCTTCATATTATTGAACTGGTTTCCCATGATGTGATTTTAATGGAATCGAATGTATTATTGATATCCTATGTACAAAAAGTGAAAAGTGCATATTGGAGATATATGCCTTTGAATAATTTTCTCTCTTGTTTTGAAGATTATAGTTGTGGTATTCCAAAGGGGTAAGAACTCTCCATAGTGGTAACGCATCAAAGTACTCAATAATAATATTTATATCACCCACTTGCTCATTTCTTTGTCATTAACCATACTATGAGTACCTCTTTTAACAGTGAATGTGTTCTTCTTTTTATTATTCAAATACATACTATTAATAAATTTATTATTTTATAAAGAGGAAAGTTATTAATAACCCTATTAGTAAGTTGTTCAAATGTTGCATTCATGTATGGCAAATTATAAATTATATAAAAGACTCAACAAAATCTGGCATCTCAACTAAAAGGCTAAACATAAAGCTGACCATCATTATTATTCCTAGCTTTTAATCAACTTTCATATAAGAATATTGTGATACACTTAGGTTATTCTTTGTGAGTTTCATGAAGAAAAATATTCCAAAAGCATTCAAACATTTTTTATGATAATTTTGACCTAATTCCCTTGTCTAAATTTCGATGATGACTTCAACCCGAACAGCATTGTAGAAAAAAATTATAAAATACATTTTGGGTAAACATATTGCAAGGTGATTGTGAAACATAAATTCTTTATATAATTTTATTATGTACTCTTTGGTACTTAGGGATATTAGATTAGGGAAGTTTTTTTTATAATATTTTATTATTATTATTTTTGGTTAAAAAATTGTAAAGCATAATTTAGTTGTTTATAAAAAATTATTTGTATGCAATTTTTTTAAAAATTTAATATAGAATTGTATCTTTAATAAATTTTATAGAGTTTGAATTTTAAAACTTTCATAAAAATTTTGTAAGAGTATTTATCACCCTAAAAGTATTTTAAAGTTAAAATTATATAGGTTATATGTATTTAAGTTAATGTGAAAATCTATTTTTTTTTAAATAAAATAAACATAGCATTAAAATATATGAAAATTAAAATGTATAAATTCAAATTTGAAGATTTAAAAAATATAAAATATAAATAAATATAAAAGTACAAAAGAGAAAATATACTATTTGATTTAAAATAGATATATATAATTATTATATGACTTTAGTAATGATTTAGAATGGGAAAGACAAAATTTTGAACCTAAAACAATAATTTTGAGGCCAATTTAGAAGATCATTTTAATGGAAAAGATTTGAAAATATTTTGGCTTGAGGATTAAGAAGTGGAGCTTTGAGATTCTTTTACTTTAATTGTAATTTTGTTAAAGGTCTTACTTATATTTTATGAATCTATATATTTCCAACTACGGTTTCTTTTCCTTAAATGGAATTTGTATGGAAAAGTAATTTCCTCAATAAGGTAAGATCTATTTATTCCTTGTAGGTTTTTTTGAGTTAGCAACAACTCTCTATACTTTTTTTATTTCCTTACCTAATAGAGGAAAAATAGCATGAGGCCACCTTTTATTCTGAATGTTTAAGCCTTGATGGATTTTGCATTAAACTCATCCCTTCACTTTAATGCTTTCCATGAAAGTTTAATTTTGCTCCTTTCCATTTAAAACTTGATAGTTTATCTTAAAAAATTCTTTAATCTTTTCCTCAACCTTTTAGCTACCTTTCTCATCTTAAAAACTCTCAAAAACTTTTACAAACTATTATTTTCACATCTTAATTTTTCTCTTTTCCCTTTAAAACTCACTAGTTTACCTTAAAAAATTCTTTAATCTTTTCCTCAACCTTTTAGCTACCTTTCTCATCTTAAAAAATCTCAAAAACTTTTACAAAATATTATTTTCAGATCCTTCGTTTACTATTACACCTAACCTGTCTTTAGATGCAATAGAACACTTGATAACATTATTTTGTTTTACTTGCAACACGTTGCATTCATCCAAAATTTCAAAGCTTTTGTTATTTCACATATAATATAACTTAAAAAAACAATTTCTTACAACATCTTAATCCTAATTATTTTCCACTTGACATATCTCAAATTTTCATAACTTTTCAAAAGGGTTTAAATGTATAACCAATTTCATTTAGATTATAAAAAATGAGAGCTAATTTTTTTTTACATTTTAAAATAACAATAATAAAAAATCAATGAGCTCTAATTTACAAGATTTTGGATTGGAAGTTCTATGAGTTTATATTTTTTCAATAGTTGTTACTTTCCCTCAAATAGAATTTATACTCAAAATTTATACCCTCAACAATGTAATGGCCTAATTATTTCTTGTAGGCTTGTTGAGTTACTAATAATTGCCTCATACTACTTTTTACTTAATTATCCAATAGAAGAAAAAATAACATGGATCTACTCCTTTTGTTTGGCATATTTGAGCCTTCCTTGCATGGTCACTTTGAAGTTTCTATGAAGTTTATTTTTTCTCTTTCTCTTTTAAAACTCACTATACTCCTCAAAATTTTCAACTCATTAAAACTCACTATACTCCTCAAAATTTTCAAAATTTTCAGCTCATTAGACTCCTCAAAAAAAAAATTCATCTTTTCCTCAAACATTAAAGTTTTGTCCTTCTAGAAACTCTGAATAACATGCAAATCCTTCTTTTTCACATCACTTATCCCTTCTTTTCCTAAAAATATATTGTACTTCACATCACCCATCTCTTCTTTTCATAAAATTATATTGTATCTAGCCTATTATTGGTTGCAATAGAGTGTGGTATCACACATATGTTTTTTTTGTTATAACACATCACATTGATCCATTGTTTGAAGAATTTGGCATTTTACAGAAAACATAATTGTTCGTATTGCACGTTGCATTGGATGAAGTTTTTTTTCCTTGTAGCATAATTGTTCGTATTGAAAATTGAAGGAAAAAAACACAATATACTTTCCAGAACATGAAAATTAAAGGAATCATATAGAATATCTTGATGTACCTTGGTTCAAATTTCATACCCTGATTCATTATAATTTCAGATATATGGTCTAAGGAATTTAGGCTTCATGAATGCTCCTAAAATATCCATAAAAAAAACCATGAAACAAAGAGTATACAGATAGAGTATTGTCATGTACTTGTGGTTCAATTTATATATCTTGGTTTGCTATAATTTTAGAGATATTCTCTTAAGAAGTTAAGCTTCTTGAATGCTACTAGAAATTTTCTTCAGACAGGTCATTTTGGTATTTTTGCTACATCTTTCTTTCTATGTTTCAAAATATGAAATTTGGAGGAGACAAAGGAGAGACCTCAAGAGAAGAGATCTTTAGGTACTTGTGGTATAAATTTTAGAACTAGATTTTCATAATTGGATATGTTCTATGTTGTGCAAATTCATTCTTGGGAAGAATCCAAAATCAACAACTTTTGGGAGATGTAGACTTGGTAGAGGAAGAAGCAACAGATAGACATGTTAAAGGAAGAATAAAATAGCATATTTCGTGAATATATAAGGAGCAATCAATCTTGGTGAAAGAATATTCAAGTAATAGAAATTATGCGGTAGAAACCAAGTATTTTGGTTCCTATGAATATTTGCAAAAGTGGGTATTGGTGTCCCCTAAAGTTTGGTGCCTACAATATTGAAGCATAGATTATTGGCGTGTCATATACGTTATAGCCTACAAAGTAGAAAATAGGATTAGTGTTTGTTGGAATGCAGAGGGCAGACTTGGGGTTGAAGATAAATTTCCATATGATCCCTTACAAACACCAACACTTTTGGTAACACTTTGAAGTAGGTGAAGTCTCACCCACGACATTTATAGGGAATTTCTGAATTGTAAGAACTTGAAAAATTATACAATGATGAAGGATATGATAATCATTGCTAAGATAATTTACATTCAACATATTATTACAGTTATTAAAAATAAAATTGAAGGATACCCTTATACGTGCAGTAATCACGTCATGCATATACATAAAGTGACAATATCACGAAAACAAATAATCCATTAAAAAATGTACAAATAAATAGAGTAAGCCAAAACAAATCCTTTTATTAGCAGTGTACTTATTCCATTACATTCACATCCATCGGGACTCACTAGCCTAACAAATAATTTAACATTGTAGTGCAAGACTACATGCCTCTATCTTAAAGTATCTCCAAGCGTGTTTTTTACTTCTTGGCCTTAATCTATTTATAGGTTTACATGTGGTCCCAAGCCGAACGAAACCCCCTTATTACTACCAGCGGGTAGACATTACTATGGGTTAGTAAACATTACTATGGATTGGTACATACAAAATTATCCCAACAAGTTTCTTATTCTTTGCACTTCCATGCACTAACCCTCGATCGACCTTCCTATGTCGTAGCCTTATATGTGATGTTCCTCTCGATAGATCCCTAAAGATTTCCTCCCAAAAAATACTCCAACAGTCCCTAACATTTACTTTTAGCTCGTCTTTGAGCCACTTAGTATTTCTGACATTCTAGTGAGAGCAATGTCTCCTTCATTGTCACAACAATTTTCTCAAATATTTTCTTCACAATTTCCACCTTTTCCTTCACTTCCTATGCTTGCACTAAAATGTATTAATTCCACCACCACTATAATAGGGGTATTTAGCTTTTCATCCCATTATTTCATTCTTTTTATATTAATTTAATGCATGGTCCTAATCTGGTATGTGAACTTTAGTGCTTTATCCTACAAGGTCTCAATCCTCTGCACCAATTTTTGATAATCAACTCTCATATGATTGATATGATTTCCTAGTTGCACATTATCTAACATTACGGTTGTGACAAGCCTTTTTGGTTTCCATCTCATGTATATATTTTAATGTAATTGTAGTTAATTTTGATAATATAAATATGAATATAATGTGAAAGAGGACACAAATTTCAAGCTTGGGAGGAGGAGTGTCTAAGACAGTGTTTAGACCCAAACTCATGCCACTTCATTTAATTACCCACCTATCTCCCTAGTGAAATTATGGCCTTGCTAGTGCATGAATCAAAGGGTGTTTGTGTTATATGACACAACGATAGGCCCATATTATCCCTGTCTCATGGGAAGTGATAAGGAATCCCACACTCGAGAGAAGGGTAAAAAGGAAAAATAGAAGTGAGTGGTGGAGAAGTAGGTGGTGATGATATAACGAACACATGGGGGGAGAATTATAGCATGGGAAGAGAGTGATTATGAAACAAAGAATACTTGTGATTAGCTTCATTTTCTGATGACATGAGTGGAGAAGACACAATGGAGACATTCAAACATTCATACATTCATACAAGAAGACATTATTTTCAAAGAAAAGGAGAAACATTGGTGTGGAGAGAGTTAGAGCAAGGAATGGGTACACAAAGGATGCACTGAGTAGGAGAATATTATAGAAATAGTAGAATGAATCAAGGGAGGAGGAGAACATAGGTGGATATTGATACTTATAGACTCCTATTTTATTGCTTGGGTGGAGCATGGGTTGTGCTCTATATTCATAAGTGTGGTGTAAAATCATGGAGGCTAGTTATTTTAATTCTTAGGTGTTTTCAACTATGTTGAGATTATTCTCTAGATTCCTAATCATGTTATTTAGTAAGTGGAGACCAAGAATTCTAAAATTTTGTGGAGCCAATTAGGTGGAAACATATGTGTTATGGGTTTCTGCAGGACACAGGTGGAGGGACTATGGAATACAGAATTCTAAAGTGTGAAGTGGTTAGAGGTATTCTCAACTATAGAATCCTTTAGTGGTTTATTGGGTGGATAAATTTGTGCTCCGAACTCCCTAAAGTGTGGTTTTTGTGGATACATCATGTTCTCTAGACTCTAGGTTATTAGGTGGAGGCATTATGTACTCTGAATTCCCATGTGTTGTGAATGATTAGTGTATTTTTTTCTTGAGAACTCAACCCCTCAAGCTATGAATCGAGATCGAGAGTGATAAACTACAAGAAAGGATTGCAGTGGAGTTTTTGTAGAGTTGGGAGGAGAGTTGAAGTCCCTATCTTAGTTTCTAGTCATCTAGTCACCAAGACAATTTTCTTACCTATAACTTGTGTATGTTTATGAAAATATTAATGGTTAATTATGATTATCTTTTAGTAATGGATGTATCAATGCTAGCAACGAGAATGTGTATTCTCATGTGTGAATGTAATATTTTGTGAATGAATATCATGAATGTAAGGAACTGCAGATACCTGTGATATTGATATGCTCTAAAAAAATTGAATTTTATGTATATGCTCATGGTTGGTTTGACATGACTAGAAAATTGTGGTTGAGTGCAATTTCCATTATATGTTATGTGTGGATAACTTGAACATTTGTAGCATAAAGGTTGCTAAAGGCCTACATATAATAATATGAATGATTGTTTAATGACACCCATGGAATTGTACTGGTGTGTGTAAACCCATGGGTTGTATATTGTGAGGGAGTAGTAGTCTCCATGAATTATAACTGATTTTATATGTTGTTATAATACTTCTTACAACAATTAAATAGGTTATGTGAGTTTTTGTTATGCATGATTGGCCACAAATAACATTGTATTTTTCTTGTACAGGTGTCAAGAATGGTCGCATAGTGCCATTGGGACACTCAATAATTCGAGTTTGGGTTCGTATCTAGCAGGCCAGTACCCTAGTTGAATGAGCCTTCCTAAAATTCCAAGGAAGGACCTTAAATTGCGTTGGCTCTTTGCTAATGGAGGACCAAATAGGATAATTCCCATTAATCCCCTTAAAATCTCATGTAGAACCACTCTACGAGCACAAGGTGTTGTTGTAAATGGGGGGCATGGTTCATGGAGGCTACAGAATGGGAGATTTCCCATTACCCATCGCCATTTTTTTCTTTGCACTACAGAGGTGTAAAGAGGAGTCTTGTTAATTTATGAAAGTTGACACTATAGAAAAAAATTGCAACAAAGACCCTCTATATCATTAAACATGAAATAACACTTTCCATGGAGGTTAGGGACTTAATGGGGCCCAAATACTTAAGTTGAAGTCGCACTATTTGGAAATTCCATGTGACTAGTTTTTTTCAACCTAACATCAACACAAACCATGGGGTTGTTCTAACAGTTGTTTTCTAAGACCTCCTCTCTCCATAACCACACTACCAGGTGCTTAATACATCTCTAGAATTTTTACAAGACCCCTGGGACCTGTTATGAGCCTCAAACAATGATTTTTGATTCTTTGTTCTCATCCACGCGACTTTTTCTCTCGCAGATGTGTTGCGATGCGTCTGCATTGGAAAAAAAATGCACGTTCACCAGAAAGCAAAAAAAAGCCTTGTACTTACATTTTTTCAAGTGATTAGAAGCCTTTAGTGAATTTCCTTCACCTCTACATTGTGCTATTCTTTGTTCAGTTTTCCTGATTATTTTTCTAACAATAATTAGTGAATAAATTAGGGTTTTTATCATTTTTTTTATTTTCAAGAACAAACATAGCTTAATTATGGAGAAGAGTAAGTGGCCAAGTTCAAGACATGTTTTCAAAACTATTTTTCTAAAGTTTTGCTGGATCACATAGTTTAATTAGTAAAGGATTAAGTGGCCCATCATCCACAAATATTGCTACTAAACAAGATATTTTTATTTTCATTATTTTTGGGACTAGGGCCAAGCATTAGTACAGAGATAAAGTAATATATGCTTCCCTTGTACCTTTTGGGTGAACCTGGGTTTGCATATGAACACTTTCTCAAAGTATTTTGATTCCCCATCTCCCTTTAGTTCCACATAGTGTAATAGGAAGGAGTGTAATTAAAGGGATATAGTAAAGGATCCCTTTAATTACACCATTTTTCTTTTCATGAAAGGAACAATCAAAACTTAGTGTAATTAAAGGGATATAGTAAAGGATCGTTGCATATCCACATCTGATCACACCCTATATGTTCACTTAGCCACACACTAAGAATTTGTAATCTTTGTACAGGAAGGCATCCGATGCTCAGATATTTTTTGACTTAGCTTACCTTTGCTTACCAATTCACACCCTAAGAAAAGTCATGAAAATTAAAAAATCATCATTTGATCAAGACTTATTCTTGTCATATATGCTTTTTTTTGCTTGTTTTCATACTTATCTCATATTTTTGAGTCAGAAGTTAACCTTGTGACTTGACCTTACATCAGTTATGGGATTGCCTCTAGAAACTACAAAATCCATGAGTCCAAGCCAAAATTGATGATGGAAACTGTGCAATCCAAAATGGAAGCTCAACCTTGAGCTTGAGAACTGTAGAGTCATGGATGGTATCCTAGCACTAAGCTCAGAAACTGTGCAGTGCACTTATCCGGGAATTTTCCTAGTTCCCCATAATTGCACAATCCTTCTCTGCAGTGTGCATGTAAATTTTCCCAAAAAATAAAATTAATAAAAAATAAAAAAACATCCCTAAAATATAGGGATTCATTATTGGTTTCCTAAAGGTGGCATGGTTTTTATTTTTCAAAATTTCTACCAAGTGTCACTTTTTTGTTGATTTTAGACATGTGTGTCATAAACCCTAATCCACTCAAATAAATTTAATTGACACCTCTAGAGATCATTTGTACATTTTTTCTTGGAGCTCTAGCATTCCCAAGGAGATCAAGGAGCCTTCAGTGGAGTTTGCGTCACTTTTCTAGGTGAGTTTGCTTTTGTCGTATTTTCCGCTTTTTTCTATCGCTTGTTGTTGTTTCACTACTGTGAGTGTTTTTTTGTTTTTTTCTCATCATGGTTGCTGTAATTTTATATTATTTTAGCTTGTAGATGTATTTTTTTAATTTTTCGTTCCCCTTTCATAAGTTTCACATTAAATTTCTTATTTTTCACATTGTTGATCGTCGTTTCGGAAACTCTCCTCACATATTTGTTTTTCCTTCGGTTTTTTGAGTTTATTCACTTGATTCACACTTATATATCCTTACATAGTCATATCATCACTTTAACTTCCATTATCACTTAGATCTCCTTATTTCCCACACCCCTACCAGGCCTACTAGGAAAATCTACACTTCATATGGCCAAGCATTGTCTTGCCTAGTTGGGCATTGCGCAAGTCCGAGGCTCAAGCTAAGATATTGGCCTCTCATATTGCACAATGCATAGTACAGGTTGGCCTAACTGTGCATTGTGAAGTCCCAGTGATTAGTCCTACCACCTTGGCCACTGAGACTACGAAATGCATAGTATATCCTTGTCACTACCCAAGTTGAACTTCACATTGCATAGTCCCAAGCATCAGGTTACATCTCTAGCTATTGAGAGTGAAATGTGAAGCTACCTCAGTTAGTATCCCTCCCTTGACCATGAAAATTGTGCAATATCTCTCATCAATTCACTAGTTTGCTGCCTAATCTTACTTTGAAAGTGGATTTGCAAAAGCTAATTTATTCTTGGGATGATTGCCTTTTCCCTCCCATGGGTATCATAGTTTTTGAGCATTTCTCTCCAACATTCATTGTTACCATGGCACCCAAGATAGATTATTCCAAAGCCACCACATAAGGAAGTACAACGGAATTTGTTGAGAGTACGCCAGTAAATTTTCCATTGTATTCATATACTCAACTTCTTGTCAAAAAGGAATCATATCTTACATGGCAGAAAGTGAAGAAAAATATTTCAGCAAAGAGCTTCAAGGCAGATCTAGAGGACTAGTCAATATATGTTAGGGTTCAATGGTCGAGATTACATAGGGTTACATACAGATATCCAAACTTCCCATGTGAAAATTTTGTCAATTGGATTTCTCACATATTGATGTGAAGACTATGACTTTGAGAAATTCTAGTGAAAAAAAGCTTTCTACTTTTGTGGAATAATATTACCATCTTATGTACGATTTTCTCGAGCCAAAAATGTTCATGGATTCATAATTCTATGCCACAAATAGAAATCTAAGCATGAAGGAAATTATTAAATGTTGGCTGAAAGAGCCATCAAATTTTCAACAGACACCCACCAATACATATAAGACAAAGTCTTTGAGGATGACCTATCATCTCTTGGTTATCCTAGGTTGTAGAATCTATGGTCAGAAGAGCATGGAGACCTTTTATAAAGGGTGGGAAGTATTGTTGAACCACGTTGTGAATGAGGGGAAGATGTTTAACTGGTCAGATTTATTGTATTAACAATTAAGAGTCAATGTACAAATTTTCAGGAACCCTCCCAAGGGTGTGAAAGCAATATTCTACATGCATGCATATTTACTAGATGCAATCTATGCACACAATGCATTCCCTGGAATGCACTAGACTTGGACAGCTCCTAAAGACCCTGTTGTGTACATCCGTTGAAGGCTGTTCTCAGATTGCAGCCCTCGAGGAGTAATGGAGAAGCAAATTGACCACTTCCTCATTCCATTGTACAAGATTATTTTTGAAGAATAACCACCTCACATGTGACGTGGGGAAATAGAAGAAGTAGAGGAGATATCAGATTTGTTTTCCTGACCAAATGGTGCCTTCCTTAGAGTGTTTGGTGGTCAGAAGTCATCGCATACTTTATCAATGTATGCCACCGATAAGCTTTTCATGCAATAAGTTTCATGTCATCTCTCCACTGGGTTGTCAACATATTTGCACAGGAAGGAGAAATCACATTGGACAACTCTTCCTATGTAAATTGGATTGTACAATATCAAGAACATGAAAGTCGCAGATGCTAAAGGAAAGGTGATAGATAATTTTTCATTCAATACTCAGGACTTTAATCCATATGATACCTATGGTATGTTCAAATACCACTAAGTGAGAATTCACTTCCAGTGGCTCAACAGGACATTTCATTGGTCGAAGGAGGATCCATGGAAGAATTTTACGATGCCTCCAAATCCCGCGAGCCAATTAGTTTTGCAGGAACTTCACCGGTGACTACACAAAAGGAATCTATGCTAGAATTAGTACCAGCAGAAGGGAGCAACCTTGCTCAGGATAAGGGAAAGATAAAGGTTGCTTATAGTATAGGGTGGGAACAAATCCGCAAGATGAAAGAAGATCCAAATTTTATGAAAGCAGATTTAACAACATCAGAAAAGAGGGAACAAAGGATGCAAAGAGAAGAACAAAGGAATAGAAAAGAGAAAATGATATTGGAGGGAAAAATTAGAAGCAAGAACAAGAAAAGAATTAGAAGCAGGAATAAGAAGATAGGTGATGCGCAATAGCAGAAGAAACAACAGGGAAGCAAGCTAAGGAGAAAAAAAAGAACTGGAAACTAGCAGAGGAGGAGAGTGTACAAATGTAGGACAAGGATATTGTTCATCATATTCAAGAATTGATTGATATCGATGACATGGAGGCAGAAATGGAGCCGCAAAATCAGGTTTTCGACCTGATTCCAAGTATACAATAGGTCATTAGTCAATCTCCATCACCTCTAGCAACAAAGTTAGCTTTAGGTGAGGAAGAGGAAGTTGTTCCTCTTGATGATGATCTAATTATGGACACATAAAATCTATCATACGATGAACTTAAGAAGAAGATTGTACAAGTGTGTAATAATAATTTTCTAGATGACCTCGTATTTCCCGCATTTATTAGAGAAAGGGTGATAGTGGCGAACACGAGGAAAAATATTGATGCCATTTCCGCATTTAACTTGGCCTTCATGGGTGAAAAAAATTTAGACACTCATTATTTGATGGTCAAGAATAATAATTTGGCAAATAACTTGCAAGTTGTTAGGAAATAAGTAGAACATCACCACACAACAGCTAAGAATGAAGCTTTTGCATAGGTCCATCTGGAGGAAATGAATGTAGTGATACTTGTTGAAGTATCAACACTTGGAGAGTCCATGTGAAACCTCTATTGGGAGCTTGTTATTGTGCATAAGGTAGTTGTCCCTTGAATGGCTTAAAGCATAAATGTAAAGAGTTTATCAAAACTCTCAAGAATCTACAAGCTTCCATCATTATCTTTCATGAATGGTAAATTTGATACAAATGGGAACCACTGGACTTGTGAAAGGAAACAAATAAATAGATATATTTGGAGAAACCAAGAGTATGGATGCTAATATATAAAAAAAAACAACTCACGTCATTCATTGGTATAATTCAGGCCTCATATGCACACTTATAAAACAATTTGTATTTCTTGGTGAACTCACAAAGGATCCCATTAGTTGGCTCAGTCACATAATCCAAACCTAGGAACCAAGTCAGGAATGATATTAAAGAATACTTGGAGAAACGTAGACAAATTTCACCGAGGAACATTTGGAGTTGAACATAAAAAACATGAAAAAGTACATCGGTGGTCTTGTCCAAGTTCCATCCAGACACAATCGAACAATATAGGGATGTCACACATTAGCTTGGTACCAATACATGACCGAAAGACATCAATTGGAAGTTTTTGAGCTAGATTTTCACTAAAATCAAGCATGATAGAATTTTTTCTTGTTATGCTATCTATTTGGCTATACCCTATTTTGTCTCACATCGATATGAGCGTATTGTAATATTATTTTGTAAATAATTTGTAAGTGAAATTCCAAGTGTCAATTGTGGAATGTGAAGAGTCATGATGTAATGTAATTGAATAGTTATTTGTAAAGAATTTGAAAAGTGATGAGGGGAGTCCAAGCATGACAAAGGGGAATTTGAAGAGTCTATCCTTTTTCTATAAGCACATCCTCATAACTAATGTAAAAGGATTTTGAGAGCCAAGTTTTTGGCTAGGTTTAAGCCTATAATCATGAGCTTTGGAGTTTTGTGAGATCCTTGGCTTCTTCGTAGCGTATATGGAGTATCTTTATTTGGAGGAGTAGGTGATGTTGACTTCATGTTCCACTATTGGGGCTGGTGCTCAATCAATGGTATATGTATGATTGGAACTTTCACTTTAATAAAAGCTAAGAGCTGACACACTTTTCATGGATACATTGTGAATATAGTAGGATTATTCTTATTATATTTGTAATGTATGTTATTTCACTTACTCTTATGCTTATGAAATATTTATTTTTCGTTAGTATGAATCTTGTTGAATGTGTTTTGTTTTATTATTTCATCACTTTGAAATTGTGAACTATTTGGCATATCATCTTGTGATGTATTTATGTTCGTGGTTCTCTTTCAAGTTGTGCACTATTAAAAGCTTCACAAGGTCTCACTCATTTTCCTTTCATGTGTTGGAACATTCATGCATCACACTTTAATCTCTACAAGTTCATATACTTGCTCTCACCAAAGTCACCATACATCACTTTATGCATTATTGCAGCCAAGGAATATCCCTTCTTTTTTCTTGATTTTGAATGAAATTTTGAATTAAAATACTTTCAAGTAAATTATAGCATTTTCATAGGTTTCTTATGCTCAAGGGGACATAGGAATAAGTTAGCCAATATGATCTTCTGAGGGAGAAAATTTTATTTGACAAGGACAACCACTAGTAGAGAAATTTTATGTTGTGACCTAACGGAATGATAAAACAAGATTCAAAATGGGACACCTAAGATGCACATGAAAATGTGTTTTGATCACTGGTGGAAGTATGGAAATACTGACACTAGAATTGATGTGCTCTTGGTTACGCATGATGCATGTTTCCTTATGATTTTACATTGTGAAAACTTCTCACCTTTTTCATCGTTTATAACTGCAAATTCAGTGAACTATGGTCGATCATGTGAGCTATAATGTGTGGAAGCATTAGTTTCAATATTATTGATTTATGGAGGTTGATGAGAATTGGGTAGGCTTAATGTTATGGATGTGCAAGAAGGCCTCTATTTGACCAAAGCAGCGAAGGTGGGATCCAAATAAAGGTCTTAGTTTCGAAGGGGAAGATGCCATGAAGGAGCCAAAAGGGGTGCACTACACATTTAATAGGATGGTGTGGAAAATTGTATATAAATTGGGACATCAAATATGTTGGCACTCGGATTGAACCTCAAGTTGAAGAAGACAATTCTGAGGTAACCACAAACCAAGCTTTCGATCTGGCATCTAGCCATGCCAGACCAGAGAGGGATCTCTTTATGCAAATGAAGGATGTTTGCAATAAGTGAATATTAGGCTAGCTATGAAGTACAGGAATTTTATTTGAAATTTTTGGGTCGAAACGACAAGAGATAAATAATCATTGGGCTATGGAGTAGAGGTTAGTTTCTACCTGCAAACTTGGGGAAAATTAGGCGCGATGCTCAGCCAAATAAATGATGTAAATGAGAGAAGAAAAGAGGAGAAAGCTCACTTCCATTTAAGGATCAATCAATGAATCTCCAGTGGCAGCTTTAGCAGAAAGGAAAGAAAATGGCTACTAAACAGAGCAAGTAACAAAGGATGGATTTTGTAAAGATAACCACTACATTTAACAACATAATCATTGTGAAAGGAGTATCATGTGTGGATGGATTCCTAACACTTCCCTTCGATAATGTTGTAACAAATATTAGTAGAAAAAACATAGTATGAAGATGATCTTACAATGAAAATATGCTAAACATGAAACACTGTGATGGATCTCAAATTTAAAGGGAAGAAACTACTTTATTAAAATAATATTCAGGAAAAATTTGTACAGTCCAAAGCAGTAGTCTCTCTGTTGAAAATCGAACCCATATTACATTGAATTTGCAATATATATATATATATATATATATATATATATATATATATATATATATATATATATATAGATTCCTCCTTAATATTCAGAGGTCAAAATTATCCAATTCCCCCAAAAGAGCAATCTGTTACATCAAAATCTAGAACTGTATCCCAAGAAAAAATACCAACCTACTATAAAAATAGCACTAATATTATGAATTCGAAACTTCCAACTCATGATAGTTGTGTAAAATCTGGAAGAGGTTTTTTTATATCAATTTGTTATGAACAACATATTCTCTCAGCTCCATGAATTTTTTTTCTATTTGCCCGAGATATGCATTCCAAAAACATGTGGCAAACAGGAAAATTCTGAGATCCGAAAAATAGGGCTAAGATATGATCTCTATTCTCCCAATTTGTAGCAGATATGCCAAACTGAAAGAGGTTATTGTTTTTTAGCCCATACCAAGGAAACACCTTTTTCATTTTCCTGATATGTGTTTCCATTTGCCCGATATCTGCATTCCAAAAACATGTGTCAAACAGGAAAATTATGAGATCTGAAAAATAGGGCTCAACGATGATCTCGATTCTCCCAATCTAGAGCAGATATGCAAAAAATAAAAGAGGTTATTTTTTTAGCCCGTGATAGAAAAAAGCCTCTTTCCATTTTCAAAATTTCACCACCATATTCTCAGTAACTGCCTCAGACGTCAACTGGTCTCACAGAAAATTGGAAATTATTTTTTATAAAAATTTTGAAAGTGGGTTTATCCCTGTTCACTATAGGAGGTGAAACATTGAGGTTTATATACAATTTTCCACACATTCCTATTTGATGTGTAGTGCACCCCTTTTGGCTCCTTCGTGGGATCTTCCCCTTCAAAACTTAGACCTTGATTTGGATCCCACCTTTGCTTCTTTTGTCAAATTGAGACCTTCTGGCACCTACATAACATTAAGCCTACCCCATTTTCATCAACCTCCATAAATCAATAATATTGAAACTAATGCTTCCACACATTATAGCTCACATGATCAACCATATTTCACTGAATTTTCAGCTATAAATCATGAAAAAGGTGAGAAGTTTTCACAATGTAAAATTATAAGGAAACATACATTAGGCATAACCAAGAGTCAATCATTCATTTGATCATATCTTCTGATGTAGAAGCCGATTTTAGGAGTGTGATATACCATTGGAAATCTCTTTCCGAGCTGCTTCTGATGAAAATTTTTAGGATATGATTTTTTTTAGCCACCCATAAATTTTGATATACCTTGTGGTGGTTAAATTTCTTTTCAAGCCTTAAGGAGATACATTTCCTTTGGAAATTCATCATCTTTGAAGTCTTATGATGATTCTCTTTCCTTTGAATTAATCTTCATTGCTATTTCACTATAATCCCTCAAGAACCTACTGATTACCAAGAGAAAACTTCTCATAATGCTCCACTTCCCACCATTCACCTCTCCATTTCACTCCCACAAATTCTCCATTTTCATCCTTGTTTCCTTCAAAAATCCCAAAAACCCCCTTCATTTCACCTCTAAATAATATTAACCCTCTTTTAAACCTTATATCTCCCATTTATTTGGTTTAAATCCATTCACTTTAACCTATCGAAACCCTCATCTGGCCTTAAAAATCACTGTTTTAGGCCTAACACCAGTCTTTTGCACTATAAAGGTTTTTTAGCCCCCGAGGGCTTATATCCTTTAGCCTTTCTCCTCATATGACTAAGCCTTGCAACTGGGCGCTTAATAACATCAAACCTCCGTGGTAAAAAAAATTGTTCCCTCTGTTTATTTATCCATTCCTCACAACCCGATTTTAAATAAATACAGACCGTTGATCAACGTAGATCAACGGTCTTCAGGCCATCCTTCCCTTCGCACATTCACTTACCTCCCTTTCCTCCTTTCAAATAACCCACCTCATCTTTGAATCCCAACCGTCTGATCGAATTATCCAACGATCAGGACTTAACCTGATAACCCATTGAACCTGTCCACTATGCGACAAAACAATTGATGTCATCATAGACCCCACATCCATACCTAGTGCATCTTACATCCCATCACGCTCACTCCGCGCCGTCCGATCTATCACCCCAGATCCGATGGTCGACATTGCATTTCGCACAATTTTTTTCCCCTTCCCACGGTGAGCCACTTCTGTGCGATAAAAGTGGTTTTCAAAAGCCACATGTCAATCGCTCTATGGAATCGTATTCCAAACGCAAAATACCACCTCCCCCCATTTTGCTATGCGAAAACCATTACCATCTTTCTGCCATACCGCTACCCTCCATGACATCGCTCCCAATCTAATCCTAGTCATCAATCCATGAGATCGCACGGCCCATATTATATCACGATCTCAATTCATTGGCTTCCCATCTCTCTCCCGCTACGCTCATCGAGAATTCTCCACTGTAGATCGTCTTGATCTAACGGTCCATGTTCCTCATCACACCCAGACCCTCACTGGACCCGGTTAGCTACTCTGCCAGGGTTTTCTTCTCAATTTTCTGCTACAACTACCACCTCCTCACTGCTCCTCCGCCACCCCAGAGCATCTGCAAGTAGTCTAAACCAAACCCGGAGGATTTCATAACAATTTATCATATGTTTGCAGGTTTTCACGGGCGACGAAGCATGAATTTTCTCCACAGTCACTAGAGGTGACATAGAGGCTTCGATAATTATCTCAAGGCCAAGAATCAATGTCATAGGGAATAAAAAAAAAAGACGAGATCGTGCCAATAAATCAATCAGATCTATAAACCCTCATTGAACCCTTCAGCAAAGCGAAACCTGCCACCTGTACACATAACACTCAAGAAAGATGAGGATCACATATCTAGTGGTGGAAAACAAAGGCATAGAATATTAATAAACCCTTGAGAGCATCAGTGTAGAAACATTTCAAACAATCAGAAAGGATAAAGTATAAACAAAGCTAAAACAGGTTGAAGTACAAAGGAACAGAGCAGTTACTGGTGCAGAAGTTGACTGACATAGACACAGCCCATCTCCATGCTCAAAAAACCTTCTAAGCAGTTATTACACCAAAGAAGCTACTACAAGCTGTCAGCAATAGTTATTTAGAATTATGGGAGTCCTCAAAGCCCATTCTTCCACTTAACTCACACCAGAGGAGATAACAGTACCACTGCAGATAGTATTTCCTCCCAAAGGACACTTTGTGGGGTGATTTTTGTCATGTCAAAATGGTGTCAACAAGCTACAAAGTTATTGATCCTATCTAGAATTTAATGAAATGTTTAAGACACAGAATGGGGCATTCAAATGCCCTCTCCTATATATGAATGATCATTAAAAACCTTCTTTACCTAGTTTTCCTCATTCTTCCTATAAATAATCTTTGAAGTCTCATTGTAAAATGTTGGAATTTGGTGATTTCAAAAGTAATACATAGATTTCTACTTTGAAGAAGCATTGGTGTTCTAAAGGATTGTGGAAGCCTCTATTTTCTCTGTTGAATGAAGGAAGTTGGACCATTGGATCCCTAAGCCTAGTTTTGGTGAAGTAATCTCTTATTGTTAATGTTATTCCCCGTTTATCACTTTGTTCCATTATGCTTTGACTTACAGTAGGATAAAAAGTTTAGGCAGAGAAATGTATCTTAGAAGCACATCTGACCTGTTTATCCTTCATTGTTTATATTTTTTCTTCTACTGAATGTGACAGGGTAGTTTGACAGCTCTCTTGAATATTTAGTTTGTTTTATTTCAGAAATGGTTAATTTAGTTGTGCTAAAGACTGTTTATGCGTTCCCTCTTTCTTTGCCACTGAATGTTGTATCTGAAATCTCCCTTTAATTATTAATGCTTGAAGTTTGACAGAGAGGTTTGTTCAGTCACACCCTCTATTCCTTACTGTAATTATTGTGTTAAAGGACCCTATAATTGCAGTCCTATATGTCTAAGGCGTTCCCTCTTCTTTGAATGCAATTGTATGTCTTTGTTGATTAAGCTCTCAATAGTGAACTTATAGGAGGAAATAGGTGTTCCCCGAAACCTATAATTCATTTAGAAGGTGTTAGTCTGCATTTATCCTCTTCTTTGAGTGGTTACGTTGATTAAGTCCATAACAGTGAGCTTACTGGAGGAAATAGGGCGTTCCCCAAATCTTTTAAGTCATTATGAAAGGGTTTAGTTTTCTTTTCATTCTTAGTCCTTAATGTTCATCCCATTTCACCTATATTATTCAACAGATCCTTGACTGAGTTAGATTTTCCCTCTAGTTTCCCTTCCTTCTCAATTATAACTGTTTGGACTTTCACATGACTCCATTTCCCAATAGCTTGTAGATTCCCATGCTCTTTCTATACTGCATGAAACATATTTGTCCAACCAAACAAAAAAAACAAACCTGCACTTCATAACTAGCCTAAAATCAACTTCTAAACCATCCAAGACACATCCCTATAAACATATTGAGAGATCCCTCTCTGAGACTAGGAGGGTTAGATCCTAGAGCTCTAAAACTTGGTTTGTATGTTGCCTTGTCACTTGGCATGCCAATCTTCCAAATCATAGGACACCAAGATAATGGCGATCACGGTGGGACCTATTGAGTATATGATAGTCACGGTGCACTCTTTAGTCCTACAAATCTCTAAGAAAATCAGGTAGTGGGCCATAGAGTAGACTCTGTTTTTTTGAACACCTTAGCTAAGTGTAAGATCAGACATAGGACACTCTCATAACCATACAAATGTATAAAACCAAAAAATATTTTAGATTGGCTTCATAATAAGCAGGATGGTGGAACCATAAAACATTTTACCTTCACAAAAAGCTAAAACTTCCACCCGGTGACTCCATTAGCCCTAGTAGGCCTATTACCCATCCAGGTCTCCAGATCTCTTTAGGACTATGATAACCAGCCTTTAAGAAATTGAGGAACCTAGTCCCATATTAGATAAGACATTCTGAAAGGAAAAACTTTCAAAACAGTCCCTGCAAACTTTAGCCTCTCTCATTTTTGAAAAGCAGTTTGGCTTCACATCGGATCAACACTAGATCCCATCCAGACCCTAATCCTCCTACAATAGTTCACAATCTAGAAAGAATTATGTGGCAGACTTCTAGAGCTGGAAAATTAGTTGCTGATAGAAACATCCCAAGAAAAAAATCTCTCCCTGAAAACCTCGTTGTCTTGGAGGATTTTCACTTCGACTTACATCATACTAAGAACATTTTTAGAACCAGATCTCAAAGTGATTTAAACCAAAATGATCTTGAAACTGCGGGTTTGCAACAAAGCTTTAGTATAGAAGCTTCACCTTCTACTCCTCCTGATTCATAGCTTCTTCACCACTTTATCCTCTTTCATAACCAATCTGCTCAAAACTAGTTTGTTGGCCCAAGTGTTTCTTCCACTCCAATCTATACCACCACTGTCCAAAACACTCCATTTCAGCCCATTTTCCCTCTTTTCAATCCACCCACTGTAAATCCACCTTTCTTTCCAGCCATGGTAGCATGGTATGCCCCATTAGTGTTACCAAAACCTATGGTTCCCTTGCCAAATTACTATCAGTCTAAAATTCCCCATTTCACTGGAAAAGAATCTACCACAACTCAACAACATGTAGATAGGATGGAAGATGCTTTTGATTATATGGAAATAGAAGATGAGACCATAAAAATGAGAATCTTTGCTCAAAGTTTAGGAGGAGAAGTAAAGAAGTGGTTTAAAGGCTTAACTCCTAATAGCATCAATAATAGCATCAATGACCTTCCCTCTTTACATCAAGCATTCATAAACAAATGGGAAATCAAAAGCAACCCTCTCCAAATATTAACACAGTATAACAGTCTTAAAAGAAATCAGGGAGAAAGTGTTCATTATTAATCCACCAGGTTTAATAGTGTCTACAATGCTCTTCCACCTCACATGAAACCTCCCCAAGGCTTGGCCTTAGTGAAATATCTCGAACGATTCAATGCTAATATGGCCTATCAACTGAGGAAGAGAGATTATTTAACTCTAGAAGACATGCAGAAGGGAGTTGTGAGTGTACAATAAAACTTAATTGAGAAAAGAGCTAGGTTAAGATCAGAGAAGAGGGTAACTTATAAAGATGATACTGCACCCTCAACCTCATCCTTTGATACCAAAATTGACAACCTAGTGAAGGTAATGGAGAGAATTCTTGAAAAGATAAAATTGAATGATAGAGTGCCACCAAGAGAACACCAAAACAACCTCCAAAATAGAAATAGGAATCAGAATTTTAGAAGAGAAAACAATCAATATATGAAAAGAGATAATGACCAACAAATTAGACCTCCCTTCCAACAAAACTACGTAGATCAAGAGGAAGAAAGGGAGATTTAAAGGTTGGGATAAAACCATGTAAACTTGATTGGATCAGACAGTGGGGATGATGTTTTACTCACTGAAGAAGAATGAGGTTTCTTCTTCTCAGAACCAAAGAAAGATACATATGAGGAGTCTGAAGATTATAGATTGGGGTTTGAGAATGTAATCATGGAGGTACACAAACACTATGATCTAAGAAGAAAAGGGAACATAGATAATCCAAATGACAAAAACACTAGCTCTGCTGTTAGGAAAAACACAGAAAATTAGCCTAAGAAAGCAGTAGAGAAAACATACATTTTGGCTAAGAAAACATATTTAAACAAAGAGAAAAGCAGCTAGTCAAATGTTGAACAAAGTTTCCCTAGTACCTCTACTAGTGGACCTATTAAAACAGCTCAGATTGATAGTCCTAATAAAACTCAGCAAGTCAAAATTTCTGAAAGAAATTTAATTGAAAAAACATATATAAATATGAGAAAATCAATAGTTCCTTTCATCCTTGAGGGATAGATTGCAAAGATCAAAATTAACATACCTCTGGCTGAATTAGTGACCTAGGAAGTGTACAAAAACTAGGTGCTAAGGGCTCTGAATATAAATTTTGATATTGATACTTTGAACTTGACAGATGATAAGCCAGAGTTGTTGTTTGGTCCTAAAATTGAAGGAAAATACCAAGACGGGGTTGTGCCTCCCTTCTATGTTAGTCTAAACATACATGACAAGATCTTACACAATGCCATGCTGGATTCAGGAGCATCACACAATCTTATGCCCAAGATAATAATGGAAAGCTTAGGCTTAGAGATTACTAGACCATATAAAGACTTTATTCCTTTGATTCCAGAAGGGTCAAATGCTTGGGTTTAATTAAATATTTGTGTGCTAAATTGTCTCAAATTCCTGCCAAGAACCTTGTAATGGATGTAGTAGTAGCTGACATTCCCCCAAAATATGGTATTCTTTTTTCTAGATCATGGGGAGCTAAGATTCAGGGCACCCTTCAAATGGATATGTCTTATGCTGCCATACTAGTGTTTGGTCAAACCAGAAGATTATATATGGAAACCCTCATGAAATACATGGTGAGAAGTAAGGACAAACCTCACAATACTCCTATTTATTCCACCCATTCAGATTTAGATTCCTTTATTTTATACAATGAAGATGAAGTCACCCAAACAAAGAAGGGAAATGAGAAGGATGTTAGTGCATTGGAGCATCCAGAATTTTCTTCCTCTCAACCTCTAGATATCTCAACTCCCAGCAACCTTGAGCAACACAAAACAAATGAGAATGAAACCGAAACACTTTGGAGAATGAGCTTTGATGGCTCTTGCAGCAAAAATAGTGCAGGGGCTGGTGTATGGATACACAACACAAACAAAGGACATGCCTGCAAATTAGATTTTTCATTCACTAACAACATTTCAGAATATGAAGCCCTTCTCCTTGGCATGCACATACTTAAAGATTTAAAGGCCAAAAAGATATCAGTATAGGAAGATTCTGAGTTAATCATAAAAAAAATCAAAGGGGAATACTCAACCAAAAACCCTAGACTCAGAGAATATAGAAACACTATTTTAGATCTCCTGAAAAATTTCGAAAAGTATGAACTCATGTTCATACCAAGAGCCCAAAATCACCTGGCAAACAAACTTTCTTTTGCTGCTAGTAATTTCTGGATACCACACATTGATGAACAGTTCATTCTAAAGGTGAAAAATAGACCAGCAGTGCCTGATAATGAAGATCATTGGCAGGTTTTTGATAATGACAAGCATATAGAGGATTTCCTGTAGTCAAAAAATGAGTTTACCACAACATCTCCAAGTCTCAGCCATGAAAAAGAATGTTTAAATGGGGAATGAATTCCTAAAACAGGGTTTTCCTCCCCTACTGATATAAATCATTTTGATCACCTTTTCAAAGAAAAATTATCTGGTGATCCAAACCAAAAGGACCTCGAAGTTATATAATGTAAAGGTGATACCATACCTAAAGGCCTTGCTCCATTAGAACAACTCTTTGATTTCAATGATGTGGCTAAGGAACCGAAAGCAGAAACCATGGAAACTAACGTGGAAGAGCACAACATAGACAACCCAACTGAGCCTAAAATGATTAAGTTGTCTAGTACCCTTCCTGCCCACATCAAACATCAATACATAGCACTCTTCAAAGAGTTTGTAGATGTTTTTTCATGGGACTATAAAGATTTGAAATCATATGACACTAGCATCATTCAACATAAGATTCCTCTAAAGGAAAATCAAAAACCTTTCAGACAGAAATTAAGGAGGATAAACCCTATTTTATTTCCTACAGTAGAAAAAATAAATTAGGAAGATGTATGATGCAGGGATTATTGCTCCTCTCAGATACTCAGACTGGGTCTCCAATCTAGTATCTGTCAGGAAGAAGACAGGGGAGATTAGGCTATGTATTGATTTCAGGAACCTTAGTAGAGCCTCCCTGAAAGATAACTACCCCTTGCCGAAAATGGACCACATTCTCCAGAGGGTAGTTGGGTCAAAAATAATATCATTGTTGGATTGGTTCTAAGTTTATAATCAGGTTTTGGTTCTCCTGAGTGATCAACATAAAACTGCTTTTACTACACCTTGGGGGACAGTCATGTATGTCAAGATGCCATTTCGTCTGATGAATGCAGGGGCCACCTTCCAGAGGGCCATGGACATAGCTTTCTCATAAGAAATAGGCTATTTTATAATCATTTACCGTGATGATATTACTGTCTTCTCCAAAACTGATGAAGAAAATTTGGAACATTTAAGGAAAGTTTTTGAGAAATGCAGAAGATTTGGCTTGTCTTTAAATCCCAAAAAGACACTCTTTGGCCTCCAGGAAGGAAAGCTTCTTGGTCACATAATCTCTGAAGAAGGGATCAAAATAGATCCTCAAAGAATTGATGGCATACTGAATGTCAACCACCCTAGAAACCTCAAGGAATTGCAATATTTCATTGGGAAAATAAATTTTTTGAGGAGGTTCATCCCCAACCTTGCTGAGCTATTAAGAAACATCACTAACATGATCAAGAAAGAATTAGGTGTTAAATGGACAATGCAAGCTAAACAATCATTTGAACTGGTAAAGCAAACCCTTACTCAAGTGCCAGTCCTTATCAGTTCTAATTTCACCAAAGATTTCTATATTTTTTCCTTTGCATCTGAACACACAATAGCTGCAGTATTTTTGCAAAAGAATAACTTGGGGCAAGAACAACCTATAGCATTCTTTAATAAAGCCTTAATAGATGCCCCACTCAAATATAATATCATGGAGAAGCAAGCCTTAGCACTGGTTAAAGCATTAAAGGACTTTAGGGTGTACATTTTACATTCACATATCATTTCCTTTGTGCCACACATCGTAGTCAAAGATATTCTAAGTCAAGACCCTGATGGTAAAAGGGGAAAATGGATTGTCACTATTCTAGAATATGACTTAGAAATTAGGCCTACCAAACTCATCAAGGGACAGGGATTAGCAAAACTCATGGTCGAGTCTAATTTCAAAGCATTAGATATGAATATGGTTGATGCCCTGGAAGAAATAGAAGAGTTCCCAACACCATTTACTGAAGAAACATTCATGAAATCTCCATGGTATGCTGAAATCATTTATGTGTTGCTTTATCTAAATGCTCCTCCTTCTTTTTCAAAAAAAAAATCCAGGTTTTTCAAACAAAAGGCTTTAAATTATTGTATAATAGATGGAGTTTTATATCGGAAAAATGCTATTGGGATACTACTAAAATGTTTACTTGAGGTTGATGTAAGAAAAATCATGCATGAAATGCATGAAGGAGAATGTGGAGGGCACTTACATTGGAAGGCCATAGCAAACAAGATCCTTAGATTTGGTTACTATTGGCCCACCCTTTTTCCAGACACCCACAAACTATTAATGTCTTGCCACAAGTGCCAAATTTTTTATGGTAGAAGAAAGCTCTTACCCTTACCCTTGCAACCTATTAGTGTTGAAGCACCCTTTCAATAGTGGGGTTTGGACTTCATAGGGGAAATCCACCCATCCTCCTCAGCCCATCACAAATGGATCCTCACAGCCACTGATTATTTTACCAAATGGATAGAGGCCATACCCACTAGGAATGCTACTGACTCCGTCATTATTAAATTCTATGAGACCAACATATTGTCCAGATTTGGCTGTCCTAAAAAAATAATCACATACAATGATGCTGCCTTTAAATCCAAGAGGATGGTTGATTTCTGCGATTAATATCAGATCAAATTTGGCCACTCCACAGCCTATTACCCCAAGGAAATGGACTTGCTAAATCCTCCAACAAGATCCTGATCAACATCATAAAGAAGTTGTTGTAGCAGAATAAAAAAGCATGGCATAGTAAGCTCGTTCATGCCTTGTGGGTTGACAGGTTAACCACCAAAAATTAAATCAACATGTCCCCCTATCAGCTGGTCTATGGCATGGATGCTGTTTTCCCAACATATTTAGGAGTTTCAGTCATGAAACTCCTTCAGTAAGTCCAAGATGAAGAGAAAGATATGGAGAGAAGGATCAATCAGACCATCCATTTGCAGTAGACCAGAGAAGAAGTTTACCAGAGAACTCAAGCAGTCCAAGAAAACATCAAAAGGTTATTTGACAAAAGGACTAAAGAAAATGACTTCCAAGTTGGAAATGTGGTTCTAAAATGGGATTCAAGGAGGGAAGAGAAAGGAAAACATGGTAAGTTTGAAAATATGTGGAAAGGGCCCTACATTATTCATTCCATAAGAGGGCATAATGCATTTTTTATGCAAGAAATGAATGGCGAAGAAGTGTTGGGAGGTCATATCAATGGCAGGATGCTTAAACACTGTTTCTGTCAAGAGTCTTAGTTTCAGAGTTTTTATCCATTGTACATACCATTTGCATAAAAAAAAAAAAAAAAAAATCTAGAAAACAGGGCAGAAATAAAACAAGAAAGGTATATCCCCATACCAAAAGGAAAGGAAAATATGAAAGTGTGCAAGCTCAAATTCCACTACTTTAAGGAGCACTACTGTCCAATCATACAACCTAATCATGATTGGGCAGATTTCAATTTACTGCTGATAGGCTAGTGAAGAAGATCTGCCAAACTGTTTAATATTGGCTGATCAGTAGAGCATATTAGGATAGAAGAAAGAAAGGTTCAAACATGCTGAAAATATGAACCTAGAATAATAAGAAAATATGGCTCTAATTCTCTCAAAACTTGAGCCAAAGAGAAGAAGAGAACTGGTTCTAAAATGCTCAAAACTTGAACCAGCCAAGAAGGAGAAAACAACTCAAACAAGATCGGAACCAGAGCTAAAATGAAAGGAAAGGTGTCTCTAAAAAGCTCAAAATCTGAGTCACAATAAGAAGGAAAATGTTTGGAGTTCAGATCTTTAGACTTCAAAATTTTGGTTTTGAATTTCTACAAGTTTCAGTTCATGTGCAGCTTGTCTTTATGCCATGGACCCACAGCAAATTAGATAGTATAATCCTGGTTTGGTTGTGTTTTCAATTTATGTCTTAGAATATAGAGAATAAAATCAGTCAAATAGTTTAATATTGACTGATAGATAGCTAGGTAGTGAATTTATGAGTTCAATTTCTCAATCTGAACTCATGGAGAAATAAGGGTAGCATTAGATAGGTTTATTTTTCAGTTTGCAAAATAAAATGTTGAAAAAAGAGTTTCCTAGTCCAAGTGCACTCAAAGAAGAAAACAATGCTAAGACAAATAGTTTGGGGTAGGTAGAGGTGTTGTTCAAATGGATTTCTTGCTGCAGGATAGTGAAAAGTTGTCAAATGAAGAATTATGCCCAATGGATTAATGGCACTGGTCTGCTAAATATAGAGATTATTGAGGTTTTGGACACCTAAATGGCAAGTTATCCTCCCCAAGTGGAGCCACTGTTAGCCACCTATAAATTTTGATATACCTTGTGGTGGCTAAATTTCTTTTCAAGCCTTCAAGAGATACATTTCTTTTGGAAATCCATCATCTCTAAAGTCTTATGATGATTCTTTGTCCTTTGAATTAATCTTCACTGCTGTTTCACTATAAGCCCTCAAGAACCTGCTGATTACCAAGAGAAAACTGCTCATAATTCTCCACTTCCCACCATTCACCCCTCCATTTCACTCCCACAAATTCTCCATTTTCATCCTTGTTTCCTTAAAAAATCCCACAAAACCCCTTCATTTCACCTCTAAATCATCTTAACCCTATTTTGAACCTTATATCTCCCGTTTATTTGGTTTAAATCCATTCATTTTAACCTACTGAAACCCTCATCTAGCCTTAAAATCACCATTTTAGGCCTAACACCAGTCTGTTTCACTATAAAGTTTTGTAAACCCCCAAGGGCTTATATCCTTTATCCTTTCTCCTAATATGACTAAGCCCTGCAACCGGGTGCTTAATAACATCAAACCTCCGTGCTAAAAAAATTGTTCCCTCTGTTTATTTCTTCATTCCCGATAGCCCGATTTTGAATAAATACGGACTGTTGATCAACGCAGATCAACAGCCTTCAGGCCATCCTTCCCTTCACCCATTCACTTACCTCCCTTTCCTCCTTTAAAATAACCCACCTCATCTTTGAATCCCGATAGTCCAATCGAATGATCCAATGATCAGGACTTAACCCGATAACCAATTGAACCTGTCCACTACACGAAAAAACAATTGACGTCATCATAGACCCCACATCCATACCTCGTGCATCTTACATCCCATCGATCTCACTTCGCGCCGTCCGATCTGTCACCCCAGATCCGATGGTCAACATTGCATTTTGCGAAAAAAATTTCCCCTTCCCACAGTGCGCCACTTTCGCACGATAAAATTGGTTTTCAAAAGCCACGTGTCAATCGCTCTATGGAATCGTGTTCCAAACGCAAAATAACACCTCCCCCCATTTTGCTATGCGAAAACCATTATTGGTTTTCCTCCATACTGCTACCCTCCACGACGTCGCTCTCAATCTAATCCTAGCCGTCAATCTGTAATGTTCCAAATTTTTATGGAACATTAAAGTTTTGATAGGAGATGAATAAAATGGGTAGGAGACCCATTATTTGCTTAGTTAGAGAATAAAAATCCTTAAAGTGTGAAAGAGGATCATATTGGAGCTGGATTTCACACCTCCATGTGTGAAAGGAGGTTTTTGCATACATGCTTGGCCAAGGTTGACCAAGTCAAACTGCGTTGGCATGAGTTGGAAAGCACTATGTGGGACAACGTAGGAGGGAAGATTATAGATGGAGGAAACCCTAATTCAAAGTAGGGCCATGGAGGGAAGGTCCACTTGTATAAAAGAGGAGCAAGGCAGCCATTGTTCACATCTTTTGATCATTTTTACATCCAAGTCTAGAGACTTGTTGCTGCCTCTTGCTGTTCAATAGAGCTGCAGTGCCCTCGAGCACGAGGGAGTCTTGTTTAGGAATTTCTCTCCTTCTTTATTAGCTCATGAAGGATTGCACTCACCCTCCATATTCAGGTATTCAGGCCATAGCTTCAGCCATCTACATCAGCGCAGTTTCTGCAGCAAATATTGTGGAGTGTTGCTGGGGAGGTTTCCACACACCATCCAGAGCTAGTTTTTTAGTGGAGAGAGGTTCCATCCATTGGGAGATTAGAAAAGGAGGTTTATGATCAGATCCCATCATATTTGGCATCAGGCCAACCACGTTCCATCATTGGAAGCACAGTCCCTCTCTTAGACATCGTTTTTCTGGGTGAATATTTGTTGAGGGATTAGCAGATTTTGGAGGGGAAGTCTTGGGTGAAAGGATCAGCCTTTCACTTCAGCTTTTCATTGGAGAAGGGCTCTTCATATACAGCATCTATTTCAGCCTTCTCTATCCATTTTGAGTTCTTCAGTTGCAGCAGCTACTGCAACTCTGAAATTTTTGTATTATAGTGTTTCTTCATAGATTTCAGCCAATCCTCTTAAAGGATTGATGTATTGTATTTTTAGGGGTTGAGATCATGCTCCCCCTTCTTATTCGAGCTCATATTTTCATATATTTGTATATTCATTATTTATGCAGCAGTTTCTCTCTAAAACTGGTAGTCATGGCCTAGGGCTTTGTTATGCAGAAATGTATTCTCATATTCACATGTACAGGTTTCTTGAGGCTTTTAGTGCCTATCTTGAGTCATCATTCCCTCAAGGAATTGTATTCTTATTTGCTACTATGTATTAATGTGATGGCCATTGGATTCTTCAACATTTCATGTGTACATGATTCACTGGTATTTTCCATTTGATGTATTTGTTATTGCTGTAGCTGCAATGTTGGGGTTATCTTAAGAGATACCCAATCTTGTTTTCTTTCCCTGTTGGGGATATTTTCCTTTGACAATCACTATATAGACAGAGTTTTCTAGTGGTCCAGGTAGCCTCTGGAGCTCATCCTTTGTTCAAAGGTGAAATATCTAGTAAATTCCCTTGCAGTATATTTCTGGAATAGATTTTCTTTATCGATTGACAGTGTTTATGAAAAAGGAACATTACAGTGGTATTATAGCATCAAAATAGCACAGCCTGTGAGTTCGATTTCAAAGGAGAATGATGAAGGAGATGAGCCTGATCTCATCCAATTTTGAATAAATAAGAGCCTCCCTGAGGAGGAGGAGAATAAAAGGGGAGAAGAGGAAGGTCCATGCACTTCCTATTCTCTTGAAGACCAGCATGGCAGATGCTTGGATTTCCAGATCTTAAGCAAGTACCTGGGTGACTATAAACCCCATTCTGCAGCATTCAAGAGAGCTACATCATTCTCATAGTCTATTTAGCAGATGGAGGAGATAAGGCCCTATGGAAAAGGATAAATCAGAGGCAATAGACTTCTATTGTCTACATTTGATGGGGTTACTTCAGCTAGAGCTTGGGAGAAGAAGCTGGAGGCATTTTTATTCCTACATCCAGTGGTAGAGAAAGAAGCAGTGGAGATGGAAGCACTGCACATGGAGGATAAAACCTCTTTTTGGTGGTTCAAACCCTTGGTCCATTCAAGGGTGAGTTCTTTTGGAGACTTTGCTCAAGGGTTGATCCAAACCTTTGATGGAGGGAGGACAAAAGAAGAGAAAGCCATTCCACCATGAGAGGAGAACTACACCAATGCTACTACAGATTTGGAGGAGAAGCCTTCTACATCTATGGCTGAGGAATCCATTGGAGTAAAAGCCATTATAGCCACACAAGAAGGTCCCAAGATCCACCAAGGTATGAGTAAAGTTCCACTTTCTATTTCAGAAAATAATCTTAAGGGTGGTGGAATTTCATATGAGGAGGTCCGAGGATCAAATCACATGGCCACTTTAGGGCCTCATGATTGCACTACACTATGCAAGGGGCTCAAGGAGGAGATGAACCCTCATCCTTATGCACTATTGATGAGTCTCATTCAGCCCTTGAGGTTGGGATGTGGACCATTGAAGGATGAAGTAAACCATGACACCTCCATGGAGAATCATGAAGCAAATTGTAAAACCAGAGGAAGATATAGTTGCTACATCATTGGAGGAATCAGTAGCACTGTTGAACATGGGTGGAGAGGAGACATCATCTCCATCACATTTGGATCCTCATAGATCCAAAATATTCATGGGAGAGAGGCCTTTCCTAAGAGGTCTCCAAGGAGCTGCATTTCAAACTCTCATGAAATGCAAAAAGAAAGAATTGGTTTGGGAGGATGGTAGCCCTCATGGGAGGAGTACCAAAGAAGAGAATAAGTGGAAGGATTTTTACATCATTGTGAAACAAGGAGAAGGGATACATATTTCTGATATGACATATATATCATTCATGATACCTTCATCACATGAGTCATATGATGTAAGCATAATGGGGCAGCAAGCACTCGAGTTACTTGGCATTGATGGGAGAGAGCACAAGTAGATTTGCTCTCACATGATTGATGGTGTTGCAGGAGTAGAGGAGGGCACTCTTATAGTGCAAGGGGATCACTCCTTATCTAGGATTTATTGGGAGGAATTTCCCTCTTGGGAGAAGCTTCATATTTGCAGCAGCACCACCAGAGTTGTTCTTGACAAGGAGCATGTCAAGGAACAAAGATTGGCATGGGAAAGAGCCTTTTTGCATGAGCTCACAGCGCTGTCATTTGGGAGGAGGATCACATGCATAGATCCATCTATCATCTCAATTCTAGCCTATGGTAAGATTCTTGTGTTTACCTTTTCTGATTTACATATTATTATCATTATGATGCAGTGCAGAGTTTTTCAAGGGGTAGATTTTTCATGGTGCTCCATGAGAAAAATTGGGCCAAACTATGTGATGGAGACAACCATTTTTATGTGGCCTTTGGAAAGTGTTACCTTCCATGTATTTTCAGCACTTATATTCAGCCACTTAGCATGCATTATCAGATGTAAGAACATACATTGTTATCGATGAGCTGAAAACAACTTGCCATATCATTTCTCTAAGCAACAGTTTGGGAAACTGCGCTGTGACCAGTTGGGAGACTGTTGGTACATCCTTGCATAACATGAAACCTTCAGTACTTGCCTCATTTTATTGCTGAGTATGGTCTCCTTGGCTTATATTTCTATTATATTAATGGAGGACATAATCAGAGGAGAGACGCATGGGTGAATGTGTCCTCGATGAGGAAGGACTCCCATATTTTTTGCATTGCATGTTCTAAAAGGAACATGAGAGGAGGCATGGCTACAGCCACATATTTGCTTAATTGTGGGGTAAGCCATGGTCTTGGTAATTTTATCCATCCATTTTATGTATATGGGCAGGTGTTTGACCTTATGTTTCTGATTCACTCATCTATTTACTATTTAGTAGTAGATGTGATATTTGATGTTGTGCAATACTTGCCATGTTATTTTCTACAGCTGCAGTGGATGAGGTTGCATTATAACCCTATGAGGCATTGTTTTCACTTGATACAGATGGTATAACCTATAGAAAACATGTCATGGGGGAATCCTATGGTGATACTGTCCTATTCATCATAGATGACATGTCTTGGGCCAGCTAGATTATCATTGATGGAGGGGAGATTCTTGGGGGATTACTCTTCATTTTGCCATTTGAGGGCAATATATTTGTAGCCCGGGATCAACATAAACTCCAAAATTATCATAATTGGGGGAGAGGAAAGAATGGGGCAATTTATAGAGCTTTCAATGATCAGATTTTCAGCCCACCTTCATTTCCGGAGCTCAAGGTGGAGGGCTATTTTCCATGAGTTGTCTTCTTGGGAGGCAACTTATTTTTATGATTGATGGCTTGGGGATGAGAGATTCAGATGGGGATGATCAGTCCCATTACATATCAGGTCTCATGCCTCAAGGAGGCCTTTAGATAGCTCTTTTTCCTTCATGGATACTTGCTTCTACATCTTAGCTATTTTGGGAGTGTTCACCCCAAGGCCTGATTGCATATGTTGGAGGGACAGTTTGGAGATTTGATTGCTGATATGGCATCCTTTTTCTTGAGGATATCATCACATAAGGATGATACAGGAGCAAGGGAAGAAAGAAACTCAGTTCATCCTTGCAATTTCTTGAGGGTAAGCAATATTTTGAGAGGGGAGGACTGTAATGTTCCAAATTTTTATGGAACATTAAGGTTTTGATAGGAGATGAATAACATGGGTAGGAGACCCATTATTTGCTTAATTAGAGAATTAAAATCCTATAAGTGTGAAAGAGGATAATATTGGAGCTGGATTTCACACCTTCATGTGTGAAAGGAGGTTTTTGCATACATGCTTGGCCAAGGTTGACCAAGTCAAACTGCGTTGGCATGAGTTGGAAAGCACTATGTGGGACAACATAGGAGGGAAGATTCTAGATGGAGGAAACCCTAATTCGAAGTAGGGCCATGGAGGGAAGGCTGACTTGTATAAAAGAGGAGCAAGGCAGCCATTGTTCACATCTTTTGATCATTTTTACATCCAATTCTATAGACTTGTTGTTGCCTCTTGCTGTTTAGAAGAGATGCAGTGCCCTCGGGCACAAGGGAGTCTTGTTTAGGAATTCCTCTCCTTCTTGAGTATCTCATGAACAATTGCATTCATCCTCCATATTCAGGAATTCAAGCCATAGCTTCAGCCATCTACATCAGCGCAGTTTCTGTAGCAGATATTGTGCAGTGTTGGTGGGTGTTGCTGGGGAGGTTTCCACACACCATCTGGAGCTAGTTTTTTAGTGGAGAGAGGTTACATCCATTGGAAGATCATAAAAGGAGTTTTACGAGCAGATCCCATCATCTTTCACATCAGGCCAACCACATTCCATCATTGACAGCGCAGTCCCTCTCTTAGACAACATTTTTCTGGGTGAATGTTTGTTGTGAGTGATTAACAGATTTTTGAGGGGAAGTCTTCGGTGAAAGGATCAAACTTTCACTTCATATTTTCATTGGAGAAGGGCTCTTCAGCTAGAGTAGCTATTTCAGCCTTCTCCATCCATTTCCAGTTCTTGAGTTGCAGCAGCTACTGCAACTCCGACATTTTTGTATTATAGTGTTTCTGCATAGATTTCAGCCAATCCTCTTCAAGGATTGATGTATTGTATTTTCAGGGGTTGAGATCATGCTCCACCTTCTTATTTGAGCTCATATTGTCATATCTTTGTATATTCATTATTTGTGCAGCAGTTTCTCTCTAAAACTACGCAGTCATGGCCTAGGGCTTTGTTATGCAACAATGTATTCTCATATTTACATGTACAGGTTTCTTGAGGCTTCTAGTGCCTATCTTGAGTGATCATTCCCTCAAGGAATTGTATTCTTATTTTCTGCTATGTATTAATGTGACGGCCATTGGATTCTCTAGAATTTCATGTGTACATGATTCACTGGTATTTTCCATTTGATTTATTTGTTATTGCTATAGCTGCAATGTTGGGGTTATCTTAAGAGATACCTAATCTTGTTGTCTTTCCCTATTGGGGATATTTTCCTTTGACAATCACTCTATAGACAGAGTCTGCTAGTGGGTCAGGTAGCCTCTGGAGCTCATCCTTTGTTCAAAGGTGACATATCTAGTAAATTCCCCTGCAATCTATCTCTGGAATAGATTTTCTTTGTCGATTAACAGTGTTTCTGAAAAAGGAACATTACACAATCCTTGAGATTGCACGGCCCATAATATATTGCAATCTCAATTCATTGGCTTCCCATATCTCTCCCACTATGCTCATTGAGAAATCTCCACCGTAGATCGTCTTGATCTAACGGTCCACGTTCCTCATCACACCCAGACCCTCACTGGACCTAGTTACCTGCTCTACCAGGGTTTTCTTCCTGATTTTCTGCTGCAATCACCACCTCCTCACTGCTCCTCCACCACCCCAAAGCCTCTGCAAGCAGTATAAACCAAACCCGCAGGATTTCATAATATTTTCTCGTATGTTTGCAGGTTTTCACAGCCGACAAAGCATGAATTTTCTCCACAGTAACTAGAGGTGACATAGAGGCTCCGATGATTATCTCAGGGCCAAGAATCAACATCATAGGGAATCAAAACAAAAGGCGAGATCATGCCAATAAATGAATCAGATCCATAAACCCTCAGTGAAACCTCCAGCTCAGCAAAACCCACCACCTATACACATAACACTCAGAAAAGGTGAGGATCACATATCCAGTGGCGAAAAACAAAGGCATAGAAGATTAATAAACCCTCGAGAGCATCAGTGCAGAAACAGTTCGAACAATCAGCAAGGATAAAGCATAAACAGAGCTAAAATAGGTTGAAGTACAAATGAACAGAGCAGTTATTGGTGCCGAAGTTGACTGACACAGACATGGCCCATATCCATGCTCAAAAAACCTGCCAAGTAGTTATTACACCAAAGAAGCTACTACAAGCTATCAGCAGTAGTTATTTAGAAGTATGGGAGTCCTTAAAGCCCATTATTCCACTTAACTCACACCAAAAGAGATAACAATACCACTACAGATAGTATTTCCTCCCAAAGGACACTCTGTGGGGTGATTTCTGTCATGTCAAAATGGTCTCAACAAGCTAGAGAGTTATTGATCCTGTCTATAATTTAATGAAATGTTTAAGACACAGAATGGAGCATTTGAATGCCCTCTCCTGTCTCTGAATGATCATTAAAAACCTTCTTTACCTAATTTTCCTCATTTTTCCTATAAATACTCTTTGAAGTCTCATTGTAAAAGGTTGGAATTTGGTGATTTCAAAAGTAATACATAGATTGCTGCTTTGAAGAAGCATTGGTTTTCTAAAGGAGTGTGGAAGTCTCTATTTTCTCTATTGAATGAAGGAGCTTGAACCATTGGATCCCTGAGCCTATTTTTGGTGAAGTAATCTCTTATTGTTAATGTTATTCCCCGTTTATCACTTTGTTCCATTATGCTTTGACTTACAGTAGGATAAAAAGTGAAGGCAGAGAAATGTATCTTAGAAGCACCTCTGACCTATTTATCCTTCACTGTTTATATGTTTTCTACTACTGAATGGGACAGGGTAGTTTGACAGCTCTCTTGAATATTTAGTTTGTTTTATTTCAGAAATGGTTAATTCAATTGTGCTAAACACTGTTTAGGCGTTCCTTCTTTCTTTTCCACTGAATGTTGTATCTAAAATCTCCCTTTAATTATTAATGCTTGCAGTTTGACAGAGAGGTTTGTTTCAATCACACCCTCTGTTCCTTACTATAATTATTATGTTAAAGGACCCTATAATTGCAGTCCTAGAGGTCTAAGGCATTCCCTCTTATTTGAATGCAATTCTATGTCTTTGTTGATCAAGCTCTCAACAGTGAACTTATAGGAGGAAATAGGGCGTTCCCCAAATCCTATAATTCATTTAGAAGGTGTTAGTCTACATTTCTCCTCTTCTTTGAGTGGTTACATTGATTGAGTCCATAACAGTGAGCTTACTAGGGGAAATAAGGCATTCCCTGAATATTTTAAGTCATTGTGAAAGAGTTTAGTTTGATTTTCACTCTTAGTTCTTAATGTTCATCCCATTTCACCTATATTATTCAACAGATCCTTGACCAAGTTACATTTTCCCTCTGGTTTCCCTTCCTTCTCAATCAGAACTATTTGGACTTTCACTTGAATCCATTGCTCAATAGCTTTTAGATTCCCATGCTCTATCTATACTGCATGAAACATATTTGTCCAACCAAACAAAACAAACAACCCTACACTTCATAACTAGCCTAAAATCAACTTCTAAACCATCCAAGACACATCCCTATAAACATATTGAGAGATCCCTCTCTAAGAATAGGAGGGCTAGATCTTAGAGCTCTAAAGCTTGGTTTGCATGTTGCCTTGTCACTTGGCATGCAAATCTGCCAAATCACAGGACACCAACAATTTCCACTAAATATCATGTGCAAAACATCTGTGAAAACTAGACATAGTAAGATTCCAACTTGATCGCTGGTGATAGGCTACGAAGACTGGAACTAACATTGGCCTTATTGGGGATGGAAAATCTTTAGAGGTGTTAAGAACATGATAGACCAAGTGCCTAACCATTGGGAAATACAGTCATAAACAGCTACAAGCCTGAACAACTTATACCAACCAAAAAAAAAATACACACATACTGCAACATGTACATTGGGAAACTAAAACAAATGTCAAAAACTGAAATGTTGCCTTAGGCAGCTTATTTATGTACAAATCTTCCCTACTTTGCTTAAAAATAAATATATCAAGTGATTCTATAATGCCAAATCAACCAATCAAGTAGTTGTAGCAATGATTATGCTTGGAAGTGTTTGAAACAGAACACAATTGGAAATGTTGACAACCATACATGTACACAATGTCTCTAGCTTTGTAAAAGAAAATCTGGTCTATCATTCAAACTGAAAATATATTCCATATATGTTGCAACGAGATCATAAAAACCAGACTTTGTCTGTTGCCCCAACTCTTCAATACATTCCTCCAACTACAAACTATCAATGCAAACATCCAAGGGCAGCCTTACCTTTCCTTTCTTCTGCTAGAAAAGGTTCCCAAAGAACCAAACTTGACAGTCCAGATCCTGAGACTATATTTGGGTCTCCAATTTAGCTAGATATTTTTCGATTTTGATGGCAAAATCTTGCAGAAAATTGAGCTTAATTTCATGGCTACATCTACAGGACTTCAGATAAGAATAAAGAGATGAAGCAAAGTTCTCATCTACCTCATCATCTGTGCACATATCTTCCCATTCTCTAAATCCTTGAATAGAGTCAGCCTCTATTTTGAATTATTCCTTCTCCATCCATGTTTCTAGAAAGATATGCCACAAATCTGAAAATGACTTAATAGATCTGACGGACAAATTTTCAATCCATTTTCTACATTTTCTTGAAAGGAATCATAGAACAATCTGATAAAAACATCCTCTTTTTTTACTCTAAGAGATTCTACAAATGTTTTAAAATTTTCTACATGTTCAAGAGTCAAAGTCATATCTTCCCCATTGAATTTAGGGCCGTTTCTCAAAAAATATGCATCCTTCATTAATTGATTAGGAAAACCAGGAAGATTAGAAAAATTGATACATGAATACCTTGAACAAATATAAATGAAATCTGAGTCATTCATTTAGCTAGTGGAGCCACCATCAATACTTCAAAACTTGAGATTTCGAACAATGGAGTTTCCAGGTGAATGTTTCAGCCTTCACATGTCTCTGACCATTGTTCACCGTCAGCGATCAGATCTGCAACTTGAAAAATATTTTCCAGAGAAGATCTTTCACCTCGTTCTCTGCAAACATCGTCAATATATTATCACTTAGATTGAAACTCAAGCTGAAGAAGGAAAATCTGAGGTAACCACAGACCAAGCTTTCAATCTGGCATCTAGCCCTGCCAGACTAGAGAGGGCTCTCTCTGTGCCAATGAATGATGGCTACAATAAGTGAATCTTAGGCTAGCTATGAAGTACGAGGATTTTATTTGAAATTTTTGGGTCGAAATAGCAAGAGGTAAACAATCATTGGACTATGGAGTAGAGGTTGGTTTCTACCCACAAAATTGGGGCAAAGTAAGTGCGATGCTCAACAAAATAAATGATGTAAATGAGATAATAAAAGAGGAAAAATCCTGATGCCCTGTATTTGCATACTTCCACCAAGGATCAAAAAACATTTGCATGTGCATCTTGGGTGTCCCATTCTGAATAAATGTTTTATCATTCCATTAGGTCATGACATAAAATTGCTTCGCTGGTGGTTTTCCTTGTCAAATAAACGTTTTTCTCCCTCATAAGATCATATTGGCTGACTTATTATCATGTCCCCTTGAGCATAAGAAACCTATGAAAATGCTCTGATTTACTTGAAATTCTTTTAAGTCAAAATTTCATTCAAAATCAAGTAAAAAGAAGTCTCATTAGGTCATTAGGGTTTTTCATTTATCAAGGTCACTCCATTCCGATGAGGTCAAAACATATATGAGAGGGATTGAATATGATCATCATGATAAATTCATTATATTTTAAAGGTTGTGTTTTTAGTTTGAAGAATTTTTAATCAAATGCCATTTTGATAGAAAAGTCACTTATGTAATTTATTTTTATTTTTCAAATGTAATTTTATGCTATTATATGTACTAATTTCATCCCAAAGTTGTCAAAGAAATTATGTCAAGCTATGTCAAGCCTCAGTGAGCAAATGAAAAAGCCAACTCCATGACTTCAATAGCCTGCAATGCAAAAAGTATGAAAGAGTATCAATGATAAAGGAAAAAGACTTCAAACATTAGAAAAGCGGTTCTCTCAAAATTAAATCAAAATCCACTTGGTTATAAAGCCTATCAAACATTTCACAAGAGTCATTGTTACCTTTCAAAGTGTCAAGAGTATTCAACAAAGAAACGTTTTTGAGTTTTTGAAGCGAAATTGGGCCAAATTTCTTGGCGTTGTGCATTCTGCAATTGGGTGTGTGTTTACACTGGCACTACATGCCTGTACAGTGGTGTTGCGCCCTTGAAAGGAGATCACAGTGCAGTTTTTGAAGGCAATGCGTGCTCAGAGAAAGGCAATGCACTTTTGAAAAAGCGTTGCACCCTCACACAATGGCGTTACGCGCCTAGACAGGGAAGTTTGTTGAGCGTTCTAGCAATCCAAATAAGTTCAAAACTACTTCAAACTTTGCCTAACCCCATTTCTAAGCTATTTGGTGGTTCTTTAATGCATTAAATTGAAACCCTAATGAAACCCTACTTACATGTTTGTGATCACTATTTATACACTTGTTTCATCCTCCTAATATAATATCAGTCATAGTTAGGGTAATTTCATTGACCTAGGGTTTTCATTGATCTAGTTTGTCCCTTCACTCATTCCCTTCACCTTTCAAGCTATCCATCTCATCCCCTTCCCCTGATCTCATTTCACTTGCACCCTAGGGTTTCATAAGTCAGAGTTTTAAGATGTTTGAAGAAGAGGATAGTGGTGTTTGTGAGGAACAAATTCCAAGAAGAAATGACCATAAGGGAGGGAAAATAAATAGGTTTGAACACATAACCACAAGAGAACTTATGGCCTCTCCTCTCAATGTGTCTTGCTTCAAACATTTGGGTTGTTTTTAGTTTTGTGAGCGAGTGCAGAAAATCCAAAATCACCCAGAGTTAACAAGATTATTCATCACCAATCTACATGAAAAATAGGTTACGCTTACTGGGCTTACCTTTGATATGTCCACCAATGCTATTGTAGCTACTACAGGGATCCCTAGTGTGAGAGAGAGGTGGTTTAAACAATAAAACTTGGATATGAGTTATTATGAACCGTACCTAAAACCTAGGTACAAGGATCACAAGAAGTCAATTTTCCCTTTCTCTCATCTCTTTGACTGGTATGTTCCCATTATGAGAATAATCGTGAAATAATTCGCTTGTGAGGGTATGTTTTCTCGACTCTACTCATACCATATCCGTCTCCTCATTCATTTCACTAGAGTTAAAATGCTACACTAACCTTACTATCTTTTCCGCAGCATTGACAAGATGGCTTACATTGTGCAAAAGAGGGATTACAATCAGAAAATGCAGAGTCTATTTCATCATTCACTCATCAAAATGGTGGTCATGCATCAGCTTCAGCAGAAAAACATATCATGGGATGCATTCATTGCAAATGAGGTTTTCACTACCCCACCTAGCCATCATGAGTAGGATATTCCCTCATCATCTCATCCTCCCATATCAACTTATCCATCATATCCTGTTGTTCATACATCACCACTCACTCAGATCCATTCACCTCATATCGATCCTACCTCATCACCTATCTATAACCCTTCACCATCACATCATGATACCGGAACATCAAGCAATGAAAGGGACATTGAGGAAATTTGCACTAAAATTACTGATATTGAGCCATTTCCCTTGACATATTATAGAGGCCATAGAAATGTGTTTGCTTCACATGGTGTGAAAGGGGCCATGCCTTCTTCATCAGCAAAACAGGTAGACAAGGGCAAGGAAAAAGCTACAGAGCCTATAATTTTTTAGCAGGAGTTTCAGTTGATTGAGATTGATGATGAGGATGAGGATAGATTCACTAGTGCAGTGATCAGAGGCAAGGAGGCAAATATTAGTGAGATTCAATTTAATCTTGGTATAGCATAGTACATGATTGACTTTATTGAGCTAGAAAATCAGCAGCTGAAGACTAAGAAAACCATCAGTGAAGTTAAGAAAATTAGAGCTCAGAGAGAGGCAAGAAAGGCCAAGGTCTCGCTGGAGGAAACATTGGGCAAATTTGATGATAGTGATGATGAGGAAGATCAGCTTCCGAGATAGAGACCAAGGAAAATTGGGCTAAAGAGGGCTTTAGCTTGGGAAAGGCAGAAAGAGGCTAAATTGGCAGAGCATATTACTCCAAATAAACTTCTTACCATAGATATTAGTAGAGATAGAGATTCTTGGCTTGAGAGAGCCAATTTTCATCTGGAGAGCATGCTAGAGAAGGCAAAGAAAGACATTGGCATTTAGACGAAGATGGAAAAACACCATGCCATGAGAAACAGGATTGCAAGGGCTAAGCTCAAATGAGCCCATGCAATGATTCGGGCTTTGACAGAGTTAAAGGAGAAGGATAAGTTGAATCTTCTTGCTGAGGTGTCTCTCCATGCTTACAACCCTTGATCAGTAGAAAAAATCACAATTTTGGCACATTTTCACAACCTTGTGCAAATTTTGATTTTTGAACAGTTTAGCATGCATAAAATTTTCTAAACGCATAGTACCATTGGCGTTGTGCTCTTTTTTTGGGGCATCCAATGGAAAAATGGTCAGCATCCTCATGTTCCTAATGATGAATACATCAACCTCAAAACGTTTCAGAATATTTGGAGGAGAAATTGTCCCTCAAAGAGGCAAAAAACCACCAAAAAAACATGGTTTTGCCCTCTTTTTGACCTAGGCACTGCGTGTTTACCAATATTGGGAAAACGGGTGTTTGACAGTTCATATGGACACCATTTAGGAAAGTGGAAGAATATTTGGAAACTAGACTCAGAGACCTTTCCAATGAACTATCATGGAGTTGATTTGTAGAAGGGTAAAGCCTCCAAAAGTGGCTTACAAAACAGGTCAATTTTTTTGTCATGGTGTTGCTCATTTACCAGGAAATTTATAGTTTCACCAATTTAATCAAATTTTGAAGTTTCACCTCTGTTTCACTTTTTACATGGGTAAATGAAAAATTTACCAATGTAAATTTCATATTTTACTTTTACCTAAGGTATATACATTAGGTAAATCATTAGTTTGAAGTTATATGTATATGTTCTAAAAGATAGGAATGAGTCACTTTCCTCATCCTAGTCATTACCTTTCAGTTCAGCTTTTGATGTAACAACTCCCTCAGCTCATGGATTCGAACCCTGAGGATAAGAGGAAGTGGTTTTGAGGTCTATCATGTGTATTTTTTCAGTCTTTGTAATATTTGGCATTAGTTTAAGAGATTTTATTGATCAAGTATCATTTTAGCTTGGACATTAATGGAAAATTGTAGCTATTTTATTGGGATCCCTGTGGTATGAGTTTTAAACATAGTTTCCTCTCTGTTATTGTTTTTTTATAATGTATTTTTAATTCATAAACCATTTCACATCTATAATATACTTGATTTCAATTTAAAATACATAATCCATATTTATTTATGCTCTGTTTTGGGAAATTTAGTATAATGTGTTCATTTTCTTCAGTTTAGGGAAAATACATTTCAGATGCTTTCCCTAGCTCCTCACTATTATTTTCATCTCATTTAATCATCTTTGAATGTTTAAACCTTTTACTTACCTTGCCCCATCAAGAAGACTGCAATTTCATCCCCTTGGCCATAATCTATTACCCTTGACCTAATTCTTGTTCAGTGAGCCCAACCCTAAAATCAAAATCAAAACCCCTTGTATTTCGTTAGCTAGCCTAAAATAGTTTTCATCCAGCCCTCTTGGCTATGATTCTATTGAGAGATCACTCTATTATTTGGTAGGGCTAGATACCAAGTCCAAATATTGGTTTGAGGTTACCTCAGGATTGCCTTCTCAACCTTGAGGTTCAATCTGAGTGATAACAAGGTATAATCTTGTTGAATGTGTTTTGTTGTATTATTTTATCACTGTGAAAGTGTGAACTATTTGGAATATTAGCTTGTGATGTATTTATGTTCATGGTTCTCTTTCAAATTGCATACTATTAAAAGCTTCTTAGGGGCTCACTTGTTTTCCTTTCGTGTATTGGAACATTCATGCATCGGACTTTAATCTCTGCAAGTTCATATACTTGCTCTCACCAAAGTCACCATACATCAATTTATGCATTATTGTATCCAATTAATATCATTAACACCACTACATCAGCAATTGGGCCATATTTCTGGATGGGACTCCTACACCAAATGGTGTGATGTCTAATTGGGACTTCATATCAGGGTGATTCCTTGAATTTTGGTGAGTCCAGCATCACGAATAGAACCAAAGACAAGGATAGTGGTTTATGTAAGGTATATTTTATATAACCTCCAAGCTTCATCCCCCAGGATCTGGAGATGAGAGCACCAAATCTAGCAGGAATATTTACAACCACAATATTCATCACCACACTTTTTTCAAGAATTTGGGCCAAATTGACAACCAGGTCTTTGATCATTCCTAGACATTTGACTCTTTTGGAATAAAAGGAGTACAAGTCCTAATATGGCCTAGTCATGTGCATACCAAGTTGTTCCGTAATAGGAAAAGGCATAATATTATGGTAGGCTCTGGAATCAACCATATAATTATGTAACAATAAATCATGTACAACTAGGGTGACATAGAATAGAGTGGAAGGGTATTGATCCTTCATGTGTGAGCCTAACATGACTACATGCCTTTCCTCTTGTCGGTTAAGACTATATTGAGGTAAGGAAATGAAATATACATCGACAAACTGGGAAAATAGTTCTCTATAGCTGGGTTTTTTCAGAAATTCCGACAAAGGAATAGCCTTGACTAATTATATCTCTTCTTTTAGGCTAAAAAAAAAGGGGTTCCTATCAAATTTAACTGAATTAATTGGTTCACCACTTTTTGTATGCATTGGTTTTGACTATGTTTTGTTTTTCTTGGCATTTGGGGCTTCAAACATAGTTTGACATGGATGGGAAGCTTTTCCCTTGGTTGGTGGTGTTGTCGACAATTATTGTCTCTCCTAGAGACAGTCTACAGTTTCCATAGACCAGTGCATAGGACATCTAAGCATAGCAAGGAGCATATAATAAAGCTGGGGTGTCAATCCAAAACTCTCCTGCTATCTCTTGTAAAACAAGGAAATTGATTTAAATGGGACCAGGACTTGCAAAAACTGCCACAGGAAAAGTAATGTTGCAGAGACAAGATGCAAAACTCCAACACAAAAGCATCAGAGAGTTAAGAGACAATTTACTGTAAAGAGGGCCAATTCAAATAATATGCCACAGAAATCAAGTATCAGAAGGTTTATGTAGTGAAATAAATATAAGAAGATATTAGTTAACTTTGGTCTGATACACAGATACACAACAGAACCACGTATGGGCTTATTAATCTAAGAATCCATACATGACAATGGCATTTTAAAAGCGCCCTCCCAAAGCAACTAATATAGCAGAAAGATGGATGAAAAGAACATGAAACAGTATATCATGCCTGAGCCATATTTAAAGCGCTTGATTGATCCAAGTATGGGCATCAACTAGGATGAATCCTTACCTAAAATCAGTGAGCCACTCGCATTCCAGTACATCATACAAGAAGATATATGAAATGAAATGTTGTATTAATCACATAAGAGAAGGTTACATACTGTGAAATACCAAAGACCAGAATCCTCATTACAGATAGAACTCCTCATCACTGAGACCCTATGGGCTCTGAGCCTTCATATAGAAGCTTTACAAAATGTATACAAACGTGCCTTTCACTGCACAATTTTCTGATACAAGTCTGGAACCCTTACAATGTCTTTCTCCCTCCTTTTCTAGAAGAAGGAGAAGAGAAACTAATAAAATAGGTAGGTGGAAAACAATTAATTTTCTCATTAAAAAAAAATGGTGAAAAAAGTGCCCGCCCAAACTGTTTGACGGCGCAAGAACGATGTAAGTACTCTGTGGCTGCTCCATGAAGTAAATGTAGTAGGTGCCACTCTCTTCAGGGGTAAGGTATGAATAATAAAATATGTAACATTCTGTACTCTTCTAAGAGAAAAATCTTGTTGAAATAAAGCTTGGAGGATATGATTTTATGTACTTGTACTCTTTGCCTTCTGAATGCTGGATTGTGATCTGAAACCTTCAGCGCCAGGACGTTGCATTCATTGTTCTCTGACTGATACTCTTTGCTACAGCATTAAAATCACCATCTGCAAAAATATTCCCTCTGGATTACTCTGGAGGGTTCGACAAATTTTCTACCCTGCTTCTTTAATGGATGTCATGTCATCTGCAACTGCCCAAGATTTTTCTCATGAATTATGCATTTGATAACTGGTCCTTTGACACGTCCTTGAGTTTTGCAACGGAGGCTGTAAATTATGGTAATTTCTCGTTGCTGAAACCTGCAAAACCCACAAAGGTGTTAAATAAAACAAGACACGGAGATGGTGGATGTGACGGAGTCAACGAAGGTGGTGGTGAGGGCATGGTGTAACGATGAAACCATGTAGGGTGGTGTAAAACTGTGATGAAGCTGTGGAGGACGGACTGGTGAGAGCTGTGAACGCAGAACATTAAAAAGAAAAATGAATGGAATATATGGATGATGGAAGGGAAATGTGGCGTACATGTGGAATTTGCGACATGGAGGACAGACTACGGGGTTTGGTCAACAACGAGGGATGGGAAGATCATGACCGTCCAATCTTAGAACAAAATCTACGGTGAAGGATGCCTCGAAGCGCAACGAAGAGGTGGGCCAGGGACGATGTGGATGGGAGCTAAAGGCTGCGCAACTATGGAGATTAATAGCCGTTGGATTGAGCGCTCAAGATCGGACAGTTTACATGAATTTTGCTGCGCGTCCGGGATCGAAAGTTAACGCGCGAAATAGAGCAGTTTTGGCACCGTACAGAAGGACACACGGTGATCAGCGTATGGAATCACTGATCGAAGGGGAAATACCGCTTGCCCAGTAATGGTGGTGCAGAAAAATTAGGCTGGTTTTAGGGGTAAGACGCGACAGGGACCACCGGATAGGGACTGGTTGCAGATCGTCGATCTGTGGCATGATCGGATGGCGCACAATGAACTCGATGGCCATGTGTGGTAAGCGCTTTTCATTTTGGCCCATGGGCTAGCTCCTGTGTTGCGTGGAGAAAAAAATGAAGGGGGCTGAGACCAGAGGGAGCTAAGACCGACATATTTCTGAATATGGGTTTTTTGGCCATTTTGAATACGGTTTTAGGAATGAAAGGTGGCGACGGTAGGCAGGAGATGAAGGTCTTAAGCCACGACGGGGGTTTCAAACAGATTCAAACGGGACAGCAGGCCCAAAATCATAATGGGGGGGGGGGGTAATGTAGTCAACAGGTGGAACATGGTTGAATGGCTTCTTCCCTTTATGAATTGGTTTTAGGGTAGTCAGTTGAGAATTTTATTCATTATTATCATCCATCCTCAAAATTTTCCTAGATGATCTCAAATCATAATATCTATATAGCTGGGCTTGCATGAAATCGGTGAACTTCTTACAATAGGCATCTATCTCTTCATCATACAAGGGGAAATTTAGATCCTCCCATTCTCCCTCCAATGATTCTACATTATTATCTCCTTCTAAAAGAGTAGAGAATTCATTTTCTTACTCTTTGATGGAATCTTCAATATTTTCTTCTGGGCTATCTTCAAGATACAAGGGAGGTTGTATTTAGTATATTTGATACCTTATTTCCTTTTGAAAAAGTTTCAAAGGAGGTATTTTATACTGGGTGTTGAAACTTCTGTGAGTACCTTGTTGGTCCTATCTGGGATGGTTTTTACTTTCCAAAACCAACTTCACTAATTTATTTGACAGATTCCTAATTAGTTTATTAATTTCATCTAGTTTTTGTTCTTGGGATTCCTTCACTAGTCCTGAGGATCTATCTTCTTATTTTACCCTTCTTCTTTTGACATTTTGTACCTCTCCATTCCATTTTCCATTGGATGAAAAGTTTGCTTCAACCTTGAGAGCATCAGTATGGATCCAATCTAGTGTGTAGGTTCTCCTTTCTCTGAGGGTAAACCCAAATTTTGGTTCAAAGGTCCCAACAAAGACCACTTTAGAAGCTACCTATGGAGGTTTAATCTCAAAAAACACATTGTTATATAGTTTATTAAATATTTTTATGAATTATGTTACATCCTTATTAGGTATTTTCTTTATTTCATTGAACTAAGTAAGGAAATATCCATGTTCCTTCTTTTCTCCCCATTTTTGCAGGAAAGTATTATTCAACGCCTCCCAGTTATTCATTGAGGGATTAAGTAAGGTATTGAACCATTTTTTGGCCTCCTAATCTAAGGATTCAATAAAACTACTCAAGACTACATCCAGATGCTCTACATTTAAGTTCCCAGTAAATGCACTGTTGAGATTCAACAAGATGATGAGCTTAGTGAAAAGAGTCGCCTTCACTAAGTGGGCCCGCAGGATATTTTTGGTGCAAAGTCTATTTTTAGACTATGTCTATTTTTAGACATGTCGATCATATTCTATGAGTTGAAAGATGCTATTTGTGGATGGTTGGTCAAGTTGGAAAAATAGATGGACTTCTATTTTTAGACATATTGGGTAGAATCTATTTTTAGATTGACAGTCTAAAAATAGATATGTCGAATATTATTAGCTTTTAATAATATTTGGACTCTAAACATTATCTTATTCTCTTGGAGCACTTTAGTTAAGTGCACAGATGTGGCACAATATCTAATAGTAGGAATTACGCTAGTCCTGAGGGTTTGATGGAGCTAATGCATGAGGAATTCAGTTAGAACTCATGTGATAGAGTTTGGTGGAGTTATAGAAGTAGTTGGTGGAGTTGTGTTAAGTTTAACTCAGTTAGACATAGTTGAGCTAGTTGTATCTAGTCTAACTGATTGATACACTAGTGAGAGTGGTGTGAATTAATTATTGATTAATTCACTAAATATTAAATCATTAATAAACTAAAGAATACATCAATTAACTATAGTGCATAGACAGTTTCAGTGGAGACCAGTGGAGAGATAGGTGAAAGAGCAAGTGTGACTATCAGTTGTGACTATATTGATGCATTGATTGCATCCAACACTCAGTGGAGATTCCAATGAGGATTGCGCAGTGCAAGCCAGGTGGATTCGAGTTCATTTAGAGTCATTATTTAGCAGGGATTGTGCAGTAGAGGCAGGCTAGCAGGTGGCAGAGATCGGTGCATGGATTTTCAAGATCATGCCTGATTAGCGTGTAGAGATTGTATTGTACTGAGAGCTTGACATGTTCAGATTTGTATGAGGATTGTGTTGGCAATATGATGCAATGTGTTGTCCTTGATGGCAACCCACTTGATAAAGATGATGGCAACACTTGAAGAAGATGATGGTAACCTACTTGATGAAATAAAGTTGATGATGGAAATATGATGAAGAGTGTTGTCCTTGATGGCAACCTACTTGATAAAGATGATGACAACCTTCTTGATGAGTTAAAGAGGAGATTGTTGGCAAGTGATACAGCGTGTTGACTTTGATGGAATCTGCTTAATGAAGTTGTCCTTGATGGAAACCTACTTGATGAGTTGCCTATGATAAGTAACCTATGTGCTAAAGTGTAAGAATGATGTATCTACAGATCAGTTCAGATGTGGTATGAAATATCTGATCTGTTCTGTTGTTTTACTGCTATCTGTCAATGATGTATTCATACATAACTGGGTTGTTTGAATGATGAATATGCTGCTGATCATGTTAATTGAAGATTAAGTTGTTGGTTGATTGGTTGATGATTCAATGAATGAATTGATGGTGTTATAAGTTTCAGTTCGATGAATGTTGAGCTTAAATGTGTGGAGTGGGTCCAGTCTGAAAATATGATGAAAAGTGGCCTACAAGATATGTTGTATGGAAGCTGTTGGATCCAGTGTGAAAATTGATGAAACGTGGTCCATGGTGGTGTTGAGGGTTGTAGCCTTCAGTCAGAGGGTTGTAGCCTTCAGTCAGGGGGTTGTAGCTCCCTTCCAGGTGAGGCTGGTAAACGAGACCAGGGGGTTGTAGCTCCCTTCCAGGAGAGGCTGGTAAACGAGAGAAGGTTGTACCCTTTTGCAGGTGGGTGCCTACGTGCTGGTATGAGTCTGCGCCAGTACATGGTTGTAAGATGTTTTCTCTATAATAAAATATTGAAGGCTGAGACAACGGCATCAATGGTTTTCTCCCAACTTGGGTTTCCACCTAAAATCCCAGTGTTCATGTGTGTTGCTTATGTGTGATGGTTTATTCTGTTATTACTGTTCATGCTTACTGTTTATTGAACATCTAATGAATGAATGATGGAATGATATAAGTGAAGAATTATCTGCATAATAAGATTGCTGGACATACACATGTTTTATTAAGTATATCCGCGTGTATACGCTAGTTGGCTACATGAAAGTCGCGTATGTGTTTTCAAGTAAGAAAAAGTAAAAAGTCTTGAGTATGCTCCCAACATCGATTCACCCCCCCCCCCCCTCTCAGTATTTTTCCCAACAGCTTGTTACATGATCTCTATGACATATATTATATACATATAGTTGGGGTTTTTAGCTTCAGGCTTTCCCATTAAATCAATGTGTTAATGTGTGTGAATTTTTATGGTTTCATGTGTGCATTGGAATTGATTTAATTTCCGCATGTGATGATCAATGGTGGAATAGATTTTGTATTGTGCATGAAGTTAAAATAGTGTGTGATCAGGATAATCTTGGATATATAACAAACATAAATTATATAATTTCTACATGGTATCATAGCGATATTGATCATTAGAGCAGATTGCAATTATTGAAGCAGTTGAGTTTTGTGCTGGTGGAATTCAAATTTCCTGCAGTGTTTTCTTGGTGTCGAAGTTGAGCATTCATTGAAATTTCTTTCAATGGATTGCGATTGGAGTATTCCCTTGAGGGAATCTCGAATTATATTGCATGGAACGATAGGATGGAGGCGGTGCTGGATGATAATGGGTTGAAGGAGTTCATAGATGCAGAAATTCCAAAACCTGCTTCTAGCGATGCTGCCGTACTTGATACATGGCAAAAGAAGACAGGAAAATGTCGAAGAATTTTGTTGGAAGGTGTGAAGGATCACATATTTTCTAGCCTTCATGTTAAATCTTCTCCATTCTCAATTTGGAAATCTTTGACAGACTTGTTCCAAAGCAAAAGCGACCAGAGGAAGTTGGCGCTTAAAGACAAGATCAGAAAAATAAAAATGGAGAAAGGCGACAGTATACCCAAGTACCTCACAAAGTTTTTCCAGCGCAGGGATGAGCTGGGAAGTGTGGGGGTTACTGTAGATTAAGAGGACTTGGTGAGCTTGGCTCTCCTTGGGCTTCTAAAGAGTTTGCATAGCTACAAGGACTCTTTCAATGGTTGGGAGAAACTACCGAGATGGGAGTGATTTTGGTCAGATCTTGTGTAGGAGGAGATAAGGTGGGGTACCAGGGATGGATCTTCATCGAAGAATGAGATGAATAAAATTGCGCTTTGGATGCCAAAGCAAGGAAAGGGAAAGGAAATATAAATCCTTCTCAATCCGGTGCAAAAGGTAGGAAGCAGGACTTGTCCAAGGTGAAGTGCTTTCACTGTCACCAACATGGACATTACACCACTAATTGTCCACGGAAGAAGAAAAATAAGCAGGTTGTTGGATCTGTAGTTGGAGAGGCCTTAGCCTCACAGTTTGAGCTGGATTTTTCGCTAATCGCATGCTTGGTTTCAAGTGTGATGGGATCGGTGTGGTTTCTTGATAGTGGTGCATCTTTCCATATGACCGGAGACAAATATTTGTTCAGTGATCTAGATGAGAAGGATCTTGGAGTGCACATCGAGATGGGTGATGATGGTAGATATAGTGCGAATGGTATCAGGACCATTTCCTTTGAGAGGGAGTCTGGTAAACCTTTCATATTGAAGGATGTCATGCATGTTCCAGGATTGAAGAAGAATCTGATCTCTGTGGCGATGTTGGAAGACAAGGGATATGATGTTGTTTTTAGCAAGGGAAAGGCTTTCCTGTGCAGTAAAGCAACTGGTGAAATGCGGAGGATAGGGGTTCGAGTTAAGAACCTTTATCAATTTCAGGTAGATGGCTGCGTAGCAATGGCAAGAAAAGCAGAAGGAGTGGTGAGCCGAGATGAGGGAAAATTGTGGCACAGGAGATTGGGCCATCTTCACCATGGCACTTTGAAAATTTTGCAACAGATTTCTACTGGGCTTGCTAAGGGTACACTTGCGCAGTTAGATCGGTGCAAGGGATATACTTTGGGAAAATTTGTGAAGACCACTTTTCATGAGAAGGATAGTCACGCCACGATGATCCTTGAGAGAATTCACATAGACGTGTGTGGACCTTTCTCAGTAGCTTCGACAGCAAAGCACATGTATTATGTGATATTTGTTGATGAATTTTCTCGTAAGTGCTGGATCTTCTTCATGTAGAAGAAGAGTGAGACATACTCAAAGTTCTTTGAGTTCAAGGCACCGGTTGAGAAAGAGTCGGGGAAGCAGGTGAAAGCTCTAAGGAGCGATAATGGTGGTGAATTAATCTCTGGTGAATTCAAATACTTTTGCAATGAAAAAGGAATTCGAGGAGAGCTCATAGTGCCTCATCACCCACAACAGAATGGGGTTGTGGAGAGAAAGAACAGAATGATCGTGGGTGCTTCACGGGCGATTTTGCATGATCAGGGCCTTCCCATACACTTATGGGTTGAATCATGCAACACTACAGTTTATGTGAAAAACCGTTGTCCTCATAGAGTACTTGGCATGAGTACACCCGAAGAGGCATTTTCAGGTAAGAAGCCTGATATTTCTCATTTGAAGATTTTTGGCTCACCTGTTTACATTCATGTGACGAAGGATGCCAGGAAGAAGCTAGAGCCGACCGCAGAGGTTGGGATATTTGTGGGGTACATAAAAACACCCCACAACTATCATGTGTATTTTCCAGATAGTTGGAAGACTGCTGTGTGACGGGATATCAAATTTCATGAGGAGAAAGCCATGAAGTTGTCGCTTGAGAGGGAGTTACACTTGTATGCAGATGAGGAGCTACTAGTTCCTAAAGATGAGGCTCAAGATGTGGATCATCCACAAGAGGAGGTTCATGGAATGGAAGAAACCACTCATGCAGTGCCAAACATCAGAGGGCGGAAGCACACTACAGAGGTTGAGCGACTGAATCTTGATGCAGTGCAGAATGTAGGAGCACCTACATCACAGCGCAGACAGAGACAGTCACCTGAACGATTTACTGGATACATGGCTCTGATGAGAAAGTTTATTGTGACAAAACCATCTTCTTTCGAGGAAGCTGTGGAAGATCCCACATGGGTAGATGCCATGGTGGAACAGTATGATTCGACTGTCAGAAATAGTGCATGGGAGATTGTCACAAGGCCGGAAGGGAAATCAATGGTAGGTTTGAGATGGATCTACAAAGTGAAGCAAGCTATTGATGGGGGTGTCGAGAAGTACAAGGAAAGATTTGTTGCTCGAGGCTTCTCACAAATCGAGGGGATCGACTACGAGGAAACCTTTGCACTCGTCGCAAGGTATTCTTCCATACGGACCATCCTTGCTCTCTCAGCACAGATGGGTTGGCACATTCATCAGATGGATGTGAAGACTGCGTTCCTCAACAAAGTCATTGAGGAGGAGGTGTACATAGAGAATCCTAAAGGATTCAAAATCTTCAACAGTGAGTTGCATGTGTGTAGGCTCAAAAGAGTGCTGTATGGGATGAAACAAGCACCTCGTGCTTGGTACACACATATAGACAATTATTTCACCAGACTTGGTTTTACCAAGAGTGAGGCGGATCCTAACCTGTACTAGATTGTGGTGGAGGGTAAGTTGCTGATCATTGTATTTTATGTAGATGATTTGATACTCACAGGTGATGAACTCACTAGAAAATTTGGCAGAATTTCCGATGGCCAATGTGTCGCTATTTCGACACATAGTCGTCGCAAGAGCGACAGTTCGAGGATGGGCAAAATGTGGTTTGCCATCTCGTCGCAATTCCGACGCACTTAAAAAGTGTCGCACTACCGACACTTTTTCCGTCACTTCCAAACATGTGTCACTCTTCTGATGTTTCCCAAACCGTCACGCTTTCGACGTTTGTAAACTGTCACGCTTCTGACGAAATGTGGTTCGATGTTTTGAACGTCGCTCTTTCGACGTTTGTAAACTGTCGTAATTCCAACGAAATGTGTTTCGACGTTTTGAGCGTCGCTCTTTCGACGTTTATAAACTGTCGCAATTCCGACCCAATGTGGTCCGACGTTTTGGATGTCGCTCTTTCGACGTTTGTAAACTGTCGCAATTCTGATGAAATGTGTTCCGACATTTTGAATGTCGCTCTTCCGACGTTTGTAAACTGTCGCAATTTCGACGAAATGTGGTTCGACGTTTTTATACTGTCATTGTTCTGACGTTTTTAAGTTGTTGCAATTCCGACGCTTACAAGGTGTCGGTATACCGACAGTGGGTTCAATTTAAAAAAAAAATGAAACTTTAAAACAGGACAGTAAATCTCCAATATTTGTTATGAATTGTGGGCATTTCAATGACCGTGAAATATTAATATAATAAACCACCCTGCAGCGCTTCGACTATAAACAATCATTTTTTTTTTCACAAGAGAAAAAACGTTGTTTTGAATATATTATATGAAGTAAAACAGTCCATGAAGTCATTACATTTTCACATCTGAAGATTGGAACCCAAATATCCATCCGGAAAAGTGGAAGTCCCATCCCAGACAATGATAGAAAAATACCCCATGTCACATACAAGGAAATGATATAAAACCCAGTAACGGTCCACATGGAGATTATCGATAATCTAATAAAGCATCCAAATATTCCCGAGGCAACTATAAGAAAGTGAAATAGCAGTATGTAGAATAGTAAAGCAACAGATAGAGTACTGACGTCCATTGTTCCAAATACAAATTAAAGTACCCAAAATCCTTGAACAGAGAAAAACGCTAATCATGTGAGGAGTGTGATATGTCCAAAATATAAAAAGACCATCAGACCATATCAATAAACCAACAACATAGACCCGCATCGCTAGTTTTGAAGGCAGAATGATAAACATTAATCATTTTTTTTTCAGAAGAGAAAAAATGCTATTTTGAATATATTATATGAAGTAAAACAGTCCATGAAGTCATTACATTTTCACATCCGAAGATTGGAACCCAAATATCCATCCAGAAAAGTGGAAGTCCCACCCCAGAAAATGATAGAAAAATACCCCATGTCACATACAGGGACATGATATAAAACCCAGTAACGGTCCACATGGAGATTATCGACAATCCGAGAAAGCATCCAAATATGCCCGAGGCATCTATAAGAAAGTGAAATAGCAGTATGTAGAATAGTAAAGCAACAGATAGAGTACCGACGTCCATTGTTCCAAATACAAATTAAAGTACCCAAAATCTTGCAACAGAGAAAAAAGCTAATCATGTGAGGAGTGTGATATGTCCAAAATATAAAAAGACCATCAGACCATATCAATAAACCAGCAACATAGACCAGCATCGCTAGTTTTGAAGGCGGAGTGATAAACATTAATCATTTTTTTTTTCACAAGAGAAAAAACGTTGTTTTGAATATATTATATGAAGTAAAACAGTCCATGAAGTCATTACATTTTCACATCTGAAGATTGGAACCCAAATATCCATCCAAAAAAGTGGAAGTCCCACCCCAGAAAATGATAGAAAAATACCCCATGTCACATACAGGGACATGATATAAAACCCAGTAACGGTCCACATGGAGATTATCGACAATCTGAGAAAGCATCCAAATATGCCTGAGGCATCTATAAGAAAGTGAAATAGAACTATGTAGAATAGTAAAGAAACAGATAGAGTACCAATGTCCATTGTTCCAAATACAAATTAAAGTACCAAAAATCCTTGAACAGAGAAAAATGCTAATCATGTGAGGAGTGTGATATGTCCAAAATATAAAAAGACCATCAGACCATATCAATAAACGAGCATCACTAGTTTTGAAGGCAGAGTGATAACCTTTCAACACATAAAATAGTATCATAAAGCGGATACAGGAGATGTGCAGGGACATGTACTATTGATATACGCCTCACACAAAAAGCATCCATGATAGAGAAAAAATATGTATAAACCCAGGGTCGATTGTATGTTCTAGCTCGCTTGTTCCTGGAAATAAAAACCATCTGCAGAAACCCAGGCTCGCTTGTAAGATCAAGCTCGTTTGATTCCAAAATTGGTAACCATATGTTGCATCTGAGATGTAAGGTTTAGGCTCCCTTGTTTCCATTAGTAGCCCGCTACAACATCCACCCTGTTCATAGCAAAAAGGTTCCCGTAGATATACAGAGAAAGAGTATAATACGTAGACCATATAAACATGGCTCTGTATTTCAAAAAACAGGTTTAAAATAGAAACATGAAAACATTTTTTTTTTCCAATTTTTATGAACATAATTCGACCGTGAAATATTAATATAATAAACCACCCCGCAGTGCTTCGACTATAAACAATCATATAAACATGGCTCTGTATTTCAAAAAACAGGTTTAAAATAGAAACAGGGCAACATTTGTTTTTCTAAGTAAATTTAATCTATTAACAGTGGGAATAAAATTACATCGAAGTCAAAAACATTGCCCAGACTCATGGCAAATTTGCCATCAAAAAACAAAAAAATTAAGAAGACTGCCCTCATATGGGGAAACTAGTCTTGAATGTTTACATAATTCAAAAATATTACAGAGGTCCAGCACAGTAAAATAATCTAAAAGCAGCCCAATTAAGTGGGCAGTGAAGCAAGAAAAACAAATTAACCAAACTACTCCTCCGGCTTCTTGAAGATTCGGCACCATCCTTCGGAAGGTCCAGGATCGCTAGGTGCTACCTCGACAGTCATGCCACCACTCCCCTCCTGAAGGCCCAAATGTTGGCTGGCTTTTTCTGAGCTAAGACCCGTTGGACGGGTGTATTGTTCTTCCATTTGGGCCTCCTCGCAGAAAACCACAGTAATTGAAGTTGTGATTCATGGGCGGTTCAGAGAGAAATTAAAGGAAAAAAGCACAGTGTGCATCGTGGGAGAAGGTGAAGCGGTGGAGAAATGAGGAGCAGGGGAGCCCATACGGTGGCCAGATCCTAGAACCCGACCCCGCCCACTTCTAGTATCTGGATAGCAACCTGCGTGATAATCACTGGACTAGGAAGACGACTCGGTTGAGGGGCTGGAGGGAGCACGCAGGGGTTGACCTCTAGTGCTCCCCCTGCGGCAACGCATCCTTTGATGCAGGTGAGGCATGGGTGTAGTCTCAGCAGTGGGCACAAGAGGAGACGAAGAAGCAGAATTCCATGAAACAGAGGAAGACAAACAAGGACCAGACCGAGAGAAATACAGATATGCAGCAAGGTCTAATCAGCAGTTTAGCTGGCCACTTCTCCTTCTTGTCACAGTGAGAAGCCAGTGTAACCCAGCAACCGGCTCGTCTAAAAAACCATAGCAAAATGCCATTTTATCAACCCGACTGCAATGAAATCGAAGGACGCCTGTCATAATTAATCTCTGATCATTAATGAGAGTCTGAGGCTGGATCATATTGGAGCATGCAGAATTGCTAACAGGAGTGGATGTCCGATCTTGAACAATGTTAAAACTTAATGCGATTAGATGTGAAAACCTTGGAACTTAATTGAACAGCATTAAAACTTACTGTGATTGATATGAAATTGCCACATCCATGTCCCATCGCCTTAAACGCCATCGAATGCACCCGCATCCAAGAACAGGGCAACATTTGATTGAGGACACATGGCAGAAATTGATTGGAGCGGATCTTTGTTTGGGCCGCTCGCGCAGTGGAAATCCGGACACGAAAAATATTAGGGTGAATTTGATAAGAAATTCACGTCACAACTCTCCCTCCGTACGCCAGCCCAACTTCGAACCCGAAAAAGATTAGGGTGGAATTCAATTGGTTTTCACGTCACAAAATTGGCCAACGTCAACACGTTATTTTGGAATGCGAATTTGATTTGAATTATGGTTTATCGCCATTAGAAGTCCGGCGGGCTCGACTTAAGAAAAATTTTGTTTGATCCCATCTTATAAAATTTGTGTTGGTTTTATTTGATAATACACATATTTATAATAAATCATGGGAATACCACACTAAACATGTGGAAAAGTTATATAAACTATTGAGAACAATCATTTTTATGTAAAAATATCCAAATGTGCTTTTGGGAAATAAGAATTCGAGTATTTGGTTCATATTGTTTTAAAGGAAGGAGTGAAGTTGGAGCCTCAAAAGATGCAAGCTATTACAAAATGACCCATTCCTAAGAAAATCAAGGTTCTTAGAAGATTTTTTCGACTTACATGATATTATTGATAATTTGTTAAGAATTATGCATACATTTCAAGTCCACTCACATATCTCTTGAAGAAAATATCATTTATATGGAATGATGAGGCTACTTTGGCATTCTCTCTTTTAATGGATGCCATGTCTTCTACACCAACATCGGTTGCACCTAATTTTGGTAAAACATTCATAGTAGAGTGTGAGGCACTAGGACAAGGAATTTACGTAACATTAACACTATAAGGGATATCATTGGCTTTTAAAAGCAAGGAATTCAAAGAAAATATTTGGTGAAATCTACGTATGAAAAATAAATGGAAGCAATATTACATGCAATAAAAAATGGGGATAGTATATCATTAGGAGGTAATTTAAAGTCAAGATATACCATGATAGCATAAAGTATCTTTTGAAGCTATGATTTTCATTAGAATATTAACAAAAATGAGGAGAAAAAATGCAAAGTTTTAATTTTGAGATAATCTGCAAAAAGGGTAAGGAAAATTTAGTACATGATGCTCTTTCTAAAATAGAAGAGGCCTAAAATTTATATCCAATTACATTTTCTATTCCTAGGTGGCTAGAAGAAGCTAGCCATAATGGAAAAATGACAATAGTACTAAACAAAAACTAAAATTTATAAAGGATGGGATGAACTCTATGGAGCATTGGGAGTGAAAGAGAGATATAATTTGGTGCAAATGTAGAATATTTTTATGCACGCAAGAATATTTGAATAAAAAATTATTAAGGGAGTCCCATGTTTCTCTGATGGTAGGACGCAGGGTTCCTTAAAACATCTCAAAGGATCAAAAAATATATTTTTGGAAGGAATGAAGAAAGATATTCAAAATTTTGTAAGATAAGGTTAGTTTTTCATAATAAATAAAAGAGAGATAGTAAAATCTCTAGGGTTACTTCAACCATTCCACATACATATTCAAAGACTAGAAGATATATCAATAGACTTTATTACAGGGTTACTGAAATATAAAGGTAAGTATTACATTTTTGTGGTCATTTATATAGACAAATTTTGTAGATTTTTTTTATAGAGCTCAAAGTACATAAAGAACAAGCCAAGTGGCAGAAGCGTTCGTGAAATAAATTCATAGTCTTCATGGTTTTCCTGAAGTAATAGTAACAAGAAACGTTTGGGAATAATTATTTAATATGAGTGGAGAAACACTAGCTGCCATGAGTTCTACATATCAAACACAATCAAATGGTCAAACAAAAATAGTTAACAAATGTTTTTAAGGTTATCTACAATGTTACTCTTTAGAAAAGCAATCTTAATGGATGAAGTGGGTTCGTCAAGGAATAATGGTAATATGATACTACCTATCACACATCTACTAAAATTTCCCCATTTAAGGCCCTTTATGGATATCCAACTCCTAGTATCTCATACTTTTTGCAAGATAAGTCCAAAGTATAGGGAACAGAGTCACATATGGAAAATACTAAAGAAACTTTGAAAATTATTATGGAAAACCTTCAAATGACATGAAACATGATAAAACAACAAGGGGAACAACATTGAAGTGAAAGATAATTAGAGGAGGGTAATTGGGTATTTTTTAGATTATAGCATTATAAGCAATCTTCATTCAAGAAAAAGAAGAATAAAGAATTAGCTCAAAAATGTTATGGCCCTATGGCCCTAAATAATTATTCATAGGATTTCACAAGTGGTATAGAAGTTATATTTTCCTTCTTCTTGCATTCATAAGGTTTTTCATGTATCTTGCCTAAAAAAGGTTTTGGGAAAAAATATGTCAATGTAAATAGAACTTCCAAAATTAGATGAAGAATGAAAGTTGATTCTTTAAACACAAAAAGTTATAGATAAACATTCTGTATCTCTTTGACATATAACCATTATGAAGTACCTAATCAAGTGGAAGAATATTCCTCTAGAAGAAGGTACATGGTAAAGTGATCAATTAGTGGTGAAATACCCACGGCTAAAGGGTTCGTTTGAAGTTTTGACAAAGGTTTTGTTATATGTTTTATATAACGCACGGCGGAATAGTTTTATTGTTTGTTAAGGTCCCACATAGTGATCAAATTTGAAGGGCAGGTCTGAATTTCAATTAGAAGGGCATATATCTATGTTGCCCTTCCATAATGGAAAGCTTTAAAAAAAAAACTTTTCAATTGACCACAATAATTTATTTTTACATTTCATTTTCAGAAAGACAAAACCATCAATCTTTATATTAATAAAATATTGTTACATATACAACAATGAAGAAGGCTCCATCTTTCATTGCTTAAATATCTCATTGGAAATGTCAACATAAGTCTTGAAGACACTATTATAAGAATTTGGATACATACCACTGGGATATAGGAGATTCTTATGTGTCAGATTGTGTAATGAAATTTTGACTTTGTCTCACAAGGAGCAGTAGCATGGAGGTCTGGATTTTTCTTATAGAACTTTTTTATTACTATTTGAAACATTGTTTATAGATATGAAGACAACAATGAAATTATAATCATGGTGGACAATTAGTCAAGCTCATGATGCCAAACCATGACGATGTAAGTTTGGAATTTAACATTTTTACATGTTAAAGAAAAATAGTCAAAATCACTGACAACTTAGTATGCCATAATTAATAATCATTCCCTGTTCACTTTTGTTAATAGGTTTATGTCACACGATGATCTCTCTTCTCTGGCATTTACTTGTATTGAAGATCACTATTCTAGGAATAAGGAGTTATTTTCTCCAAAAATAACCCTAGCCAAACATTGACAATGCATTAAGGATGTCTTTCTATGCTTCATAAGTACATATGTTCTACTTATAAATCATGTCTTAGAAGTGGTTGTTTTGCTGGAAATTATTCACCAGTTGGTTTCATACCAAATTATTTTTCTCATTTTCAGCATCTAATACATGAAAAAGATAATGGTTTAAAACAACATAAATATTTGAAATTTTGCAAGAATTTTCTGGCACACTTTGAATATTAATTTTGAAGTCAAGTGCATGATCTTGTATAGGATCAAGTGTCATTTTGAATACCAAATGTTTCACAAGAAACTTCTCACCATGCTACCCTGCAGTAAGAATTAAATGACAATATTGCATCAACTATTTCCATAATAAAAGTGCACCTCGGCCATAAGACTAAACAACTACAAATGTTGTAGGTCTAACAAGACCACACAATCAAATGTATTCCACAAGGCCAATACTATATGAAAAATGAAAAGGAGTTTGCAACCAAAAATACCTTAGGCAACTAATTCAATTAGATACACCAAACCATCAGCAAAAAGGAAAACCAGCCTACTCAAAAGGCAAACGTTTACCTCCTTTGACAAAATTTTGAGTTTCGAAACAAGGGCCTTTATTGTCTTGTCAATGCTCCTAGTAATTTGAACAGGTTTTGCACCTGCTGCAACAACCTAAAAAAAAAAGTTTCATTTCAAATTATTTTCCACAAATTTAAGATACAACCATTTTCATTTTTGTATTTCCTAACAAGCTCATAAATTTTGACAAAAGAACCAAAATTTTTTAATACCTGATAGCAATTTTTTCACTCAAAAACTATCTTAGACTCAATAAGCCCAACCCAAAACTAAAAAACCAAACACCATAAGAACCTACAAAAATGAATAGATGATCTGAATCCAGTACTATCGACAAAAGGTTACCTTTACACCCTCACTTATTAAACCTAGTGCTATTGAATTTTAACTTCAACTGCTGCAGCAAAATGATGGATGCAGCAACAACTTTTTTTTTTGGAGGTTGCTTGCACGCCATCTACAAATTTAATTCAGCAGTTCAAATTCCTGCAAGTTTCTTTTGTAGACGGCCGCAGCCATATTTCTGTACAGGATTGTATTTAAACACAACAACCAGCATTAACGCAATTCACCAACTAGAAATTAAAAAAACAAAAATTTACCCCCCAGTTTTGTAAATTTAAAAGGAGGACACGTGGAGCATTAATATTGGATCGCATGAAATTGAAGGGAATCTAAAAACCTGAAAACTGGACCCGAATTTTTTATCAGGCACATTGGATTGAGAATTCACGTTACAAATTAGGCAGACGTCAACATCCCATTTTGGAACGCGAATTTGGCTTGAAATTCAATCTATTCATTGTTTTGAAGTCTGACGGAAAGGGTTCTTTAATGTTTTGATAGTTTAATTTTATGTATGCTTTAATATATACATATGTTATATATATATCATATGCGAAATGAAAGGTGATCCATAGAATTTAGTTTTAATTTTATTTTTTTAAAAAGAGGGTTTATTATAATATGTTTTATATGTTACGGCATATAAAAATGAAAAGGACAAAAAATCTTGATAGTTTTTTTTATAGACAGTAAGTAAATTTTTTATTACACAATAGTGTGTAAAAAGTGAAATACTGAGTGTAACTTTTTAAGTGTGTATGCACAGCAGTGCGAAAGTGAAAAACACAGCAGAGTGTTTTAGAGACAGAGTATGTTTGTTTTGAACAGACAGTGAGTTGGTTTTATGCACTGCGTTTTGTAGCAGTCATAATTTCGTAATCCCTCTCAGTGAGAAAGAAGTGTAGTAGTTTTTTTTTGAGTTATTGAAGGGAATGGAAGTTTGTTTTCAAAGTATTGAAACTCTGTCTCCTGTTAAAGAAATATTTATTTTCTCTGTGTTAGAGGAAAGGAGATTTATTATCCATTCATTGTTCTGGAATTTTTCAATATTCCAACATGTGCAAGAACAACAGATGTTGTGGTTCTATCCCCAGCTAAATCATTTGTCTTTGTCGCAGCTTGCCTTACCAACTTGGCCCCAATATTTTCAACTGGGTCCACTAATTCAACCAACAAAAAGGCCAAAACCATAGCATTGAGATACATTTCATTACAATGTCAATAGCAATAAAATTTGACTCAGCCATAACCCTTTCCTTTTATTGTTGTGAAAAGCTTTATGCATTACTCTAATGTGGCTAGTCCATACGCCAAGTATACCACTGGGTAACAAATATGTTTCCTTTCACCTTTGAGTTTTCAAATTATGCCTACCAAATCTACGACATTTAAGAGGGGGAACCAATACAACTTTCAAAAGAAAACCAGAGCACACATCTACAAATTACCTCCTTAGCTACTGTCACACCATCATTAACTATTTTCGGAGAACCATGCTTGCTCTCTAAGACGACATTTTTCCCCTCGCCCCAAGGGTGACTCCAACAAGATCAACAAGTTTGTTCAAACCACCTACAAGACAAATTGACAATGCTTTCAGTAAGTGTGAAATTGAATGCCAGACCATATGCCAAAACAACCCTCCATGAAAAATTAAAATAACACATTAAAATCGAATATAAGTGGACAAGGAAAGATCCACCGCAGTGAAGTTTCACGTGCAGGTGACCTTCCTTTAAACATAATTTTTTCTCTGACCTGCAATTTTTTTGTCACTGAGCCATCCTTGTTGAAGTACAACTCATTTTCCATAGCTCTTGTATTAAATACCTTCTCTCTGTCGCGTAATCTCAGAGTCCCTCTTCTGCTTGAGCGATTAAAGGAAATGGGTGAAAAAACTGAAAGAGAAGACATTTGTCTGCCATAATTATCAAACATTGCACCCAACTTCTTCCCCTTTCCATTGTTACCCAATGAGGTAGATGTGGCAATTGTTGTCATATTGCCCAAAGTAGAGGCCATCTTCTCTTATGCTGAATATAGAATTACAATATCTTCATATTAGTATGAACCTTAAAAAACATGACTCCCATTGCTAAAAACCACTTTTAAGTTGTAACAGGAAAACTAAACAAATATCGCAACTTTTGGCAACTTCTGGAGCATTAAGAGAGAAACAACCAAAGAGAAATACAACCACAATCCTCATTTTAATGAGACCGGACTATATATTTGCATTAAGATAATAGAAAGAAATCATGACTATATTAAGGCCAGCACAAAACAATCTTTAACCAGTGTCTCTCGCGGCCTTCAGGTTGCGATGCTAGAGGTTTCATATTTTTAATTTAAATTCTTGACCTCTCATGCCCATCTATGAATGAATCCAATGGGATATCTACATCAAATGCTATTTTATATCCCCAGAAACAAATTCCCTACTACAAGAGCACCAGTATTGATGGATCACCCCACACCATCCCACCCACTAGAAATAGTGAGAAAGGAAACCCGAGAAAACTTCTGAAATATCTCAAGATGACTATATGGGTGGTTCTTATGAATCAACCAACCATTGAGAACATGCTCATCAATCCAAACCATGAGTATTGTGTGAAGATATTCAAGCAGGCACTGAATCGGATTTCTGAAGCTATGTTAGAGAAACCCTAAACTCTCACTGAAAATAGGTGAAAAGTGGCACCACTCAGAGATTGACATGTGCCAATTGCTACAAGTGGTAGAAAATTGGCATGATCAAACAATGAGGTGATGCAAGAATGACATGAGGGAAAAAATATCAGAAAATCCCCAAATCTGGAGAACTAAATCTCATCACCAACCTGATATTGACAACTTTACATGATGTAACCTATGAAATCGTAAATGGAGAAATCATAGTAACAATAAAGTAACCTATGTAACAATAAATTCGGATTCATCCTAGGAGTGGTAATGGGAGAAATCATAGTGAACAACAAGAAACATGCAGATTTTCTTACAATCAAATAGATGAAAAAACACATACAAAAAACCTAGATAATAATCATGAAAAGGATTAATATTGAATTATGAACTGTAAAGGAACTTACAAAATGTGACATTACGAACCTGGTCAAGCGCACAAGAAAAAATATCCTGGACATGACACTGGTTGACAAGTTGTATTGCTCATGATGCAAGAGGATTTGTATCTGCACTGCCAAGTCAATCAAAATCCATCATTATCTATACAATAAATACAAGTAATTGATGTAGTATTTTTTACTCTAAGATGCATTCTTATGATAATGTTAGAACATATGTTGAAAATGTCAAAACATACCTGAATAAGCTCCTCTTCGTTTCAAGAACAATTTATTAGCGTCGCATGAACTTGGAACAAGCCTCCCACGATCCGAAAGAGTAGCAACTAAGTCAACAGTGACTTTTTTGTTGCTACGCTGGATCAAGGGAGGTTTGCTCCAAGATTAAATTGCTCCAATAAATTATTCTCTACTAAACAGGGCCAACCACGTGAAGGTGGAAGCTCTTATGGCCCCTCCCCCCCCCCTCACATCACTCTCAATTCCCCAATACCTAATCTATATTTCATTTTTTACTTTCATGAGCATAAAAAAAAATATTCAATAACTAATAAAAAAAAAATTCAAAAAAAAGTACGCAAGGAAACATTGCAATTAATGCTTGACATAAAAATAGTATGATAAATGAGTTTTTTATATAACGCAAAAAACGTTCCAAGTATGGTAATGTTTGTCTTATAATAATACAATATTTTACATTATCAAATTTTCTTTTTCTTCTTCCTATTTCTAAAGCTCCTAATTACATCATCAATATCATCATGCTCTACTCCTGTTTTGTGCCTTTCGACCCACACTGCTGACCTAGTTGCATAGTCATGATGTCTGGTCTCATCCAGTGACAGGGCATCGCCTACAAAAACAGATAATATTAAATTTTAATTGTCAGTTTTTAAATATCATTGAACTAGTTCGATAATATTAATAAAAAAAATTGCAATGAGATTATTTACCTGGTGCACCAGTTGTCACCGCTGACCTAGTTGCGTAGTCACGATGTCTGGTCTCATCCAGTGACGGGGCATCGCCTACAAAACAGATAATATTAAATTTTAATTGTCAGTTTTTAAATATCATTGAACTAGTTCGGTAATATTAATAAAAAAAATTGCAATGAGATTATTTACCTGGTGCACCAGTTGTCGTCGCTGACCTAGTTGCGTAGTCACGATGTCTGGTCTCATCCAGTGACGGGGCATCGCCTACAAAAAAAGATAATATTAAATTTTAATTGTCAGTTTTTAAATATCATTGAACTAGTTCGGTAATATTAATAAAAAAAATTGCAATGAGATTATTTACCTGGTGCACCAGTTGTCAGCGCTGACCTAGTTGCGTAGTCACGATGTCTGGTCTCATCCAGTGACGGGGCATCGCCTACCAAAACAGATAATATTAAATTTTAATTGTCAGTTTTTAAATATCATTGAACTAGTTCGGTAATATTAATAAAAAAAATTGCAATGAGATTATTTACCTGGTGCACCAGTTGTCGCCGCTGACCTAGTTGCGTAGTCACGATGTCTGGTCTCATCCAGTGACGGGGCATTGCCTACAAAAACAAATAATATTAAATTTTAATTGTCAGTTTTTAAATATCATTGAACTAGTTCGGTAATATTAATAAAAAAAATTGCAATGAGATTATTTACCTGGTGCACCAGTTGTCGCCCTTGGGACTGTTGCCCTGTCTTCCTCTCTGGTGGAGAGATCCTCAAGGGAAACATTCTATATCATTTAAACAAAAAACGTTATAAGGACAACCATCAAGGTATAATTAGAAAAAATTATAAGTGGAAATTAATTACCGTCACAACCCTCACTGATAGTAGCATTGTCGGCCTAGTCCCCACTACAATGATCAGGTTGCACGTGAGGATCATCTACATCTAGCTCTAAAACTAGGTTATTTGCCTCGTCGGTAGTGTTGATGCCTTGATTTAAACAAATTTGTTAGACATTAAATTTATTGACGAAAACAAACATATTGAAAGGTTAATGTTTTATCTTATCAGGCATTCTGGATCTTGGGACCTGCCCCAAATTTCTGTGATGTTCAACTACGGCTTGATAGCTGAAATGGAAAGCGGAATTTTTATCTTCCTCTGTAGTTTTTGTTCCGAAGTCATCACCCTACATTACAAATGATTTTTTATTTTTAATCATATTTGATAGGATTACAAAAACGTTGGAAGGCGATACAATTAATTATAATATGTTTAGCTACTTAATTACAATTCTTGCAGTTAATTTCAAGCAGCCGCCCTAGCCTAGCTTATGATGGCCCTTTTTTTCAATCCTAGCTTTGGTTTCCTTTGAGGTGTCAGGAAACCTAGCATCAGAATATTGAAGTTAGATATGACGTAGCACACTTTTATTTTATACATACAGAAAATTAAAGCTATTGAATTAAAGCTGTAATTTACCTTGCGGGTCCAGTTGGCATTTTTCCTTCTTTCTTTGCCCTTTTCTCTTTTCCATCATGGATGAGTGCTCTCCACTCACTCTCTGGAACTATGAGAGGACGCTCGTATCTAGGGTTAAATTTCAATTGCGTCCTATAGGTGTCCCTGGTATATTTCAAATATTTGTCGGCTACTCGAGCCACCACTATTCTGTCAAATGTGCCGACCCCAAAAAGGGCTTCTAGATAATCTAGAAGTTCTTTTTTCAGGTTGGAATTCTGGGAATTCCACCCTGTTCGTATGGTTGGGCCAAAAATTACCAATGCATGGCTCTCCAAAAACCTATAGAACTCATTGTTTCCTACACAGGAAAAAAATATTATCATTAATTTAAAAATAAAAATCATGATAAATAAGTTTTAGATAAAGTACATGAAATAGTTAAAATATTAAAATTTACCTGGGAGTTGTACGTTCTTTATAAGGACACCTTCATTGTTCACCAACAATGTGCCATTAATGTTCCCTATGGAGCTGACACATGTAGCTCCAGGAAACGCAATAATGTAGTTGGCCATATCAGCCCCATCATTGCCAACACGTTCAGCGGTTGGCTGGGTGTCGCTTGGGTAGGGTGTGTTTCTTGGCTGGCACCTAAAGGAGTAAAAGGTGTATGAGAGGGTTTCTGGGCAATCTCTTGCCCTTGTGTCTCACTACCACCAACACCGGGTTCAACAAGTGCCAGAAAACGCTACATACAAAAGAACTTTTTGTTAGTTTAGTCAATGTAAAAATTAAAAATCAAAGTATCACAATTCATCTCATGCAGAAAAAAAAAAAATATCCTTTTGATTTTTTATTATTACCTGATATGTTTCTAGCTGGCACATAAGTTTTTTTATCCTCTCTTCTGTTTCAGGTGTTTGAGGTGCTTCTATCAAAGTATTAAATTCCGACCTTGCATCTCGTGCCTTTTTTCGCAACAAGAACACTGGAGATAGGGATGAAGAAATCTCTTCCTCAAAAAGGGAATCATCAGGCGTACCATGGCTAGGTGTTTGCATATTTGAACAAAATTAATATTATTTCAATTATGTAAATAACTAAAATACCTGAAGATAGAGCAATGCTGGCACTTTACATGTTCTTCCACTGGCCTCTTTCCACAATCATCCCGTCTCGGGGTTGTTCTTGTACTGCCCTGATTAGTCTGTCACATTGCAATAAAATTATAAATGTAAAAACTTGAAAACAATATCTAACTTGAAAACACAAAATGAAAACTGAAATAATTTCAAATAAGACACCGGAAGACAGAGTTAGAGTTTCAAATATTCCTTGCATTGAATTCAGTCCTGGGAACATGTCATTGCACATTAAGGCACCCAAACAAGAGACGAGTTGACAATGAAGACCTTATTGAATATATTGTTGGAGAAACTTCTAGTAAACTTGTTGTGAAGACCTCGAGGACATTTTTGGAGCAACATTGTTGAAGCTGATGGTATAGCATTGTTGGAGACGATCTTGAAGGGCCTTGAAGTGAAGCTTTTGGAGCAACTATTGAAAAATCCTTAGAGAATTTAAGTAAGGCACTTTCTATCTTCCATCACCTTTTTCCTTTCAATATCCTTTAAACGATTTTTTTGATATTTAATGTTTGAAATCATGTTATAATTCCTTGATTATATGTGTTTGGAGACTTTCCCTTTAAAATTACCCAAAAATACCTTGGCAATTTTATCTTTAGGATGCATGTCTGACCCTATTGTTCAATATTTTGATTGATAGTACTAAACATAGAGAGTTAGGGGGCTCTTGACTTGGTTTGGTGGGCCATTAGATCCCTAACATCTACTAGGGAGAACCCCCCTTGAATTGGAGGAGAGCTATCCCGAAGTGAAAAGAGGTTGGTGAGGTGACAATGGGGCTATTGAATTACACATGGTATCACACTTTAGCTTTAGGACTTTATCTTGAGAAGTGCGAGATTTTGCTATATCAATTCTCAAATTGTTTACAACACTATTGTTAAGAACTAATAAGAATTGATGTTGAGGGGTTTCTGGGTATAAGAAACAATACCATTTAAAAACTAGGGTTCTCAGTCCTTGGCATTCCTTCACCTGGGCCTAGGGGCACACTAGAATAATTTCACACTAAACCATGCAAACTTAAAAGTAACTTAACAGATCCATAAAGTAATAATACTCATAATTCCTAATTTCCTATTGTATGATATGATGCAAATTATTCAAACATGAAGCAATGATGACATGCAATGTGTGAATTTTAAGATTGATGAACCAATACAAGAAGTTAGAAACTACAACTTTGATTCAATACTCTGTGTCCTAACTCCAGGAAGGAATCTAGTTTGTAGTACAGAACATGCATTGTGTATTATCAATTCTTAATTAACAACATCTAAAGGACATCTACCTCATAAATTCCTTCCCATTTTGTGTTTTTATGTTATATTCCTTATAAAAGTGTCAAATCTCTCTCAAAGTAAGCAACCACGGAATAAAATAAAAAATAGTTGAGATATGATTGAGAAATGGTCATTTATTTCTTGAAAGGATATTCATGATTTCTTTGGTTGTTTTTCATCTGAAGAAACAAGAAATGACCTAAGAAACTATCGTGATGTAATATAAGAAACAACACGGTGCAATGACCATTTTCAAAGCCAAATGATGTCCATTGAGGACATGGCCTTTATTTGGTTCCTGTTTCATAGGACTTTCAGGTAGAAATGGAACTTTGTTGTAACATTTCCAGTAGTAAAAAGCGAAAACCTTCTTTTTCCATGGGAAATAATTTACCTTTCCTTTTTCAAGATAATCTAAATCACAAAAAATATGAACTATACTACACACACTCTTGGATAATGTGAAAGTGGAAAAGGAATACCCTACACAAGTGATGCACACATGTACATTTGAACACTAATAGATTTTTGTAGTTGAAATGAAATGCTTGTTTTCATTTAAATGTAGGGTTTTTAAAGCAAGGAGAAATAATGGCTGCCAAATTAATAAGCGTTTCTTTGGGAAAAATCTAAATCTTGTATTGGGTGATGAAGATAATAGAGGGTATTGAATCTTGATTCTTGACATCTAGAGAGAACCCTACATCTTAACACAATCCAATATAATTGACCAAAAAAACCCAAATAGAGTCAACCCTACTATAGGAGGAAGGGCCTGTAGTAAGAACTTACCATTTTGCAAGAGCTGAGGGCGAATGCTGTTCTGCAAGAGCTGAGGGCGAATGCTATTCTGCAAGAGCTCAGGGCGAATGCTGAGGGTGAATGCTGTTATGCAAGAGTTCAGGGCGAATGCTGTTCTGCAAGAGCTCAGGGCGAATGCTGAGGGAAAATGCTATTCTGCAAGAGCTGAGGGCGAATGCTGAGGGAAAATGCTATTCTGCAAGAGCTGAGGGCGAATGCTGGGGCAAATGCTGTTCTGCAAGAGCGGAGGGTGAATGCACGCGTGATATCAGATGTTAATGTAGCTATTGCGATGGATATAAGTTTCATATTTTTAATAAAATCATTTTTATGTAGCGCGCATATAAGTGTCGTTATACCAACGGCGGAAAAAGCGTCGCTATTGCGACGGATGCCTCCAAACGTCGCAATTGTGACACTTATACATTTTGTCGCACTTGCGAAGTTTGGAGGCAGCCGTCGCAATAGCGACGCTTTGGGGCATAGTGTCGCAATTGCGACGTCTTCCTCCAAACGTCGCTATTTTGACACTTTGTATAAGTGTCAGTATTGCGACACTTTTCTATAAACGTCGGTATAGGGACGGTTTCGAGCGGGATTGAAAAAATTTGGGGAAATTTCCGACATTTGGTCAAAAGCATCGGAACCAAGTGTCGGAATTTCCCCCAAATGTAGTAGTGTATGTTGATGCACTCATGCAAGGTAGATCTTGCAAAGGATTTTGAGATGAAGGACTTGGGCCTCCTTCATTATTTCCTGGGATTGGAAATTTGGCAGCGGAAAGATGGGTTGTTTGTGTCTCAAGGAAAATATGCCTGGGAGATACTGGAGAAGTTCAACAAGCAAGGTTGCAACCCTATCGACACTCCTCTTCATGGTGGTTGGAGGAAAGAGTATGCTACATCGGTAGAGGTAGTGGATGGCACTATTTATTGACAGTTGGTTGGTTCACTCATGTATGTAGTCAATACATGACCGGACATATGCTATGCTGTTAACCAACTTTCACAAGCTATGGTTAAGCCTACCAAGCTCTTTTGGAAGGTAGGCAAGCATGTCTTGAGGTATCTCAGGGGCACATCGGGATATGGACTATGGTACAGACAGTCAGATGAGTTGAAGATGCATGGCTTCACGGATGCAGATTGGGCAGGGAGCCCAACAGACAGAAAGAGCACATTTGGAGGGATTTTCAGTATCATATCTACAATAGTTTCTTGGTACAGTAGGAAACAGAGATCCGTGGCACTCAGTTCAGTGGAGGCCGAGTACATGGATGCAATTTTGGCTGCATGCGAGGCTATATGGATGAGGAAGATCCTGGTCGGGTTGTTCAGTTCACACTTAGATCCTACTGTGATATATTGTGATAATCAAAGTTGCATTAAACTCTCAGTTAATCCATTATTTCATGATAGATCTAAACATCTTGACATCCGGTACCATCATATCAGAGATTGTGTGCAGTGGAAGATCATGTTGCTTTCTTAAATTCCTACGGACGATCAGGATGCAGATATTCTGACAAAGACACTCACCAGGAGAAAATTCGAATACCATAGAGACAAGATCGTGGTGACAGATAATCCATATCTTGTTGAGAGGGAGTGTTGAGATTCAACAAGATGATGAACTTAGTGAAAAGAGTCGCCTTCACTAAGTGGGCCCGCAGGCTATTTTTGGTGCAAAGTCTATTTTTAGACATGTCAATCATATTCTATGAGTTGCAGGATGCTATTTGTGGATGGTTGGTCAAGTCCCAAAAATATATGGACTTCTATTTTTAGACATATTGGGCGGAATCTATTTTTAGATTGCCAGTCTAAAAAGAGATATGTTGAATATTATTAGATATTAATAATATTTGGACTCTAAACATTATCTTATTCTCTTGGAGCACTTCAGTTAAGTGCACAGATGTGGCACAACAACTGACAGAAGGAATTACATTATTCCTGAGGGTTTACTGGAGCTGATGCATGAGGACTTCAGTTAGAACTCATGTGACAGAGTTTGGTGGAGTTATAGAGGTAGTTGGTGGAGTTGTGTTTAGTTTAACTCAATTAGATAGAGTTGTGCTAGTTGTATCTAGTCTAAATGATTGATACAGTAGTGAGAGTGGTGTGAATTAATTATTAATTAATTCACTAAATATTAACTCATTAATCAACTGAAAAATACATCAGTTAACTATAGTTCATGGACAGTTTCAATGGAGACCAGTGGAGAGATAGGTGAAAGATCAAGTGTGACTATCAGTTGTGACTATAGTGATGCATTGATTGCATCCAACACTTAGTGGAGATGCCAATGAGGATTGCGCAGTGCAAGCTAGGTGGATTCAAGTTCATTCAGAGCCATTCTTCAGCAGGGATTTCGTAGTAGAGGCAGGCTAGAAGGTGGCAGAGATCGGTGCATGGATTTGCAAGATTGGGCCAGATTAGTGTGTAGCGATTGTATTGTACTGAGAGCTTGACATGTTCAACTTTGTATGAGGATTGTTACATGATCTCTATGACATATATTATATATAGATAGTTGGGGATTTTAGCTTCAGGCTTTCCCATTAAATCACTGTGTTAATGTGTGTGATTTGAAATTGATTTAATTTCCGCATGTGATGATCAATGGTGGAATAGATTTTGTATTGTGCACGAAGTTAAAATAGTGTGTGATCAGGAGAATCTTGGATATATAACACATAAATTATATAATTTACACATGCACAAAATGTTTCTATGTTTTTTTGGGATGACATATCATAATCCTCAGCGAATCAAGGTAAGATTTTAAGATAATATTAAGGAATTCCATTCATAGGTTGTTTCAATAAAAATTGGGAATATATGCTAAGTAGGAAGCCCAAGAAAACCATGTTTTTCAATGGAGGCTGGAAAATATTTTCAACATGGCCTGGTTAAGGAACTATGTGAGAAGTACCTAATGAGGCTTGGAGTGAGATATTAGAGGGGATTTGATAAGGACTAGAAATGATATTATCCTTGATTTATTTAATTTATTTATAGGTATGGAGTGAAAAATGTTGAGAACTGAAAAAGGACTCTTCATATTTTTTTTTTCTAGGAGTGAGAGCCAAGTGAAGGAAAATGTTCTTCTAAAGAATCCAAAACTATAGCTGAGGTCTCAAGATAATTGATCTCGGCTGGTGAGCCTTAGTATTGCACCAAGAGTGTTGCAGCTCCAAAAGGCTAATCCAGATTAGTTATCAAGCTAAGATTTGTACAAATTTGGAGGTGACACTATTCTATGCACAACAAATGAGTTTTACTCATGCCATCCTCACCTTATTTCTACTATGAGGTGCTAGGAAGTATTGTTACTCTGAGAGAGAGAGGGTGTTTCAGAATTATAATTGCAACTCAATACTGAAGAAAATCATGAAGACTATTCTGACTATAAGAAAGGAAGCCATACTAGATTCCACTCATTCATCTAACTAGCCTCTAATTTTGCAATGAAGAAACTAGCACTTACTCTAGATGCAGGAAAGGAGATTACACTAGATTGAATTCATTCTCTTAACTACTCAACTAAATTGCAAGAAGGGAACTAATATTCAAAAACAGACTACATCAATCATGAATTAACTGTTACCTACTGTATGCTAGTTGTTGCGATATTGATGTTATTTCTATGATGGGCTAACACACTAAAAGTACAATGTTTTGAAACAAAAGGAAAAGGAGTTCGAGTGGCCTATGGGTATCCCTGATCAAAGAATTAAAAGTTAGAGGTCAAATTAGGCCTATAATAAGTTCAAATGAGGTGGAGGATTGATTCTAGAGTGAATAAAGTGGCTCACAGTGCTGCTACAGGAAGTCTTGTAATGCTACAAGAAATAGGCTGAGAAGATTTTGAGGTTGAAAATGGCGGAAAGGAGGTGACAAAAAGTGCAGAAAAGGTGGATCTAAGTAGATGGGAGCTCAACAAATTCCTTTTCGAAGCTCATAACCCTTGGAGGACTTGTATTTCAAAAATAAGGCTGCTCATAGTGGTCATGAAGATGGCTTTCAAAAATAGGGTTGTTGGTATGTTAGCCACCTATAAAATTTGTTATAGAAAAAGGTGGCTAAAAATTTTCAGAGCTTTCAAGGAACAATTTTATTGCAAAAAGTGTTATCGCTTGAAGACTCTTGAAGGCCTCATGCCTCTGTCCAAATCCTCCTTACTGTGCCCATTTTACACTCTGGAATTCTACTAATTTCATGAGAAGAAACTGCTGCAAAATCACCTTTTTCCCTTTCCTCACTTGAAAAACCTAACCTTCATTTTGCTTCCATTTTTCCTCCATCAAACTCCTCTATTTTCATATTTCCCCTTCTTCCATTCATGACAATCATCTTTTGCATGGTTTAAAACTTGTTTTGAACTATATCGAAACCCCTAAAATCCATCGAAACATCTTGGAAATGTCCTAAAAAACAAGTATTTTGATTATGGGCTTAAGCCCCTTTGGGATAAACCCAAACCATTTCCCCTCCATGTGCCCCGGCGCTAGAACCAAGTGCTAAGGTCCTGAGCGCTTATTGCGTTGGAGCAACTCACGAAGCGCATTTGTTTGTGCGTTAAACAAAAACTCCGATGATGATTAGCACTGTATATTATAGCCCCCGATCATATTACATTTCATATAGACCATGGCCCCACAGTCGAGCGCTTATCCACTTCGTATATGTAAAACCATCCCGACACATGAAACCTTTATTTTTATTAATTTGTTTTGTTTTTTGCAGGGTTGTCATTTATCATAAAGGTTTCTTCTGGTGCAAAACTTAATTCGCTCCCCACCATCGATCTGATCTGTAGATCGACGGCCCATAACTCAACCGCCCCGGTGGTCCCCACGGTCACTCACTATACAAAACCAGAGCAGTTTGATTACACCACCTTTGAGGGATAGGCTGTATTTCCCATTTGGTCATGATCAGTGCCACAGGCCAACACATGGCCTTAAGCAGTTTTGAAAACCCACTCTCATCGTGCGTTAAATATCGACTGTGGGCTTAGCGCGATATCGACATGCGTCGTCTGATCGAAGGTCGGCCCATCGGACGGTGATCGCACGCAAAAGGAGCTCGAGGGATAAACTAAGGTACGACGCATTTCTCAAAACACCTTCATCGTCGATCTGATCTATAGATCGACGGCCCACAATCAGTCGCCCTGGTCCCCACGTCCATGATAGCAGTCAGCAGTCCCACAGAACCGGTGGTCCCAATGCCTAATCAGCATCCACGTGGCAGTAGCGGATTGGACTGGGTCTTGTTTGTTTGCTCACATAGTTAAGAAATCTGGACCTGGGGAGCTTTATAAAGCGTATTTCATAAAGATTTCAGGTCACACTTAGCCTGACGTCAGCAGGACCCAAAATGGACCTGGGGAACTTTATATGGTGGATTTCATAAAAAATTCGAGTCACAAACACCCTGACGTCAACAAGCACCTTTTTTGACCTGAAATGGTTATACAGCTTGGTTTTATCAAATTTTTGAAGTCCGGGTATGTTATCAATAAAGGGTGATTATATGGTTTTTCCATTTTATAGCGAAGAAATGCCGAACACTGGGGTTTAATTCTCGCGCCTTCGATTATTTAAAATAAAGCCATCCATGGTTTCAAATTTTCGCGCCTCGTAAATACTCCAAAGGCACCAATGCCTCATAATCCCTGCACAGCACTGCACACCAACAGAACACAGTAAATAAATCAAAAATCGAAGAGTATCAGGTTTGGAGAGAGAACGCACTGGAATGGAAGATTAAAGACAGATTTGGGGGGAGATTACGGCTAATATTGATTATCAGAAGCCTAATCCTCCCAATTAAAACACAGTTTAAAAAAAATCATAAGTGTTTTATCAATAGGAAAGCCTCCATCGCCACATCTAAGGCAAATTGATTCCTCCCAGCTACCACAGTGCCACCTGTGTCTCAAATCATTCAAACATAGGCCGAAGTTATTGATCAAGATCAGATATTTGCCTCAGCGCAGCCAGAATGTTAATTCTGAAAATGAACTTAATGAAAAAATATCAGCAGAGTTACTTTAACATAACACATAGCCTCAAAAGTCAAGAAGAGCTCCCACCGAGCTTAAATTTAAATGAAAAACATTAATACAGTTAGAAACATTTGTGAAACTTCTTCCTCGAGCCCCTCAAGGGCCGAGAAGCCATGAAGACTGTATTAATTATCTTTGGAGATATTTTATCAGATCTCACCTCCTAATTCTTCTATAAATACTTCTATGGAAGATGAGAAAATGTTGGTTGAGTTGGTTGCTGAACTTTGAAATATGTTTGAGTTGAAACTTTTGATTGTAAATAGTGTTCACTAGCTCTTGAAGCTCTGCTTGTAATAGATAAGTTAGTCTGGGAAGTGTAGATGATTTCTAAACTAAAGCATTGGACTTAAAGCTGTAACTGGTTTGGAGCATCAATACAAGCTGATTTGTGGGATCCTGGTCTATGCCGAGGATGATGTTACTTCTTATTGTAAATTTTTATTTTATTTTCTGTTTTCACTGTGTTCATCTTCTCTTATAAAGAACAACATGCATAGAGTTATGACCTACTGTATATCAGTACCCTTCTCTGACTGAAAATATTTATCTACATGTTTTCTTCCAATTTTTGTTATTTAGGAATGATTTAATTCAGTTCTAAGCATAGGAATTCCGGTGTTCCCTCGTCCTATTGCCTTAGCTAATCGTTATTATTAAATGTTATTTTCAGTATATGTTAAGTAGATATGAACTAAGGAAGATATGGTGTGCACCGGTCCTAGTTTTATCCCAAAAGACTGTCTGAAAGTTTCCCTTGGAATGTGTTGAAAGCTGGCTAGTGTTGAAACACTTACCAGATCTTAGGCCATTCTCTATTATCTTTGTGTTTGCCTTGAAATTTACCAAGTAGAGCAGAGCTAGGAGAGGATTTGTGATGAGCCCGGCCCGCTAGTTTCTTCTCCAACAGTTGCCTTCAATTTTCCCTTTGTTTTAAAATGTTTTCTATTGAAAGTGCATCAAAATCAGGCTAGTTTAGAAGTACTTACCTGATCTCAAATTAATTTTATGTCTTTCTTAAGTGTATGTCAAAAGCAGGCTAGTTTAAGAGTACTTACCTGATCTTGGGCTACTCTTTGTTCTTCATCTGTTTGATTCCCCTTCTTGTTGTATCATTTCATTCCATAAATCAAACTTCAAAGAGATCCTTAGACATAGATGACTTGCCCTATGGACCACTCTTGCCTCTTGTTGTTTCAATTAAACCCTATTATGACTCGATAGCCCAACGGACTAAAACCTGCAATTATCTATCTTCCTGGCCAAAGCTTGTTCTATTTGCTTGCAACTTCACACCTTTGAAACTCTTTGCATTTAGAACTTTCCACCTAAAATAATAATCATGCTCAACCATCCAAAAAAAAAAAACAATTGGCCTTCATAACTAGCCTAATATCATTACACAAAACTTCAAAGACAAATCCATCTTTGCACTTATTGGAGAGATCCCTCTCCAGATTCAGGAGGGCTAGATCCTAGAATCCCAAAGTGGTTGAAACGATGTTGTTTCTATGATTGGACTTTGCCAATCTTACTAATTACAGATTCCTAACATGGTATAAGAATGGAAGGGAAAATGTGATATGAATGTGATCGATTAAGTGCTAAGGTAGTTTGATTAGTTTGTCATTAAGATTGATTGTTAATTGAAGAGAGCTTTAAAGTGAGAGATGAAATAAACCAGAAAAAAATAAATGATTAAAACATAGCATAAAATAGAGATAAGAAGAAGCAAAAAGTTGATTATGGAGTTCGTCCCTGGTGGACTACATCTCTGGGTCCGCTTTATTAGGATTGATTCGATGAAATATTTACATAGAAAAAACACCAGAATGACTATGCTTACAGGCACTTGTGGTCTCTGAAAATAGGAATCTCTCTCTCTTAGCTTTCCAACACATGTCTGAGAGCTCAATTTCGACTCCCGACGATCGACAAATGCTGAAAACAAAACTGCCTCTATCCCCTTGCAGCTGCACACTGATTCTCTCCAAGCCTTCAAAAAACAAAGATGTCCTTCATGAAGAAATTCCATGGTTTATATAAGGACGGTTCAAACCTCCATTTCCTCATTTAGGAGTTAACTTAGAGTTTAATGGGATAAGGGGTCAAATTCCTTCTTCATACATGAACCTTGGATTAACACCCTTAACCTTTGGCACTGAAATAAATACATAAAACCCAAAAATTGACCTTATATTAAAACTGACGGCTTATTAACTGGGCGGAGGATCGTTGCTGGCATGTGAACAGGTGGGCAGATATGTTGGCTTCGACGGTTACGGTTTCGACCAGCAGTTACGATCTATCCCAGTGGCTTGGGTGCTTTCACATCTCAACAAATCCCGACGCGGTCTATCTGATTGTTTAATGTTTTAAACATTGTGGGTTTTAATTATTAAAGTTTTATTTGCAATGTATTAAACCATACCATGACCCAAAACATAGTTTTATAACCCAACACCTGAAAATTTTGTTTTAAAGGTTTTTAACATGTTTTATAATATGGTTTGATTTCACGCTTAAGGTTTATGACATAGTTTTTAGGCTTTTACACCATAATTTGTATGTATAATTTTTATACCATAGCACTTAGGTCCTATATTTAGGTTTTAGGTTTTAGATTTTAAGTTTAAGGCTTAGTTATTAGGGTTTATTTCGAGGTATTAGGGTTATAACTTAGACATTTTACAATATGAAGGTATTACACCTTTTTAAACCCCTTTTTTAACCCATTACATGCCATTAACCATTTTTACATGCCATTTCTTCAATGTTACAGGTGAAACTGGAAGATTGGAGACTGAGCTGGGATTCAAACTACTGGAGCTGACATAACTTTTCTGCTGAACTGTAATGAATAAGATCGTCCTGGATCAATCCTCTACACTTGAAAGCTTTTGGACCACAAATGTTTGAATTTAAGTAGACAATAAGTGAGGATACAACTCCCTCACTTTTCCGATCTTTATCCATTTCGCCTTACTTGGATTCATGCCCTTGATTCCCACTCAAAGATATTCCACATCTCCTCGCCTGGAAGTACGAATTATTTTGTCCAAGATGGTATCTTCCTGCAACTTCGTCATGTACTCAGGTGATAAATTGTCAATAGAAGGGATCTATATTTCATCCTCAGGATCAACAATCATCGGAGGTTCATACAACTTCAGATTTTCAACATTCACAACTGATTAAATATGCATATAAGGCAGTAAATCTAATTGGAATGCATTATTTCCAATATTCTCAAAAAATTTTAAGGGACCATACCTGATAGACTTCAATTTCTTACCTTCCCCTTTCATCCTGACTTTGCTAATATACAACCGTACCTGATCATCGACTTCAAAATGATGATCAACTTGATGCTTATCATGTTGCAATTTGTACTTGGCTTTACTCAATGCTTTTCATGGCACAGAAGAATGTAAGTCTTGATTGTAAGATTGATGCGCATAAGATAAAGATTCATCCCACAACTTAGGATGTTTACTACAATTACCTCGAAGAATATGTATCCTGGTCCTATTCATCATATCCGTCTGTCCTTCAACAAAATCCATGCTTCCCCATGGTTGCAAAGGAACTGGAAGTGGCATGTACAAACCAATCTTTCGATTGCTTGGCTTGCTTGTCGAACACATTACACACCCCTTAATGTAATTCACAATTGTTTCATACATATGAGGCCAGTAACAATACCTTTGAATTTTCGCTATAGTCTTGCTTACACTGAAATGTCTTGCAATCTGAGAAGGATGAGCTTCCCAAATAACCTGCACTCTTTCTGTCTGTGGTATACACAACTTTCCCAGATGATATAACAATCTGTCATGAATATGATAATTGGTTTCTTCTATTTGAGTACCATGAGTTAGCGATTCATAAATTTATTTGAAATCATCATCAGTACTGTACTGCTCTACACATATTTCATGTTTCAATGAACTATTGTGTAGTACTACTAAAGCATTCAAAGACGGTCTAGATAGCATATCAACTACTTTACTTGTTACACCTTTCTTGTCCTTAATTACTAAGTGAATTTGCTGAATAAATCCCATCCAACTGTAGAAGTGAGATTGTTACAACTTAGTATATGAATGAAGGTATTGAAGCAGGTGATGATCTATGTGAATCATTGTTTCCATTGCATAACCACTAGCATCTATTTTAACTTCAAATGGATATTGATGATCTAATAATGTTGTGAAATTTTTCTGTTTAAATGAATCAAAAACTTTAAAGTCGTCACACATTCCCCATGTCTCGTTTTGCTTAGGAACCAAAATTATGGGTGAACCACATGAAGATGAATTGGGTCACATGGATTATTTTCCAACCATCCCTGGAATTTTTTGCTTTATTTCTTCATGCTCATAAATGACTTGTCATACATTCCAACATTAGAAAGAGAGGCATCAGACATAAACTACATCTCATGTTGTATTTCCTTTTTATGAAGTATATTTTTTGGTTCTTTAACTAGATCTTGAAATGAATCTACCCTTTTAACCAAATTACCTTCATACTAAAATTCACAACCTTAACAAGCATCATTATGATCCTTATGTTTCTTTTTTACCGACATGAGTATGTATCTCTGACTTGAACTTATTAAGCCCTTCATCTGATTAGAATTAATTAAATTCAAGTGATTTTTGATTTTATGTGCTCGAACGATGTATTTAATCCCATTTTTCTTGAGATGATACATATGCTCTTTCCTATAAAATACTGCATAACGATGATAGAGATAAGGGCTTCCTAGGACAATTCCACAAATGTCTAACGGTATCACATCTAGCTCCACTTCATCGATATAGTTAGTTGTGATTGAAAATTTTAACCGACACTTTTTGGTAACATGAATTTGAGTTTGTTCCTTTAACTAGCCTAAAGGATATGATTTTGGATGATTATGTGTTTTCAAACCCAATTTGTTAACCAATGATTTAGAAATCAGATTTTCTTTTGATCCTGTATCGAACAATGTATCTATATTTGTATTTTTTGAAGTTACACTTATATGAAATAACTCGATTATTTTATCTTCATTCAATTTTTTGATGTTTGAAGAAGCAAAAGTAGTAGCTTCAGAAGTTTTACCTATTGTAACCATAGTAGTGACTTTTCCTTCATCACCTGAATTGGATCCCAATTCCAAGCCTTGTTGGATTGTTGTTTCATCCTTCTTTTCACCCTTCTTCATTTGGAACTTCTTTGGCTTGAGTTCCGAATGAAGTTTCCAACACCTAGCTTCATCATGGCCGATCCTTTGGCAATGTGTACAAGTAGGTCTTTCATCTTCCTTCTAAGTTGTGGCAGTCTTCTTTCCCTTTGACTTGCCCTTATTTTTTTTGTCTTCAGTTTCCATCTACTTGGATGTCTTTGGTGTAAACTTGAAAGGTCTACAACGTCATTCGACATGAATAGCTTGAACATAAACTTCCTCAAAATTATTAGGATTAAACATCAATAATGTATGCTGCAAATATGAATAAAAACTGCCAATATACTTAAAAAAGTTATTTTTGTGTCCAAAGAAATACCAAGTGCTAATGCTTTCTTTCTGAATTCTTGTGTGAACTCTTGAACATTCTGTCCCTTACCTTGTCGCAAGTGTTTTCAATCAATAATAGCTTGTTGTGTGTGACCCAATGGATATAATTGTTTCCTTAGAGATTTTATAAACTTATTCCATGAGGTGATAAATTTTCCTTTACGCTTTAAATCTATCTGTGTCTTACTTTCCCACTAGATCGGAGCAGTACCCCCCATTCTAAGAGAAGCTAATTAGATCTTTGTCTTATCATTACTAATATTTTGAATACTACAATAGACTTCTAACTATTTTACCCAATTATCTAGTTTCTTAGGGTTTATTTTACCATCATACACATGTAATTCGAACTTAACATCAAGTTTCAAAAGTGGACTCTTAGGTTTCTTTTATTTTTCTGATTCAGAACTAGAAGTAGAAGAGGAAGAAGATGATGATGATGGAGATGATGGAGGAGAAGGAGATTTATCTACCTTGCCTTTACCCTTTTCCTTCTTTGTTGCCTTCGACGATGAGGCTACATCTCTCATCTTCTTATCTTCATATAATTTTGTCAACATTTGCTCCATATTTAGAAACATCTAATGGATTTGATTCTCATCCATGGGTTTCAATTCAGTAGCTTCAAGAGTCTCAACGTTCTCAGTCACTGTCATTGTTAATTGATCAATGACTTTTTGCTTTTCGATCTCTGGATCGAATTCCTCAAGCTCGCCTTTTCCATGTTGCAATCCAAACCTGGTTAACATCCAATAACAAACAAACTACAAATCACAACATGCTCTGATACCAAAAATGATCTGAATGTGATCGATCAAGTGATGAGGTAGTTTGATTAGTTTGTCATTAAGATTGATTGTTAACTGAATATATCTTTAAAGTGAAAGATGACATAAACCAAAAACAAATAAATGATTAAAAAAAATCATAAAACAAAGAGATGAAGAAGCAAAAATTTGATTACAAAGTTCGTCCCTAGTGGACTACATCTCCAGGTCCGCTTTCAAGTGGGCGTCTGATTTATTAGGATTGATCCAAGGAAATAATTACAAATAAAAAACACCAGAATGACTGTGCTCGTCGGCACTTCTAGTCTCTGAAAACAGGAATCTATCTCTCTCAGCTTTCCAACGCCTATATCAGTGCTCAATTCCGACTCCCGACGGTCGAGCAATGCTGAAAACAAAACTGCCTCTATCCCCTTGCAATTGCACACTGATTCTCTCCAAGCCTTCAAAAAACAAAGATGTCCTTCATGAAGAAATTCCATGAATTATATAAGGACTGTTAGAACCTCCATTTCCTCATTTAGGAGTTATTTTAGAGTTTAATGTGATAAGGGGTCGAATTCCTTCTTCATACATGAACCTTGGATTAACACCCTTAACCTTTGGTGCTGAAATAAATACATAAAACCCAAAAATTGACCTTATATTAAAACTAATGGCTTATTAACCGGGCAGAGGATCATTGCTGGCATGTGAAAAGGTGGGCAGATAGGTTGGCTCTAGCAGTTACGGTTTCGACCGGCGATTGTGGTCTATCCCAGCGGGTTGGGCGCATTCACATCTCAACAAATCCCGACGCGGTCTATCCAGTGGTTTAATGTTTTAAGCACTGTGAGTTTTAATTATTAAATTTGTATTTGCGATGTATTTAACCATACCATGACCCAAAACATAGTTTTATAACCCAACACCCGAACCTTTTGTTTTAAAGGTTTTTAACATGTTTTATAATATGGTTTGATTTTGCGCTTAAGGTGTATGACATAGTTATTAGGCTTTTACACCATAGTTTATATGTATAATTTTTATACCATAGCACATAGGTCCTATGTCTAGGTTTTAGGTTTTATGCTTAGTTATTAGGGTTTAGGTCTAGGTATTAGTGTTCTAACTTAGACCTTTTACAATATGAAGGTATTACACCTTTTTAAACCCCCTTTTTAACCCATTACATTCCATTAACCTTTTTTACATGCCATTTCTTCAATGTTACAGGTGAAACTGGTGGATTGGAGACTAAAATGGAATTTGAATTGCTGGAGCTGACGAAACTTCTTTACTGAACTGTAATGAATAAGATCCTCCTGGATCAAAATGGAGGGTTGAATTCCATATGATAGTAATGGCAGGGGTCATTTTCTGAAGTTGTAGATAGTCCTCCATCCAGTACATACACTCATGCATTGACCATTAACAAACTATCATGATAAACAATGGAAAATATGAGTTGAACCAAATTCTATTTAAATTAGGCTAAAATTTACCTAAAACTTAAATTCAGACTTTAATATATAGCAAGTCATGATAAGCAGAATGAACACTACTTTATCATTTTCAAGAAATCATAAACTAAATATTTCCTATTTGTGGTTGGAGATCTTTCGCCTCAAGCTCCAATAGAAAATGTCAAAGAGAAAGAGAGACTTCCAACACAGTTTTGATGATCTTCTACTCCTACTCAAATGAAATGAAACTAACTAAAATACTAAAGCATAAAGGAACCATAATGATACACAAGAGAGACTTCAGGCCATGGATTGGACCTTAACCTAAAAGCTTCAGTCCTTTGAAATAAAATAATGAGAGGAAAATTGAATTCTCATTCTCATTTCATAAAAAGCCTCTCACATTGAAATGATAGTAAAAAATATCACTAATCAAAGGTCAAGAGCTCTCTATATTCCTATAAAAGTTGAATCCGAATGACCTCTTTCTCATTTTTATTTATACTAATGGTAAACTACCAACAACTCCCTAAAAAGTACAAATTTGTTTCTTTGATCTTCAGGATGAGTGGAGCTTGGCTCCCTCTTAAAATTCACTTTCTTGTCTTCCTTTGGCTTCAAAATATTGGAGCAAGATCTTAGGTGATTGTTAACACTGGAAAATCTTATAGCAGAAGACGACATCAATTAATGTCGAGCCCAAGGATTTACAGGACAGGAATACATTATGGAATCAAGAATCTCTAAGGTTTTGAGAAATTCAAAGTTGAACTAGTCATAAATGCTTGAATACGTGCTTTTTCCTTCAAAAAGAGCACCTTCTAGGCCCACTGGATCCCAATAAGCGCACATTCCTGGAAGTGGGAAAAAGTCAATTTTTGAGACCACAAGCAAGCAAAGGACAATTTCTCCTTATGTGAAAGCTGCCTAAGGACATTACCAGCGCCTCCTTAGGCCTTGTGTGAGCACACAAAATCATATTTCAGCCCACAATGGAATCATGCCCCTCCCTTGGGTCACCATCCACCATGTACCAAGTGAGGGAAGGAGATTTGAAGCTCACCTATAAAATCCCATCAAGAGATGAACAAGGTGTGATCACAAAGTTATGATGGCCAAAGTTGCCCAAGCAACACCAACGTCACGTGTGAACCAAGGAGCTGAAGCAAGAGAGGACTCGATGGTTGGCCACCCAACATCCAAGTCCACTGCAGCAAAGAGAGAGAGTTAGACTGCATCATAAGGCAGAACTTGAACAACAAAAATCCTTGCATTGGGACCTAGAGCCACTGCCTAGGCCCTTTGGAAAGTGGGTAAGATTTATTTTTTCATTCCAAGCATTCAATAAGAAGAGGCCATCGAGCCATTGTTTACCTTATTACTATTTGGAAGTCTTCTTTTGTGTTTTGTGTTTCTAGTTCTTTTTAACAGAGCATACTTTAGTGTATTACTTCATTTAAGTCTTATACTTCTGAGCTCCCCCCAAATACTGCCTGTTACTTATGGTTAAGAGGAAAGACCAAATTCTCTAAACACGTACGATTTCATACACCCATGTGTCAAATCCACCACAACAGGATTGGTGACTCCACTGACGTGTTTCAAGTTTATTTGGTTGTGCCATTTTTTGCAGGAGACCCTTAGTCTATGTTGGAGTGGAGTTGACAGTCCTCTAACCGATATTGCAATCCCTAGACTCACTAAGGTGATAGACTAAAGAAGGCACCTCCTAAATTCTTTTACTTGCAGTAATTTTGCATGCAGTTTGTACACACAGACGCGTAGTGCGTGTGTTCAGGAGCGACCTGCACGCAGGAAAGCGCACTTGTTAGAGGTTTTTGCCTGCAATTTGCAGAAATATTTTTTCTCCCTACCTTCTAGATTTTTTCTACTTGTATGTGTGTTTGGAAGCCCCTAATGTATCTTCCAACACTTGTGTTGATACCCCACAGCTTCTGAGAACTGATTTTTGCTTCTTTTTGTAGGCATTTAGTTAGTTTTCATTTAAGTTGGTTTTTTGCATAAAAGTGTTCACATAGTTGAAGTAGGGGGTGAATTAACCATTTCTTTCCGAACAATTTATATTTTTGCAAATTCTGGTATGCACACTTATTTTAAATATTCCAAAGTAAGTGGCTTATGACCACACATGCATAAGCTAGTGTAGAAATTATTTAGTTTAAATTTCAATTTTTGCATTTAGGAAATTGCGGGACTAGGATTGAATCGCAAGTTAGAGCAAGTAATCTCTGTTGTCTTTTCTTTATTGGGTGACCCTAGACAAGAATATGAACACTCTATATTTGTGATCTTCCATCTCCCTTTAGTCACTCACATAGACTAATTAGGAGGTTTTGGAAGCGACCCATTATCTGCACATGCTTTTTATTTGAGAAAGGAACAACATCACATAGTTTAACTAGGTGACTTTTGTAAAGGAGCACCGATATCCATATGTTAAAATTATGAGATTTTTCACCATATGCTCACACACATTCACCCACTAAGAAAAGAAAACCACCTAAAAATAACTTAAACCAACGCACTAAATTCTCCCCATAGGGGCCACAAGAGAAATTATAGCTTAAGTTAGGATCAAGGGGGTAGGCATCCAATAAGCCGCCTTGATCACGCTTCACATTTGAAAAATAGAAGTTGTGTTTTTAGGGAGCTTTAAAATCCACCTATCAGCCCACGGAAAAGAAAACCCGAGCGCAGCAGAGACCCGATTCAAAGGGGGTTAGGCTTAGGCGCAGTGCGTGTGGTATCAGTTGTGGCTACCTGACCTGTCTAATACTCGGTACTATTAGCTGACTACCAATAAGCCCAAGACTCGAACGCTCACGTGGGATGGTGGTTCTTAGTGGAAAAAACTAGGGCATCCCTTACCCTATAGGTGATGGTGCAGGAAAGTGCCAGACCCTCTACCCTTACCTTGGTTGATTCTCTTCGGCTGACTAGGGGTGTCACCAGTTCTTTCGGGATGTTGTGCCAGCACTCGCAAGAAATCCTCTCAAGGTCCAGTTAATTTTGAGAGTGTGAGGACATTATTAGGTCTTCTAGGATTTTTTAGTATCACGCGCAAACAAAAAAACCATTTTTTCTTGATTGATCACATAGATTAAATTAAAGGAAAAATCATTTCATTTTTTGATTTTTTTTATGTATGTGGCCATAAATTTGTCATGATCATAGACTCAATCCCCTCAAAATTTATTTTCCAAAACCTGACCTAGACGACCCTCAAACGGTTCCCACAGAACCTCGTCGGTCCAGGCATCTTTTGGACCTCCCCCCATTAATGGGAGGGGTTCCAGGTCTTTCACTGTTTAGGCATCAAAGACGTAACATTGCCACAGTGGTTTGTTTCTCCTTTCTTGGAGAAACCTTAGTTGGGAACCCTAGTCAGTCTCCCAACACCACACCACACATCACCCCCCCTCGTCCCCTAGGGGGAAGAAGAGTGCATCCCATACAGGAAGCCAACTGAATTCACAACCAGGTACGTCATAGACTAACCCTTTTTCTAACTATAACTTCATGTCTTCACACGTTTCCATGGCATCAACCTCTCAATCACCCTTCTTAGCGGCGTTAAATTTACTATATTTAACCAAGCTCACTAATGCCCCCATCGCACACAACCCCAATTGGCCTCCCATGCCCACGAAGCTCCCTTCAGATATGCAAAAGTTTGAGGGAAAGAAAGTAGAAGACCTAGGGAATCATATAATGACCTTTCACCTGTGGTGCTCATCGAATAGCATCATTGACGATACTATTCGATTGAGGTTGTTTCAATGCACTCTCACAGGAGTGGCCGTGAAATGGTACGTCGAGAAACCCCCTGCTTCACATAGAACCTTTAGCGCCCTCGCTACTACATTCCTCACATACTTTCATTTACCCATTCACCACGATTCGGGAATGGAATTACTGAATCATTTCAAACAATCCCCCTCTACCCACATTTCTGAACATCTCCATGAGTGGAGACGGTGTTGTAGCTTATGCAAAGCTCAACTTGACGACCGAGTCCTTTTAGATTTATTCTTGAAAACTCTGACAACAGATATTTCAAAGGATGTGGCACAACGTAACCCCACATCCGAAGAGGACGCAATCAGTAAAGCCCAACAGCTTGAATTGATTTATATGAAATCAGGATACATATACAATATCCTTCCTAATGCCCCGCACCTGCAATCTTATCAAGAATTTCCAGGCGCGTCAAACTCTGTAGGCGGACTTATTGGGTCAATGACCCAAGGGTACCTAGGCAGCAGTAGTCATAATCCCAGTTACACACATGGGTCTACCCAGGACATGTCTCAACCCGGATTTCAAATTCATTATATGCAGCAGTAAAATTTGACTAATAGGGTGACAGCGTATCACCAAGGAGGACCTTACCCTCCGGCCGAGGGGACCTAGTAGGCAGGAAGAAAAACTAACAGAAGAACTCCCCCTCAACAGCCAGGTGTAAACATGAGACAACAATATCCTCAGTCCCAAGCACATAACCCACCTACACAAAACAATACACAGGTGAACTTTGTGCAGCCATCCCGAAATCAACCACACCAGTATGATCAGGATAAATTCCCTCCTAACGTGGTCAAAATAGAGGTAAAAAACAAACCCAAAGGGAACCCTGGATAGGGGGGCATCAACCCACAATACCCACCACAATCCCAGCCTGGAGATAACCCCAACCGGAACCAAAACCAGGAGCCAAGCAATGCTCAAAAGCAAGGCAAAAGGCCACCTCTACGAACAAACCATTCTTGTTCAATATGTGGTGAGTACGGGCACTATACTCACCACTGTCCCGAACTCCCTGAGCTTAAAAAGCTTCAGAGTAACTGAGGACAAGGAGGATCTTCCCAGACAACTGTAGTTATGCAAGAACCCTTCCCCTATCAAGGAATGGTCATCACTCAGGAGCAAAACCCCAACGATTCCGAGAAAAACAACCATGAAATTTACATGGCCAGGGAAGAATTTTTTTTCCAAACCCATAATCGTAGCTACGACACCCCACCATACACCAGTATGCCAGGGGCTAGTACATCCACGTTGAATGCACCTTTGACCATTGCAAATATTCCTTTGGAACCATTGCCAAAAATGGTTAAAAGGCCTAATAGGCGAGCAGGAAACTACTCCAAAGTAGCCCACAAGTATAGCATCGTTGACAATTTATCCCATTCACCTGCTGATATGTCTGCTTTGGAGGTACTATAGTCGTGCCCGAAGCAGAAGAAAGCCCTACTTTCCACCTTAGGCACCGTCAACCCTGGCGACACGTGCATGATGGCTTTTGATATTTAGACAAAGCCACCCCTAGGCTTCCCTCCATGGTCACCTTCCACATACTAGTATCGGTATAGAATATCACTATTCACCGATGTGTCATTGATGAGGTTTCATCCACATGCATCATGTCAAAGAATGTATGGCATAAGTTAGGAGCCCCAGAACTCAAACCTTCCGTCATCACACTCAGGGCATACGACGGTTAGCCCTCAACCCCCGTCGGTCTCTTCCAAAATGTACCAGTCTGCTTAGCTGGAAAAATGGTCCACATAGACATCAAAGTCCTAGACACTGACTTGGATTACAATATACTCCTTGGGTGAAGTTACATGTATGCCATGTCTACCATAGCATCCTCCATTTTCCGCATCATGATGTTCCCCTATGAGGATCGAATCATTATATTAGACAAGATGACGCACACTGAAAAGTGTCCTTTGCCCAACACAGATATGGTTCTACCTTATTTAGACAAAACCACAGATGGTATTTTACGGTATCAAGAATATGGCCCTGGCCAATTCAAACCATCCTCCGTCCTAGGATCATTCCTATGAGATCCTCCTATTATCCGTGACGTATCACTTGATGCCACAGTAGCCCCGGTATGCATGATGTCCACATCAAGAACCGAGGTTATTCAGGACACAAACACAACCAGTAATGACACCGAGGCATCAGATACTGTAGCCTCCTTAGTCTATGCCACCTCCCAAACTCCTTTCCTATACCCACCTCCTAGCTTCACCTCCCAGCAGGTCTTGGAAACACTAGTACTACCAAACATATCATTGGAATTCCCATTTTGGTACCTTGTTCCCCCTCCAAGAACACCAGCTACCAATGTTACTGCATTTCGGTTACAGCCCCTCGATCCTGAGGGGCCCCAAGCTACCCAAGTAGCAGTCGAAACCGCCCCCACAAGGGAAATTCCCACTGCGAAACCGGTGACCACGATAAAGAAAATTGCAAAGAAAGGAAAGAAAGTGGTTACCCCCATCATACAGCAGGAGTCATCAGCCTACACTATATGTGATGTCACTAGACACCCTACTCACATATGCCCGGAGTTGGACGAATTAAAACCACTCCTCGGCTACGAGGCAGGCACCTCAAAATGAAATTCCCATAAAAAGTAACTTGCGACCAAAAGTACAAGCAAACCGATGTGTACCAATCACACATGCACCCTCTATGACACCTATGGGCACTATACCCACCATTTTCTAGAAATACCACGTTATCAGGATGCCTTACACGCGATTGAGTGATCCTATTAAGAGGATCCCTCCACCCAGTCTATTAATGATGAGCCGCACACCATCTTGTTCTTACAAGAGGAGCACTGATACGTAGAGAGCCCCCCAGTAATGCCCATTATACATTGCACACTATGCGATGAACATGGCCACTATCTCGAAGAGTGTGCCACATTGGAACTCATTCATAGATGGTATCCAATCAAAAGGGCATACTGCATAGGCCTACGAGCAGCACAATTCACATGCCCGTCATGCGTCGACAATCACTTATTGAAGGATTGTCACTACATACCTCGCTTCCGACTAGCCCTTGCTAGTCTCCGCTCAGCCGCAGTTAGTCTCTCCCAAGAAGACGATATGGATGCCAAATCTATTGACAACTCCATAACCCAAGCAGAGAAGATGAGCGGGTCTATTTACCACCACAGGCACTTCACGAAAGCCACCTACATGCACATTATGCAAGCAGATGGACCATATAGTTGTCCACTGCCCTGACTTAGCAGCATTACGACGATGGTACCCCGCCCAGCCTTAGACCACGCACAATGGGAGACCCATATCAAGAAAATTTTTCCTGATATGTTAGGGTGATCATTATGATCGGCATTTTACCTATCTCTTGCGACTCCGTCCCACTATCGACATGATTAATGCCATATAAAAGAGGACGAGCAACCTCCAAGAAAGGCATAAAAGATACATCGTCGACCCAACAACCCCGCCACTAGGGTGGTGCATCATGCCTGCTAAGACCACACACCAATCACGTAAACCTCAGGCCAAGCCTAGGATAACATGTCCCCTATGTGATCTAAATGATCACCAAATCAACCAATGCATAGAACTCAAATCACTTGAAAATAGTCTCTGCATAATCTCGTCTCTCCCTCAAAAGCTTCTCTCTAATCAAGAGAAGGTCACACGTACTTATTGCCGAATTTTCTCACACTTTCATCATACATTTAAGTGCACACATCTCCCCAAGCTAATAGCAGCTAGAGCAACATTAAGTCAGCCACCCACCAAAAAGGGAGGCAAGTTCCAACTCACGATGCAAAAATGGAAACAAAAGACGACTTGGTCCACAACAGACCCTTTCCAAGAGTCCACATTTGGAACATCGAGTAGTGTATATTCTCACACTATCTACTCTGTCAGCACTATGATACCTTGCACCATTTGCACAAGTCATAATCACGTGCCAGAGGCATGTCCATTGCTACAAATTTTCAGACATCTTTGTGATAAAATCAACTTCCATCTACTGGGAATTGACTATCCTAGCAGGAAGGCCAACTATCGGCTAACTTGGGACTCCATTACGGAGATCCTTCCCCCACCGCATGCCAGTGACACAACTCATCACATACGAATTGTGCCATCGCATGCCCAAAATAGGATTTCAACATCCTCCCTGTCATAGGAATTCAACTTTATTCCTGTCATAAAAAACCAAGGAACCCTGCACCCTTGCATCGATTTCCATGAGATCCCAAACTTGCATGCAACCATTGAACTCCTTGATGACAACCAGGCTCTAGAACAACGCGTAGTACAACTAGAGCTAGTTGACGAAAATAGGCGACAATCACTGCAACACAATGAGGCCCATAAGAAAAGGGTAAAAGCACCATTCGACCGCCACATCACCCCTCGCTCATTTACTAAAGGAGAGCTAGTCCTTCACTATGATGTCACAAAAGAAGCCTTAGGGATAGGGAAGTTCGAAACCCTATGGAAAGGGCCCTATATCATCAAACATTGCCTCCATCAGGGGGTATACATCTTGATGGAACCAAATGGGACCTACCTAGCTAACCTCGTTAGCGGCCTTTACCTCAAGAAATTCTACCCATAAGGGCCCTAGTAGACCTTATCCCCTAGAGTTAGAGTACACAAAAATCCAAAATACCAAAATATTTTTGACCCAAAAAATGTAAAACGCGCTCAAAATATCACCATGGATCACCAACTTGAACCTTATTTTGGATTTGATGATGGAGCATCGCAATGGTCTCAAAACTTAGCTCCAGCCGCCTGGGTCATCTACTACCCTGACCGATCACCACTGTGTTCAAATGACGTGTGCATCAGTTCAGCAACCAACAATCAAGTAGAATATGATGTCGTTATCAAAATTATGTGCGAGGCCCTCCACCAGGGCACCCACCATACGCATTTCTAGCTTGATTCCCAGTTAGTAGTCTTGCAGTTAAACCAAAAATTTTAAACCAGGGATGCAAACCTATTTAGAAAATATTTGTGTGCCATAGGATTAAGTAGACAATTTGATTATATTACATTCTCACATGTTTCAAGGAATCAAAACCAAACAGTTGATCGCATAGCTAACAATATCCTAGACTGGAATGCATCGCAAGAAAACCACCATACATAAAAAGCCAAAAACATGTATATCCATCAACATAACACAAAATTCATAAACCGAAATAGACACCACACAATGTAGAGCTGCAAAAAATATCTCTCATATATATATCAAAAAATATGTGTCTTAGAGTACAAAAATAGTATCACTAGCCCATTGGCTAGCCCAAAAATACAAAGGTCATCAAAAATAAAGGAAGCATCCTCATAAGGGATGCTTTCACTGTGTACAAATCTACTCTAGGGGGGTGCCCCCTCAAGAGGAGCACCTAGGCCCACCACTGCTCCTAGTGCCACCACTGAAGCTGTTGTCGCCACGACGATAGCTACCCATTGTAGAGTAGGCCGATAGTCCCTCTCACAGGACATGACTGTCTCTAGTCATATCACCTCGAAGTCATCCATCAGATCTCGAGCAGGCATTCCATGGGTTAAATGGTCCACTCGACCTCGGAAGTCCTCTAGAGCCTCTACCTGAGTTGTAAGTGCTACGATGTGTGCCTCAGCCGCATTTGCATGAGCTCTCTTAGTCGCTACCTCAACTTCACCTGTGTTGCCACCCTCACCAGAAGGACCAGCACCATCCCACCTTGGTCCACTAGCACCCTTGCCCTGTCCACCTACGACACCACCTCCCCAACCACTAGGCAGTTGTGGTAAAGGGTTGTGACCCACCAGTCGGGCCACTAGGCATCCCACCTCACCAACATCTTCACAAGTAACCAAAATAATGTCAGTGTCAATGAAAAACACTCAAGAACACAAAAAATCATGTAAATGCAGAAATATAGCACATACTTGCAGGACCCCAAACATAACCAAAAGGGAGACCAATATCTGGATCACCCTGAAAGTCCATCCCTACATAATGGTATGGCTAAAAAATCTATGGATTGGCCTAAAATTAGGCCTCTGTCATGTTGTTCCAATAATGACCCACTCTGCCACCACCATCGCGTGGCATCACTAGAGCCCACCTCCTCATGCGTGGCTACCTCGGTCGCCCGATAGGCACAGGCACTATGGACCTCAGCAGCACGACCCTCTCATACATAATGTTGCACAAAATGCTAGCATATGCAAATGATTTGAATCCACGCTGGACCTTGTTCTGTTGCGACACCATACCATCAAAGCAGAAATGGGAAAAATCGAATAAATTCCCATTCCTCAAGTGGCGTAAAACTCCCACCTGTGGGCCCAATGCCCGATGTGGCAAAAATGACCCCACCAGTCACACAATAATGGCTAGAGCACATGGCTCGGCCACATCTGTCACTAAGACAATATTGATGCACCCTATTGGGGTTCCCATGTTTTTGCAATTTTGGAAATACCAAAAGATGAGACAACATCAAAACCACTTTCAGACCTCAGGATCTAACCCTCCTGGGTCCAGAGAGGGATCTCTCTGTATAGGCAAAGGTATATGTCTTTGAAGCTCTGTTTTAAGGTTTTAGGCTAGTTATAGGCGTGGGTTTGTTGGTTTGTTTAATTGTTTGGTTGTTGGGAACCAGGAAGGAAGGTTTCAGTACAAGACAAGGATGAGCAAAGAGGATTTTAGGTAAAGGGAGAGATTCCGAAAACACTCAAGACCATTGGGAAATGGAGTTAGGAAAGGGTTTACTTGCTATTCAATATGCACGCTGTTAGTTGGGCTAGTCATCTAAAGAAGTGGATCTTAAAGATGATAGTGTGACATGAAATGATGGAAAGGAGGTGAAATACCAAGGAAACCTCCAAGATGACCACTTAGGAGACAAATCCAGGGACAGGGCTTGCCATTAGACACCTGTGATCCAACTCCTAAAGGTTAACTCTTTAGACAAAGGAAACATTAAAGATTTAAACACAAAGGTGAAGGCCTGAGATCAGAGAGAGACTTTGAACTCTCAATGCTTCGGCATCCAACTTAAGGGAACTTAGAAAGGCTCAATAGACCGAAATGAACCTAGTGATATAGAATCAGCGTGCTAAACTCCCAGTATCACAATTTTTTCAATTAAACCCAACAAGAACATCTAAGAATAAGTTCATTAATTCATACATCAACTCGCAGTACATGTTAGCCACTAGACTTGTTAAATTAACTTGAATCAGTACTCATATAACACATATAGCAGAAAAAATTGAAGGTAGGGAGAGCAGAAACATAGGGTACCATGCAAGGGTAAATCCTATGCCAGATTCCTGATGCGTACCAAAATAAATGAGGTGTAATGAATTACAAAGAAAAACAAAGACAGAGATAGATAAACATCACCGCTGCTTTAAATCAGGATCCAAAGAAATGTGCTTGTCATATAAAAGAGCAACACCAGTCATGTACAACATTTCCAACAGCTTGATATCCAATCTGAAAACATCTTCCTTAGCCTATCTTACAACTTTACAGAGAGAACTATATCTCAAGAGAAACAGCTTACAATTCCCAGATATCCGATCAACAACCTTTACAGTGAGTTCCTTCATGATTTTTATAGCTGAAAGAGAGGTAGAGGAGGTAGATGAAACAATAAATGAAACATTATAACAGAGTAGAAGGAGAGGGTTGAGGCCCATTCTATCTTAATATCTAAGCATTAATCTTCAGTACTCTTTGGATGAAAGAGTGGTCTTCGACAGGCTGAAATTTACTCCACGTATGTTCTTGATGTGCCTTCGCTGTAGTACTTGTAGTACTCTGGTGTTATAGCATCATTTTTCACCCTCAGGTGATTCATGATTGTCTTTATGGCTTTGGGCACCCATTTCCACAGACTTGAAAAAAATTCATTAAAAAACAGTGTTAAAATTCCCATACGTAGGTATGCCCAGACTTTTCCGCGTGTATATGCGAGTCCACATGTACTTTTCCACGTATGCCATTAAAATCATTAAAAATATATATATAAATTCCCTATTTTCGGGCTAGGTTGACGGTTACTCCAGTAGTTCAACCACCCCAGCACGTGGCCAACTGTTTCCAACTGATTGAAACTACTTTGAGGGAGTATAAAAGCCCCTCATGTGCATGGCCTAAGGGAGAGAGAAATTTTATAGACATTATACTCTATTGGAATCCCAATTCAAGTCTGAATTTCCGTGCCTCTTGCACTTTCCCAGATTTTTACAGGAAACCCTTGTTTCCTGGAGATGTTCATTCGTTTATATGCCATCTCGAGTGCACAAGTCTTGAAAGTATCTTAGCGAGGCAAGGGCGGGACGGATCCGAACAACGATCTGTTTGAAGATCGTGGAAGGATTCAGGTGATATATCCGCTTTTACTACTGTACATGCTGTTCGTAATAATGAAGAACCATCTTGTTCCTGAACTTGTGTGTTAATATCTGTTTGTATATGTGAAAAGATTGATTATTAAGCATTTATTATGGTTTATATCATATTTCACATGAATTACACTAACGTTTAGGAGAAATATATGTTGTACAACTAGGTTTTCGTGCATGTTCTTTCTTGTTTTCCAGGTTGGAGAGGAAGAAGGGTTGTTGGGGGTTTGGACCCTGTGAGATCTACATCGAACGTAGGACTACAGGTGAGTTCTGCTATCGTTGTTATCTGGTTTTTAGCATTCAAGTGTTGTTGTGTGTGAGTCCTTTTGAATAGCATGCCCTGATTTGTGGAGGTTTTGACCCAACAAACCTCTAGGGTGTTTTTCCCCGAAACAGAACTGGCGACTCCGCTAGGGATCGCATTTTTGTGATTCCCATGTTGGGTGGTTTCAACTGTTTGATAGGTTTCCAACAGTTTTAACAATTATTTTCAGTCCAGTTAACTCTCTCTCAGTCAGACTGAAGACCTGGTTCCTTATCCAGGTTTGACCTTTTTTATTTTTTATTATTTACCTTTTCATACGTGGGTTTACCTGTACATAAACGTGTATACACGTAGTTTTTTTTAAAGGGAGTCGCGTATAAGCGGGTTTCCTTTAACAGAGTCGCATATGCACACTTGTTTCAAAACTGTCAAGTAGCGTATGCCTGGGTGAATTTTGAAATTTTGGATTTCTTGGCTTTTTATTCATGTCTGCCTATGGAGACCTGTTCCTGCAGTGTCTTTGTATCCTCTGGATTGTGTTGAAAGTGGTCTTTGGTATTTTCTCTCTCTTTTTTGGCTGAAAACTATCTTATCTGGAAAATCTTGTTTCTGGTGCTTGCATTTCGGGTTCGAGTACCAAGATCTCTTCTTGGGGATTCTTGGTTGTTCTGCTTCATCAGAATAGAGAGCCTCTGCTCATTTACTCTTTCCTACCCTTATGTTTTGCTTTGCGCTTGGATTTTTGCCTTCTTTTGGTTAGTTTTCTTGAGTTCAATTGACTAGGTCTTGTTGCAACTTTTGAAGAGTCTTTCTTGGTTCTTTGAAGTTTTTGTTTGCTGCAAGTTTGTACTATTCTTCTAGGTTGAGTGACTAAGTTTCTTGTCTTCTTTTGCTCATATAAATCTTGCTACTAAGTAGCCCTATAAGACTTGGAGCGTTTTGGAAGTTTTTCTTGAAATTCAGAGTTGTTTGGCTTGGGATTTGATAGTTTTTTTTGGTCTCTTCGAGCTCTTCTTTTTTAAAATTCAAAAGCTCAAAAAACATTTTGTTTTGTCATTTACTTTTGTTTTGCATTTTTGTTTTCATTTCATTATATCTTTTGAAGCCTTGTTGAGATTTCTTCCCTTTGGTTTTTGACTTGATTTTGGAAAGGAATTGTCATTGGTTTCTTCCTCTTGTTTCAAGCGTTTTTGGTGTCTTTATACTAAGAGTTTCTGATTTTGGGAACTAGATTTTTGGACAACCAAAAAGAGACAAAACTGAAGGATATTTGGGAAATTTATCTCTGCTTTAGTAGATTTTTCATCTTAGAATTTGCATTCTATTAGTGATTTGCATCAGGTGCACTTAAGAATTTAGTCATTTTCATAGTTTTTGTGAGTGTGAAGTTTGTTATCTAAAAAGGAAAATTTTTAGTCTCGTAGAAACTTTGTAGAAATTTCTTTTCATCGAAAAGCAATTACTGCATTTGCATGTAGTTTGGTTTTTATTAATTTCTTTCCTGCGTCACAAAACACCACGAGTTTCATTTCCATATCCCTGTGACTTAATATAACAACCGATTAAAATAAGCTCTATAATTTAAAAGCAACTAGCAAGTTTTTATTAAGTGTCATACACCAACTAGCTAGGTTGTAGGGCCTTGGATTAGGTGAGTGGAGAGTTAACTCTCCAAGGCCGCTCAAACAAAAACATAGAAATTGATTAATTGAGAGAAATCCAACTCCGTTAGGTGGACCGGGAAAGCTCTCCTCCAGAGAGTCAAGCCCGAGGGGAAGTGAAGGCCGAGAAGAGAGATACCCCCTCTTTTATTTGTTGGTTCTGACCTCAAGACCGTTCCGCCCAGCTTCTGACACGGATTGGTGCCCATAGTTGCCACTCCTAGGTTCCACATAGGTGACTGCGGGGGGGAATACCCATGGTACTTGAGGCAGACGTCGTATCACTTCCAGCAGTACTTCTGCGGGGTGCCCTTGCGAAGCTTGGGTACATGTGCCGGCAAAGGATGTCATTAGGAGGTCGGCGTAACTGTTTCTGTTACCTTCGCTAGTAGGCCTGGGCCGTAATTATCCCAGACTACTTTCGGGAGGTCCTATATTTCGCTTTCTTGTATTTTGGTGTCCGGTCCTAATCACCCGCTGCGGAAATACCTGAAGGTTGTTTGCTTGATTGTATCTTAGGGATTATTTTTTGTAGTGAGTGCTCTTTGCTCCTAGCTTCCCTAGCTTTATACTTTTTTTTAAGTCTAATTAAAATTTGTTAAAGTGGCTGATCAAGTGCCTCGTCGATCGAGGAGAATCCGGGGGTTATCTCCCAAGAGTCCAGAGCCTTCTTCAAGAAGGCATAGGAGTAATTTAGCAGGTGGATACTACCCTGTGGTGTCTGACGCAGTGGAGAGAGATCCTCCACAAGGGTCTGAAGGTTTCGTAGCTGATTCTGGTGTTGGTTTCGAGAGGAGCGCTCCGCTCACCTCGCGAGTATTATTTCCACAGGAAGAAGAAGTACAAGTAGAGGAAGTATCTCAACCCTCTGAGTCACTTCCATCTCCTCTTCCTCCTGATTATCTGTTCATTGTTGAATATATCGGACCTAAGTCAGAGAGACCTGAAGATCCTCCATATTATACATACATTTCGATGGCCACGACTGGGAACGCAACTTCAGCTGTGAGTGCTGCAGGCATTTAGACTCTTGATTCTGTTGAAAGAGGGGGAACTATTGCTATATCTTCGATTGCTTCTAGTACTACTGTGTTTGGCTATGGTTGCACCCAAGCACATGCTTCTCATTCTGGTCCCTTTTGTTTTGGAATGCCCACTAGTGGGATTCCTTCTTTTTCCTTTTCCGCTGTTGTAGCTGCATCTACACCCATGTCTTCCATGGGTAGTGGATCAGCTTCTTTTCAAGGGTTCCCCTTTGGAACTGGGCATATTCCTAGTTCGAATCCTTCTTTAGGGTCCTTTCTGTTTACTTCTTAGACTCAGAATTTCAACCCTTGGTTTGGAGGTCAGAATTCGACCACTTTTACAGGTTGGAACCCTGTATTCACTACAGCGGGGGTAGGGAATCAGTTTTACGCTGGTCACCAAGGGAATGCTTCTTTCCCTTCATCGAGTGCTTATCAGACTTTTTCCCCTCTTTCTAATGCCTGGAACCCCTATCAGGGGCTTTCCTCTTCATTCAATACTTCAGGTGGGGGAACTGGTCTGGTCTTTGGTAACTCTGCGTTGGGAGGAGGTTCTTCTCCTTTTTCTACGAGTTCTTTCTGGCAACCTGGTGCCTTATCAAATCCAGGGTATTCTTTTCAGAATGTAGGGAATTCATCCCATCAAGGATGGAATCCTCAAGCTCCGCCTCGTTTACCTTTTCTGGCAACGTTAAACTTGCCAGATCTATCGAAATTGACAAATGATCTAATCCGGTACAGTCCGGGGTGGCCTCCAGTTCCCACCAAACTTCCTTCAGACATTCCAAAGTTTGAAGGCAAGAATGGAGAGGATCCGGCTGATCACATCACCACTTTCCATTTATGGTGCTTTTCTAACTCCCTGATCGATGATTCGATTAGGTTGAGATTGTTTCAACGCACCTTAACTGGAAACGCTGCCAAGTGGTATATTGAGTTAACTGGGGGCAGTTTTTCTACATTTGGAGAACTGGATGTTACATTTCTAAATCATTTCCAGTTTCCCGTCCGTTATGACGCCGGGACTGAACTCCTAGCTAATTTTAAGCAGGACGACGCAACCCACATTTCTGTCCATATTCAGGAATGGCGGAGAAGAAAGAGGCTTATTAAAGCTCATATTCCAGGAGAATTCCTTTTGGAATGGTTTCTGAAATCTCTGCAGTCAGACATTTCTAAAGATGTATCCCTGTCTGGGGTATTTTCTGAGGAATAGACTATTTTTAGGGCCCAGCAGTTGGAACTGATATATTCTCAGTCTGGGGTCCTCTATAAATATTTTCCCAATGCTCCTCGCTCCAAATTAAATTTATCCAAAACTAAGCCTGGTCCTCATGATGATGGACTTATTGGGTCAATCAATAGTGGTGCAGCTAGCCTGCTTACTCAATTGCAGCAGTTGTCTATACAATCTGCTCCTTCTGGTCAGGCTGTGCCTGCTGAGTCATCACCTTCCCAATCTTTGTCGGTAAATTCCGTCCAAGCTTCTGATCCCAAAGGAAATCAAAAATCCGAAGGGAAGAAGAAGGGACAGAATAATAAGAAAAAAGGCAAGAATGGGAAGAATGGGAAGGGTAATGCAAATAAAACCAACGAGCATGTTGGTGAGGGTCCAAAGAATAAAAATAAAGTGAAGTTTCCATGCAAGTTATGTACTGGAGACCATCTTACACACCTTTGCCCTAAAATTCAGGATGCGCAGAGCTTGTTAGCTCAGCAGGGTTCTTCTAGTTCCGAGGCTGTGTTGACAAACCCTTTACCCCAAGGGCAACAACTAGTTGTTGGCGCGAATCAAAATTCTGGGGCTTCCTCTGGGGGCACCCAGGAAGGGGAAATACCATCAAACATATTCATGATGAGTGCTCACATGGATGTCGCTACAAGATCCCGTGATTATGGCGAAGAAGAGTCTTCGAAAGATAAGGGTGCCCCCGATGCTACTGAGCCGCTTCATATTACAAGGCCTACTGTTGAGCCTATACCTTGGATGCCCAAAGCATCTACTAAGTGTTCAACGATTAATCCAAATGCTAGGGCTGCCTAGAACTACTCTATTGTGGAAGATTTGGTGCAGAGTCCTTGTGCCATGTCAGCTTTAGAGGTGCTCCAGTCTTGTCCGGCTCAGCACAGTGCTTTGCTCACTGCTCTTAGGGCTGTAGATCCAAAGAACTCTCTTATGATTACCTTCGATATGACTAATTTTAAGAAGAGACTCCCCCATCATATGGCTTTTCATATTAAATCATCGTACCAGAAGTGCAACATCTTTTGGACAGTTGTTGATGAGGGTGCTTCCACATACATGATGTCTCTCACATGTTGGAAGATGACTGGATCTCCCAAAGTTGTTCCATCTACCACTCTTCTGACTGCGTTTGACGGTCATTCTCACAGACCGCATGGTATTGTCCCAGCTTTGCCCATCTGTGTTGGAGGCAAAACTGTCAATATAGAGGTTGAGGTAGTTGATGCAAGCTTGGACTACAACCTTCTGTTGGGGCAAAACTGGATTTATGATATGGATGCCATTGCATCCTCATTATTTTGGATTATTTGTTTCCCTCACGAAGGGAGGATTGTTACAGTGGACCAATTGGACTATCCTCCTGTAGACCCGAATGCGTCTACTGACTCAACTGTTCCAAAGTTGGACAATACTAAGGTACTTGTTGAGAATTTAGGGGTTGGAATGTATTCTTCCTTGATGGGTACTTTTGATATTCGTCCTCCTACGGTGCATATAAATGAAATTTCATCCTCCAAGGCTCCTCTTCGAAGAGAGTTCTTCAGAACTCATTATTTTTCAGACCCTTGGACCTTACCTTCCCCTACCGCCACATTAGCGGAAGGTCAAGTGGGTGGAATGGAATTTCCAATGTCTGCAGCTGAGATTGCTTATCAGTCTATTGTTGACTCTGCAGAATCCAGCCCAGCTCCTCTTTCACCGGAAGAGTTGGATGGAGATGTGGCTCCGGCTTGGACACTTAGTTCTTCTTCTGCCCAGGATTGCCTTGATACCACTCTTCCATCTAAAGAGGCCATCCTGGAAGCTATGATTGGTATAGATAGACCGTGGGATGATTTGCATCATCGATCTTACTTTTTACCTGATTTGAGCGAAGTTGAGACAAGTTTTCCAAGTCCTCAGTCTCCTGGTCCTATTCGCCCAGTCCTGAACCCTTTAGCACCAACACATGTATATGCTGAAGGGAACATGGCTGTGATTTCTCCAACTATCCTGGTGAATATTTCTAGGGATCCCAATATTATTGAGAATGTCTTCATCAGAGCTGAATGTTCCCGTGAAGAGATTCAGATTTACACCGAGCTCTTTAAATAGTATAGGGATGTATTCTCTTGGTATTATGAGGAAATGCCTGGTATAGATCCATCTATTGTCCAGCATGAGATCAAGAATTATGAAAACGCTAAGCCTGTGAGGCAAAAACTTCGTCCGGTCAATCCTAGGAAGGCAGCAGCTATCAAAGCTGAGGTGGAGAAGCTGCTTAAGGCGGGATTCATTTTCCCTGTTCCTTTGACTCAATGGGTTTCAAAACCTGTTCCCGTAGATAAAAAACAAGGAACAATTCGAGTTTGCATTGATTTCAGAGACCTTAATAAAGCATGTCCTAAGGATAATTACCCCACACCATTTATAGATTAGATCATTGACGAGTGTGCCGGTAATGAGATTTTCTCCTTCATGGACAGTTTCTCCGGATACAATCAGATTACTATCCGTCCTGAAGATCAGCATAAGACTGCCTTTATTTGTCTTTGGGGTACTTTTGCATATAAGAAGATGCCTTTTGGTCTTAAAAATGCTGGGGCTATGTTTCAGCGGGCCATGTCATATGCCTTCCACGACATCAAAAATATTATTGAGGCATATTTGGATGATTTAGCTGCTCATTCTCGAAAGAGGATGGATCATCCTGCTCACCTCCGTCAAATATTTGAACGATGTCGTTTCTATAAGATTAGGTTGAATCCAAACAAGTGCGTTTTCGCGGTTACATCCGGTCGGTTATTGGGATTCATTGTGTCTAGGGAAGGGATTAGGGTAGATCCCTTCAAGGTTGAGGCAATACTTCAGTTTCCTTCCCTGTCCTCTATTCGTCAACTTCAAAGTCTACAAGGAAAGTCTAATTTTATTCGGAGATTTATCGTAAATTATGCTGAAATTACCAAGGGATTTATGAGATTGTTGAAGAAGGGAGTTCCTTTCCTTTGGGATGACTTCGCTCAGCGCTCATTCGATGCTTTGAAAAAATCATTGACCTCTGCTCCTTTATTGATTCCACCTGATTATAGCAGGGATTTCCTTTTGTATCTTGCAGCAGCAGAATCTACCATTGGTATGGTTCTGGTTCAGGAGGATGATGCTCTTGCAGAGCATGTTATATACTATCTTAGTCGAGGATTGGTAGGACCTGAACTCCGGTATACTCTGATAGAAAAGTTAGCTTTAGCAGCTGTTCATGCTGTGCAGCGACTCCGGCATTACATTCTTCTACGAAAAACTTATGTTTTGGCAGCAACCAATCCATTTCAGTTTTTCCTCAGTAGGCGAGTGATTGGGGGCAAATACAATAGATGGATTGTGATTTTGCAGGAATTTGATCTTGAGTTTATGTCTGCCAAGTCTAAGAAATCATTGGTTTTCGCGGAATTGATCTCCGAGTTTCCCTGTGGGGAAGAGATAGTCTACGATGAATCCTTCCCGGATGAACATTTGTTTCTTATCTCTCCACAGGATCCTTGGTATGGAGATATCATTGTGTATCTCCAGACTGCGAAGTTTCCCTCTACTTTTTCGAAAGATGAGCGCCGTAAGTTGCGTCACTAGGCTAAGAATTACTTGATCATTGGTGATGCTTTTTACCGTCGAGGGGTTGATTCAATCCTGAGATGCTGCTTAACTCTTGAAGAAGCTGAGGCTGTGCTGGATGATTGCCACAGTGGAGCTTATGGTGGTAATTTATCTGGGCTTTCTACAGCCCAAAAGATCTTGCGTGCTGGGTACTTTTGGCCTTCGATTTTCAAGGATTGTATGGAGTCGGTCAAAAAGTGTCATCCGTGTCAAGTTTATACTCGAAAAATGCGCGCTCATCCAGCTCCGCTTTTTCCAGTCATTACTGTCGGTCCCTTTACAAAGTGGGGTATTGATTATACTACTTGTAACCTGCCTTCGGCTAAAGGTCACAAGTACATTATTGTAGCAGTAGACTACTTTTCGAAGTGGGTCGAGGATATGCCTACTTTTGGGAATGATGGTGAGACTGCAGCTCTTTTTCTTTTCAACCAGGTTATTGCTCATTTTGGTATTCCTAGAGAGATTGTCACTGATCATGGCAGTCATTTTCAGAATAGCATGATGGCTGAGTTGGCTCTGAAATTAGGTTTCCGGCAGGAGCATTCATCTCCATATTATCCTCAAGCCAATGGGCAAGTGGAAGCCGTGAATAAATCCTTGAAGACAATTCTTCAAAGGACAATTGATAAAGCTAGATCCAACTGGCATATTATGCTATATCCTGCACTTTGGGCATATAGGATGTCAGTGAAAACTGCAACTGGCTTTACTCCGTTTCAGCTAGTGCACGGGTTGGAATATGTATTTCCCATTGAATGTGAGATTCCTTCTCTTAAGTTAGCTGTTGAAATTCTTCCTGACACTTCTAGTCTTGAAGAAAAGCTCCTTCATCTGGAACATCTCGATGAGCAGCGTCGGGATGCCGCCACGATGAATGAGGCGCATAAAAACCGAGTTAAAGTTTAGTACGATAAGGCGGTCAAGCCCAGGGTTTTTTCGGAAGGTGACCTTGTTTTGGTCTATGCCCAAGAAAAAGATGCCCTGGGGGCCAGGAAAGTTTAAGTCTATGTGGTATGGCCCCTTTATCGTTAAAAAAGTCCTTAAGAAAGGGGCATATACCTTGGTTGATTTTGAAGGGAAAGAGTTGCCGAAACCCAGAAATGGGCTCTATTTGAAGAAGTATTATGCCTAGGCTTCGGCCTGACATTTTGCTTTTGTATATAGTATTTTTTCTTTGTACATATCTGGTTTTTCGATCTTTGATGGGATGGTTATGTTTTTGATCTGCTTTGGCAGGTTGTGTCGAACGGTATGAGTCATTTTGGTTTCGCCGATGGTGCTAGTAGACACACCCGGAACTTAGCTTCCGCAGCTTGGGTGCTTCATTATCCATCCGGTCAGCTGTTAGTATCAAGAGGGGTCTGCATTGGTCCTACTACCAATAACATAGCAGAATACACTGCAGTTGTTTATCTACTCTTGAAGGCAATATCTTTGGGTGTTGATTCATTGGTATTTTTCTTGGACTCTCAGCTGGTGGTGTCGCAGTTGAACAATACTTATCGGGTTCGAGATCCATTTTTACTCCGGTTGTTCTTGAGGGTACATTTGTTACAAAGATCATTTCAATTTTTAACTTTCATTCATATTCCTCGAGCTGAAAATTGGATGGCAGACTCATTAGCTAATCAAGCAATTGATTGGCATATTAATCATTCCATACAATAAAATTTAATCATCAAAAGCATCATACATTTTCATACATTTGTCACATCACATCAAATAATCGTTGTATATATATCATCAGAGTGTTCAAAAAACTATACAAAATTTGGATCCATAAGTCATACAAAAATTGGGCTTATCCCCGATCATGTTCAGTCTCAAAAAATATACAGTCATCTGGTATTTCATATCTATCTACTCCTGAGGTCCCTTCCCAGAAGTTGTGTTCCTATAGAACAAGATTGCGATGGAAACTCAGCGGAATAACTGTACCCAGTCTCGGGGCACCCCTACCACCCGTCTCTGGATGGCTTCAGGCAGATCTTCCACTGCAGCCATATGTACTTGGCGGGTTAATCCCTCCAATTTCCTCTGTACAGCTTGGAGGGTTCTGTCTGGATCTACTATATCCGCTTCTCCTCTGCGATGCTTGTGTCGCGGGTAACCCTCAAGTCGAACTGGTCCAATATCTGTATCATGATCATTATAAAATTGTAAGTCATTTTAAATCCAATCAAAAACATCTTTGTTTTTCATTTTTTCACAAAATCCAAAAAAATTATATAAGTCAAAAATTGCAAACTTACTGACTGTGCCCCATGCCGCGCCTGGTGGAAGGACAAGATATGGATCGCCACGAAAGTCCATCCCGGCATAGGGATAGTCATCCACAGCGATGATTTGTTCTCTCCACCATTGGAAAAACTCATCATCCCAAGTGGTCCGGGAAACTTCACTTCCCCCTAATCTCTTCATCATTTCTGCCCAGCGGGAAATTCTTGGGTCCCTCGGGCTGCTGATGGTAGAGATCACTTTGGGTCTCAGCCCAGGAATCTTCTCGAAGAAGAATGTCATCAAAATTGTACCATATCCAAAATGTTTTGTCTTTGCCTTTCAGATTGAAGTCAATTATTGATTGATGTTCATCAGAAGAGTTGTGCACCAATCATATAAATGAGTTAAGCATTCCACTGCTATACTCATTTGCGTCCTGGATGCCTGGTGTAGAGAGGTTGATCCTGCTACTCTCCCAATGGTCAAAAGGAGGATTTTTGTGTGCAATTCTCTTAAATCTTTGATTGCAATTTGAGTCCCAACTTTCTTGGAACCCTCTACACAGTAGACGTGGATGTAATCTTCCACGGTTAGCCCTCCCAAAGGCTTACCATGCAAGTCTACTGGCTCCCCCCTCCGGGAGAGTCCAGTAATAAAATATATATATTCCACCTCGATGCGTATGGGCATTTGATCTATAATGAAGCAGTATTCTTCCGGTTCCCAATAGTTCACAAGCATTTCGAGCAACCGGACATTACTCTTCATATTTGGCATTTTGAAAAACTTGAGCAATTCGCAATTTCGAAGAATATTGAGTGATACTCTATCCTGCATGACTTCTTGATCAATAGCACTGTGTTCACGCTCTCTCCATGATATGGTCATCCTGCAAAATTTCAATAATTCATTCATTAGCTACGCATTTTTCATTTTGGGTTGCGCATACGCGACTTTCTTTGTGTACAGTCGCGTATATACGCGACTTGGTCATTATAAACCCGCGTATGCGCAAACCCGTGATTTTTAGCAAGTGATTCCACGGTGAAAATTCCTAATTTTTAACTTATGAACGGATAAAATGAATAACTAGGATGGTTTATGAGCTTACCTGACAAATTCGGTGAAGTTTGACGGTCAGTTGCTCCTGTTTTGACGAAAGAGGATTTTTTTTCCATAGCACTTTTTCCCAAATCAGCAATGTAACAATGAACCAAATATGAGGTAATTTGTCTATTTATGCCCAAAAAGTTGAAAATTTTCGCAAAAATTTGTTATGCTTATTTTTTCAATCTATCTTAAGCTGCATAACCCGGATTCTTGGAAGTGCCTAGATTGGTATATTTTTAGGTACATTTTGAAGAATTTGAGATTTTTCCAGTTTTTCATCCATGACTGCTGACCCATCATGGCAGGTATATGATCTTCACTGGCATATAGGTTAGGGAATCCACTTTCTGTTGCATTTTGCATACTAGCCTCCATTCTGATCACTTGCCATAGGGTTGATCCCATCAGGTCATGAGTATTACACCCATTTCACTCGCCGATTATTTAATCATGACTTGGTGGTAGAGCCTTCCTTTACATGGGCTTCTTAGTTAGTTCCTCGCTAATCACTTGTTTCCCATGCTAGATTTGATGTAGGCTCGGGAGTCCTCTTTAGTCCCGCCAAGACTTATGTGTTGAAGCTTCATTATTCTTCTTCCTCACTATCATTTTTCTGGCTTTTACCCTAGAGGCTCCCTAGTGTTGTTAAGTTGTATTACTGCATTGCATATTGGCTACTTGTTTATCCTGGCCTTTAGCCGGCTTCATTTTGGACTCAATGCTTAAGCCAACTTTTGAGCTTGACTATCTGTACAAGTTAACCATTGCATGCGCTTAGCTATTGTGACTTGACACCCTTTTACCCATGGATGGAACATTCCTCTGAGTATCGCTTACCAGTTTCCGCCACCTTGCATTGAGCATAGGATCGTTCCAATCCCAGGAACTAGTGCATCTGTTTCTTGATACTCATTCTATCCATTGTACCATAGCATTCTTTTATTCTTTTTCAGGCTTATTATATGAAAAAGAAAAAAAAATCAAATATAACAAAAAGAGCGGGAACGGGATGTATCTTCGTTGTTTTGATGGCAGTACAGAGTCAGTTTGTCGCCCTTGAACAAAGCACATACACTTATATATATCTCCTTCATTTGGGATGGTTTTAGTTTTGACCTAGGTTCAGCCTTTACCATGTTTCACTTGTCAGTTCTCCCCCGGTTGGTTATCTCTTCCAATCATATGGAGAGTTTGTTGTGCCTCCTGCATAACAGACTTATACAGTGTCACTTTTTACTGCCATGGTCATCATGAGTCGTTCTTTTGTTCAAGGGAAGTCTAGCCTGAGTCGGCCATTTTGCGGTGTCTCTTGACTCATTATTCAGTCGGCCTTCCCAGTCTTGTCAGTATCATGTTCTATCACATCAGATGTTTTGGTCTTCTGCTCGTGCTGGTTTGAGAAGGTCCCCATTGACTTCTCGCTGGCGGGTTTGTCTCTTATCGACTACGACACATTGCTCTGAGAGCAAACCTAGAGCCGCACCTTGGGCCTATTTCCATCATTGATAGGTGACCTCGTGCTCAGCATTTGATCATCATCATGGGTCTTTGACCGAGTGGTTTCCCTTGTGTTCGACGTCAGCACACATTATCACACTTGGGATTCGTGCAGTACCTTGATTTCCATTTGACCCTATCGGTGGATTTCTCGCCTCTGTGTCAGCTTTCATTATTGGTTGGTTCAGAGGGTTTCTTCCGTGCGCTAGCTTCATCTTGTGCATGTCGGAAACATACTTCGGTTTTGGTTTCGTCACTCTACTTCGTCCGATTCCTTCCAAATCTTGGCCTGCGGGTTACACTCGCGCTGGACTGATGTGGGATGCCTTAATGCCTTCCTTCCAGCAGATCTTTTCCCATCGACTCCGACTCATTGCTCTGGGAATAAGGTCTAGAGTCTTTTTTTCAGTACCTTAGGGTTTTCAGTCATCAGTGGCAGACTCTTCGCTATTGACACTAGGGATTCATCATCGCCTCCTGATTGGTAGATTCTTTCAAGTGTTCGACTTCAACTCATTTATTCGCACTTTTTTAGATTGTACTGGGGCACCTTGACACTCATTTTCATTATTGGTGGGTTGTCTCGCGTTGGTTAACGATATACATCATTGACCAATAATCCAACGATTTCTCACATGGTCAACTTCAGCTCATTTATTCCCATTGTGTAGAATTGTGCCATTGTGATCGGTGAAGACCTCGGGTTGCATCAGCATTTCTCGGTTCACTTTTGACAGTCCATTCAGTTTCTTCCAGTGATTCCGTTCACCCTTATATGTTGCAGTGTCAGTACAGCAACATCCTATATGTTGGCTCCCGAGTTGTGTGATTGTACCGTTTATTCCACCTCTTATGATTTGGTACTTGGAAATTCAGTTACTTATATGATCAGACATCTAGTTTCAGCATCATTGATCAGCTTTCTATATGTGCTACTTAGACATTGATTCTGAATTGTACTTCCGGGCCATGCTTAGATGATTCATTGTGTATTTTCAGTTCAGCTATACTTGTATACATGTTGGATCTATTCATTACTTTCGATATGATGTATTTTTGACTGAGCATGGGTATGCCTGCCTCAGCATGAGTTGACTCTCTGTTTTCTTTCATTGGTTTTTGGCAGGCTGAAATCTGGTGAGGTCCTCTCTTTTCCTTGTGAAGTTCTTTCTATGTGCATAATACATTTTGGCCATCATGTACCCTTTCTGACCTCATATATTAGGGGGCATCTATTATAGCATCATTTTTCACCCTCAGGTGATTCATGATTGTCTTTATGGCTTTGGGCACCCATTCCCACAGACTTGAACAAAATTCAGTAAAAAACAGTGTTAAAATTCCTATACGCAGGTATGCCCAGACTTTTCTGCGTGTATACGCGAGTCCACATGTACTTTTCCGCATATGCCATTAAAATCATTAAAAATATATATATATATATATAAATTTCCTATTTTCGGGCTAGGTTGATGGTTACTCCAGTAGTTCAACCACCCCAGCACGTGGCCAACTGTTTCCAACTGATTGAAACTACTTTGAGGGAGTATAAAAGCCCCTCATGTGCATGGCCTAAGGGAGAGAGAAATTTTATAGACATTATACTCTATTGGAATCCCAATTCAAGTCTGAATTCCCGTGCCTCTTGCACTTTCCCAGATTTTTATAGGAAAACCTTGTTTCCTGGAGATGTTCATCCGTTTATATGCCATCTCGAGTGCACAAGTCTTGAAAGTATCTTAGCGAGGCAAGGGTGGGACGGATCCGGACGACGATCTGTTCCAAGATCGTGGAAGGATTCAGTTGATCTCTCCGCTTTTACTACTGTACATGCTGTTCGTAATAATGAAGAACCATCTTGTTCCTGAACTTGTGTGTTAATATCTGTTTGTATATGTGAAAATATTGATTATTAAGCATTTATTATGGTTTATATCATATTTCACATGAATTACACTAACGTTTAGGAGAAATATATGCTGTATAACTAGGTTTCCGTGCATGTTCTTTCTTGTTTTCCAGGTTGGAGAGGAAGAAGGGTTGCTGGGGGTTTGGACCCCGCGGGATCTACATCGAACGTAGGAATATGGGTGAGTTCTGCTATCGTTGTTATCTGGTTTTTAGCATTCAAGTGTGGTTGTGTGTGAGTCCTTATGAATAGCATGCCCTGATCTGTGGAGGTTTTGACCCAACAAACCTCTAGGATGTTTTTCCCCGAAACATCTAATGAATAAACAAAAGGCAGATAAATGATTTCAGGGCCTGCCATGCTGCATAAAAAATGATCTGGTGGCATAGGACAACTGTCAGGGTGGAAATATTCTCAGGGACTCAATGTAGAATAAAGACAGTATGGGTACCGTGTCCTTTCTTGGGAGGAAACTTCTGCTGATGTGAAGCAGTGATGATACTGTTTTCTTTGCGTTAGGCCCTATTAGACCCTCTGTGATAATCGTGAGGTCTTAAATCTGGTACATTTTCCTTTTAATCAATGAATCAGAGCTTAAATTCTTCAACTACAGGCATTAAACTCTCTGATTATCCACTAATACTATTTGCTGCTTCATTACTATCTCTGTTTGTGAAATTTGATCTTTACTCACGCTGGAGAGGTTTTTCAAAGTTTAACTCTGTTATTTGATGAAAATTAAGTTTTAACGCCCTCCTAGGCATTTATTTCTCATCACAGGCCCTGAAAAGGCCTCATCTGTGCTCTGCGCCACTATATTAGTGACCATGAGCAATGGCGGTTTTCACCGTCTGTAACCTGCAAAGCACACAAACCTGTTAAGAAATCCATGCAGTGGGAGGATGGATGAGGTGGAATGACGTGATGATGGTAGCGCAAAAGAAGTGAATGCTGTGGATGCAATGGAAAGCGGTGGAAACATGCAGTGAAATAGTGAAAATTGACCTGATGAAAGTTGGGCGAAATGAAAAATTTTAATGTAAAACACTAAAATTTTAATGCTTGGTGGGACGATACAATTTAATGCAAAATACAATGTTTGGAACTTTGAATGAAATACACAGAAAATGCGTGGAAAACATATGAAATGGGTGGATATGGTGGGACCCAGTCATGGGCAGAGGGCGATTTGACACAGACCATTAGATCTAAGGAGGAGATCAAACAGCTCAGATGGTCTGATGAATTGCCGAGGTCGCGCGATGAAATATTGTAAAGGAAATGCGAAATGCAACGAGGGTCGTTGATCCGCAGAGATCAACGGTCAGGATCTCCAGAAGAGACTTTGGGCGATGAAGTGGGGATGTGGTTTTGGGATACAAAACCGCTAGTTTCACGCAGCGAAAAGGGAGGGGAATGGTTTTCACTTTTTCAACGCGATATGGGTCCCTAGCTGACACGTGGCTCTTGAAAATCATCCATATTGCGTGAATTTGAAATATTAAAATTTGAATGCCAAAACTGCGCGATATTACTGAGGACTGTCAGATCATGAGCGGGTAGATCAAATGATAGGAGATGGAGTGCGATCTAAGGAGATGCACGGTCGGTAGAGGTGGGGTCAAACGGATGGCGGTTTCATTGCGGACCATCCGATCTGTGGATGAACGGTTGAGATCTGCAGAGGAGATACACAAGCAGAGAAAATGTGTAGTGGGCAGGGGAAATCTGAGCTGTTAGATCATTAAGGATGGATGGCTACGATCCAATCGAAAGGGAGTGATGGGAGGGCCAAAACTCCGATGAGCGATGGTCCGATTGGCTTTGGATCGTCAGATCTATGAGAGATCGATGGCTGCGATTGGATCGGAGGAAACCAATCGGGGAATGAATAGCGGAATGAGGGTGAATCATGGCAGTTGGTTCTTGTGGATTCAATGGATAGGATTACGTCAGACGATCACAATCGGGACGGACAAAGGGTGGCACAGTTTAAAATTTGCGATTGCAATCGGAGCGAGGATGCGAGGGCTGTCTGATTGAAAGTGAATTGATGGTGGAGAAGGTCATCGGAGGATTTATCAAGGAGGGCGATGGGCATGATGTGAGCTTTGAAAAGACCATTAGATCTGTTAAGATCGACGGTCGAGGTCACTCCCGAGGTTCATAGAACAAATACACTCACATCAGAGTTTTTTGTTTTAACACAGGAATGCGAACCTGATCATCTCTCTGATTTCGATAAATGCCTTATGCTTTAGCGCTTGGTCTTAGTGCTCGGGCTTATGGAGGGGAAGTGGTTAGGGGCTAGCTGAAAGGGGCTTCACCTTGACATTGGGAAAATATGGGTTTTTAGCCAAAAACAGAGCTTTTAAGGCTAAAATTAGGCTTTCGGTGTGGGGAAAAAGGGAGTTGCAATCAAATGAAAGGATTTCACTTGGTTTAAAAGGAAAAATTTGATGGTTTGGGAAACTTAGGAGGAATTTTTGAGGTTAAAGGGGAAATTTTGCAAAGGGGAAAAAAGGCCAAAATGGGGCATTTTGCAGAGATACAAGGGCAGATGAGGGCTCTTCAAAGCACAATTTCGTTTCTCAGACAGTGAGGTTTTTTTTTTTTTGGACGGAAACAACAGTTAAGATATTTTTAAAGGCAACGAACACACAGAGGCATCAAGGATGAGATATTTTCCTAGGAAATGTTTCTCTTGAAGGCTTATAAAACAATTTAGCCACCTATTTTCTTGGCAAAAACTTCATAGGTGGCTAACAGTGGCTCCACATGGGGATGGCTTCTTCTTGAAGGAGTCAAGAATTCAGAAAATAGATCGTTGGAGGAGGCCAGATGCCTAATCCTTGGTCCATCTCCCTTCTTTGATTTCAGCTTTACAAACATGATGGAATTAATCAGCTGAAACATTCCCCAAACAATCTACCTACCCATCCTACAATCCTAGCATTTTTCTTCAAGGTGCATTTGAATTGGCAGACCTTTCTTCATCATTATTTCTTTATTAAAAACAGAAAACACACTAGTCTAGTTCTACTGTTATCACTCCATGAGACAAGATTAAACTGTTGGCCCCATATGTTTCTCTACCTAAATATAATATTTGCTGGGATTAAACTGTCCTGTAGATTTCTTCTCTACATTCTACAACAGAAATTTAAAAACAGTCAAACTAGGATTAGACAGTCTAGTTTGTTGTGTACCCAAGGCATAAAGACATTGCACATGGACTGAAATTGCAGAAAATTGGAGACAAAATATCGAAGGCTTGAAATCTGAAACTTTGAAGCCTCCTTTTCTTCTTTGTGACTCAAGTTTTGAGTTTGTCAGAGTCACTTTCCTTCTTCATTTCAGCTCTGGTTTTGGGCTTGTTGGAGCTGGTCCCTTTTTCTCTTTTTCTGGTTCAGATTTTGGGCATGTTAGAACCAGCTTCCTTTACTTTCTATGGCTCAGGTTTTGATCATGTTAGAGCCAATATTTCATACTTAAGAGGTCCGAGTTTTAAGCATGTCTGAACCTCTCCTTCTCTGTTTTTTGAAACATTTTTCTCTTTTCTTGAAAATAAAACACAACAATGGTATTTACAATGAAAATGCAACTGGAAATTGGAAATCAGCAGTAGTAGTGTCTGAGAATCCTGCCATTGACAGGACCCCCAAACATATATGTACCATCAAGCTCTTGCAGAAAAAAGGCATTTGGACCCACAGTGGCCTGGATGATGTAAGGACCCTGCCAAAAACTGTCAAATTTGCCATGTTTTCCTTTGTCCTCTCTCCTGGAGTCCCACTTTAACACCTTATCTCCAATTTTGAAGTCAGAAGCCTTCGTTCTCTTGTCGAATAACTTCTTTATATTTTCTTGAACCTTCAGAGCTCTGTTGTAGACCTCTTCTCTTGTTTGCTGGAGATGAATTGTTTGCTTTATCCTCCTTACCATACTATCTTCTTCTGTTTGGATCTCTTGGACTAGTTTAATCACTGGTATCCCAAGGCTAGTTGGAAATACTGCCTCTATTCCATACACAAGATGATATTGTGACATTCCAATGGATTTATTTGTTGTAAGCCTGTCAGCCCACAAAGCATGCACTAACTTGTTATGCCATGACTTTTTTTTCTCTTCCAACAGCTTTTTGATGATGGTTACCAAGCTTTTTTTTGATGATTCAGCTAACCCATTACCTTGTGGGTAATAAGCAATTGAGTGACCGAGTGGTATTTGGTACCTATGACAAAAATCAATCATTTTCTTGGATCCAAAAGTAGCATCGTTATGAGTGATTATTTTTCTTAGACAGCCAAATCTAGAGAGGATGTGGTCTTCTAGGAACTTAATGATGACAGAATCTATGGCATTCCTAGAGGGTATGGCCTCTATCCACTTCGTGAAGTAATCTATAGCTGTAAGGATCCACTTGTGTTGTGCAGAAGAAGTAGGGTGTATTTCCCCTATGAAATCTTGGCCCCATTGCAAAAAGGGACCATCAACAGTAATGGGTTGTAAGGGTAAAGGGAGGATCTTTCTCTTGCCTTCGAAAATCTGGCATTTGTGATAGGAAATTATCGTTTTGTGTATGTCATTGAAAAGTGTAGGCCAGTAATAGCCAACTCTGAGTATTTTGTTAGCAGTGGCTTTCCAGCTTAAGTGGCCCCCACACTCTCCTGCATGGAACTCTTGTTTAAACCTCTCTGCTTCAGTTTTAGGCAAACATTTAAGAAATAGACCATTTGCATTTTTCCAGTATAAACATTCATTCAATATGCAATAGTTTTTGGCCTTTAGCTTTAGGAATTGGGCCTTATTTTTTGATAGTTCAGGAGGGGCATTGAGGTTTGTGAGCACATACAAGATATCAGAATACCAAGGAGAGTTTTGAAATTGTTCTTCAATAGTAGGATCGGGAAATCCTTCATGTTCATCCAAGGCATCCACCATGTTAATGTCAAGGGCTTGTAAATTTGATTTAGCCATTAGTTGAGCTAAGCCCTGAATTTTGATTAGTTTTGTGGGTTTTATTTCTAGGTCATATTCTAATATTACAACAATCCATTTGCCCCTCTTTCCATCAGGATCTAGGGACAAAATGTCTTTAACCACTATGTTTGGCACGTAGGCTATGATGTGAGAATGTATTATATACACCCTAAAGTCCTTCAAGGCCTTCACCAAGGCATAGGCCTATTTTTCTATTATGTTATATTTCAAGGGTGCATCCCTCAGAGCTTTGTTGAAAAAAGCAATAGGCTGTTCCATTCCCTCTAGATTTTTCTGCAGCAGAACTGTAGCCACTGTATGTTCGGAGGAAAATGAAAATATAAAGAATTTTTTTGATAAATCTAGGTTGATTAGGACAGGAGCTCGGGTGAGTGCAAGTTTAACTGATTAAAAATATTTTTTAGCCTCTACAATCCACTTAAATCCTACACCTTTCTTCAGCATGTTAGTCATATTCCTAAGGTGCTCAGCTAAGTTGGGAATAAACCTCCTTAAGAAGTTAATTTTCCCAACAAAGTACTGTAACTCAATGTTTCTCGGGTGTGTGATCTGTAGTATTCCCTCAAATCTCTATAGGTATATCTTAATTCCATTCTCGGATATAATGTGGCTGAGAAGCTTACCTTCTTGCAGCCCGAATAAAGTCTTCTTGGGATTTAATGACAGACCGAACCTTCTACATTTTTCAAAAACCCTTCTCAGATGTTTTAGGTGCTCCTCATCAGTCTTGGAATAGAATATTATGTCATCCAAATAGATGACAATTAAGTGCCCTATTTCATCTGAAAAATCTATGTCCATCGCTCGTTGGAAGGTCGCATCGGTGTTCATCAGTCCAAAAGGCATTTTTACGTACATAAAAGTTCCCCATGGAGTGGTGAAGGTGGTCTTGAGTTGATCTTGGCTATAACCTGAAAAATCATCTAACAGGGAGATCCTTTTTGAGCCTACTACCCTCTGAAGAAGGTGTTCCATCTTTGGCAAAGGGTAATTTTCTTTAACCGAGGCTCTGTTAAGGTTCCTGAAATCAATGCATAGTCTGATCTCACCCGTTTTCTTTCTCATAGCCACTAGGTTCGAGACGCAATTAGAGAACCTCACAGGAACTATTATTCTTGCCTCGTACATCTTCTTTATTTCCTTTTCAACTGCAGGTCATTGTTTTGGGTTAATTCTGCGAAGTTTCTGTCTGAAGGGCTTCTGATTTTCTTTTAAAGGGATTTTGTGTTGTATAGTTTTTGTGTCATAGGCCTTTAAGTCCTCGTAACTCTAGGCAAACACATCAATGAATTCTTTGAACATGTCAATGTATTTATTTTTCATGTCTGCAGGCAAGGACTTAGCCACTTTAATCATTTTAGGCTTATCTTCAGTGCCTATGTTGCATTCCTCGACATCAGAGTCTGAGTGCTCTATGGTGGGTTTTTTCGCTACATCATCGAAATCAAAAATATCCTCTAAAGGTGTCAGACCTCGGGGTATGTTCTTATCTTTGCCCTGCAGCACTTCTATTTCCTCTTTATCTTCATTTTTATATTCTTCGGTTGTATTTCCAATCTGTTCAGTTAAAGTGTTTATTTATACACTACGTGGTGATTTTTCTCCGTCCGGAGGTTCCTCACTCAGGTAGCTATCATCGGATTTAGAGTCTGAATCAGAGAATTCAAACTCGTTCCTACCCATCAAGAAATCCTCAATCTGCTTATCGCCCTCAAAGACCTGCCAATATTTCTCATTGTCAGGAATTGCAGGTCTGTAGTTTTTCTGAATGATGATTTTTTTGTCACTAGGAGGCTTATGATATGAACTAGCTATGCAAGATAATCCATTTGCAATTACATTCTAACTCCTAGGAACAAACACCAGTTCATATTCCACAAAGGTTTTCAATAAATCCATGGCATCATTCCTGTATGCTCTCAACCTAGTGTGTTTCTCTGTGTATTCTCCGTTCACTTGTTTGATGATTAACTCAAAATCTCCATGTACAGCTATCCTACAAACTCCTAGTTTTCTCAACAGGTTCAAACCGAGGATGAGAGCCTCATACTCTGCGATATTGTTAGTACCTTTGAAGTTCAGATTGAAAGCATGACTCTCGACATAGTCATTCTTGGTGTTACGTAACCACACCCCTGCTCCTGAATTTTTTGTAGTGCAAGACCCATCGAAATTCATTTCCCATAAGGGTTCATTCTCAGGTTAATCATTGATTTCCTCTCTAACATTGTTTCCATTGTTACGTTGTAATATGGGGTCCATGTTATGGTGTGGAGGGTTTTGTTCCTTGTGTGGTGTATGAGCTTCAGAGGGGTGACTAGCTGGCTTTTTGCATTTTGTTTCTTGCTCACTCCAAGTTTCAGATTCAGTGCACTGTCCAGAGGATTATTCTTCATTTTCTTCCAAGTCTAGGGTGGCCATTATGTTAAAATCTCTAGGCGTTGTCTCATGGTTTCTATCTCTGTTTTATAATTTTGGCTCTTCTAAGGATTCATCGTTGCAGAGGATAAAGGAGTTCAGATCTATGTGTATAGAATACAGAGTCAAATTTTCAGGCTTTTCAGGGCTACTGACCAAGAATTTCATTTGTGCCTCTCTATACAGTCTCCTAAGTTGGCTAAAGATAGGGATTGTGGCATATGCCCCATCTGTCTGCATTGTACCTTTCAGCTTGGCTCCCCATGACCTTGAAAATAGCATCCCATACTTAGGTGGCACATCTTCCACTACAACATCCATAACCATACATTTTGTTGGAATCTGGGTCAAGCTCACACACAAGTCTTTGATCAGGCCAAGACATTTTACTCTTCTAGACTCAAATGAATATAAATATTTGTAAGGACGGGTTATCTCTAGGCCTAACCTCTCCATAAATACCTTAGGAATTAAGTTGTGAGATGCCCCAGAGTCATGCATTGCATTGTGAAGGATCTTGTCACGAATATTGAGACTAATATAAAAAGGAGGGAGTACCCCTTCCTGAAACTTCCCTTCTATCTTTGGGCCAAATAGAAGGGTCGGTTGATCATCACTTAGGTTGACAATGTCACTATTTTCACCTAGATTTAAATATTTCAAAATTTGGCCTTTATATACATCCTGAGTGGCCAGCTCAGAGAGTGGGATGGAGATTTTAATTTTTGCAATCTCACTCTCCAAATTGAAGAGAGATTGAATGTTTGTAATGCTCAACTCTGTTCTATTAGCCACCACCTTAGTGGAAGAATTGATGTGTTGATTTTCACTATGTGCAATGTTAGGAACTGTTTTATCAGGGGCACTAACTGCAGTGCTAGTGTTGCTAGTTGGTTGACTTTGTTTTTCAGTATTTTGGCTATCCATCTCTTTGTTCTTCCTAGAACTCTCAGCTACTGATTTATCACTTTCAGCAGTCACTTTAGAAGGTTTCTCAGGTCTCTTTTTGATGGTAATCTCAGAAGATTTGGGTTTGGAAGAGTCTAAGCTCTTTTTTCTCATAAGTTCATACTTTTCTCTGACCTGCATGATAGCATTTTAAAACCCGAGCCTGTAATCCTCAGATTCTAATCTTTCCTCATCCCAATATGAGGGTGAGGGCTGATATTTTTCTGTGAAACAGTTGTGGATTGAGTTTTCAATTCCAAACATATTTATTATGTTTTACTTAGAATATTCTATGATTCCCTCATCTTCATCAAGAAATTTCTCCTGAAATGGGGGAATAACTTGTTGATCCGAAGCTCTTTGTCTGTTAGGAGTAGTATTGTTTCTCCTAAAGTTCTGGTTCTGGTTATGATTTTGGTTTCTATTTTGATTACTGACTGAGACAACCATTATTTCCATCATTTGCTATAGCTTTTCAAAAATTTTGGCTAGATGGTCATACTTGGGGTCATATGTGGAAGCTACAGTGTCATCCCTATATGTTACCCTTTTCTCAGCCCTCATTCTAGCTTTCTTCTCAATCAGGTTAGCCTCTACACTCACTGCTCCTTTTTGCATATCTTCCAATGTGTTGTAATCTCTCTCGCTAAGCTGGTAGGCCATGTCAGCATCAAAGCCTTCCGGGTATTTCACTAAGGCCATACCTTGGGGAGGTTTCATATGTGGAGGAATAGCGTTGTAAATGCTGTTGAACTTTGTAGAATAGTCATGGACACTCTCTCCTACATTTCTCTTAAGATTCTTGTATTCCGCTAAAATTTGGAGAGGGTTGGCCTTAACTTCCCATTTATTTATGAAGGACTGATATAGAGAGGGAATGTCTTGGATACTATTAGGAGGTAGGCCCTTAAACCATTTCTTCACATCACCTCCTAAACTCTGGGAAAAGATTCTCATTTTGACTATATCATCTTCTATTTCCATATAGTCAAAAGAATCTTCCATCCTATCTACATGCTGTTGAGCCATGGTAGACTCTTTTGTGGTGAAGTGTGGGATATTTGATTGATAATCATTGGGTAAAGGCACTAGAGGTTGAGGTAATACCAAAGGTGCATACCAGGCTGCCATAATGATGTTTTGATGAGGTAAAGGATTTTATTATGTAGCAGGGATGTGGATGGTAGGGATACTAGGTCCAGCAGAGGTCTGTTGAGCAGATTTAGGGTGATAGAGCCCCAATTTTTGAATGAAATCAATAGCGGGAGGTGTAGATGGAGGGGTCTCTCTATCCCTACTGTGTTGATCACTGTGAGATGGTGAACCAGGGAGCTCATGGTCGGGTTGGTATAGAGTACTAAATGACCTAGTTCTGGGTAGATTGTTTTATAAATCTAAGTCAAACAGAGGGTCTAATAGAGCTGTAAAGTATTTTGGTGTAGAGTTAGCTCTATGGATATTTCTGGAGATAGTTGGTATTCTAGGTGTAGGAGCTTTCTTGAGAATGCTCTCGGGGTTGTTAACTATTCCAGGTGGGTCTGGGTTAGGATAAGCTCTTGTGTGAATGGTTCTTAAAGGCAGAATGATGTCTTCAAACAAAGCCACTTAATCCTACTTGTTACTTCTAGTATGGCTAATGTTGTAATGAAGGCTAGTCTCCCAGTGGAGTCTTTTGATCATTAAGGAACTATGGAGTCACCAGGTGGAAGGTTTAAAATGTGTCAAGGAGGTGTACTATCCACCATAGTGATTAACCACCAAACTAAGGCTACTATGGTCTTGTTTGAGTCTTGAAGCGTTTAAAGGTGTATTCTACTCAAAACCCCCAGCGGAGTCGCCATTATGTTGGGGTTCCCATGTTTTGGCAAGTTTGCAATACCAAAATATGAGACAACATTAGAACCACTTTCAGACCTCAGGATCTAGCCCTCTTGGGTCCAGAGAGGGATCTCTCTATATAGGTAAAGGTATATGTATTTGAAGCTCTATTTTAAGGTTTTAGGCTAGTTATAGGCGCAAGTTTGTTGGTTTGTTTAATTGTTTGGTTGTTGGGAACCAGGAAGGAAGGTTTCAGTACAAGATAAGGATGATCAAAGAGGATTTTAGGTAAAGGGAGAGATTCAGAGAACACTCGATACCATTGGGAAATGGAGTTAGGAAAGGGTTTACTTGCTATTCAATATGCAGGCTTTCAGTTGGGCTAGTCATCTAAAGCATTGGATCTTAAAGATGATAGTGTGACATGAAATGATGGAAAGAAGGTGATATACCAAGGAAACCTCCAAGATGATCGCTTAGGAGACAAATCCAGGGATAGGGCATGCCATTAGACACCTGTGATCCAACTCCTAAAGGTTAACTCTTCAGACAAAGGAAACATTAAAGATTTAAACACAAAGGTGAAGGCCTAAGATCAGAGAGAGACTTTGAACTCTCAATGCTTCGGCATCCAACTTAAGTGAACTTAGAAAGGTTCAATAGACCAAAAGGACCCTAGTGAGACAGAATCATCATTCTAAACTCCCAGTATCACAATTTATTCAATTAAACCCAACAAGAACATCTAAGAACAGGTTCATTAATTCATACATCAGCTAGCAGTACATGTTAGCCACTACACTGGTTAAATTAACTTGAATCAGTACTCAGATAACACATATAGTAGAAAATATTGAAGGTAGGGAGAGCAGAAACATAGGATACCATGCGAGGCTAAATCCTATGCCAGATTTCTGATGCGTACTAGAAGAAATGAGGTGTAATGAATTACAAAGGAAAACAAAGATAGGGATAGAAAAACATCACCGTTGCTTTAAATCAGGATCCAAAGAAAAGTGCTTGTCATATCAAAAAGAAACACTAGTCATGTACAACATTGCCAACAGCTTGATATCTAGTCTGAAAACATCTTCCTCGGCCTATCTTACAACTTTACAGAGAGAACTATATCTCAAGAGAAACAACTTACAATTCCCCAATATCCAATCAACAATCTTTACAATGAGTTCCTTCATGAGTTTTATAGCTGAAAGAGAGGCAGAGGAGGCAGATGAAACACTAAATTAAACATTAAAATAGAGTAGAAGGAGAGGGTCGAAGCCCATTCTGTCTTAATATCTGAGCATTAATCTTCAGTACTCTTTGGATGAAAGAGTGGTCTTCGACAGGATGAAATTTACTCCACGTATGTTCTTGATGTGCCTTCGCTGCAGTACTTGTAGTACTCAGGTGAATAAAAAAAGGTAGATAAATGATTTTAGGGCCTGCCATGCCACATAACAAATGCTCTAGCAGCATATGACTACTGTCAGGGTGGAAATATTCTCAGGGACACAATGTAGAATAAAGACAATATGGGTACTGTGTCCTTTCTTGGGAGGAAACTTCTGTCGATGTGAAACACTGATGATATTCTTTTCTATGCGTTAGGCCCTATTAGACCCTCTGTGATAATCGTGAGGTCTTAAATCTGGTACATTTTCCCTTTAATCAATGAATCAGAGCTTAAATTCTTCAACTACAGGCATTAAACTCTGTGATTATCCATTGATACTCTTTGTCGCTTCATTACTATCTCTGTCTGTGAAATTTGTGCTTTACTAGTGTTGGAGAGGTTTCTCAGAGTTTAACTCTATTCTTTGATGAAAAATTAAATTTTAATGCCCTCCCAGGCATTTCTCTGTGATCACAGGCCCTGAAAAGGCTTCATCTGCGCTCTATGCCACTATATTAGTGACCATGAGCAATGGCGGTTTTCACCATCTATAACATGCAAAGTACACAAACCTGTTAAGAAATCCATGCAGTGGGAGGACGGATGCGGTGGAATGTTGTGATGATGGGAGCGCAATAGAAGTGAATGCTATGGATGCAATGGAAAGCGGTGGAAACATACAGTGAAACAATGAAAATTGACCTGATGAAAGATGAGCGAAATGAAAAAATTTAATGTAAAACATTAAAATTTTAATGCTTGGTGGGATGATACAATTTAATGCAAAATACAAGGTTTGGAAATTTGAACGAAATACATAGAAAATTCATGGAAAACATATGAAATTGGCGGATATGGTGGGACTCGGTCACGGGCGGAGGGCGATTCGACACAGACCATTAGATCTCAGGAGGAGATCAAACGGCTCAAATGGTCCGATGAACTGCTGAGGTCACGCAATGAAAGATTGTGAAGGAAATGTGAAATGCAACGAGGGCCATTGATCCACAGAGATCAATGGTCGAGATCTGAAGAAGATACTTCGAGCGATGAAGTGGGGATGTGGTTTTGGGATACAAAACTGCTGGTTTCGCGCGGTGAAAAGGGAGGGGAGTGGTTTTCACATTTTTAATGCGATATGGGTCCCTGGCTGACACATGGCTCTAGAAAACTACCAATATCACGTGAATTTGAAATATTAAACTTCGGATGCCCAAAATGCGCAATATTACTGAGGACCGTCAGATCAGGAGTGGGAAAATTGGACGATAGGAGATGGAGCGTGATCTGAGGAGATGCACGATCGGTAGAGGTGGGATCAAACGGATGGCGGTTTCATTGCGAACCATTCGATCTGTGGATGAACGGCTGAGATCTGCGGAGGAGATACATAGGTGGAGAAAATGGTCAGTGGGCGGGGGAAATCTGAGCCGTTAGATCATCAAGGATGGACGGCTATTATATAATCGGAGGGGAGTGATGGGAGGGCCAAAAATCCGATGAGCGATAGTGCAATTGGCTTTGGACTGTCATATCTATGAGAGATTGACGGCTACGATTGGATCAGAAGAAACCAATCGGGGAATGCATGGTGGAATGAGGGTGAATCTTGGTCATTAGTTCTTATGGATTCAACGGCCAGTATCACGTCGGAGGATCACAATCGAGAGGGATGGAGGGTGGCACAGTTTAAAATTTGTGATTGCGATCGTAGCAAGGATGTGAAGGTTGTCGGATTGAAAGAGAATTGACGATGGAGAAGGTCATCGGAGGATTTATCAAGGAGTGCGATGGGCGCGATGTGATCTTTGCACATATCATCAGATCTGTTAAGATCAACAGTCGAGGTCACTCCCGAGGTTCATAGAACAAATACACTATCTCATCGGAGTTTTTCGTTTTAACACAGGAATGCACTCCCAATCATCTCTCTGACTGTGATAAATGCCTTATGCTTTAGCGCTTGGTCTTAGTGCTTGGGCTTATGGAGGGGAACTGGTTAGGGGCTGGTCGAAAGGGGCTTAGCCTGCACATTGGGAAAATATGGGTTTTTAGCCAAAAACAGAGCTTTTAAGCCTAAAATTAGGCTTTTGGTGTGGGGAAAAGGGGAGTTTTAATCAAATAAAAGGATTTCACTTGGTTTAAAAGGAAAAATTTGATGGTTTGGGAAACTTAGGAGGGATTTTTGAGGTTAAAGGGGAAATTTTGCAACGGGAAAAAAAGGCCAAGATGGGGCATTTTGCAAAGATACAAGGGTAGATGAGGGCTCTTCAAAGCACAATTTTCTTTTTCTCAAATAGTGAGGCTTTTTTTTTTTGGATGGAAACAGCAGTGATGATATTTTTAAAGGAAACGAACACACAGAGGCTTCAAGGATGAGAGATTTTCCTAGGAAATGTGTCTCTTGAAGGCTCATAAAACAATTTAGCCACTTGTTTGCTTGGCAAAAACTTCATAGGTGGCTAACACACCCCTCAGTAAGAGGCACACCACCACAATGCCACCTGCGGAACCTGTCTATGCTCACCCGTCCAGCAGGAAGTGGATACCTCAACGCCTCTCCTTGAGGTAGTAATCCGATCACAAAGTAAATATTCATCTCCGGAAGGATAATCAAGTTCGTCCCCCTTAGGAAAAACATGTTGTGCCTGTTGTGCCAATGTTGTATGATGTAATGTAACAATCGGTCCTGTGACCAAAGAAACTCGTTTTCAACAAATTTCAGGAGGCCCCATGCAGCCAACTGACGATGCGCCCCAGTATCAGTAGCCAGAGCGGTCCGGATCTTGGGCCAATCTCGTTCTCTCCACACTGACCTGCCAAGAAACAAGCACCCATGAGTACAAAGGAGAAAAATCATAAAGGACAACAAAAAAAGCAAGTTTTTTCAAAAACATTGCCCTTGCACACTTGTTTCATTCACAGGCATGCTCTTGCGCGTAAAGAGGTAGGGACAGCGTGCCTTCGCACAACTGTACCTGAGAAAGACGTGCAAGGGGGGTGCCTATTTCCATAGATCACCCGCGCAATCTAGGGAAAAAATCCCCTTTGAGGCCGTACAAACCTAATTTGTATGGCCCCTGGCATCACCAAGATGGAAAAATCAAAATAGAGGACGCCATTAGATTTACCTCTGTTAGTATGAATCTTTTGTCGAAGTGTACGAAAAAAGACCACTTTAGCTGAGCATTACTTATAGCCCTAACATCAAATATGGCTGCCAATATCTTCAGATCTGCGGTTAGTTGATCAAGACAAGTGCTGCAAAAAACCAGATCTATGCATAAAAAGACATTAAGCAGTAAAAATAAGGTTTTTCTCCATACATCCAATAGACAAGACAAGAACAATATTTTTTGAAAGAATTTTTGTATTAAGGGCACCTGGGAGGAAAACAAGAAGGTGTTTCCAGTTCTCCTCAATGTGATGGGTTCTTGGAAGTCCTCAACACTTCAGATCTAGCATTTCTCTCTCCTGTTGGTGTAGAAAACCTAGACAAAGATAGAACTCAAAGGGAGCTCACACAGCAAAAAATGGAAAATATGACAATGATAATGGCTCAAAGTCAGACCAAGAGTATAGATCCAAAGTGATCTAATAGGAAACAAAAGGTGAAGAATGATAGGAAAAACCCTCCTATTTATAACAACATATTGGGTCATTCTAGATCTTGGTGCATGATTAAAATAACATTAACCAAATCTAGATCCACCTTTTATGGAATATTTTATTATATTTGTTGGAGGGAAAAGGTATTTGACTTGGGTCAAATCCTTTTATTTGTGAATAATAAATAAATAAATGATTTATTTATCATTTTAAGGAAGTGGTTGAAGGATAATCAAATAAATAATGATTTATTTAATTATTTATGGGTGATTTAGTTATATTTAACAAGGAATATTATTTAAATAAGATTTAAATAATTATTCCTAGAAAATAATAAGACAAATAAAGATTTATCTAATTAATTTCTTTGTTTTGGGTTAAACATGACCAGGAATAATAATTAAATTATTGTTCAATTGATTATTCCTTGAGGAAAATCAAACAAATATAGGTTTGTTTAATATTTTCTTTTGGGGTTTCCTATTTAGACCATAAACAACCTAATAAATGTCTTTTATTAAGTTATTTCACATAGTGAAAGCAATTTTACTTAGGTTAAAATTGGTCTTACATGGTGTACTGAGGTCCATCTAATGATAGTAGGTTATATGACCAAAAAATGGTGTAACAGATTGCCCCCCAGCGTGTGAGTGTTAGGAGAAAATCGTATGACCGAAGTATGTTGTAAGAACTCAATCACCAGACATCAAAAGGGAAGTCAGAGAGAGAAATGTGAGGTAGAATAATGTGGTGAAGAACTAGACCCTGAGGAGACGAGACTTACAGGTGCAACAAGTCTCTTTTTATGAGAGGGTACCTATGCTAAAGGCAGTGGGGGAGGCATACCTATGCCCGCCGAGATAAAGTACAAAAGAATAGTGTGTCCAGTAAACAAGGGACCGAACCATAAAGTACAGCCGGCATAAACATGAGCTGGATAAAAATACAGTGAGGGATCTCACATACATGTTGTGCCTGGGATAACAGCCAGGACTTATACAATAATGTCTGAGTACATCAGATACAAATACAACCCAAATGCCCCCTACAAGCGGGGAAGGGCTCACAAAATCTGACTAATACATGCAAATCAAGGAGGCGCTGCAAGTGGCTAAGGCCGGCATCATCAAATATATGGAGCTGCATCGAAGGCTGCAATGAAGAGGTCATCCGAGCATGTGGGGGGCTACCTGCAGGGCCACCCCCTCATGAGGGCTGAGACATCTCACACACACCTGGGCATCACCAATAGCTGTTGCTGCATCACTGGAACATCAAGCATACGGATCTCGATCATGCTGAAAGGAGCTAGAGTGGAGAAACAAACAAGTCAAAGGGAAATGAGAGATCCCTTTGCCTGATCCGAGGCACCGAACAAGAGTGGAAGCTGGAACCAAGGTACACCGCTCTCTAGACCTGTCTTCTGGAATGAAGGAGCTGATTTCGACAGAAGGAGGTCCACCGTAGGTGAGGCAATGAGAGATCGTCAACTAAGGCATGAGAGAAAATAGTAGAGCGACTGACAGACTAATACCAATGATGATGATGGAATGGAGGGGACTAAGTAGCAAATGGACGACTTCCCTTGCTAGAGCATAAAGGACATGAATGACATGGCAGCGGCTGACATAGTATCATGAGGGATAGGGAACAGTGGGACTGACAGTCATAATGTGCGACACAAGAGAGAGACCAAGCAATGAAGGATGGAGGACTATAGCAGGGTACAAAGGGACTCGGGATAGATGTCATGAATGTGATGATGACTCAAATTGGATGCTCTAAACAAGGGCGACTCGATGGTGCTGCCACACAAAAAAGGTCCCATGGGGGACCAGAAAAACATGAGTACAAGATGGTATCTCATAATGAAAATCGACACGAACAAAGGCAAGTATGGAGGCAAAGTGGTGCCCCAAGTACAAGTGTTGTAAGTGAGGAAATTCGATTTTGGGGGGAGGTGAAGTGACCTATCTTGGACAAAATGTGTCGTGGTGAAGTATCAAATCATAAAAAACTAACAAATACCCATTTGAGGGCTCGGTGAGAGCTTTCCAACGATGTAGACGGTTTGTCAAACGGAGCTACGATGTGGTCGCAGCAGGCGAACGAAAAAACAATGGTTCTCTTTTAATAAGGCAGTTTTCCCTCCAAATTCACTCATTTGCTATTGTTGTTGTGGTGAATGTAGAGAGGAGAGAAGGCCCTAAATCTTTCAGCGAGCGTAGCGGACAAACCGACCATTGGAATCGAGATCCGTCAGTTGCAGGTAAGAGGCCGAACCTTACTCTTTCATTTTGATAGATTGAAAGTTCATATTAGGGCCCATAATCTTAGCATCAGACCCTCTTTCACCTCTATGGCCAGGTCGCACTTTTTGGGCCAAAAACTGCGACCTGGGAAGCAGGTTTTGAGCCAAAAACTACGACCTGTCCTAGGATTGGGCAAAAAAGTGCGACCTAGAGGATGAATGAGATTTCAGTGCTGTTTTAGGGCTAAGATTTGGGTTTTTGTGATTGGTGACTGTGTTTCCTATCTGTATATTGACAAAGATGATGTGTTTGTGCATATATGGCAGATATACGTGTCAACTGGAGAGAGAGAGACCTGGTTACATTACGGTCAGAGATCCAGGCAGATCAGGGTGTCCGTCGTGTATTGGCCAAATTTGGGGTTCTGATGTTTTTGGAGAACCCTATAGAATGTTGTAATCTAGAGGGGCGTCGATGAATTCGACGTCGACGCAAATAGTCTTGCCTGCAAGAGTGATAGGACAATTACGGAAGAGGCCAATGGGCTGGGAGGTGTGGCCATCCCACGCTTGAAGGGTGATCATGGAAGGGGCCAACTCAGGAGATCCGATTTGCTTCCAAACCGAAGCGGACATCACACAGGTGGATGCCCCCTCATCAATGATACACCGAAAAACGTTAGCGTTCTGGATTTTGACAGGGATTTGGAAGGCTACGGAAGCAGGAAGGGGAGGATGTTCCGATTGATGGGCGTCGAAAACAATCATTTGGTCATTAGTAGGATCCACAGCGCCCATGGAAGATAGTAGAGCCTTCTTTTGGGAAGGGCACGATTGGAGGAGTTCCAATGTGGAAATGGCAGCAGGAGACTGCGCCAAATCATCTACTATGCTATACGAATGAGAAACTCGACCAGGAGCAGCATTTTAGCGTAATGGTCCTTTAGGAATCTTGGTATGAACCTCAAATTTGGGTTGAGGGATATGTAAGGGACCATTGGATGTTGAAAGAGGCTTGGTATTACCTGAAGAAGGGGACTCGGAGGCAGACTGAATGGGAGGCTTGGGGTACTGGAGAGACCGAGTTTGAAGGTTAAGTTCGACGGTTGGGGATGGATCAGAGTTCATCATGAGGATCTGGTAATCGAAGGAACCAGAAGGGGAAGGTTGAGTGGCGACCTATCCATTAGGTGGTTGGGTAGCCACGAATCCTTGCTGGGGGAAAGGATCGGTAAACACAGCCGGTTGAGTAGTGGCCACATTAGGGGGAGCATGAGGGGAGGCATGTTTTCATCGCAATGTGGCTTGAGACTCCCACATCTGCCGCATCTATGGTAGAAGGGGACAATCGTGAGTGTAATGACCGTAAATGCCACAACACGAACAAGGTTTATTTGTGTGAATAGGCCTATCCGGCTTGGGCTGAGTGCCCTGTTGCTGTTTAGCAGTGTTAGGGTCACTACCTTTGGAATTGGGTCCACGAGTACCAGGGGTAGATTGATTTTGATTGCCTCTCTGCCTTCTTTGAGAGGAAGGGGGATTAGTTGCACCCTGTTGTGCAAATACTTTCCCTAGAGGGGGCTGTAGGTGCTGTTGCTGGGGTTGAGGAGGAAAGGGAGGTGGAAGTGCATATGCTGGAGGAGCTGGAGCACCAGGCTACGGATAAGGATAATGGTTAGGTTGGGCAACATTGAGGTAAACAAGAGGTAGCGCAAAAGGATGAGGCATGCCGTATCCTGGATACATGCTACCTGGAGGGGGAAAAGTGCTAGAGGTGCTGGCCCCTCCCGGAGGGAGACCATAGCCCATAGGAGGTTGAGCATACAGATGAGAAAGGGCTCCAACGATACCATCGGCTGAATGAGATGTCCCCGGGGCATTAGCACCACCGGGCCTGGGGAGGTCAGGAAGGACATTATAAACATAACCATATTGAGCGTAGATCAGGTCATATTTCAAGGCTATTTGAAGGGCGGCTTCTTTGGTTTGAGAGAAATGGGAGGTGACATCTTTGCCAATGGGAGGTAAGAGAGTGTGAAGGAACCAGTCCATATAAACCCGATCTTCAAAGGTGGGAGCTCAACATAAGCTCCTTCTTCTCCGCCATTCCTGGACATGAGTGGAAAGGTGGGTTGAAGAGGTTTGACAAAAAGAAGTCAAAATCTCTGTACCAGTGTCGTATCGGAGAGGGAGATGGAAATAAGATAAAAAGGCTTGGGCAATGGTCGCAAAGGTGGTATGGGAAGAGGTGGCCTGGTGAACATACCATTTAGAAGCTTCACCCGTAATCGTGCGTTGGAACAACCGAAGACGGATGGAATCATCGGTAATGGAATTGGAGGAACACCACATGTGGAAATATCAGACGTGGTTGGTTGGATCTTATCCAGCGAGGCCTTCGAACTTAGGGATGTTAGAGGGGAGCTTGGTTGGCATAGCAGGCCAACCAACATCGTGGCAGATAGGGTCATTGATCAACTGATTGAGATCAGGGAGGCTGAGGCCTGCCATGTAAGGGAGCAAGGGTGCAGCCGAGGTAGTTCCTGTGGCGGTTCCGCTAGTAGTAGTCCCAGCATTAGGGTCAGGATTCCCGCTAGCGTTAGGCCCTGGACCAGACATAGTGAAGGTGACAGGGGGAGAACCAGAAGTAAAAGGAGAACCCAATGAATCAGAAGAGGAGTCAGAGTGCAGACTCGGAGGAGGACTAACTCGACGACGGCGGGACAGAGTAGGTCGACCGACCGGAAACTGAGGGTGAAGGCCAAGAAGTCTCCGGGAGGTGCGCCTTGGGGGCGCAATGATGACAACACAAACACGACACAAGGGGAAGAAGAACGACCAACAAGGGCAGGGAGGTGCAGAATCAAGTGATTACAATGTCGAAACAAGGGTAGAAAAGGTGCAGTGTCAATTGATTTTACAATGTTTTAAAGTCTTTTCCTGGCGGTGTGAATCACACTCTTCTTCGCTTAGGGTGAGTGTGTGGCATGCGTTAATTTTAATTTTTAAACCCTGAAATTTTGAGAGCAAAATAAAAATTGTGCTACGTAACTGAAAATAAATCTGCAGAGAACAGTATATAATGCTGAAACAATAGAAAATTAACAGCTAACAATGCATCAATCTAACCCAAAAAGGCGGGTCTCTCAAAACTAGTCTAACAGAGGGAAAAAATCTAGTCACAACACACTACAAGGAGGCCAATAGATATAGGGTCGAAAGGGACAGGGATCTAAAGGAGAAACCTGCTGAAAAGAGGTGCAGAACACAGCCAAGAGGCAGAGGCAAGGTGGTTGGAAAAAAGGGAGGAAATCAGAAAAAAAAACAGAAGGGACAAGGAGGAGGCCCTAAAGGTAGATCCAAACAAAACTTCAGGAGGTGATTTGAAAGGGAGAAGAGATGATTAAAAGGGATCTGAAAAGGAGGTATCAGATCTGAAAAAGGGGTTGTTGAAACTCTAAAAAAACAGACACCTGAAACAGTTAAAACTCTTCCATAAAAAGTGGAGGGTATTAAAGCCCTAGGGGGCTAGGTTCCCACTTAGATGAGTAAAACAGATCAGAAAAAGGTCTAAACAGCCTAAGACAGAGGTTGGAGAACTCTTACAAAAGCTTCATAAAAACCCAGAAATATTTCAGAAAAAGAGCAGAAAAACTGGCAGGTCGTAGGTTCTGACCTGTTTTCTGTGTAGGTCGCAGATAATAGGCTAAAAAGTGTGACCTAGAGTCTAGGTCGCAGGTTCTAGGCTGAAAAGTGCGACCTGAAGTTCCGAGTGTCCCGGTAGTAGATTTCCGAAAAAGTTTCCGTCTCAGTTGCGGTTGATGTCTGTCACCTGCGCAATAGGGCCAGAAACACACGGAAGTTAGAAATTTTAATGTTTTAGGGTTTTATGTGAAAAAAACAACATAAAGAAAAGAAACCCTAGGGTCTGAAGTAGCTGGATATGCAGGAATATGAAAAACGACAGCGGTCGTAATTGAAAACCCATGTGGAGTCGCCAATTGTTAGTATGAATCTTTTGTCGAAGTGTACGAAAAAAAACCACTTTTGCTACGCATAACTTATAGCCCTAACATCAAATATGGCTGCCAATATCTTCAGATCCGCGGTTAGTTGATCAAGACAAGTGCTGCAAAAAACCAGATCTATCCATAAAAAGACATTAAGCAGTAAAAATAAGGTTTTGCTCCATACATCCAATAGACAAGACAAGAACATTATTTTTTGAAAGAATTTTTGTATTAAGGGCACCTGGGAGGAAAACAAGAAGGTGTTTCCAATTCTCCTCAATGGGATGGGTTCTTGGAAGTCCTCAGCACTTCAGATCTAGCATTTCTCTCTCCTGTTGGTGTAGAAAACCCAGACAAAGATAGAATTCAAAGGGAGCTCACACAGCAAATAATGGAAAATATGACAATGATAATGGCTCAAAGTCAGACCAAGAGTTTAGATCCAGAGTGATCTAATAGGCAACAAAAGGTGAAGAATGGTAGGAAAAACCTTCCTATTTATAACAAAATATTGGGTCATTCTAGATCTTGGTGCATGATTAAAATAACATTAACCAAATCTAGATCCACCTTTTATGGAATATTTTATTATATTTGTTGGAGGGAAAAGGTATTTGACTTGGGTCAAATCCCTTTATTTGTGAATAATAAATAAATAAATGATTTATTTATCATTATAAGGAAGTGGTTGAAGGATAATCAAATAAATAATGATTTATTTAATTATTTATGGGTGATTTAGTTATATTTAACAAGGAATATTATTTAAATAAGATTTAAATGATTATTCATAGAAAATAATAAGACAAATAAATATTTATCTAATTAATTTCTTTGTTTTGGGTTAAACATGACCAGGAATAATAATTAAATTATTGTTCAATTGATTATTCCTTGAGGAAAATCAAACAAATATAGGTTTGTTTAATATTTCCTTTTGGGGTTTCCTATTTAGACCATAAACAACCTAATAAATATGTTTTATTAAGTTATTTCACATAGTGAAAGAAATTTTACTTAGGGTAAAATTGGTCTTACATGGTGTACTTGGGTCCATCTAATGATAGTAGGTTAGATGACCAAAAAATGGTGTAACAACCTCGGCACAATATCGCTAATCCCTGGTACACAGGTTGACCGCAATGGCAAGAAAGGCTCTGCTATCACCTTTGATCTCCCAAGACTCAGCAAGTACAAATGAATAGGATTAGGGCCATAATCCCTTATTTATCGCCCTTTTCCATAACTTCAGAGGTCCATAACAGGAGATCAAATGGTCCATTCCACAAATTGTAAGTTGCACCATCATCAGTACACCATGAAAAACGAAAGTGATGCCCCACATACGCTTTCCAAAGAAATATTTTTTCAACCGCCAGCAGGTATCCACCCTCCCATCTTCCTTTCCAAGATTCATGTTTTTCAATAATATTGAATGAAAATAAGATGCTTTCACTTGAGGTAGTTGTTTTTTGTAGGAAGAACCCACAAACCATTCACAACACCGACCACTAAAAATTATGGAGCAGGTATCATTCTACCCTCAGCATGATAGAGTCCCAGAAAACTTTGCATATCCTGACATCATTTCTCCATCAGAAATAAACCATAGGGTCCTCATACCCAACCACATTTATCATCACCTCACCCTGCATATGATAAACTTATGCGATGGTCGGTAGAGCCTCCCCTCCATGGCGATCATCATCTCAAGTAGACCACACATCACCGCACAAGTGACGCCATGGCCATACCATTTTAGTCTGGGAAGCACCTCATGCCCATCCATATATTATGCATAAGTTCAAGTTCACCATTCAAAGTCACCCCCCTTCCCGGACGATTGGGTTGTACAAGCAGAATCAAAGCGCAGCTCTGCACACTGCATTTGGCCCACCATACCTCCATCAGCGTTAACCCATCTGCAACATATTCCGCTTCATCAACCCCACACATGAGACCAACCAATGGGACCCCTACCCACCAGCAAAACACCATCCTCACACCATCAAGTGAGCGACCCTCTTTCATGTTTTGGGGTACCGGTCTCTGTGTTTTTTACAAACCAAACCCCATTATTTTATTCTTTTGGTAAGTGTACAAAGATCACAAACAACGCCCTTCACCTCTTCACCCTCATATTGCACATTTCCTCCCATGGAAACAGTCCCCCATCTCCCTTTGTCGAAGTATGTCATATCCCCCATGCATGCACCATTACGAAAATCATAGCCGGTCCATACCTGCCCTGGAAGTCCTACCGACTCTAGGGACTTTTTCCTTCAAAAATACCTATGACTGCCGCCAAGCTGCTCAAATATAATTTGACCTCGGGCTATTGAATCACCATCATCCGTTTTCAGCTACCGCTCACCAACGTTCCTATGTTAAACCCATTATGGTTTAGTTAAGGCTTCCTTTTTGTCGACATCAACACCTCTTTTCCAAAAAGGAAGCGATACCTTGGATGACCCCTCCCCATGCAAAGGGGTATCCTTGGGTGGCACTGTGGGATACATCATTGTCCATAGAAGTCATCGATCCTCTTGACATTCAACTACAGTGAAAGCTTTCATGTCACGATGGTATCGTACCTTACAACCAATACACTTTGATCAAGATCTGTCGAAGACCCGTGCCGTTATAAGCGTCTCTGACAAAAATGCTTACATGGGAAGGTCCCAGCCAGCACATATGTGTACATTGCACAGTGAGGTGCCATACCAAGATTATGCATATGGGTACTACATTCCACGTATCATCAAAGAAAAAATGTCCCTGAGGGCGTTAGCAGTTGTCGTCAACAACCACCAACATCACTACCAAAGTAGTGGCATAAACATCACATGTATCTATCAATTTTGTTTAACTAGCCATAGCATCATGAGCATGGGACATGCTGCCTCGTTGAGTTTTTGCAAATATGTTGTATATTTTGTCTGGTTATAGGGGGTCCCTTAGGCCATGGTTATCTCGGAAATGGTACAAGATGTTGTCCTTCTACACGCAAGCCTTGCTCTCTCTCTCTCTCTCTCTCTCTCTCTCTCTCTGTACGATACATAAAAGAAACTATAATTTATTTCAGCTATACAGTTCTTCCTAGACCTTACACATTAGCAACTATTAAAACTGGAAAATCGTACAATAGAAGACAACATCAATTAATGTTGAGCCCAAGGATTTACAGGACAGGAATACATTATGGAATCAAGAATCTCTAAGGTTTTGAGAAATTCAAAGTTGAACTAGTCATAAATGCTCGAATGCATGCTTTTTCCTCTGAAAAGAGTGCCTTCTGTGTGCACTGGAGCCCGATAACCATGCATTCCTGGAAGTGGAAAAAAGTCACTTTCCGGGACCACAAGCAAGCAAATGACAGCTTCTCCTTATGTGAAAGCCGCCTAAGGACATCACCAGCACCTCCTTAGGCCTTGTGTGAGCACACAAAAGCATATTTCAGCCCACAATGGAATCATGCCCCTCCCTTGGGTCACCATCCACCATGTACCAAGGGAGGGAAGGAGATTTGAAGCTCACCTATAAAATCCCATCAAGAGATGAACAAGGTGTGATCACAAAGTTATGCTAGCCAAAGTTTCCCGAGAAACACCAGCGTCGTGCGTGAACCAAGGAGCTGAAGCAAGAGAGGACTCGATGGTTGGCGACCCAATATCCAAGTCCACTGCAGCAAAGAGATAGAGTTAGACTGCGTTAGAAGGCAGAACTTGAAGGACAAACATCCTTGCATCAGGTCCTAGAGCCACTGCCTAGGCCCTTTGGCAAGTGGGTAAGATTTTTGTTTTCATTCCAAGCATTCAATAAGAAGAGGCCATCGAGCCATTGTTTACCTTGTTACTGTTTGGAACTCTCTATGTAGCTTCTTCTGTGTTTTTAGTTTTAGTTCTTTTTAATAGAGCATACTTTAGTGTATTACTTCATTTAAGTCTTATACTTCTTAGCTCCCCCTAGATACTACCTGTTACTTATGGTTTAGAGGAAAGACCATATTCTCTAAACGTGTGCAATTTCATACACATGTGTGTCAAATCCACCACAATAGTGATATTGGACCGATTGTGGAAGCTAAGAATGTGTACAACCTTTGTTGGCTTGAGGAGTCCTGACCCATGTTCGGAGTTATAATATTTCAAATTATATTTCAGCTAGTTGGAATATTAAATTTTGTTTTTTCTTCTTAGATAGAAGAATAAGAGGGTAGGGAGATCCATAAATCTCCTTAGTAGGAATAAAATCACTCCTAATGTGAATAAGGAGCATCCTAGTAGCTGGATAAATCACCCTCATGTGTGAATAGGGGATGAAGCATGTGGATGGGGTAAATTTTGACTAAATCAACAGTGTTGTTATGGAGGGAGAGGATAATCAATGAGAGACAATGTAGTGTGAATGGGAGGGAGTCTCCATGGGAGTAGTGGCTTTATTGAGTGGGGCCCAAGGTGAGAAGGCTCAAAATGCATATAAGGAAGGGGAAGATAGCCATAGAATCCATGTTGATTATTATTTTGTTTTTGGTTTCTTATGACTTCTTGCACTCTTCAGCTGTTTAGCAGATACTATTGTGTTGTTTAGCACAAGGGTGTTCCCAAGCGGGAATCCCACCCTCATCCTTTCGGGACATCAAGTGCCCACTCGGGAGAGGTTTCTGATCTGCATATCCACATTTTGGCATTCAGGCTAGCCTCATTCTCCTTCTACAGTGCAGTTTCTTCTAGGGTTGTGTTGTGTTGCAGGGTAGAAGCAATGGAGGGTTTACAAGGCCATTTTCTGAGCTTGTTTTCAGTGGAGGAAGCATTATTTTGATCGGGAGGCCAGAAAGGGAGTTCCTTGGGCATTATTTCATCATTTGGCACTAGAACAAGCTATTATCATCTCCAACAATGCATTTTCCCTCATAGACCGCGTTATATTAGTGAGCATTTGTAGTGGAGGATTCAATGAATCATTTGGAGTGTTTATTTTTTCAGTGAAGGGATCAACCTTTCACTTAGAGAGTCCATTGGAGGAGTTCCCCAAATTTCCACGTCAGTTTCAGCCACATCCTTTTAGGTGCCTAGTTGCAGAGCTTATTCAGCCTGAGGGCTGCATTCCAACATTCTGATATTTTGTGTATTTTCAGAAACCCTTTCTGCGTGGTCTTGGAAATTTTTTTGAGAGCCTTGATATTTATTTCCGACATCTCTTGAGGCATATATCAGTTTTTCTATATCATTGTATGTTTCCAGCGGCAGCTATGTTCACTAGGACTGCGCTATATTGATCTTCCGACATTTGTATAGCAGCAACTATTCATGTGTTTTCCTATCTGATTATTGAAGGCTTATGTTATGTTTCTTGAGTGACTTGATCCTCAAGATTTTGTGCTTATTATGGCTGATATGATTAATAATATGGCTCTGCATTTGTCTCATATATTGGTGTATTGATAATCACTGCTGTTTTCCATTTTTCTGTTGCATATTACTGATTTTCTTATTTTGGAATATTACAGTGGTATCAGAGCATACTCTTGGCTCGGCCTATGTATTTCAGCCAATATTTCACTAGAAGAGGGAGAGCCACTCACAAAAAGGGAGGAGAGGTATCTCAATAGAAATCAGAGATATGATTATACAGATAATAGAGAAGACAAGGGAAAAACTCCCATATCATGGGAAGAGGATTACAAGGAGTTTCCCATGCTTCTTCTTGAAACCATGCAAGATATTGTAAGAGAGATCATGAAGATGAGGATGGATAGACACAAATAATCCCCTAAATTGTTTCTACATGGAGAAGGCTCCAAAATTTCACATCACTGGCATGATCAACCAGTGAAGCAACATATTTCCCAATGCTCCACTATGCCTACATTATTAGTAGTTGGAAATGGAGGATTTAAAGAACAAGAAACTCTTGAAGATTACTTTCTTGATTGTGAGCCTCAATCTCAGGGATTCAAATATCATTTGAGATTTCAGGAGTTTTTTCAAATCAAGGGCAATAGGAGACCCCAACATCACAATAGAGGTGGATGACTCATAAAAAACAATGATCTTCACCAGACTATGGGTAGATTCTTCTTTCCCTCTTTTGATGGGTCATCCAAATCCACAACCAAATCTTGGGTAGAGAAGATAGACATCTACTTCCAGTTAAACCAAGTACTAGAGATGAAAGCCATCAAAATAGTAGAGCTGCACCTTGAGGGTGAGGTACATGATTGGTGGTTTCATGGTCTTTTTACATTAGGGCATGCCAATGTGACTACATATTCAGAGTTCACCAGGAGTTTGGTGGATAGATTTGATCGAAGAGACCCGGAGGCACCTTTTATTGAGCTAGCCAAGCTCAAATAGTTAGGTAATCCAGAAACTTAAATTTCTAAATTTTTAAAACTTTATGTTATGGTTCCTGATTTATCTATAGCTAGGAGGGTCTATATGTTTATTGATGGGCTAGCAGAGCCTTTACATGGGTTGGTTAAATCAATCAAACCAACTACCCTTCAATATGCTGTTGAAAGGGCTAGATATATACAAGATGATTTTCCTAGGGAAAATGCACCATTTCAGTAGAATCCCACTTTTCCATCAAAGGGAAATTATGTGAAGGCTCCTCCTTCAAAGGAGAGCCAAAAAAAATGACCTCTTAGTGATGATGTCTGAAGAGACTTAAGGAGAAGAAAGCTTTGCTTCAAATTCCAAGAATCATGGGCACCCGAACATAGATGTGCAATAGGGAAGGCACACTATATAGAGGTATTTTTTGATGATGAAGAGGAAGAAGAAGAGGAACCAGTAGGAGGTCATAGCGTTGGGATAGCAGGAGAGGATCCACCACAACCAGGAGGTTGGAATGGAGCATTTTCTCCAATTGGAGGGGCCCTTTCATCTTTGCAGGGAGTACCCAAGTACTTGACTTTGAGAGTTTGAAGTTCCATTCAGGATCAGAGAGTATCAGCATTTATTGACAATGGGGCTACCCACAACTTTATTGATGCCTAGTGTTAGCCACCTATAAAAATTTTTCATATCAAATGGTGGCTAGATTTTTTCTTAAGCCTTTAAGAAACAATTTTATGGAAAAATTTCTATTTCTTAAAGTCTTATGAAGTTAACTAATCCTTTAGTTAATCTTCACTGCTGTTTCCCTCATAAACCTGAAAAATCTATTGTTTGCATGAAGAAAAAGACTGCTGAAAAGTCCCATTTCCCTTCATTTTTACCCCTCCTTTTCACTCATAAAATGACCCCATTTTCATCCCTTGTTCTCCATGAAAATCCCTCCACAAGCCTCATTCAAACTTTAAAATCACTTAAAAACCCTTTTGTAACCATTTGATCTCCTTTCATTTGGTTTAAAAGGCCTCCATTTACCTACCGAAAGCACTATTTTGGCCTAAAAACACTATTGTTAAACCTAAAACTGTATGTTTTCATATAATACTTTCTTCAGCCCCTGAGGGCTTAACTCTAGTAAACCCCTACCTCATGGGACCATAAGCCCCGCAACCGGGTGCTAAAGACCTTTAAAACCCATCCAAAACCCTCTTTCCTTTTATTTTCTCATTTCCTCGACGAAAATATTAGTTGAACGTGGACTGTTGATCTTTGCAGATCAACGACCACCGTCGCGCCCGATCCATCCTCATCTTCCTTTTCCTCTGTTAACCCACCTCTTTACTCAATCCTGATCGTCCATTTAATAAAATCCAATGGTCAGGATTGAACCCGACTTTCCTCTTTGATTTTTCATAAGCCCAACATAATTAACTCTTTGGTGAAGATCCACCGTTGATATTGTTAGAGCTCGAATCTACCTTAGGCTGAAATAAGGTAAAACTCAAGGCAACATCAAACCAAGCTTAGCCTCGTAGCTAGCCCTACGAGGGCAGGAGAGGGCTCTCTCCAGGTCTATCTCGGCAAAAGGTCTTCAAAGGGGCTGAGATGACCTATAATGGATACTGATTTTAGGCTAGTAAATAGATAGGAAGGTTTGATTTTGATTTTTAGGAGGTTTTGTTGAAAAATGGGAAAGAAAATTTTTGGCTTGGGGATGAGGTTAGATCTTCGCAGAATTCGAATTGGGGCAAGGTAGGCAGTAGTATTGATTCTTTTGATTATTTTTATGGATGGATTAGAATGAAAAGGAGCTAAAGAGGGCAAGGGAGAACAAGGATCCTCTCCAAACTGGCGAAAACATATAAAACTAAACAAATTTAAAGGCAGAGCACTGGAATCAATGAATTCTACCTCATTTACTCATTCATTTAGTTTCAGAAGAAAAAGAAGGGAATGGCATACATTAAAAATTAAATAAATTAAAAATAAATGAGAGAAAAAACCATCAAAAACTAAAAGCCACAAGAATCCCAACAGGTGCTGCAAAACCTCTGATCTTTCCTTAGCCAAAAAATGCAGGAAATATGTACAATAGTGTGCCAAACATTTCCCAAGACTCCAACCCTGAAAGTGTCTTATAAAATACAATATATAGACAATTATAACCCCTTCCCATGCCTCTAGAGGTCGAGCTCATGCTTCTAGGAGCAGTTTGAACCAATTCTAAACAAGGAGCTAAAATCTAGGCAGCCAAACAACTTGCCTCTATAAGCTAGGAAACTGATCCATTCACTTGATTTTCACTTTTTGGTGAATGAATCATCTAGAACAAGTAAATACATGCCAATATTACATCATGGTTACCAAATTATTTCAAGCTAGACCAAAAATTACATCAAGAGGTGAAACTAGTCAAAACTAGCTGAATTCTTGAGCTGGAAGGTGAAAAATAGGTTGAATTCCTCTATGCGCCGCGCTACTTTGGACCTATTTTTGGAGCACTTCGCGAATTCCAAATCAAGCTCATGATATCTCGTTGGAAAGCCCTGGATGTATTCTATACCACCCAAGTGGAATTTCTCAATTTGGAGCTCATTTGCCCCTACAAAACTTCAATCTCCCAAGACTACTTCCTGCTGGTGCAAAAGGTGGTAGAAAGGTGATTTTCATGGTGTTTTTGACCCTTTAGGCAGCCCAGAATGTGATGAAATTCTTCAGCCATTCCTGAACATGCATAAATTTCCATGAAAAATCCAAAAATGTCAAGTTTTCCTCCAGAAGATGTCCCAATCATAAGCACGCGTCAGGTGGCGCGACGCGTTAGGCGGAAAAACCTGTTTTGCAACCAAAATTTTCAAAAATGACAACAAATTCTCCAAATTTTCTGAAATTCAGAGTGAAGGTCCCCCATCATGCCTCATGCTCAGCCAAGGAAGCCTCGGCCAATATTCTAAGCGGATCAGGCATTTTTCACCGTTTCAGTGCTTTCCTCAATCTCGCCTTCAGGATCTTCATCCTGGCTCTGCAGACGTGTGTACGGTCCCAATAGTGATTTTTCATATGAAGGAGCATGTATTTGTCTCTATTTTCCTTTGCCAACAACTTCTCTAGATGAATTTTAACATGCATGAGGCAGTTCTCTCATTCAACCAGTGTCATGTCACCTGGTCTCTTCCGAGCCAATTCTCGGTCTTCACGGATCTTCTGCAAGTCAATGATCATTTGCTGATCCTCTAGTTGTCTGTTCCACTGCTTCAAGTATTTTATCACCCACTGTGCTCTCTAAAATATCTCAGTCAATGTGCCAATCTCGGCTTTCTGATCCTGGATGACCTCCCTCAGCTTTGAGCTGGGAGAGCTCGCATCAACATCAATCAATGTAAACTCAGTATCTTGGCCTCCTGAGGGGCCCTCATCCTGCATCGGCCTCTTGCCTCTATCTTGAACCTGCACCTGTGCTGATGTAGAAGGTGATACCCCTTCCACACCATGTGGAGATAGTACTCGCGCTGCTGATGAAGTCAACGAGACCCCTTCCACCCCGGGTGGAGATAGTACTCGTCGTGATGCTGCAAACAAGGCTCTGGCGCCTCTCTGATATATGACTGCCACTTTTATGAGATCTCCTCGGTATATTAAGCTCAGTATATGAATCACTATCTTGCTCATACCCCTGCTCATATGGTGAATCTGTCTCTGACATGGTGCTAAAAGCAAGGTGTTTGACAAGTATATGCTGATATATTTAAAGTGAAAACAAAAGTTTTGGTGTATGTTTTAATGCCAAATGTGCCACAAATGAAATGAGAAGCTGCAAGGAAGTATCACCATGAATGCAATAGACTGTCAAGTGAATTCAGAGTGGAAGGACAGTCACTCACTACTTGGGGAACTTTGGGATTATCAACCTTTACAAGTGATATAGGAATAGGTGATAATGATGGGGGTATGTTTAGGCAATAGAGACAGCCTTTGAATACTTCGGAAATTAGGATTTCACCAATGATAGGAAGGGAAGGAGATGATGGAAAATGGTAGGGTTTGAGGATTCAAAAACATGGGAATAAAAGGGAATAAGGGATATGGGACAGCAGGAATAGGAAGGGACTGTGGTATAATAACAATGATAATAGCAGTGAGAACAATGATATGAGTGATAAGAACAGAAATAAAAATGGAATGAGAGTGTTTTGGCAAGTTCAAGTTTTGACACCCAATTTCAAAATACAACCACCTCTCTTCAAACCCTAGGGAACAGATTTCAATATGGGTATAGGGTTATATTTTTACCATTTAAACTTTTGAATTCCTCCTCTTCAACACGCAGCAAACACACCCTAGAATCAATGAACAGGCTTTGTCAACTTACTTGGAAGCAAATGAACCGAATTGAAATGAGTTTTGATGAAGGAAGATAAGTTTCAGCCTTTGGAGCTCTATGCACCGCGTGCAAGCCCAATGCACTACGCTCAATGGGTGCACCGCGCCAGTGTTAATTTACACTGAGACAAATTGCTCTATGTGTCGCGCACCTTCAGTGCGCCGCGCTCCTACCCAATGCCCCGCGCCATAAATAGCGCATGTTTCATGAGGCTTTTGGAGGCCTTCCTAGTGTCCACATTGGGTAAATGATAGCTCGTTGGAAATATCTTGGAGTATACTTTCCAACCCAAGTGTAATTTTTCAATTTGGATTTCATTTACTTTGTCAAAAATCAAATCTCCCAAGACTAGTCAAAATGAGCAGAATGAGGTTGCCTCAAGGAAGAGTGCTGTTGCCGTCAACTTTTGATGGTCTTCCTCAACTCCAAATTGAGCTCATGATAGCTCATTGGAAAGAGATTTTTGTCTAGTTATCATTTGAATCATCAGGTAAGTCATTTGGCCAACCATGCTAGGATAAATATTGAGTTTCCCAAGGTCACTTCAGAGGTGCATCAATTCTCCCAAGGCGATTGTATTTTTGAAATCTCTCTAAAACCATGACACCTGTGTAAAAAGTGAAGGAGGTGTTTCTTATTTGGCATGTTCTAGACAAAAAACTCTCTCTGTTTCCAAAAATTCATCTTTATTTCTCTGAAACATCATTTTAATTAAGCCTATCCCGATGTGTGAAACAAGGGATTTGTCGAAATGAAGCGAAATGAAGGGGATAAGGAGCTTCTAAATTCTTGGAGAAATTTTGGGAAGTAGGGAGGGATGTTAGAAAGTAGGGAAAAGTTGAATCTCAGAAATTGAGTGAGGGGAAGGGGTCCAAAAGGGAAAAACATAGGCCTAGCCTAGAAAATTGCCAAGTTGTAGCAAGAAACTAGGGTTTGTGCAAAAATGAGGAATTTGGGGAATATCAGTGATGGGAAGTGTTTAATAAGGTATATTAAGGATAGGGGAAGGTGTATGAACATCAGGATATAGGTTTTGCTGATTATTTGACCATCCAAGAGAAATTACCTCCAAAACCCTAGGAGAGGGAAATGGACCTTACCTAGGCACAAATGAAGCATGAACAAGCTGTAAAATGACCCATTGGAACCTGACATGATGATGAAAACATCTGAATGATGGTACACTCAGTTTAATGGTGACATGGACCGACATTTGGACAACTCTGGAAGGAGTGAAAGCAAACCCTAGACCTAATGCTAGTGACCAAATTTTGCTTGAAGACTCACTGAAATGACAAAATTTAACCTTGACATCTTAAAATCACTTTGTAAGAGCATGTTTCATCACTGAAGGAAGGTTGCAAAGGCTGACACTAACATTGGCTCCAATGGGGATGGTAGCTCCTTGGAGGTGCCAAGAACGGCAGATCTTTGGGAGAGCAGACCAGTGCCTTATCCATTGGGCAATGGAATCAAAAACTCAAACTGAAATGCATGACTGAAAACTGATGACTTGATGACACAAACTGACTCTCACTCAACTAAAAACTGACTCGATACTTAAACACAGCTGACAGACTGGAAAAGATGCTCAAAGTAGAGCTTATTCAATACAACCTACTCTAATTGTTCCATTCATCACCTGATCAAGTGAAATGAAACAACCAATGAAACCATGTAAGCATCCTGGCTGCTATTTGATTTCTTCCCAAGTGCTTTCTGATGTGCAGGAAAAGGGAAGAATCGAAAGGCAACTCCCATGGAAACTTGAAATCAAGTTGACTGCTGATAAACTTGCGAAACATGAATTGACTAGATGACTTCAAGAACACTGCGAAAGGATCTTCATAAACATAGCTATTGATTTCCATTAACACATCACTGTTCTGATCCAAGTAATCTTCATAGCTGGATATTAAGATTTTCCTCACATCTGTGTTGTCTTTCTTTGGTGATTGCAGCAAACTGTCAAAAGGATCCTGAAATTCATGAATAACCAAACTCTGTTGCTGATTCCGAATAGAACAAAAATCTCCTTTATCAATCTTTTCATATGACTGCAAATATTGATATAGGCTTTGTAATGAAAAATCTGTTAAACAAGACAATGAAGGCGACTTTTGAATAAGATTATTATCAACATTCTTTTCTGGCACATGGTTAGCTAATGGAGAAGAACTTTTACAGCAAACATCATCCAACACACGAGCAATAGGATCATTAAAAACTTGAGAAGACTGCTGCGTTGTATCCATTGAAACTGTCTGACATCCTACTGGTTGTTCATCTTTTTCTTGAGAGATATTACGAAGATTTTTCCTTATAAACTGAAATGCTTCGAAACAAAAGGGTACAAAATCCTCTTGCATCATTAAATCATGTATTTCAGCTTCCACCACTTCGTCTACAATACGACCTTCCATTTCATTTGGTGGCTGCAAATCTGATGCTACAGGCTGCTCAAGAATTTCGTTATCTGTCTCATCCTCAACATTAACACTGAGAGATTGTTGATTTCTTACAGGCTGCTCATTTGAAGATTTACTATGCAATTTTTCTCTCAAAAACTAAAATGATTCAAAACATAATGGTACGGAGTCACCTTGTATCATTTGATCAAATGTTCTAGTTTCCATGGCTTCATCTGCAACTTGACAATCAATGGATTTCGAGGGCTGAAAATCTGAATATGAGAAGTCTTGAACAAGGTTTTCATTGCGCTCAAGATGGTCCAGATCAAGACTTGTTAACATTTCATTTCTGATTGCATGGTAGTTATCTCTGATGAACTGAAATGAATAAAAAAAAAAAGGCAAATATCCTTCACTTACTTCAAAATCTGCTGCACTTTCCTCGTCATTGTCATAGCTGATATGTATCGGTTGATCACTGTACTCGAGCTTCTGAAAGTGAACTTCCTCCTCGCACAAACTAGCTACTGATTTGTCTGCAAGATTAGCTTCTGTTTAGAGAGCATAATCATCATCATACTGATCAAACTGAGGCAAATCGTAAGTATACAACACATCATCAAGCATACATGTCATATCAACAACTCTCTCTTCTCCCAGATGATCTATAAAACAATCACTATGACAACCGGAATAAGAAACAAAATGTTTTGGATCAACAACCTGTTCTTCTTCAATCAGCGAGCCATGGGCTTCAACATTATAATCATTCTTTGTGGTTTTCTTTTGCATCATCTCTTCTACTGCACTTACTAACACGTCAAGCTTTACCTCTAGAGATGTCGATTTCTCCGGATCTATGTTTTTCATCTCGTCTTCCTTCAACCTTGCCCTTCGGATCAACAAATGAGCTTCTACATTTACTGCACTGTTCTGCATCTCGTGAAGTGTTGCAAGATTCCTTTATCTTAGCTGAAACTCCAATTCTGGATCAAAGGCACCCGGGTAGTGCAAGAGAGCAGATCTAGGAGAAGGTCTTATATCAGCTGGCATCGAAAAATATACTTGGTTAAATCTGGCAGAAAATTGTTGTACTGTCTCCCCTGACAGTCTTTTCAGCTAGTTATACTCTTCTATAAGAAGGAAAGGATTCTGTCCGATCACCCACCTGTTGAGGAAAACTTCGACGAGCTGCTGGAAATCTGAGATGCTCGCATCAGGCAAGGTTTTGAACCAACTCTTCACTTGGCCTTGAAAAGAAAGAGCAAAAAGCCTAATACTAACATCTTCGTCATCAACTTCAAAAATATCTAGAAAAGTCTCAACATTCTGCACATGATGCTCAGCATTGACATTGTTACATTCACCATCAAATCTTGGTAGATATAGGTCATAATTTGCAGGGAAAGCATGGAGAAAAGAAGGTAAAACAAGAGGTTTGTACCGATCTAGAATTTTACAAGGTGTAGGGGTATGTACAAGAGCTGCGGGATCGGTTTTGTTTTCTTTAGGCTCATCACTCTGAAGAGAGTCATCATAAGATGTGGGAAAAGTAAGGAGGCCAGGATCAAAGGGAAACTCAATATTTACACTTTTTGAATAGGTCGACTGAAGATTTTGATCACCTTTATTATACAAAAAATTATGAAAAACTTTCAGGACAGCTTCAAGACCAGCGAAGAAGTAATTTACAAGAAAGCATATTAGATCCTGAATACCATTCCACTTTAGATACCTGAACTTTGTGTAAGATCCTTCCATTTTCTCAGAGAAAGAGTCAGTCCTCCAGTGGAGTCTCTACATGAGTTGGAGTCACCAGGTGAATGATTTCAGCCTTCTTATGTCTGGTCGTTGTCCACCATCAACAATCAAATCTGAACTTGATACATGTACTGGGGCAATTTACAAGTCAAGTGTCACGTTCACAAGCTAGATCGGAGATTGACTGAAGTAGCGTTTATCTACTATGCACTCGCAGAGCAAGAGCAGTTCAAAGGCTACCTGGCGTACCTTCAGGCTCCGTCTGTAGCTTATGAAACAAATAGCACCAATAAGCAAACCATTTTCTTCCCCAGTATGGTCGCCACTATGTTAGACCTCGAATCTACCTTAGGCTGAAATAAGGTAAAGCTCAAGGCAACATCAAACCAAGCTTAGCCTTGTAGCTAGCCCTACGAGGGTAGGAGAGGGCTCTCTCCAGGTCTATCTCGGCAAAAGGTCTTCAAAGGCACTGAGATGACCTATAATGGATACTGATTTTAGGCTATTAAATAGATAGGAAGGTTTGATTTTGATTTTTAGGAGGTTTTGTTGAAAAATGGGAAAGACAATTTTTGGCTTGGGGATGAGGTCAGATCTTTGCAGAATTCAAATTGGGGCAAGGTAGGCAGTAGTCTTGATGCTTTTTATTATGTGTATGGATGGATCAGAATGAAAAGGAGCTGAAGAGGGCAAGGGAGAACAAGGATCCTCTCCAAACGGGCGAAAACATATAAAACTAAACAAATTTAAAGGCAGAGCATTGGAATCAATGAATTCTACCTCATTTACTCATTCATTTAGTTTCAAAATAAAAAGAAGGGAATGGAATACATTAAAAATTAAATAACTTACAAATAACTGAGAGAAAACACCATCAAAAACTGAAAGCCACAAGAATCCCAACAGGTGCTGCAAAACCTCTGATCTTTCCTTAGCCAAAAAATGCAAAAAATATGTACAATACTGTGCCAAACTTTTCCCAAGAGTCCAACCTTGAAAGTGTCTTATAAAATACAATATATATACAATTCTAACCCCTTCCCATGCCTCTAGGGGTCGAGCTCATGCTTCTAGGAGCAGTTTGAACCAATTCTAAACAAGGAGCTAAAATCTAGGCAGCCAAACAACTTGCCTCTATAAGCTAGGAAACTGATCCATTCACTTGATTTTCACTTTTTAGTGAATAAATCATCTAGAACAAGTAAATACATGCCAAAATTACGTCATGGTTACCAAATTACATCAAGCTAGATCAAAAATTACATCAAGAGGTGAAACTAGTCAAAACTGGCCGAATTCCTGAGCTGGAAGGTGAAAAATAGGCTGAATTCCTCAATGCGTCGCGCTCCAAAGCTCTATGCGCCGTGCTACTTTGGACCTATTTTTGGAGCACTTCCCAAAGTCAAAATTGAGATCATGATAGCTTTCTGGAAAGCCGTGGATGTTTACTATCCAACCCAAGTGGAATTTCTCAATTTGGAGCTCATTTTCCCCTCCAAAACTTCAATCTCCCAAGACTACTTCCTACTGGTGCAAAAGGTGGCAGAAAGGTGATTTTCATGGTGTTTTTGGCCCTTTAGGCAGCCCAGAATGTGATGAAATGCTTCGTCCATTTCTGAACATGCATAAATTCCATGAAAAATCCAAAAATGGCAAGTTTTCCTCCAGAAGATGTCCCAATCATAAGCGCGCGTCGGGTGGCGCGACGCGTCGGACAGAAAAACCTGTTTTGCAAGTGGATCAGGCCTTTTTCACTGTTTCAGTGCTTTCCTCAATCTCGCCTTCAGGATCTTCATCCTGGCTCTGCAGACGTGTGTACGAGCCCAATAGTGATTTTTCATATGACGGAGCATGTCTTTGTCTCTATTGGCCTTTGCCAACAACTTCTCCAAATGAATGTTAACATGCGCAAGGCAGGTCTCTCATTCAATCGGTGTCATGTCACCTGGTCTCTTCCGGGCCAATTCTCGGTCTTCACGGATCTTCTACAAGTCAATGATCATTTGCTGATCCTCTAGTTGTCTGTTCCGCTGCTTCAAGTAGTTTATCACCCACTGCGCTCTCTGCAATCTCTTGGTCAATGTGCCAATCTTGGCTTTCTGCTCCTGGATGACCTCCCTCAGATTTGAGCTGGGAGAGCTCGCATCAACATCAATCAATGTAAACTCAGTATCTTGGCCTCCTGAGGGGCCCTCATCCTGCATCGGCCTCTTGCCTCTATCCTGAACCTGCACCTGTGCTGATGTCGAAGGCGAGACCCCTTCCACACCATGTGGAGATAGTACTCACGCTGCTGATGAAGTCAACGAGACCCCTTCCACCCCGGGTGGAGATAGTACTCGTCGTGATGCTGCAAACAAGGCTCTGGTGCCTCTCTGATATGTGACTGCCACTTTTATGATATCTCCTTGGTATATTAAGCTCGGTAGATGAATAATTATCCTGCTCATATGGTGAATCTGTCTCTGAAATTGTGCTAAAAGCAAGGTGTTTGACAAGTATATGCTGATATATGTAAAGTGAAAACAAGAGTTTTGGTGTATGTTTTAATGCCAAATGTGCCACAAATGAAATGAGAAGCTGCAAGGAAGTATCACCATGAATGCAATAGAATGTCAAGTGAATTCAGAGTGGAAGGACAGTCACTCACTGCTTGGGGAACTTTGGGATTATGAACCTTTACAAGTGATACAGGAATAGGTGATAATGATGGGGGTATGTTTAGGCAATAGAGACAACCTTTGAATACTTCAGAAATTAGGACTTCACCAATGATAGGAAGGGAAGGAGATGATAGCAAATGATAGGGTTTGAGGATTCAAAAACATGGGAATAAAAGGGAATAAGGGATATGGGACAGAAGAAATAGGAAGGGACTGTGGTATAATAACAATGATAATAACAATGATATGAGTGATAAGAGCAGAAATAAAAATGGAATGAGAGTGTTTTGGCAAGTTCAAGTTTTGACACCCAATTTCAAAATACAACCACCTCTCTTCAAAACCTAGGGAGCAGATTTCAATATGGGTATAGGGTTATATTTTTACCATTTAAAATTTTGAATTCCTCCTCTTCAACACGCAGCAAACAAACCCTAAAATCAATGAACAGGCTTTGTCAACTTACTTGGAAGCAAATGAACCGAATTGAAATGAATTTTGATGAAGGAAGATAAGTTTTAGCCTTTGGAGCTCTATGCACCACGCTAAAGTCCAATGCATTGTGCTCAATGGGTGTGCCGCGCCAGTGTTAATTTACACTGAGAAAAATTTCTCTATGCGTCGCGCACCTTCAGTGCGCCACGCTCCTACCCAATGTGCCGCGCCATAAATAGTGCATGTTTCAGGAGGCGTTTGGAGGCCTTCCCGGTGTCCAAATTGGGTGCATGATAGCTCGTTGGAAAGATATTGGAGTCTGCTTTCCAAACCTAGTGGAATTTTTAAATTTTTATTTCATTTACTTTGTCAAAAATCAAATCTTCCAAGAATGGTCAAAATGAGCAGAATGAGGTTGCCTCAAGGAAGAGTGCTGTTGCAGTCAACTTTTGAAGGTCTTCCTCAACTAAACATTGAGCTCATGATAGCTTATTGGAAAGATATTTTTGTCTAGTTATCATTTGACTCATCATGCAAGTCATTTTGCCAACCATGATATGATAAATATTGATTTTCCCAAGGTCACTTTAGAGGTACATCAATTCTCCCGAGGCGATTGTATTTTTGACATCTCTCTAAAACCATGACACCTGTGTAAAAAGTGAAGGAGGTTTTTCTTTTTTGGCATGTTTTAGACAAACACCTCTCTTAGTTTCCAAAAATTCATCTTTTATTGCTCTGAAACAGCATTTGAATGAAACCTATCCCGATGTGTGAAACAAGGGATTTGTCGAAATGAAGCGAAATGAAGGGGATAAAGAGCTTCTAAATTCTTGGAGAAATTTTGGGAAGTAGGGAGGGATGTTAGGAAGTAGGGGAAAGTGGAATATCAGAAATTGAGTGAGGGGAAGGGGTCCAAAAGGGAAAAACACAGGCCTAGCCTAGAAAATTGCCAAGTTGTAGCAAGAAACTAGGGTTTGTGCAAAAATGAGGAATTTGGGGAATCTCAGTGATGGGAAGTGTTTAATAAGGTATATTAAGGATAGGGGAAGGTGTATGAACATCAAGATACAGGTTTTGCTGATTATTTGACCATCCAAGAGAAATTACCTCCAAAACCCTAGGAGAGGGAAATGGACCTTACCTAGGCACAACTGAAGCATGAACAAGCTGTAAAATGACCCATTGGAACCTGACATGATGGTGAAAACATCTGAATGATGGTACACTTAGTTGAATGGTGACATGGACTGAAATTTGGACAACTCTGGAAGGAGTGAAAGCAAACCCTAGACCTAATGCTAGTGACCAAATTTTGCTTGAAGACTCACTGAAATGACAAAATTTGACCTTGACATCTTAAAATCACTTTGTAAGAGCATGTTTGATCACTGAAGGAAGGCTAAAAAGGTTGACACTAACAGATATTTACAGATCAACGGTCCAAATTGCGCCCGATCTGACCCGATAACACCCACGCCTCATTAAACTCTTGACCACTCACGAGTTAACACCTAGACCCCACTATCTCTGTGCCATGCAACTTTCTCCATCGCGTGCGATCTGCACTGTCAGATCTGAAGCCCCTGATCCGACGGCATATATCGCGTTTCACGTTTTTTCTATGCATGAGGTTTAACGCCTAAAAGTTACGTGATGAGGGTGGTATTGTAAATCCACATGTCAAGCAATGTGTGGAATCGCGTAAATTTTTGGAAAACCATAAACCACTTTCAACGCCGCGCAAATACCAGCAGTTGTTTTTCACTTACCACCATCCTCCATAATGCATTTTTCCACTTAATGTCTACCGTCCATCATGTACATCCGACAACCCAGATCACTCTAGGACCCAAGCCATCTGCCTCCATCTACCCACCGAAAGAACTTATCGGGCAATCTCTGCCATTGGATTCCCTAATCTAACGGTTCTCATTCAAAGTGTGCCCAAACTCCATTTAAACCCTTTTTCGCTTCTGATAAAGGTTTTCTCCCTTTTATTACATTTTTCTCCATTTTCAATATGAGTTTTCCCTCTCTGCATTATTAAAATACCAATCAATCTCAATCGTCCATATTTTCCATCGGACGGCCCGGACTTAATCTCACCATTGTTTGTTCAACTGCCTCCCCTTTGACCCCAGCAAGTGATCCTGACCGTTGGTTGGTTTCATCCAACGGTCACGATTTAAACTCATGCCCCAGAGCTGTCCATACCTATTTTCGCCGGGTTTTCTTAATTTTGTTCGTTTTTTGCAAGTTTTAAAGCTTTTCCACAGTTTTTTAAATGAAGTCAAGGGCTGGGGATGATGATCCCCCAGGACATTATCCATGAATACAAGGATGTGCAGGGTTCAAATTATCGATTTATCTGTGCCTCATGAGCACCGATAACATTATAAAACCCTCCATGCACCTACACAGCAACAAAACACAGTAAAACTTAATCAAACAAAGAGTATCAGTTTTTCAACATGAGATCAAAGCAGAAATCAATGTTTAAAGGTTTTAAACACAGTTTTGAAGGATTAAGGCATAAATTCGATTATCAAAGGCCTAATCCACACAGTTAAAGACAATATGAAGACCTGAAGACAGAATTAAGGCTAATTAGACCTAAAACACAGATAAAAAGCAAATTAACAGTGTTTTATGGAAAGTCAAGAAGATCTATCAATCTGAGAAGCCTCCACTACCACATCAGAGGCTAATTGAATCTTCTCCAGCTACCAAAAGCCACCTGCAACCTCACAGAAATTAAAGAAGGCATAGTTATTTCCAAAATAGAATATATTTTCCTAAAGACAACTAAAAATTTATTTCAAATTAAAAAAACTTATTACTAACTGTCAGCAAAGTTATTATAAAGATAAGAAATAACCCTGAAGTCAATTTTCTTGTCTATTAAGCCTCATAAAGCATAACAGAGTTATGAAACAGAGATATAGATAGAATGCATTCCTGCCTTATACCGTGCATGGTTTTCAAGGCTAGGGATTGCATTAATTGTGGAATTAATAATACTTTAACCTTATAAACTCTTCCACCTCCTCATTTTCCTATAAAATCTCATTGAGGAGCACATTGTAAAGGGTTGGTTGTTGAACTTTGATGTAATACTTGTGCTCGAAACTTTCTACATGTAAATAGTTTTCAGAGGCTCTTGAAGCTTTGTTTTGTGATCAAAGAAGTTAGGCTAAGAAGAGAAGATGATTGTTGTACTAAAACATTGGACTTGAAGTATGTAACTGGATTGAAATCAATATACAAGCTGATTTTTGGGATCCTGGTCTATATCATTGGTGAAGTACTTCTTACTGTGTTATTGTTTTCCTTTCATGTATGCCATTTTGTTCACTTTTCTCTGATAAAGAAAAACAAATATAGAGCTAGGATTTACTGTTAAAAATACCCTAATCTCATTGATAAGCTTTATCTTTATGTTTTCCTCCAGTTGTGTGTTTAAGAATGACTTAAGTGTAAACATTATCAAGGAACGTTGGTTTGTCCCTGTCTTGATGTCCAAAACTTGAAAGGAAGTTCTTGAATGATATTTTCATTATATGCTGAGTAGAGTTAGACTGGAAAAGTTTATGGTTTTCCCTGTCTTCTAGTTTCTTTCTCCAAAGGTTGTCTTGAAAATTTCCCTAAGAGTATACTGAAGCAGGCTTAGATTTTAATGTATCTTGCTTGATCTTAAGTTGCACTTTGTTTTCTTACATGTTTTCATCCCTTCTAAAAGTAGTCATGTGGATTGTTGGATTGTTTGTCTGATAAGTTAGCTTTAATACAAGCTTGTCTAAAGAATTTTAAGGTTCGCCCTGTATTTGGTTGGTTTCAAATAGTTTCTTAAAAGGCTTTTCTTGTTTGGAAAGTTGATGAATCTTTGTTGAAATTATTGACTTTTTCCACCTTCTCAACACTTTTAATGTTCCATTCATCATTTAATCTAAAGGATATTTTGATATAGATGACTTGCCCCTTGGATCACTCTTGAAATTGTTACACAATTAAACCCTTTTATGACTCCATATCCCAATTGACTAAGTGTTGTTTCATATCTATCCTATCAGCAGAATCTTGTTATGATTTTTCACACCTTCACCCCTTTGAAACTCTTTCATTTTTAGGAATTTCCACTCAGTTAAAAATCATGCTCAACCATCCAAACAAACAAAAACCCTTGTTCTTAATAACTAGCCTAATATCATACTAAAAGCCTTAAAGATAAATCAATCTTTGCACTTATAAGAGAGATCCCTCTCTGGAATCAGGAGGGCTAGATCCTAGAATCCCAAAGTGGTTCATAATGTTGTCTCTGCAGCTTTAGTCTTACCAATCTGCTAAAATTACAAAGGCCTAACATTTCTAACGACCATACTGGGGAATTCTGAGTGAATTTCATCCTAGATACCCTTAAGACCTCAATAAAAACCCTTGATTCAAGAACATTTTTCAGTGCAGTATAAGTAGCCCTCTTCAAGCACTACCAAGCAAATGGTAATCATGATAAAACTTATTTGAATCAATGACAAACTAAGGAACCCTTAGGATTCTCATAAGAGCTTATTGTTACATTAAAAACTGTCATCCTGACATTTTACTATGAGTATGAGCTCATTATTACTCATACTTCCTCCTTTTGCAAGTCTAACATATCAGCTCCTCATGTCAAGCTTTCAAAATCAGAGAAAAGTTCCTAAAAATCCCCTAAACATTGGTATCGCACTTTCTCTATACATTTCCTGCGGTCCCGCACCTAATGTTAAGCTTTCCTGCGGAACCATACCGCACGTTCTTTGTGTTATGGGTGCGGACCTCTGTAAAACTGAAAAAGGCGAGAAAGTAAAGATAAAAAATGGATTTCAGATGAATTCTAGAAGATTCTAGATGGGAATTTTCGGGAATGGATACGCTTTGAGAAGGTTCATGCATACCTCACTTGATGGAGCTAACCCCTTGATGTAAGGAGCTAATCCCTTTGAAGGAGGATTCTATCCCTTCATATTTGGAACAGAAAACCTCCTCTTTTCCATTATAAAAAGAGGCCTTGGGTAGCCTCAAGGGGAGTTCAAGCTTAAGATATTTGAAGTTAAATGCTGTTGAGATTCAGACTCAGTTAACTAAGACTTTCTATGAGGTTAAATCACTCATCTCTATCTGTCTTGGTTCAAAGAGTGAAATGCTTGTCAAATTAGAAGAGATTCCTACTTCGGACCCCGGGAGGACCTGCACTACATCAAGGCACAGGTTGTAAAGGTTTTCTTTTTTTGAAGTTAATACAAATATACTCATTTCTCTCATTAAACTGTCTATTTATGGTTTATTTCATAAATTCCTTGATCATTATGATAAGTATGGTTTATAATAATGTCTATACAGGTGCTGTGTAATCTTTTTACTTGTTTGTGACTGCAGATTCACGAGGAACTTTCTTTCAAGTGCACGGGAAGGACTTCAACGAGATCAAGCAAGCGCTGGATATAAGGTAGGCCTTACACCTATATAGCATTCTTATGAATCTTGTATGCTTAGAGAGAGATTAGTATAATTGGCTATTTGTTGCTAGTTACTTTTAGTACTAGAGAGATCGGTCTTGTCCGCAAGATGGATTAATCTACACAACAAAATGGTGACTCTGCTGGGGAAGAACTTGTTGTTTTTTTGGTTCTCTTTTATTTTTTATTTGAGGAAACATTTTTTCCTGGTTTTTGATTGATACATATCTGTCTGGGTAATTTAGATTTTCGCTATTTTTGAAAATTTAGAAATATTTTAAGTTTTTCTATAACTTTTCCTAGGACCGCACTCTAGCTTACTTTGACAGTGCGGGTAGGTTCGCACTTTCTGTAAGGAATACAATGCGGGACCGCACCTGTCAATACCGGTTGCCTGCGGACCCTGTAAAATTTTAGAAAATCTTTAGATTTCTTTCTCTAGTTTAATTTTATTTGAATTTAGCCTTTTGGTGTCTACCCAGACTGATTATTGTTTTTGTCAAGAATTTTTTGTGAATGAACTCCAACAGTGTTAATTTTTTGATGATTTTCTAGAAGATCTTGCAGTTTGGATTGTTTTTTCCACTTGGTATTTGTAGCGATTCGAACTTTCGACAATTTTCAGTATCTCAGATTACATTGATCTCTTTTTGTCTTTTGAATCCGACCTGATTGTGAAAACATCCTTTATTTAGAAATTGAGCGTTTTTGTTTCTTTGCAAGTCTTCGAAAAAACTTGATTGAAAGTTTTGAATTTCATTTTTATAAAAAAAAAACATATTTTGAGTGTTTTTGATCTGTTTGTTATTCTGAATGAATAGATTCTTAGCTTGCTAGACAACTAAGGAAAACATTCTTCAAAAAATCTTAAAGCTTTTACTCAATTTAGATTTTAGATCTCAAGATTAGATTTTGTAGTTTTGAGTAGTTTTAATTTTTGTAGCTTTCTTTCGAAGGAAAATTGTTTTGTAGCTTCTAGTTTGGAAAGGAAAAGGATTTTTCTTATGAGCTTTGATAGTTTATTAAAAGATAGTACTTTCTTTCAATCATTTTTCATGTTTAAAGAAGGTATTAAAAGGATTGCATTCTCCAACTCTTTCTTTAGATAGCAAGTTCATTGAAAGAAAAAGAATTGAATATCATCATAGGTGAATTTTAGTGTTTTTTGGAAGTCGAGTCTTCACATCATCCAAAGTTTCATTTCCGCACCCATTGACTTAAGAAACAACTCATAAAAGTAACGCTTAACTAAAATTTATCTAGTAATCTTTTTATTTCTAGGGCTCTTATCACCAACATAGCTTAGGCTAGTATCTTGGAGTAGGGAGTAATTAACTCTCCAAGATAGCTAAAACAAACAAGTAGACAAATCTTGCGGTAGGAAGAATTCTAGTTGTTGCATGTATGCTCTGGGAAGCTCCTCTTAAAGGAGTCAAGCACGAGATCATATCTGAACCAGTGGGGTAATCAATCCTTCCTCATTGGGAACGATAGAAGATATACACATATTAAAAATGGTAAACCTCGGATAGACCATTGTCGAGGAGCCAGGGGTCACTTGTCGGTAAACCTTGGATTATTTCAAGGAGCCTTCAAGGGGATTGAGCTTTGTTACTCTGCCCTTGCGTGTGTGTCGGATCGTAGACTGTTCCCCCAGGTATATTTGTTTCAGTTGGTAACCTTAGTAGCTATAATCTTTAGGATTCTTTCCTAAGGTGACGGTGGAGGGAAGATCCCACTGTACCTGGAACAGATGTCGTCTAGACTCACTTGGACTCTCTGGAGGGTTATCTTCACTCGATATGGTATAGTGGAGAAACTTGCACCGGTCTGTTTCATTAAGCAGGTTGTCAGGTTAACTGTTCCAACCGCCTTTTTCGTGTTAAAATTCTACTAAGTTGGATTTCATCACCAACTAGTGTTTTTAGTATGGAAAGTTACCTATTTGTGTGTGGTTTGAACTCTTAGATTTTTAAGCGAATGATTCAATTGCTTGTTTCTTAGAGACTTTAGGTGTTTTCATTGAAATTTTTCTTTGTTTGCGTGTGATTAGATAATCTTTAATCGTGGCGGCATTGCCAAGACAATCCCGGAGAATACAAGGGAAACCCCCTAAATATTCACCAAGTCAACTTGAAGGGCTTCGTGCTCTGGTAGCATCCAGTAGCAGTAGAATTAGATCAACAGAAATTGGAAGTTCAGCTATAGTTATATATCCTGATCATAAAATACCTACAACAGAATACATTCAAGAACCGATTTCAGTTTCTGAAGTTACTGAAAATATTTCTCCTTCTGGTGAATTATCTGACGAACCTGAAATATCTGAACCTGAAACTGAATCTTCTGTTTTGGAAACATCCTCAGGATTTATCACACCAACTTCTAGCGATCCAAGTTCACCTAGGGTAAGAAATATCATTACAGACAATCTTTCCTCTGGACTTATTTCTATTGAAGAACTTACAAATCCAGACGAAGACATATCTCTTCCCGACTCCCCTCAATCGTTAAATCTTAGGGAGCGTGAATCTATTTTCTACAGCCCCATTCGAACTAATCCTTGGTATCTCTCTTTAATAGATTTTTTATAGAATCCGGGTCTTGCTTTTTATCCACCTCGAATTCCATCTCATCCTACACCCAGAGGTTATTATCCGTCATATTTTATGGCTGGAGAATCATCCATGTTTTCTCAAACACCGGAATCATTTTTACATGGTGGTCCTTCTGTTCCTTCAGGATATCAGTCTTTTTCTGGTACTTTCTCAGGAGCAACTCCTAAACCCATCGAAAACGTGTTATCATCTGGTCTTGATGGACTTAAAATTGAAACGTCGAACGCAGAGCAAATCTTTATGATGTCTGGTAATATTCCCAATCCTCAAACTCAAGGCAGTCAGTTTCCTTCTGGGGGGCAACCTCAGGGAACTCAGTTACCGCCTAGGGGGCAACCTCAGGGTAGTCAGTTACCGCCTAGGGGGCAACCTCAAGGTAGTCAGTTACCACCCGGGGCACAACCTCAAGGTAGATTTTTCCCAGGACAAACTGTGGAATCATATTATTTTGGGGGGCAACCCCAAGGACAATACATACCTCAAGGGCAGTACATTCCTCAAGGTCAACCCCAAACACAATATGCTCCTCAGGGTCCTTATCAACCCCAGCTTCAGTATGCGCCTTAGGGTTATCAACCTCAAGGGAAGTACCCAATTCAAGTTTACCAACAACCTTCTGGTCAACCATATTTTCAAGGAACCGGAAATTTACCACTTACTAATCAACCCTACGTTCAACCAGGTTTTGGTCCTTACGTTCAACCTTCTATGGGACAATATCCCAGAACTATGGTGTTGGATCTGTCCCAATATCAACAGTGTTTGCAGCCTAATGTGCAGTTACCTTATCAACCTGGCCAGCCATTGGTTTCTGGTCCAACCCAACAACCTGTTCAGCCAGCTATTCAAACTCCTCCACCTAGTTCAGTTCAGCAGACTGGGCCTAGTACACCTCAAACTCCGCCTCAAACTGCTACAACTGCTACAACGTCTGTTCAACCTGTCACACCTATTTCTGGAGTATCTGTAGCCCCGATTTCGGCCACCCCTGTATCCATGCAAATCCCTCAAGTCTCTATACCTCAGTCAGGACCTTCAGTTCAGACTTCCGTTCAGATACCTATAGGACAAACCGGTACAAGTACAATTGTTACAAGTCAACCTCAATTTACGTATCAACCGTACCAGGGACAGCCGCAATTCGGTCCCTATGTATAGAATCCAAGCTATCAGTATCAACCGTACCCTGGTTATACTTATCAACAACCTCAGTATGGTCCGGTTCATCCTGGTTTTCCGGGAGGTTATACAATACCTAATGCAAATCCAATTCCTAGTTATCCTAGGTATCCGCCTCCTGGATCTGCTTTGGCTTCTCAAGGTTTTCGCGACCCTAACCGTCAAGTACCGTTTATCGCAACTTTGGACTTACCTGATTTGACGCGCCTTACAAATGATCCTATTTTTTATTATCAGAACTGGCCGCCAATGCCTCATAAGTTGCCCAGTGATATACCAAAATTCGAAGGTAAGTCAGGAGAGGATCCATCGAATCATGTTATGACTTATCACCTTTGGTGTGCATCTAATTCAATCATTGATGATTCGATTCGCTTACGTCTTTTCCAAAGAACCCTTATAGGTCTTGCTATCAAATGGTACATTGAGTTTCCACGCAGCTCGTTTCATAATTTCAGTCAGTTAGCAACAGCTTTCTTGAATCATTTTCAGTTGCCTGTCAGATACGACAACGGCACGGAATTATTAACTTCGCTAAAACAATCTACGTCCACGTATATTTCTGATCATATTCATGAATGGCGGCGTAGAAGATGTTTGGTGAAAGTTTATATTCCGGATCAAATTTTGGCAGAATGGATTGTTAAATCATTGTTACCCAAGATCACTGAAGATGTAGCTAAGGCTAGTGTTGTTACTGAAGAGCAAGTAATTGCTCAAGCTCAGTACCTTGACCTCGTTTATACGAAGTCAGGTACTCTATATGAAAAAATCCGAGACCTTCCAAAACAAGGTCAAATAGTTGTTGCTCCTTCAGGGTCTCATGCCGCCGACGGTATGGTTGGTACAATTAATTCTAAAAGTAAGAAGAAATCTTCAAAGAATTCTTCTCCAATTATAACTTTACCTGATTCCCCGAAAGGAGAATCTTCTCCCGAAGTTTCCGCCGACATTCATGTCATTGAAACATCTACGACAAAATCAAAATCCGGTGGTAAAAACAAGGGGAGGAACAAAAACAAAAAGAATTCAAAAGAGAAAACTGATAAAGATGAATCCAATGACGAAAAACATAAACCTCGCTATCCTTTTTTCATTTGTGAACAAGATCATTTCACGAAAGAATGTCCATATCGAGACGAAGTTACGAAATTCATTAAAGGATCGCAACAACCTGCTGTCTTGAATGATCCTTTTCCAATTCAAGATAGTAAGATGATTGGTTCTTCCTCGACCACTTTAGAAGAGCCTATTATGATGATGTCTCATGTAAGGGTTGCGACGCGATCGCAAGATTACGGTTCTAAGAATCCTATTGATGGCAAAGAAGCAGAGTCTTCTAATGCGAATACATCAAATAAACCTCCTCCTGTTTCCGGTCCACTACAGATCGAGAAACAAAATCCAGACTTAATAATCAAACCGCCTGCTAAAGGTGTTCTTCGTAAATCAGCTTTCAATCCACATGCGAGAGCTGCTCAGAATTACAACATTGTTGAAGACTTAGCTATTTCTCCTTCAGCAATGTCGGCTTTGGAAGTGCTGCAATCGTGTCCAGCATAGCATAAATTATTATTGTCTACTATAGGAGCTGTTGATGTTCAGGATTCTAACCTTATAATCTTCGATTTAGAAAATAGTACACCACGTCTTCCTCACCAAATGGCTTTCCAGATTCCAGTGTTAGTAAAAAATAGACCAATCTTTCGAACTTTTATTAATGAGGGAGCTTCAACGTGTATTATGTCAATTCAGTGTTGGAAATCACTTGGATCTCCTACACTTAACCAATCCCCGACAATTCTAAAGGCTTTTGATGGTCGAGGTTTTCAACCTTTTGGTATTTTGTAGGATTTACCCATAGGGGTCGAAGGTAAAATAGTTAATCTAGATGTGGAAGTGGTTGATGCCCCTCTAGATTACAACCTTCTTCTGGGTCGTAGTTGGTCCTATGCTATGACTGTTGTTGTTTCTTCGGTCTTTCGACTCATAAAATTTCCATATCAAGGAAAGATCGTGACAATAGATCAGTTAACTTATTTCTCGTCTGACCCAGCCTCTACAGAAACAATCCAGCATGTTGGTAATACGGCTATCCCTTATAAGGATGTTGGAGTAGGTTTGATTAAATATTCTGGTTTACTAGGAACTTTTTCCTTTCCTCCTCCTAACGTATCGCCTTCTACTGCAAGTATTCACATGATTTCGTCAGATACTCTTATGTTTGATGATCCTTGGATTATACCTTCAGAATCCGAGATAGATTCATTTGATGGCGTGATGCCTTTGAGTCCATTTGAAATTGCGTACCAGGCTGTACAGTCTTTTTCCGACCGCTTTTCAACCGAAGTTGATCCAATGAATGGGATCGAAGAGGAATCACTTTCTATATCTAGTTCAGTTACAACGACATTTACTGAACTTGTTCATACAGATGAGAAAATTCGTGAGTTTTTGTCTATTGATGATTTACCATGGGAATATCTACATCACCGATCTTCATTTTTACCTGAATTAGATCATTTTGAAGATGATTTCGCTTCAACTTTTACTGCTGAATATGCCAAGGAACCTCAGAATCCATTGCAAAATCCTGATTCTGAGTTAAATTTGGAAAATATATCTAGAACGGTTCCAATTGACATTTCAGTAAAACCAGGAATAATTGAAAACATTCATATAGGTGCTTGTTGTACAGATGAAGAAATTCAGACTTATAAAGCCCTATTTCAAGAATTTCATGACGTGTTTGCCTGGTCTTATGAAGAAATGCCAGGAATTGATCCATTGATCGTCGTTCATGAAATTAAGACTTACCCGGATGCTAAACCTGTCGTTAACGATTACGTCAAATTCATCCTAGAAAAGTTGCTGCTATAAAAGCAAAAGTTGAAAAATTACTTCGAGCAGGATTCATTTATCCAATTCCCTTAACGGATTGGGTATCGAATATTGTTCCTGTGACTAAAAAACAAGGAACAATAAGAGTATGTATCGATTATAGGGATATTAATCGAGCGTGTCCAAAAGATAATTATCCAACTCTCTATATCGATCAGATAATCGATGATTGTGCTGGCAGTGAATTGTTTTCCTTCATGGATGGCTTTTCCAACTACAATCAAATAAACATACTCCCTGCAGATCAACCCAAAACAACTTTTATTTGTCCATGGGGATCGTTTTATTATTGTAAACTACCTTTTGGACTAAAGAACGCTGGGGAAACTTTTCAACGGGCTATGTCTTACGCATTTCATGACATTAAACACATTGTCCAGCCATATCTCGATGATTTACCTGCTCATTCATTACGTAGGACCGATCATTCCACTCATTTACGAGCAATTTTTATGAGATGTAGGCATTATCGAATAAGGCTGAATCCGCATAAATGTGTTTTCTGCGTAGAATCAGGTCGATTACTGTGATTTGTTGTCTCAAAAGCAGGCATTCACGTCGATCCATCGAAGGTTGAAGCCATTGTTAAATTGCCTCCTCCTTCGACTTTACGCCAGCTCCAAAGTTTGCAAGGGAAAGCAAACATTTTACGTAGATTTATTCCTAACTATGCCGAGCTTACAAAGGGTTTTACCCGGTTGTTGAAACAGGACATTCTGTTCTTTTGGGACGAGATCACTGATCGATCTTTTGATGCACTTAAACACACGTTGACCCATGCACCATTATTGCATCCTCCCAACTACAACCAAGATTACATCTTGTACCTCGCTGCTTCTCATTCCACAATTGGGATGGTACTAGTTCAGGAAGATAAATCTCACAATGAACATGTGATTTATTATCTTAGTCGAAATCTGCATCCGACTGAAATCAAATACACACGTGGAGAAATTGGCCTTGGCGGCTGTTCAAGTTGTCCAACGTTTTAGACATTACATCTTGTTACGTAAAACCACGGTAATTTCTAATTGCAACCCTATGATGTATATTTTGACCAAACAATTGCTAGGGGGCAAATATTCCAAATGGATAGTTATCCTGCAAGAATTTGACTTGGAATTTGAAAAATATAAGGAAAAGAAATCTTTGGTATTTGCGAAACTGATGTGCGATTTCCCCTCTACTGATACTGAAATAGTGGCAGAAGAGTCCATTGTGGACGAATCTTTGTTTCTCATCAGTACACTTGATCCATGGTATGGAGATATTATCGTTTATCTCCAAACCCAATCTTTTCGGCCTGACATCTCACGAACTCAGCGACGGAAAATACGCTTCCAATCCCAACAGTATAATATCATTGGTGATACACTTTATCGACGTGGAGCGGATTCTGTTTTCCGACGTTGTCTAACTCATGAAGAAGCTGAAAAGGTGTTAAATGACTGCCATTCTGGAGCATGTGGCGGTCATATGTCTGGGTATGCCACAGCCCAAAAGATATTGCGTGCAGGTTATTTCTGGCCAACGCTGTTCAAAGATCGCATTTATGCGGTTCGAAAATGCCACAACTGTCAAATTTTTGATCGGAAAATGTGCGCGCCACCCGCTCCTCTTCACCCTATAATTGCTGTTGGTCCTTTTGCGAAATGGGGTATCGATTTTATTACATGTAACCCTCACTCGGCCGGGGGGCATGCCTATATTATCTTAGCAGTAGATTATTTTACAAAATGGGTCGAGGCGATGCCTACATTTTCAGCTGAGGGCAAGACTGCTGCAACATTCGTATTTAATCACATAATTACTAGGTTCGGTGTTCCTCAACCTATTATTACGGATCATGGAAGTCATTTTTGGAACATCATGATGACCGAACTGACAGACCAGCTTGGCTTGCGCCACGATAGTTCCACTCCGTATTATTCGCAAGCCAATGGTCTGGTTGAAGCCATTAACAAATTTTTAGTCACCATGATTAAACGAATCATTGGTATTCACAAGACGAATTGGCATTCCATGTTATTTTCAACACTTTGGGCATATCGAACCTCAGTCAAAACATCAACATGTTTCACTCCTTTTCAACTGGTTTACGGTTTGGAAGCTATGTTACCGATTGAATGCGAAATACCGTCACTAAAATTAGCCGTAGAATTACTTCCAGCCACGTCTGAAGAGGAGAAACGTTTCTTGTACTTAGCCCAATTAGATGAGAATCGACGAAACGCTGCAATAGCAAACGAGGCTCATGTTAAAAGGATAAAAGCTCAGTATGATAGAAATGTGACCCCTCGAAATTTTTTAGAAGGAGACCTAGTTTTACTTTATGATCAAGCTAACGACAAGCTAGGAGCTAGGAAATTCGTGCCTATGTGGCATGGTCCTTATATTGTTAAACAAAAGTTAGAAAAAGGGGCCTATGAGTTGATATATTTTGACGGTGTCCCTTTGGATAAACCCAGAAATGGGCTTTATCTAAAGCGATATTATGCTTAAATAAGGTGTGGAGATTTTTCTTAGTTTATATTTCTTTACTGCTGGTGTGTTTTAGATTAGAAAAGTGTGCCTAGTTTAGAGAGTGTGTTTTTGTCACTATTCCTGCTTATCTGAGTTTTACTCTTGATATTGCAGATGTCAACGTCTGTTCAAACCTACATTGGTTTTGCTGATGGTGCTTGTCGTAGTACACGGAACATTTCTTCCGCAGCATGGGTTATCTATTCACCCTCTGACGAGTTAGTATCCATGCATGGGGTAAGCCTTGGTCAAACAACAAATAACATTGCCGAGTATAGTGCAGTGATTGAGTTATTTTCTGAGTCCATATTAATTGGAATTCGGAGTTTGATTGTAAGGTTGGATTCTGAACTTGTTGTATTACAACTTAACAGGGTTTATACCATTATAAATCCAGTGTTATTACGGTTATTTTTTAGAGTTCGTCTCTTGGAACGTGAATTTGATTACATTTAATATCAGCATATTCCAAGACATTTAAATACATTAGCAGATTCAATTGCTTCTAGTATGATAAATAGGCATTTGCAATAATCTAAAGCATTAAAACAAACAACATTCACATATGTACACAGATAGCCGTCAAAATAGTGATATATCATAGTATAGGAGTGTTTTAAAAAATATACATCGTCTTCGATCATAGGTTGGAAACACCTTATGATCGGCAAAAATGATAATACAAAAGTAAAAAATATGAGTCTACACGATCATCCCATCACTGATGGTGATCACGATAAGAAACCACTACCCGGGCTACCCTGCATAGGAACCTCCTAAAAGGTCCTGGAACTCCAATCACTTATCTCTGCAGCTTGAGAAGAATGTCATCTATGCTGGTCTCTGGAATATCTAGAGTCAAACGCTCTAGATGATGCTCTAAATCAGTCAAAATCTCCGCTGATTGGCCTGCTGGGCTGGTGCAGGCGCAACTGGCTGTCTTCTTTCGTAAGGTTGGAGATGGACTGGTCTTTGTGGACCCACATCTGTTTTCAAAAAACTTTTGGTTATTAGTTTTCAAAGACGATAAAAAATTAAAAAAATTAGAATTTAGCAAACGTTGAAAAATGATTTTACCTGAATCGTCCCACTATTCCCCTGCAGGGAGAGCCATCTCTCTGTCGCCGCAGAAATCTATCCCGGCATATGGAAAATCCTCTATCACAAAAAGTTGGCGATCCAACCAACGAAAATATGAAGATGGGAATCGCACAATCTCAGCACCCTCGATAGCATGACGAGCCATCAACGCGGACCAGCGAACCATTCTCGGTTCTCGAGGTCGACCGGCATCAACAACAATACTCTGTGGAGCTAACATGGGGATCCTCTCCAGAGCAAAAGAAACAACAACAGATCCATATCCAAAGTTATTCAGTTTCCCATTTTTTTCTCTGGTTAGTTGGCCTTTTACATTGGCCAACACAGCTTCACACCAGTTAAAGATGGTGCCGTGAAAACAGTCCACGGAAATACGCATTTGGGAACCAGTAGCTACATGAAGTGCAGCACTCCCACACAGTTTGGTAACAGTAAAAGCAATAACTTTCAATTCAGGACGGATGATGTGTTTTATGTCAATCTGTTTGTCCTGAGGATTTGCCTGGTCATTGCAGAATTCTAGTTGGAGACTAGCGACAGATTGGCCACCTGGCCTAGTCCCAAACAAAGAAACTTGTTCGCCCCTCTTGGAAAAACCAGTCAAGAAATATATATTCTCCAGCTCAATTTCGATCCGGTTCCCACCAATGAAGAAGCACTGGTCCTCCACATTCCATCTGTTCACCAACCATGTCAAGAGTTGTACTTGTGCCCTCATGCCTGAGATGGCCCAAAATTTGTACAAGCCACATGCTTTTAATGCCCGTTGTGTGGGAAAATGAAGTATTACGGCTTCATCCACTTCCTCATGCTCACGTTCTCGCCAGATCAGCATCTTGTCAATCCTACAATACAGAAAAAGGCAAGTTAGAATAATCTTATTTGAAAAATTTTGGCAAACAAATGAGAAATAGATGTTTTAAATCTAACCGCGCGGGTACCGCACCCACTCTTTGTAAACAGAGCATAGGTCCACACGCGCAGTGTGTGCCGGGTGCGGAACCCACGACTTTTTCCTTATAGGAAAAAGTCGGGGTCCGCAGGTAGCGTGTGTCCCACCTGCGGACCCCGCGGACGAACTTTTTAACCATTTTTTGCCCCAAAAATTCAAACTAAAGCCTAAAAACAAATTTGAAACGGATGAAAAACAAGATTGAGAGGTTGTGGATTACCTGGGACTGACGGTTCTCGATTCCAACGGACTAATTTTCCAGAATCTTCACAGGAACTTTCTTACCCAAAAGCTTTTTACTTTTCACTCTGAAACTGAACGGTAAAAATGAAATTGAAAAAGTCCTTTTTATAAGTTTTTTCGAATGGATGAATTTTTAATTTATTTATTTTTCACTTTAAAAAGAGTATTTTTGAAAGCATTTTTACTTATCTTAAACAGGTATGTGTAATGTTTCGAGTTTTTGTGCAGAAACTGGATTTTTCAGGTAAACTGATCGTTTTTCAACAAAGAGCATACTTTTATCACTTTTTCGGACTCTTTCAAAAATTTACGAAAAAGCGAAACCTTGGAGTCCTCTTTTAAGCCCTTTTCAGACTCTCTAAATATGAAAAGATTGCCGAGTACTTGACTATTCGAACTCGTTAAAGTAAATGAACAGTCGTCCTTTCGGTATAAGTTTACCCCTTTTACGGACTGAAATGGACTATTTACGAAAAAGGTATACGTTGACTAATTACGGTCAATAGAGTTCTCTCCCGCATTATTTTATCCTTTTTCGAGCTCGAGAGACTAAATTTACGAAAAAGTACACCCATGGAGTTTTCTTAAGTTTTTCTTCTGACTCCCTAAAATTGAAAAACACCGAGTTTCTCCTATACTGGACTCGTTAAAATTTAACAGTAAAGGACCTGTTTAATTTTCAACAGGAACGAACCACTCCTTCTTAGGGTTTGAATTTTAAACTAAGTTGGACTCATCTGAAGGATGAGCTTATAACCAAGAAAATGTTATCCTCCTCAAGCTTGTCAAAAATAAAGAGGTACTTGCCAGAAATGGTGGGGGAAAAAGAGAGAAAAATGGGCGTGTTTGTTGTATTTTAAATTTTTTGAAAATTCAGTCAACCACTCTTGAATACGACACTTTCATTCACCTGGGTTGGGAAATCCTTTACCTAACAGTTAATCAAACCACATTGAAAGTATTCATCCGGTTTCTGGGTATTAGCTTTGGGTTAATTGTTACCAAGCCATCTGCAGTGTCGTTATGTGTTCAAGAGAACAGTTCAAATAAACCATTCATCTGCAAAATATCTGTCATTTATTATTGACCATCCCTGAGTCAGTCCTTGCCAATATATTTTCAAAACTTGATCTATGATTTCGTGTTGTGGGTTTGCCTATGACAGATCACTTTCTATCGACATCAGCACATTATCTAGGAAGTTGATCCAGAAATTTTCAGTACCTTGAAATCTACATGCCTCAATGGCAGGTTTCTCGCCTTAGACAACAGGTTGCATCATTGACCTTCGATCGAATGATTCCATGCAATGTTCGACTTCAGCTCATTCATTCACATTTCATGGATTGTACTAAGTACTTTGAGAGCCATTGACATTACTGGTGATTTCTCTCACACTTGTTAACAGTTCACATCATTGACTGGTAATCAAGTGGTTTCTACCATGTTCGACTTCAACACATTTATTCGCATGGATAGAATCGTACTAGTTCAAGATGCGGAAATCAAGACCCTAGATCTAGTTTCCACCATCCAGGCTGCGAGGAATTTTGTTGTCATCTATACAGTAGACTATTTATAAACAGATGGCTGCGTCCATACTGTGTCTACATATATCTGTACTATGATGTATAAAAAATCATTCCTGTATCAGAACGATTTGAGTTAGTTTCTAGTTAGTTTTAATCTGAGTATGGGAATGCCTACGTCAGTGATGACATATATATGTACATATTTTGCATTGAATTTTTTTACAGGTTCCGACTGGGGTGTCCACAGGATGATCTTCGAAATGATAAAGTACTGCACTCTTCATATATGACAGACTTCAGCTTCATCTATTCCAGACTTTGCACTTTAGGGGGCAATTTGTTACACTAAAAACTGCCATCCTGACATTTTGCTATGAGTATGAGCTCATTATTACTCATACTTCCTCCTTTTGCAAGTCTAACATATCAGCTCCTCATGTCAAGCTTTCAAAATCAGAGAAAAGTTCTTAAAAATCCCCTAAACATTGGTATCGCACTTTCTCTATACATTTCCTGCAGTCCCGCACCTAATGTTAAGCTTTCCTGTGGAACCATACCGCACGTTCTTTTTGTTATGGGTGCGGACCTCTGTAAAACTAAAAAAGGCGAGAAAGTAAAGATAAAAAGTGGATTTCAGATGAATTCTAGAAGATTCTAGATGGGAATTTTCGGGAATGGATACGCTTTGAGAAAGTTCATGCATCCCTCACTTGATGGAGCTAACCCCTTGATGTAAGGAGCTAATCCCTTTGAAGGAGGATTCTATCCCTTCATATTTGGAACAGAAAACCTCCTCTTTTCCATTATAAAAAGAGGCCTTGGGTAGCCTCAAGGGGAGTTCAAGCTTAAGATATTTGAAGTTAAATGCTGTTGAGATTCAGACTCAGTTAACTAAGACTTTCTGTGAGGTTAAATCACTCATCTCTATCTGTCTTGGTTCAAAGATTGCAATGCTTGTCAAATTAGAAGAGATTCCTGCTTCGGACCCCGGGAGGACCTGCACGACATCAAGGCACAGGTTGTAAAGGTTTTCTTTATTTGAAGTTAATACAAATATACTCATTTCTCTCATTAAACTGTCTATTTATGGTTTATTTCATAAATTCCTTGATCATTATGATAAGTATGGTTTATAATAATGTCTATACAGGTGCTGTGTAATCTTTTTGCTTGTTTGTGATTGCAGATTCACGAGGAACGTTCTTTCAAGTGCACGGGAAGGACTTCAACGAGATCAAGCAAGCGTTGGATATAAGGTAGGCCTTACACCTATATAGCATTCTTATGAATCTTGTATGCTTAGAGAGAGATTAGTATAATTGGCTGTTTGTTGCTAGTTACTTTTAGTACTAGAGAGATCGGTCTTGTCCGCACGACGAATTAATCTACACAACACTTATCAAACCTTGAAGGAATCAGCTAGCTTAGCCATAAGAGTAAAATAGTTTGTCTCATCACCTTAGCTAAGTGTTGAAACAGATTTAGGACACTCTTAGAAATCATAGGACTGAAAAAACTCAGAAAACCCAAAAATATTTTAGATTGGTTTCAAATAAACATGGTGGTGGACCATAAAACATTTTACCTCCAAAAGAGCTAAAAATTTCCACTTGGTGACTCCACAATACTAAACAGACCTTAAGACTCCACTGGGAAACCTATTATCATCATAACATCATTCAAACTCAGTTAAGAAGACTTTAAGGATTAAATTTTTCTTGTTTAAAGATCAGTTAGCCTCCTAAAGCTTGTCATATTTGGTTAAAATTTTCTTGTAAGTTGGGTCTGAAAAACATAGCATAGTGGCTTCTAGAAGAGTTCATACTAGAGCCTATCCCAACCCAAATCCCCCTGAGATAGTTGATAACCCTGAAAGAATACTTAGGAAGTTTCCTAAGGCTAAAACCTCAACTATTGTCAGACCACTCCATAGTGCTAATTCTGTCCCTGAAAACCTTGCAACTCTACAAGAATCACAAGTTGAATTAAGAAATCCATTTAGAACTAGGTCACTTGATGATATAGATCAGATATATTTAGAGTCTCCACCTTCATCCCAAGATGGAGGTGAACATCTTGGTAGTAGAGAAAATACTCCACCGGATTTACATTTCCTTCATAATTTTGGTTTCTCTCATCCATGATCAGCTCAACAGTCTCTTGCTGGTCCATCCACTTCTATTGTCTACTCATCCACTGTTAAAACCACACCATTCCACCAAACCCTTCTCATTTTACATCCTCCACCTGTAAACCCCCCACTTTTTCCACAACCTTCTATCATGGTAACATGGTAATGGAGGGAGTGGATAATCAATGAGAGACAACACAATGTGAATGTTAGGGAGACTCCATGAGAGTAGTGGTTTTAATGAGTGGGACCCAAGGTGAGAAGGCTCACAATTCATATAAGAACGGGGAAGACCTCCATAGAATCCATTTTGATTATTACTATATTTTTGGTCTCTTATGACTTCTTGCACTCTTCAGCTGTTTAGTGGAGACTACTGTGTTTTTTCACACAAGGGTGTTCCCGAGTGGGAATCCCACCCTCATCCTCAAGGGACTTCGAGTGCCCACTTAGGAGAATTTTTTGAGCTTCATATCCACATTTTGGCATTCATGCTAGCTTTAGTCTCCTTCTATAGCGAATTTTCTTTCAGGGTTGTGTTGTGTTGCAGGGTAGAAGCAGTGGAGGGTTTACAGAGCCATTTTCTGAGTTTTGTTGTAGTGAGGGAAATATTCTTTCCATCGGGAGGCCAGCAAGGGAGGTCCTTGGGAATTATTTCATCATTTGGCACCAATCCAAGCTATTATCATCTCCAACAATAGAATTTTCCTCATAGACTGTGTTATATTAGTGATCATTTGTAGTGGAGGATTGAGTGCATCATTTGGAGTGTTTGTTTTTCAATGAAGGGATCAGCCTTTCACTTGGAGAGTCCATTGGAGGAGTTCCCCACATTTCTACATCAGTTTCATCCACCTCCTCTTAGGTGTGTAGTTGCAGAGCTTATTCAGCCCTAGGGCTTCATTCCAACATTATGATATTTTGTGTATTTCCGGAAACCCTTTCTAGGTTGTCTTGGAAAAGTGTTTGGGAGCCTTGATCTTTATTTCTAGCATCTATTGAGGAATATATCAATTTTTATATATCATTGTATGTTTCTAGATAAAACTATGTTCACTAGGACTACGCTATATTGATCTTCTGACATTTGTATAGCAACAACACTTCATGCATTTTCCTATCTAATTATTGGAGGCTTATGTTATGTCACTTGAGTGACTTGATCCTCAAATTTTTTTGCTTATTATGGCTTATATGATTAATAATATGGTTCTACATTTGTGTCATATATTGGTGTTTTGATATTCACTACTAATTTTCCATTTTTGTGTTTCATATTACTTCTTTTCCTATTTTGGAATATTACAGGAGTTAAGGTTAACCAAAAAAACCCTCTTACTACTAGCCATTTCCGTAGTGACCTTCTTGCACAAGTCAAAGTGTCACCCAAATCAGTATTGGGGGGGGGGGGGGGGGGTGTTGGAACTAGGTTTCCACACCCCAAGAGAGAATTAAATGATGTGGGTATCTTTAGATCTAAGTGAACAGTGATCATACCTTCACAATAGAAGCCCTACCCAAAAACCCTAACTAGACAGACTTAGATCAACTACATAGAATACCTTATGCGCGCGGTACAATAGACTCCAAAATCCTTGTAATTATCCTTAATACATATTCTTAATGCTCAAAAATAACATATCCATTCATTTATCATTCATCTAAATCTAAAAATAGTTACGCAATCGATCCGAACACAGTTAGCACAGTAACCAGAAATAACATGCAAAAATAGATCATAAAGAAAAAAATAGATGCATGTGATATTCAGATTTCATCCAAAATAGTTTTCATTCATTAACATTTTTTATTTATCTTACAACACCTTCAGTGTACCTGTGCAAATAGCTAGCGGGGTATGCACACAGCAGGACTAAGGTCTCTGTGCACATAGCCAGCAAGAGCCTTCTAACCTAGATGAGTTCACTAAATCTCAAAACACATTTAGATCTATATCATCATCAACATCATTATTTTTTATCGACTCTATCTAGACTCCTATTTATACTTTAATCTTGTGCTCATCTAAGGTCCACAAATTGTACTTTGCGGCCCATTTTTTTACCCTTTGACCCATTACAACTCATGAGGGGCTTTGAGCTACACCAAAGCCCCTTGAATTGTGTTCTGCATGACTAAAATTACGAAAAATTTATAAAAATATTCCAAAAATACATCAAAATTTGGCCCTAAGGGACCCTCCTCCAACAGGACCCTAACAAAATCTTGTGACTCATCCCGAGTCACAACGACACTCGGTTCATCATCTTATTTTGCACTTCTTCAATGGTAGAAGGAAAGGGCACCAAGATGCCTGCACTCTAAGATGTTGCACTATGCACAGTGTCTACCAGATTCTGTGATGTCAGCCCTTCTGAGGCTAGATTGATACTTTGTAGGGTATGATTCAGTTCTTAACTGTTGCATCTAGGTCTTAAGACAACTTCATTGCCCTTTGCGGCCATGGCTTCATATGATCGGTCATGATTTTCTTATTCTTGCGAAGCTCCTCAACTTCATCTCGCAGAACTTGGCTCATCTGCATGTGGGCCATGCACTGAGCAGGGACAAAAGTAGGCAAGGTCTCCTGAAGGTTGTCAAATGCCTGCTCCTTGGTGCGCAACTCCTTACTGATATTTTTGAGTAGTGGGTTTGTTTGCATAGAGGTCCACAGTCCCATTGTTATCTCAAGCAGTGTGGGGACCTTGTCAACATTAGATGAAATTATTTCTAATGCTTCTTTTACCAAGGCTCCTAAGTGTGTGTGCACCTCTGGGGGAGTCTCGGGTTGCACCTTAGCCTACAATGCTCCAATATACTATTCAAACTCTGCTTTCACCATATACACTTATGTCTTGGAATCCTTTAGCGTGACAACCAAGCTTTCAATTTTGACTTGCAGCATGGCGGATGCAGCAATAGCTACATCGGGAAGATCACCACACAACCTGTCGATTAGGTGTTCCAACTCTGCATGCTAAGCTACAGCCTCCTGTTGCGTTGTGTGTGCCTGGAGCGATTCTTTGGTTTTTACTGCAACCATCTTTTCCTCTTCATTCAACTACTGTTTCACATGCACCTCCATACACTATAGCTCGTCAGAGATTAGATTCTGGATAGTGTGTAGCTTTCCACTTTTAAATTTTGATAGATCGATTCCGACCTCTGGGTAGGTTTGCACATGCGCATGTAGCTTCGGCAGCTCCACTGTAACTGTTGTGCTCGGGAAGGGGCATATTTTACTATATGAAATTTCGATGATCATTATTGTAGGCAAGCTCACTTGAATTGGTCTCACTTGATCCATGCTCGCTTGTAAATTGTCATCCTTCAGCTACAAGACCTCCAATCCGGATTGTAAGGCCTCCACCGTAGCCTTGTATTTCTCTTCCATGGCAGTCCATCTATCTTCAGAGATAGAATCAACTGTGTCTGCAATTTTATCTAGGTCCTCTTCTGTCATAGTGACCTCTTCTGCTCCTCTGGCCTTGGATCCCTTCTGCTTCTTTTAGGGACCTTTGGAAGTTTTTATTCCACGCTTAATGCTACGCGGATATTCTGCACCAGTATCGTCCAAACAATCGAGGCCTTAATGGTCGACATCAGCTTCACTTCCATGATCATGATCTGTATCCTTCTTGTAGGTTTTAACCCTGAACAAAAATTATCTACACACGAATATTATAATAGAAAATAAATAATAGCGAGAGCATAAAACATAAAACAGATAAACACAGAGATTTTTCCCTGGATCCCAAATCGAGACAACCAGCTTGATTTTTCATTATATTCCTTTTAGTGTTACAACACATATATATACATGCCAGATCATAAATGAACCCTAATCCATTAATCCTAGATTAGAACATAACCGTAGTTCCCTTGACTGGATCTACAAAAATACCAGGGGTTGAAAACCATCGTACCCCAAAATCATGTGCAAAACCATGCACAAAACCATGGGCGTAGACCGCCCACTGGAAATTAAGGACCAAATTTTTTTTGCTAGGGCACTGCCCCGGACCCCTTGCGCCCAGCGCAAAGGGGGGGCTATTGCCCCTCGTCTTACCCCCCCCGCGCATGATTAGTTGTGGAAAGAATATAACACATACCCAACACTTCTCTTCTTCCTGCACAAGCTCCTTCTCATCGTCCTTCTATGCAACTTTTTCTTCGTCTTTGTCAATGTGCCACTCGACCTCTTTCTCTTCATCTCCTAGAGTTGTTTATTTCCCTGAAGTAGAGGTTGTAACGAGCTGGGTGGAGCCTAGCCCCACTTTCCATGCTTCTGGCCAGGTCGTAATGAATTAGTCGACCTCCACCTCAGTCCACATGAAATGCAGGTTATACCACGTGGGGTCATTGCACACCATGACCTGCACATGGTGCATTGTTATCTGAAATGTAGTGATACTTTTATACTTCTCATATAATGTTGTTGATAGTCTCGGTCGCAAGTGGATTTCAATGGCCAACGCGGCCTCGAATAACACCCAAAAAATCTTATTTTCCTTCACCCGCCTAGGGTTGGAGGAATCCCATGGATTTGCATAACACGCCCCCTCACATACGCTAGGATCTACTTCTGGGAGGATTTCATCTGCTATAGTCTAGCATGCAATCAATACAATGTGTAACAAAAGCGAGGAGTAGCAAAATAGTTTCCCTTGCTCTCGCGCCTCACTCACATTCTCCAATAATTCTTTGCAGAGGTATTGGGACCAACTGTAGCTGACCCCCTTCTCACATTGGCCTACCAACACAATTACATCTGCAGAGGCCGCCTTTGGTCGACACTTGCTCATCAATTTGTAGCCTAGGACTAAGGTTCCTAAGTGCACACCCAGGTTTGCAATTTTTTGCACCAAGAATCCCCTTTTGTCCCACTCGACGTTGTAATCTTTCTTGACTTTTGTCCTGACCTTGAGATCGTTGCTTTTTCCAAAACCTGCCATTGGATGAGGCCACTTTTTGGGTGGGTCGGTGATTCGGTGGATCAGTGCGATGATGATCAAAATGCATCCCTATATCCACAAATATTCATCATGTACTAACGCCAGCAGCTGGTGCATGCAAATGGTAGCGATAGGATATCTCCCAAAATAAAAAATCGTCAGCAAATTTAGGATCCTGGTGTTTCCTAGCCAGATCACCCACGACATCTGCTCAACATTTAAAACATCATCATAGAGAACCCTCTCCAAGTAGTACTCCAATTCCAGCTCAAGGAACATTTCCTCATTCACAAAATCATGATCATCGAACTTGACACTCGAGATCTTTCCAAACACATCTTCACCAACTAGAACAGCCAGTGGGACCAGAGGCGTCTGAAGGTAGTCTCACATCGAGTCTACATTATTGGCATGCAAATGGAGGGTATGCATGGCTTCACATGCGGAGATCGCCATGAGATAGGCTCGTTGAGCGCAGCCTCCTCAGTGGCACTAATTGGTCCCTTCAAAGGGTCACATATGGGCAGCCTATCCTTAGTAGCATGACGTGGGGATGTCACATTCCACAGGGAGGTCCGTGGCTTCGAGGAGGACCACTTTGATATTTATCATTTTCCTTTTGCCGACGTAGACACGAATTCTTCAACCTCGGGGATCACTTCATGGAAATCATATGACCTCGGCTCTGTTGATGCTATGAGGGGCACAAAGTGCTCCTCAACAAGCGCGCTCTTTGGGTTGGTGGCCATCATTCTTAAGCGAAAGATAAATTTAGGATTTTTCACATCATATGGGGTCTCTCAGCCAGACATACGGTGCTCACATACAAATTTAAAGCAAAAATCATAGATAATCTCAAGGTGAAATGTACTTAGAAAATAAAGGAACCAATTGTGACTCCCGCCCTTCCTTTTATAGGAAATCCAAGGTGAAAACGGTCGGATCTTCATTAAATTCAACTTACCTCCATAAAAACGGTCAAAAATCCCATAAGATTTCCTCATTAAATGTATAAAATCCACTCCATCCAATGGTAAAATTACTTTTTCACCTAGTTTCACTATTCCAGTGGCTAGTTTCTTCTCCTGTGCATTACCCCTACACCTCTGTTGCACCATTTTGCTTCTTTCCTCTGTACCACATGTAGACCACTAGATTATTATGCTCTAGCTATATAGTCATTTGGTTGGCACCGGATTGTCCCTATATGGCTTCATATGGCTTCCATTGAAATACCCACGAAAATTCTCACTCTGCTGTGTGGCCAAGCGCACCGCACCTCAATCAGTGATTTTCCTTCACAATGTATGGTCCCAACCAATGTCTCCTGAAAATCCCTGGGTGGTGCGAAAACTGACTGTCATATAAGAAGACCAATTATTCCTCCTTGAACACCTTTTATCTGGTGTGCCTATCATGCCAGGCCTTTTCTCACGCCTTCTACACTTGCTGATGGAAGTTAGCAATGAACTGATCCTCTTCTAAGGCGACCAATTGTGGTAAAGGTTCCTCCATAATGCCAGGCTCATCCATATTAGTGAAATATGTGATGTGAATGCCTGGAATAATATACTCCATTGACATGGTTGCTTCTTTCCCATATACCATCTTGAAAGGTGGTTTCCCAATCAATTTATTGCATGTGGTTCTATAGGCCCATAATAGAGAAGGGATGCGCACGTCCCAATAATTCTCGTTGGCATTATAGATCTTTGTGAGCACATTCTCCAAAATTTTGTTGAAAGCCTCTACTGCGCCATTTTCTTGTGGCTGATAAAGGGTACTCTTGTGGTGATGGATCTGAAATTCCTCCGTCAGAGCTTCAATGGTTTCATTAACAAAGTTCGTACCTCTATCACTCATCAATATCTTCGGACATCCAAATCTAGTCAAAATATGTTAAGAAATTAAGAGTGCAGTGATATCTGTTGTATAGTCCTTAACTACCTTAGCTTCTACCCATATGATTATAAAATATGTGGAAGTGATGATATAACGCACTCTAGTATTCTTCCCTGGAGGATTGATTGGTTCAAAAAAGTCTATAGCCCATTTATGGAAGGCCTACAGGGCCATCTGTGGCTGCAGGGGAATTTCATCTCCATCAGGGCTTCCCTTTTATTTGACATACATCACAAGCTCAGCAGCATGCATTTGCATCACTGTGCAGTGTGGGCCACCATAACCCAGGACGCAACACCTTCTGTGCAGTATATTTAATGGCATAGTGGCCTCCTTCCACCCCTCCATGAGCCTCAGTCAAGATATTATGTCTCTCATGTTCCAACACATATCTTCTCAATACTTCATCTTCTCCCAAATTATACAACTGACCTGTAATCAGGGTAAAATCAACTGCGCGTGCAACCAAATTCTTCTTTTGTTGTACCGAATATTCATTAGGCACGCTTCCAGTGGTTAGAAAGTGAATAATATTAGCAAAGGGCTCATCAGCGACCTTGATAGAAAATATTTGCGCATCTGGTATCCCCTCCTCCAGACTAGTTGGTTCTTCCCAATTGTCTATGCGTGACAAATGATCAGTTCCGGAATTTAGTCTTCCAGGCTTCATAATGATTTCAAAGTCATAATCTTGGAATAAAATCAACCATCTACAAATATTCCCCCCCCCCCCCCCCCCAAACATAGGCTTATTGACCAGGTATTTGAAAGAAGAATGGTCAATAAAATTTTTGAAGTGTAACCATTTGTTGGCTTGAGGGGTCCTGCCCTAGGTTTGGAGTTAAGGTTAACCAACAAAACCCTCTTACTTCTGTCCCTTTTGGTAGTGACCTACTTATGCAAGTCAAAGTCTCACTCGAAGTAGTATGGGGGGTTACTGGAACCAGATTTCCACACCTTGAGAGAGAATTAAATGATGTGGGTGTCTTCAAATCTAACACAACTGTGATCAGACCTTCACAATGGAAGCCCTACCCAGAAACCCTAACTAGACATATTTATGTCAACTACATAGAATACCTTATGCGCATGCTATAATAGACTCTAAAATACTTGTAATTATCCTTAATACATATTATTAAATCTCAAAAATAACATATCCATTCATTTGGCATTCATCTAAAGCAGAAAACACTTGTGCAATCGATCTGAACACATATAACAGAGTAACCAGAAATAACATGAAAAAACATATCATAAAGCAAAAAATAGATGCATGTGATACTCATATTTCATCCAAAACAATTCTTCATTCATTAACAGTTCATATTTCCTTCCAACACCTTCAGTCTACCCGTGCACACAGCTAGCAAGATCCGCACACAGCAAGATGAAGGTCTTCGTGCAGACAACTAGTAGGAGTCTTCTAACCTAGACAAGTTCACTAAAATCTCAAAACACAATGAGATCACTATCATCATCAACATAATTATTTTTTATCGACTCGGTCTAGAATCCTATTTTTAATTTTAGACTACGCTCACCTAAGGCCCGTAAACTGTGGTTTGCGACCCCTAGTTATACCCTTTGACCTACCCAAAATCCCCTTGACTTATGTTGCCCACGACTAAACTTACAAAAAATTTAAAAAAAATCCAAAAATATATCAAAATTCGGCCCTAAGGGACCTTGCTCCAACAACATTCCTATAATTTCTCCTTGTTGTCTTCTCTGAGCCTTGACATGGAATTTGACTAGAAAATAACTTTATTTCCTTTATTTACTTCAATTAAACCATGTTATGCTGTTAAGCCCCTATATTAATAGTGTAGTCCCTTATTATGTTAGTCTAACCCCCCTTATCATTATTGTTGTACCCCTGTAACCCCCATATTGTTATTATTGTGCCCTTACATTATTATTGTTAGGTTGGCTAGGATTACATTGTGGCCCACTAGGATTACATTGTGACCCCATGGACTCCTATATATAGAAAGGAGGTTTTTTCATTTGTATCATCCAAGAATTGTTCATTTATGTAATGTATTGGAGGTTGCCCCCTCGAAGTGGCTTATTTCTAAGGCATTGATATCTCTTTTCTTCTATTTTTGGAGCTGGTTTCACAACATTTGGTATCAGAGGTTTGGATTCTAGGGTTTCGTTGCTCCAAACAGGTCATCGTGGAATTTTCGCTATAAAATTTTTTCTACGAAGTCTAAGAAGCTGAAATTTTTAGGATGCGAAGCTGAAATCTTGAGGAAGATCGTCAAAAAATTTCAGAGCTTGGTTCGCAACATTTTCAGAGATATGATCTGTGGAATTTAGGTCTTTTTTCAGGCTCCTAAACAGTTCATCATGGAATTTGCGCTATACCTTTTTTTCTACGAAGGTTCGGAATCTGAAATTTTTATGGTGCGAAGTTGAAATCCTAAGGAAACGCATCACAAAATTTCAGAGCTTGGTTCGCAATATTTTTGGAGATATGATCTGTGGAAGGTAGTGCTTTTTCAGGCTCCTGAATTTCATCTCAAAGAGGTGATCGTGGGAAAATTTCAATAACTCTCTCTCTGGGCATCGGATTGGAGTTCCGTCAAAAGTGGTTGCAATTAAACGGACTGCAGTTTCTTGGCTATCAATTTCAGAGACGAAGGATGAAACAGTGACATGTGGCAAGTCGTACAAGTTCGCTCTACTTAACTAGTCCAAAATTGGGTCATTGTGGGAGATTGGAAATAACTTTGTCTTGGAGAATCCAAATCAGGTCATACATTGAGATTGGTTGAGAGAATTCGAGGAGGGATATATCAGTGCTAAATTTCAAATATTTAAGATTTTCAATTACAGAGATAATTCAATTTCAATATCAAGCTCCTCAAAGCAAGAAAAAAGTGTGTATTGTTTTTTCTAAATTGCATAAGTCTTGTTTGAAGAATCAAGTTGAATTGATTCCAAGGGCATATTGAAGAATTTTTTTCATTAATGGGTTCTATTATGCCTCCAAAAAATAATTCCATACCCATTAAGCCCTCAGAAATCTATACTATGATGCATGAGGAGGAAGAATTGCAATATGAGATATCAAAATTACGGTACAAAGTGCAACAAATTTCGATCTTACGAAGAGAATCCGAAGATGACATAGATGGTTTAAAAGAAAAAATGGAGGCTAATTTGGATGGCTTGAAGGATCAAATAAAATCTATTATGGATGATAAAGTAGTGGAATATCACAATGAGCATAAAAAACAAGTTCTCCAACTCTCAAAGGATAACCTAACTTTGGTGCAAAATCAAATAAAAAAACTGGAAGATCAATATCACATCGAAAGAAGTTCTGAAGCAGTCACAAAAAAAAGAACTCGACAAGTACAATCAATTTCAAATTATCTCAGAAAGTGGAAGAACTTTCCTGTAGAAGATTCCACATGGGACGATGAGAATTTTATACAAAAGCATCAAGAAATAATCAAGCGTTGAGGACAACACTTGTTTGAAGGAGAGGGGCATGTTAAGCCCCTATATTAATAGTGTAGTCCCTTATTATGTTAGTCTAGCCCCCCTTATCACATTGTTATTATTGTACCCTTGTAACCCCCATATTGTTATTATTGTGCCCTTAAATTATTATTGTTAGGTCGGCTAGGATTACATTGTGGCCCCACTAGGATTACATTATGGCCCCATGGACTCCTATATAGAAAGGAGGTTTTGTAAATTGTATCATCCAAGAATTGTTCATTTATGTAATGTATTGGAGGTTGCCCCCTCGAAGTGGCTTATTTATAAGGCGTTGATATCTCTTTTCTTCTCTTTTTGGAGTTGGTTACACAACATAGGCTTCAATTCATGGAAAAACTCTTACAACTTTATCACTAAGAAAAATATGAAAAAATGTAATCAAATTTCAGAGATAGAGAGAAAGTTAATAATCTAAAAGGAGACATTTTAACCCCTTGAGATATGCCTAATTATGAGCATCATAATCACCCCCCTACTAAATGTTTTTCTCATCTTCACTCCCGATTTCCTTCAAAGCTCTGGTAGATTCCCTAACATTTGAAGGTATCACAGAAGGAGTCCCTTCTAGTGGGTAGAACCCTACTTATTTTTTTATTTAGCCCACTCCTTTTCCTATGTTAGATCTTTCCCTTCATGTAGTCCCAACAACAAATTTGGGCTTATCGTTAATCTTATCCACTGGATTTTCATTGTAATATTCCAAATATTTAGCCTTCAGCTAAATGGAATATTATAGTTTGTTTTATTACTAGGTCAGTGAATAAGTGGATGGGGAGGCCCATAAGTCTCCTTAGAAGAAATAAAAACACTTCTAGTCTAAAATGAGACCCTTTTAGCCGCTAAATAAAGCACCTCCAAGTGTGAACGGTGGTTGGATCATGTTGATTCAGTCAACTTTGACCAAGTCAACAACGCTGTTATGAAGGAGTGGAGATTAAATGAGGAATAACGCAGTTTTGGAGGGAGGTTTATTTCATGAAGGAAATGAACTAATTGAGTGGGGCCAAGGGAAAGGAAGCTCATAATATTTATAAGGAAGAGGAAGGAAGCCATATGAGGTTATGTGTTGGAATATTATTTTGTATGTGGTCTATTTAGACTATTTGCATTCTTCATTTGTTTAGTTGAGATTGTTTTGTTGTTTAGCACTGGGTGTTCCCGAGTGGGAATCCCACCTCTTCGCTTGAGAGGACTCTTGGGAGAGCATTGCATCCATTTACACATTCAGACTTTTAGGCCAAGCTAAAAATTTCTTCATTAGCACAGTTTCTGCAGGTTATTGTGCTAGGTTGTAGGGTGCAGCAATGGAGGATTATATCAGGTGTCTTTGGAGCTAGTTTTTCAATGGAGGAAGGTTTCCATCTATTGTGAGGCTTGTAAAGAAGCCCCTTGGGATTATTTCACACATTTGGCACCAGGCCAAGCAGTATTCATCCTTTATAGTGCAGTTTCAGTCTAGATCTACGTTATTTTAGGGAGGATTTGCAGGGGTAGTTGCAGTGGTTATTTTTGGAGGAGATTCCTTCAGTGGAGGAGCCATTCTTTCATTTGGAGGATCTATTGGAGAAGAGCTCTAAATTTCTACATCATCTTCAGCCATATCTTTTCATTTATATTGTTGCAACATATCTTCAGCCCTAGGGCTGCAGCTTACATTGGCACATTGCGTGCATTTTCCAAAAACCCTCTTGGGTTGTCTTGGAAAGCTAATCTAGTGCCCGGATCTATATGTTTAGATTCCATTGGGGCCTATATCAATATTTTTCTACCATTGTATCATCTCCATCTATAGTTATGCATCATATGACTATGCTATAACAGTTCTTCGACATTTTGTGTTGCAGCAACATCTCACTTTTGAGAGTGGTTTATGTATTGGAGGCTTGTGTGATCACATTCTATTTTTAGTGCCTCATTTCTTTGTACTTATTTTTAATATTCTAAAATTTTAGCCTTCAAGCTAAATGGAATATTAGTGTTGTTTCATCACTAGGTAGGTGAATAAATGGGTAGGGAGGCCCATTAACCTCTTTAGAAGAATCAATAACACTCCTAATGTGAAAGGAGGAAGAATAAGAAGCTAATTTAAGCACCCTTGGGTGTGAACAAAGATGGGATAATGTGTATTCAGTCAACTTTGACCAATTCAACGAAGTTGTCTACATACATTGAACCGCCCTGATGGGCAGCACAGTTTTGGTGGAGGACAATTTGCATGAGGTTGGTGGCACATGTGGATGGGACCCAATGTGGAGAGGTTCACTTGCTATATATGAAGAGGATGGAGGCATTTTTTATTCATGCTTTTGTATTTTGATCTCTTGACCTTGTCTATTTAGACTTGGCTTCCTCTTGCTGTTTAGCAGGGTGGCAGTGTTGTTTAGCACCGAGTGTTCCCGAGCGGGAATCCCACCTCTTCCCTTGAGAGGCCTCTTGGCAGAGCTTGTCCTATATTTCTCCACATCAAGGCTCAAGGCCAAGCATCATTATTCAATCCCAGCATTATTTCTGTAGCAGGATATTGCTGAGTTGTAGGGTGTTGCAGTGGAGGATTCTTGCACCACTTCTAGGTCTGTTTCTCAGTATAGGGTACCTTCCTTCTCTTGAGAAATCAGCTAGGGAGATTTATGAGCACATTTCATATCTTGACAGCAGGCCACAATGTTTCTCATCTCCTACAACACATTCCCTTGCAATAAACTGTGTCATTTTGCATAGAGTTGCTGCAGCAGGGTTAAGACCCTTGTTTCTGAGCTAGTTTCCTAAGGAAAGGGCCTACCCTTCTCCTGGAAAGCTAGAGGAAGGGATCCTCACCCCTATTTTGTATTGTTAAACTATATTTATTTAATGTTATAGTAATACTACATTTTCTGAGCTGAATATTCATATCTTCTCTTTCTTGTACATGTGTTTCATGAAACCCTTACCGGGTTGGCTTTATAATACAATAAGGAGGTTAGATCTTTTTTTTCTAGGAATATTATTAAATTGAGATATAGATCCATGTTATTTTATCATTATAATATAGAAACCCTCATAAAATAATGTTTTACATGCTTCAGTACTTTTCTGCATAACGCAAGTCATGGGATTTGGATATTTTTGAGCTGATAGGAAGCCAGGAGGTCTGTTTAACATATCAAAAGGGATTTATTTCTGATCCCCTTTTGTATGTGAGGACCTAACATCATATGATAAGGTAACCAAGCATTATTTCACCCAGTAATAATGAAGATCGTCAAGAATAACATTTTAGGGTTTAATTTATGCATTTTCCCCACTTGGGAATGTGTAGACATTACTCTTTTGTTGTTGTTTCACTAATTTGAGGGCTATGAGTTTTTAAACACATAACATGATTCTATTTGATGTGTCTCCAACTTAATAATATATTAAGGTATTATTATTTTTGTAGAAAATCCCGATTTTGGGATATTACAGTGGTATCAGAGCTTCAATATTGGCTCAGCCTGTGGAACTTAGCCATGCATCTATCCAGAGAAGGAGAGATGAATAGAAAGAAGACTCCATTATGTGGAGGAAAAAGGGAAGATAGGCTTACAAAGCTACTTCCAAAACCTGTGTAGTGCATCAATAAAAATCTTAGGAAGATGAGAGGAGAGATGGAATCTCCCAAGGAGTTTGGATCTAAAGCCAGATCTAGATTGGTACATGATAGGTGTGAGCATGAAGCTACACCGTATTATGCACAACACAGTCAAATGCCTAGGTCTGCTATGAGAGAGATGAAAGAAGAGGAAATTCCAGAGAAGGAAACTCATAGTAATTTTTTGCAAGAGTACGAGTCTCAAACTGAAAAGTTTAGAGATCATATTACTTTCAAAGAGTTTTGCAAGATAAAGGTGGAGAGGAGCCAGCTGCATGACATGGATATATTTTCTCTATCTACCTATGATGGATCCCCAACTTGCTCAGCCAGAGCTTGGGTGGAGGATTTGTGTACTTATTTGCAGCAGCACCCAGTTTCTGAAGAAGAAGCCATCAGAGTTGCAGCGCTGCACTTTGAAGGTAAGGCCTATGCTTGGTGGATGTTTGAGTCGTTTTCATCAAAAAAATGTTAATACTTATTATTTTGCAAAGTTCACTAGAATATTGGTAGAAATATTTGTTACAAAACATGAGACAATCAAACCAATGAAACTTTTGCATAAGTTGGGAGGGCCTCCAAACTCAAAACCACTTCATAAAATTTTTGGAGGAGATCACATCTTTCATGATACCTTGGTAGAGGCAAGATATTTGTTTTATAACCTTGGAAAAAATGGCATGAAGGGTCCTTTTGCAAAGGAGGATCCTCTTATTAAGTAGTTACCTCCTATTCATATTGAAGATGAAGATAAGAATGGGGGTTACAACGCTGTCACATCTAGAGCATATCTACTGCCTCATACAGAGGAAGGAGGAGCACATGCTCCAATGGGAGGATTTCTTGTGTCATTGCAAGAATTTCCCCAGGATCTCACATATGGAAGGCAAATTAAAATAAATGAGCAGCATGATTGTGAGATGATAGTGATGGAAAGAGAAGGTAGGGAGGAAGGACATCATCACTTGATGAGGAGCACACGCCCCTATCTATTTCAGAGAGCTGGTGCAAGGAGGAGGGAGACTAGTTTACACTGTGAGGGCAAGGTCAAGGTTGCCCAACCATATGAACAGTCTTCTCTTGCCATGGATTTCTCACTGCATGGTGGCATTCCACCGGGGAGGCCACCAAACTTGGAGTTGGTAAGAGAAATCTTGCCATTTGGTTCACCACTCTTGGACTTTGGAGAGGTGAAGAGTTTTGAAGGAGACTTTTTCATGGGGGATGTCAAAGTAGCAGGAAGCAACATGAAGAGATTCATCACCAGCGTTGTCTTTTGGGAGGATTGATCCATATTGGAGGTCTCAACTGTTGGTAGAGTACTCCAAGGATCTTGGTGCTTGCATGATTCTTGATGACCCTGAGGGAGATGACCAATATATGTTGGATGATATGGTAATCTATTCTTATGGAAGAGTCTCCTTGACTATAGCTTCTAAGCTCAAGGAGAAGCTGCTACATGCAGCACAAAAGGACTTCTTTTCCATGCATTTTGATGCATATCTTTCCTTGGTAGAGGAGTTCATTTGGGAGGCCATTCATCATGACATATTTCAGCATATGGAGAGGTGCATAGCCCGAATGGTGATAGAGAGGATGTCACAGCCACCTTCCTTCTCATTGGGAGTGAGGGAGCATTTTCAGGTGATCCATTTCAGCTCAAGACCTCAAGTGCATGATGGAGAATGTACAATTTCACCTTATGTTTTGTACTTCTTGTCTCTTTATGAGTATCATATTGTACCAAGGAGGATTATTCCTTCTTGCATATTTTATGATGATGTACTTGAAGCCATTTGTAGCATTGAGATTGGCTATCTCATTGGTGGTTTTTGGGAGAAGCCACATGATTTTTGGTGTGCGCCATTGACACCCTTTTGTACTTTCATGTTTATATCTTGTAAGATGATTGTGGCAGCTAACAAGTGGCTAGAAAAGCACTTTTTTTTGTTGTATTTGATGCAGGAAAAAGATGCACTACACTGGTTCCTTGTGTGGGACCTTGATCCACTTTCCGATTGTCATATGACAACTTGTTTCTATTGGGTTTTGCTTCCATGAATTGCTAATTTTATGGGAAGCTTTGTTTGGAAAGTGGGATATGATTTGAAGATGACCATTGGGGGTATGATTCTCCCTAATTTGAATGATGCATGTCCCCGGAGGAGAAATGGGTGTTACAAGTCAAAATACCTCCTCATCAGCTCAGAGGAGAAGATAAATATGGAAGGAATACAAAGACCTAAATTAAACCTATTTCTGCCAGGGTAACGCCTCTCTATAACAACACAAGAGCGTTATAACGCAGCTGATCAGTGAATAGGCCACGTTAGTGGCTAGGGTAACTCTTTGTTTACACTAGAGATAAGCGTTACCCATGTTTTAAGTTTGAAATGGGAAAAACCCACAGAGAATGATTTGAATCTCCAGCTTTTTCTCACAAGAGAGTCAGTACAAAAAGGAAACTGCAAAGCACTAATCTCTTATTGGGCCTTGCCATAAACAAATAAACTCTCAAAGAAGGAAAAAACATGGAGGTTGGAGAAACATATTGGTTTTTCTATTCATAACTGGTGGAAAGAGAAGGGCAATGATTTCTCCCTCCATCTCCTATAAAATGGAGTTGAAGGCTCTTGGTTCAAGGTCGAAGGATTGTCAAAGTTTTTTGAATACTTGTGAAGTAGAGATCATTATTGTAGTGTGAAGGTCAAAGGTCAAAGAGGTTCATTGAGAACTTGTTGATCAAGACATCACCACTTTGAGAGATAGAGAGATTGGAAGGATGAGGAGGGCTTGGTACAACCGACGGTTGTAATCCTCCTTTTTATAAATCAATAGAACTGTATCTGTTTTGTCCATTCTATGCGTTGATATTGTCATTATTATTTAATCACTTATATAGCATGAGATGAATGGCTTAGATGTGCATAGTTTAAATGTTTATTATATATTGGCTTAATTGATAGGAAATGTACGTTATGTTAGAAATTACACGGGTGCTTTAATTGATTGCAGGGCCAAGATTTGGAGCTGGTGAAGGAGAACCTTTGCTTTGCTACTTAGTGCTCTCCAAGGGACTCCAAGATCATTAAAGAGGTGATCTTATATATTATTCTATCAAGTGGTTTAAGTTAATATGAACATGTATATGCCATCTTTGTGAACTATACAGCTAATCTTACTGTCTACCTCAAGCACCAGAAAGCCCTGAGAGGGATATACGATAACCAACAACCCAAGCATTTTATCCTACAGCAGAATTGGCAACTCCACTAGGGAGTTTCCCCATAGTTTCCAGACTATTTCTTTCCTCCTTTCTTCTTTCCTCTGTTCACAGACCCTTCCGACCATTATTTATGCCCATTAGACATTTCAAAAGCTCACAGAGTTCAATCCTATTTTTGTTTGACCATCTAAAGAACTTTACCTTGGATAATGCTACCTCCATGGGTTTTCCTGTGCGTTATAACGCTACTTCTGCTTAAATACAGTACGTTACTCAGTCAAAACTTGTTGTTCACTGCTATGATTGTGTTTTTCGTTGCATAGTTTTTGGCCATCAATATCTCTCCTTGACTGAATCCCTGTGCTTGTCTACTAAGCTGGAATTTCTATTTGTTTTCTCTTGTTTGAAAAGTTAGTTTCAAAAGCATTTACTTTTTAGAGAAGATTTTTTTCTTTTTTCTTAAGTTTTTTTGCATCTAGCTGAGTTAATTATGAAAATTTCAGTTCATAGACTGTTAAGAAGAGGTAGATAGAAGTATGAATATTTAAATTTTAACTGTGCTATTTGAATGTTAGTGCATGGATGTTGAAAATAAACCTCTCCTTGTAGAAATACTCTTCATCGAATTGAATATTTAGAGCATATTTTGCATGGTTTCTTGAGTCAGAGTCTCATTACATTTCATACATCCACTCCCCCTCCGCAAGACTAATAATCAAAGTACACTAAGAATCAAGTGATAATAAAATCAATCACATTACTCTTTTTAAGCTCACACCAATAGTAGTTCAAGCTAGGATCTTGGGTTAGGAAAAGTGAGAAAATCATCCAAGATCTCAAAACTTGAAACTAGAGTCATTAATGAGTGAAATCCTACTGCACTCATATTATCGAGAGCGTTCCTTTACCGGAGCTCAGCGCGAGACAACACTTGGGTGCACAAGAAGGTAGCCCACCTTCAACTGCATCTAGTGGGTGTGTTTTATATTGGGGTTCCCTTCGGGGATGTCAAAACTAGATCAGGGATATAGGTATTCTACCCATATAGCATGTTGTCCTTGACCGTGGACCCCCCTGATGATGTCTGTGATTTTAGGTATCTTTAGTGGCCATACATTTTAGGGACTTACACAAGATGACTAGGACGAGCTGTCCTGGTACCTAAAATAGACGAACCCACTCTATCTTCGGTCTTTAGAAGGGTACTCGTCTTCATGAGAGTGCTTACACCTATCGTCTGAGGTTCGGGTGAAGCTCTAGAGTGACCATAACTGTACTTTCAACCAACCCTCTTTGTATACTATTGTGATACTGGATTTCATCACCAGAAAATGGTAGTACTCAGACAGGGCACCCTATTCTGGCTGCTTGCTGATTGATTTTAGAGAGTCCTTTTTTTCTTTTTTAGGTGTCATTGAGACTTTATAATACATCACAATCTATTAAAATTTGTTAAAACTAAACAAGTCACTGTGGCGTCATTCGACCCATGCCGTTTGTCTCGACGACAGCAAGGTCTACCTCCTCTAACTATTGAGGATGAACTGAACCTTAGTGAACCCGTGCCTTTTTCTTAAGAGCAGTTTCCATTGACAAATCCTGATTTTCACATAGCCTCATATCATACGGAATTTCCGGAGGACCCTTTCACAGAAGGGGTTGTACCTCATTACAATCCTCCACTCACTGATCCGTTGGGGCCTGTGATAGTTCATATTCCACCATGCCAAGATATGTCTTCGGCCACACAAACATCCATTTCACCACCGACATCCACAGGGTCGATGCCAATGGCAACCATCCCAAGTTCGCCACCATCCTCCCCGTCGATTGTCAGTTTTATGCCATCACTTGGTACCCCCAGTAGTCAACATATACCTAATCCAAACCCTACAGTCATCACAACTATCAGTAGCTCGTCGAATCCTTCAAGATCTACTCCTACTGTGACCACGTTGGGACCCACGGTTGCTCCTCCCACGAGTGTGACTACTTCGGTTCCTTTTAGCAACCCTTTTGGTTGGAACCATTTGCTGAGTTCAAACCCCTTGGCCACTATACCAGGGGAAGTGTCACCAGCATGTAGGTAGCAGGGAACATTTCACTTCCCCTACAATCCTTAGGACAAATGGGACAACCTATTTTCAATACTATTCCCTTAAGTGGTTCAAATATAGGTGTAGGGTCTATGTCGTTGCCGAACTATGCAAGTAATAGCTTACCTTCTGGAAACTCTATTGCATCCATATGGACTAACCCACCCCAACCTCCATTTAGAATGGGAGGGCACTTTTATACTAAGGGCAACCAACCGTTCGCCTCGCAATACAATATGCCCTATGGACAGCAACCATATGTCCCTACCCCTCCACCAATAGGAAATTTTTATCAAAGTCCCACTTATCATCTTGGTAACACATTGATGGGTGGACCCTATAGTATATTTAGTTAGCCCATACTTCCTTGGTTAGATTCAGGGGAAAATCCATAATTGCCATTTTTGGCAGCTCTGGACATCCCCAAAATCCATAAACTGACTAATGATCCCATCAATCACAACCCGCTCTGGCCTCCAGTACCGCACAATATTCCTTCTGACATCCCAAAGTTCGATGGGAAACAAGGGGATGACCAAGCCACACACATCACTACCTTTCATCTATGGTCTATATCCAATTCCATGGTGGAAGATAGTGTCAGGCTTCGACTGTTTCCCTGCACCCTTACAGGTAATGCTGCCAAGTGGTATATTGAATTACCATGTGCCGCCATCAACACTTTTGGAGTTTTAGCGACGGAGTTTCTAAAGAACTTCCAACTACCAATCAGATTTGAAACTGGAACGGAACTATTAACCTTGCTGCGCCAAGACACCACCACCCACATCTCCGATCACATTCATGAATGGAGGCATACGAGGAGGCTAGTCAAAGTGCCAATCCCGGATCATCTCTTAGCTAATTGGTTTTGTAAGTCTCTCTTACCCCACATCTCTAAATACATTGGCCTTTCCGGTGTGGTTACATAAGATCAATGCATTCATCGTGCCCAACATTTGGATTTAATCTATTTACAATCTGGCATGCTATATTATTTGCTCTCCAATGCCCCTGGTAACCCAAATCCTCTGGCTACTCAGATAACCGGAGCTCATGTCGACGGTATTGTTGGCATAATCTCTGGTGTAGCCACAAAATAGTCTCGGGGGCAAGCCTCCCAGCCATCTTCGGCTGCCACCGTCCCTCACCAAACGACTACTCTTCCTACCGTTGAGGTAAATTCTGTGCAAACTTCACAAAAACCTAGTGGGAAAAATAAGAAGAACAAGAAAAAGACATCTTCTTCAGAAGAGCAGTCGAACAATCAAAATAACCCTAATTAGAAAAATGCTGCCAAAAATGACAAAGGGAAGGATAAACCCATGAAATTTCCTTGCAATATCTGTGCGAAGGACCACTTGACATAAAAATGTCCTCGGCTGCAGGAATGCACCAATTTTATTGCCAACAAGGATTCTTGGCGAACACCTATTGTTCTTCATAATCCTTTCCCTAATCAACAGCAACAACATAAACACATGGTTGACAATCCACCACAACCCCATCAACGGGGCAATGGTGGTTCACATCCTTCCGGCGAAGGACCATCTACCATTTATGGCATTGAGAGTGTTGAACTTCAAACATGAGCCAAGCTTTATGGAAATCCTACCATAGATGCTCAAGAACCTGGTACTAGTTCAAATCCACCACCACCCAACGATTTGTATATCAAACGGCCTACTGCTAACCCCGTGATTTGTCCCCCCAAAGGGACACTTCGACGCACGACTCATAACACCTTTGCACGTGCAGCCCAAAACTACAACATTATAGAAGATTTGGAGCAGGCACCGTCAGCTATCTCAGCTCTCGAAGTATTACAAACCTATCCAGCACAACGGAAAGCCTTGCTTTCGGCCATTGGTGGAATAGACCCCCAGGATTCCATGCTAGCTATCTTTGATATGGAAAAATATAAACCTCGCCTCTCACACCAACTCGCATTCCAAGTGTAGGTTGTGTCAAAAGGGTGACCAATCCATCGCACTGTCATAGACGAAGGTGCTTCGACCTGCATTATGTCACAAGCTTGCTGGCTCAATTTAGGTTCTCCTACCTTAACACTGCCGTCGAATTCCCTCAAAGCTTTTGATGGTCACACGTTCCTCCCAAAAGGATACCTTTCTAGCTTTCCCATCACTATGATTGGGAAAATGGTAAACGTGGACATTGAAGCCGTAGAACGCCATCTAGACTATAATATATTGCTTGGTCGCAGCTGGTCTTATGCCATGACCACCATTGTTTCTTCGGTCTTCTGACTCATCCTATTTCCATTGGATGGGAAAATAGTCACAGTGGATCAGTTATCCTTCTGCACCCCTGATTATGCCACGTTACCAAGTACCATTGTACCCCTAATAGGAGGCTTTCTTGACTCTTACGTCAGTATCGGTATCGGTCTTCTGAAGGCATCTTCCTTACTGGGTTGTTTTCCTCTCCCACCGCCACAGATCCCAAACATGTTTGCAATGATATCCACCACTTTGGATGGCTCTATCGACCCATGGATCATTCCGACACCTTTAGACATTGATTCCTACAGAGATCAAATGCTGCTATCACCGGCCGAGTTGGCTTATCAAGTCATCCAAATCACATCTCAACCCTCCACTGCTATGGTTTCGACCAAAGGTACAAACCTCCCTCCCATCATAGTTCTCTCTAAGGATATCCTCAATGAAGTCTTGCCTACAGACAAAGCTATTCGAGAGATCATGTCTCTAGAAGAACGACCTTGGGGAGAGTTTCACCATTACGCTTCGACGATTGACTCGGACGTGATAAAAACTGAAATCCCATCCTTTGACTCACCTGAGATGGTTCCCTCCGCTTACACGACTGTTCAAACTATCGATTCAGAAGGGAACATGGGTAATCTTTCTAAGACAATGCTCATTGATATCTCGTTCAAAACGGGTATTGTGGAAAATATTCAAATTGGAGCCGATTGCAATCCCGAGGAAATTGCATGATTCACATCCCTTTTCAAGGAATTCTGCGATGTGTTTGCTTGGTCTTATGACGAAATGCCCAGCATAGACCTGTCTAACGTCGAGCATGAAATCAAGATTTATGACAATGCCAAACCCATTCGGCAGTGACTCAGACCTGTCCACCCGCGCAAAGCAGCTGCCATCAAAATTGAGGTAGAAAAAATTTTAAACGGTGGTTTCATCTATCTCGTTCCTTTGACGAAATGGGTTTCCAATCCGGTTCCCATCGATAAAAAACAAGGAACCATTCGAGTTTGTGTTGATTATCGCGATCTGAATGCCGCTTGTCCCAAAGACAATTATCCTACACCGTTCATAGATCAGATTCTCGATGATTGTGCCGGATGCGAATCTTTTTCCTTCATGGATGGATTCTCGAGCTATAACCAGATTGCAATTAAAAAAGATGACCAGCATAAAACTTCCTTCATCTGTCCTTGGGGCACATTTTCATATCTTAAACTCCCATTCGGTCTAAAGAATGTTGGAGCAACTTTTCAGCGGGCTATGGACTACGCTTTTCATGACATTCGACATATTGTACAGGCTTACTTGGATGACCTTCCAGCCCATTCCAAGAAACGATCCGATCACCTCGCTCATCTGAAAGAAATTTTTGGTAGGTGTAGATTCTACAATATATGTCTAAATCCTCATAAGTGTGTATTTATGGTCGAGTCTGGATGTTTTTTAGGCTTCATTGTCTCCAAGCATGGGATTAGGGTTGATCCCGATAAGGTCAACGTGATTATTGAATTGCCGGCACCACAATCCATCCTTCAACTCCAACATTTGCAAGGGAAGGAAAACTTTTTACGTCGATTCATCGTTAACTATGCGGAGATGACGAAAAGATTTATGCAATTATTGAAGAAAGGAACAATATACTTGTGGGATGACCAAGCTCAACGGTAATTTGACACTTTAAAACATGCACTTGTTTCAGCCTCACTCCTTAGTGCCCCCGACTACTCACGCGACTTTCTCCTCTACCTGGAAGCTTCACCATCCTCACTTAGAATGGTTCTGGTTCAAGTTCACAGTGACGACAGTGAACATGTGATATAATATTTGTCCAAAGGTCTAATTGGACCTGAACTACATTATTCACATGTGGAGAAACTTTCTCTGGCAGTAGTTTTCACTGTCACCGGACTTCGACTCTATATATTGCTGCGACATACTATGGTTATTGCTTTGGAGAACCCCATGTGACATTTCCTGTCTAGACAAGTTATTGGAGGAAAATATTCCAAATGGATCATAATCCTCCAACAATTTGATTTGGTCTTCACAGCTTCCAAATCAAAGAAATCCCTCATCTTTGCCGAATTATTATCGGACCTTCCCAGAATCGACCCAGCAGAAGTAGTTGATGATCCATTTCCTGATGAATCTGTATACTTGGTCGATTCTTCGGACCGATGGTATGGAGACATTTTGGTCTACCTACAAACCCAACGCTTCCACCCAACTCTCACTTCCGACAACTGTCGTCATATCCGCCACCAAGAAAAGCACTACCTCGTGCTAAACGATACACTATATCGTCGTGGTGTTGATACTATTCTCCGACGTTGTCTCACTTTCGATGAGGCGGAACACATTTTGAATGAATTCCACGTGGGGGCATGCGGTGGTCATCTTACGGGCATAGCTACTGCCCAAAAAATCTTGCACGCAAGTTACTATTGGCCCACTTTGTTTAAAGATTGCATTGCAGTGGTCTAGAAGTGCCATCCATGTCAAATTTTCACAAAGAAAATGTGTGCTTATCCTACCCCCCTTCATCTGGTTATCTCCATTGGTCCTTTTGCTAAATGGGGAATTGACTTCGTCACCTGCAATCCCACTTCAGAAAATGGACACAACTACATCGTGGTTGCGGTCAACTATTTTACGCAATGGGTAGAAGCCATTCCCACTTTCAAGGCCGATGGCGAAACCGCCGCTCTCTTCCTGTTCAATCAGGTAATCTTTATGTTCGGCATACCCCTATCAATTGTCACAGATCATGGATCCCACTTTCAGAATCATATGATGACCGAATTAACATCCATGTTAGGTTTCCGTCAAGATCAAACTACGTCTTATTATCCTCAAGCTAATGGTCAAGTTGAAGCCGTAAATGGTGTCCTCAAAACCATGATTCATCGATTGGTCAGAAATCATAAAACCACATGGCATCGGAAGTTGTATTCTGCATTATGGGCATACCGAATGTCAGTCAAAACTGCCACAGGTTTCATGCCATTCCAACTTGCATTCGGCCTGGAGGTAGTACTTCCAATTGAGTGTGAAATTCCATCACTCAAACTCGCCGTTGAACTCCTACCTGGCACCACCGCCATAGAAGAGCGCTTTCTCTCACTCGATCATTCGGATGAAACTCGTCGAGATGCTACACTAGCACTCGAAGCTCACCAGCTCCGAGTCAAAGCTCAATATGACAAATCTGTCAAGCCTCGTTCTTTCCAAGAGGGTGATCTCATTCTCCTTTATGATCAGAAACATGACCTCTTGGGGGCATGAACACTCCAAACATTATGGCTTGGTCCTTACATCGTCACTAAATTCCTCTCAAAAGGGGCTTAGTAACTCCAGGACTATAATGGAATTCCACTTGCGGAGCCCCGCAACGAGCTCTATCTAAAGAAGTATTTTGCCTAGTTTCACACTAGGCATATGCTTTGTAATTTTATGTATATAAGTTTTTCATATTATTTTGATGTTTCTGGATATTTATTTATTTTTTATTTTTTATTTTTTTTGGTTTTCGAGGTGTTTTTCTCATGTATAATATTTTTCTTTCACACAGATGCCGTCACCCTATTTATCATATGTCGGATATGCGGACGGTGCTAGTCATCACACTAGACGCATTGCTTCACCTACTTAGGTTCTCTACACTCCTGAGTCAGACCTTCTTGGTTCTGGGGGAATATTCCTGGGTAGCGCCACCAATAATGTTGCCGAGTACATGTCAGTGATCCAACTCCTCACGGAAGCAACATCTCGTGACATCTCCAATTTAGTGGTCAGGTTAGATTCCCAACTCGTCATTATGCAGTTAAACAATCATTACTGTTTCCATCATCCAGTCTTGTTACATTATTTTTTAAGGGTGCGAATTTTAGAAATTCAATTTCAAACAATTACATTTGAGCACGTTCCTAGAGAATTTAATGCATTAGCCGATTCTTTGGATAACTATGTGTTAGATTGGAATTTTTCACATTACTATAAAAGATTTACTCATGAGTGTATATATTTTTATCCCATTGAAAATACATAAAAAAATAAAAAACACAAAATCACCAAAAAGTATGTATATATATATATATATATATATATATATATATATATATATATATATATATATATATATATATATATATATATATATATATATGTCGTGTCCAGTACAATAGTTACATTAGAAAATCTTCCAAAACTTGGGTGTTTTACAAAATTTGGCTATACTAAGCCATGCTCTGACACTAATACATCTGCTCCGCCAGCTAGGCTTGATGATCATGGTAGCATACAACTTCTCTATCTATCCTCCTCAGAGGCACCAGGTATCTCTCCAGTACACCTACGGTATGCTGCTACAAACGAACTGGAACCTCCCGCATAGGAAGGGGTGGTATTCCCATACTCAGACCCTCCAGGTTTCTTGAGAGTTCATGTAAAACTTGGGCATCATCATCCTCGGTGGCTTCCACATCCTCTGCTAGTGCGCCAGCCCCGGGTAGCTGCAGTCCTTGCCGTGCATAGCGAGGGGCCCCAACTGGCTGAACAGGTGCCATGTCTGTGTCAAGAAAACAAACGATTCATGTCAAAACATAATTTTCACCCTATTTCAACAAAAAAATTGCATAAACAATCAAAAGACAAAAAACAAATTACTTCTTTGAAATGCACTAATCATTTCCTTCTTACCATCGAGTCCCCACTAGGTACCAGGGGGCAGTACTAACTTCGAATCACCTATGAATTTCATCCTTGCATAGGGATAATCCTCAATCATAATAATCTGGGAGTTTAGCCAATCAAAAAATCCATCATCAAAACAGTGGCAGACGGGACCCTTTCCAGTCCGTGGAAGCAGGGATGCCCACCAAGCCTGCCTCGAATCGCGTGGGCCCAAAGGTGTTATAACGATCCTGGGCCTCATCAATGGTACTCGCTCCAGTAAGAAAGAGAAAATCATTGTACCGTACCCAAACTCTCTCTAGGTACGGGTCTTACATGCGGTAATCTTTGCTCGGACCCGATGGACAACTCCGTCACACCAGTCAAAAACCTGAGGCTGGATACAGTCCAAGGCTAGAAGCACCTAGGCCTTGGTGGCCACATGCTGACTCTTGGCACCTTCCAAGCGAACTATCATCCATAATATAGACCTCAATGGTCTCAAAGTCACCCGTGCGATCGGTACCCGGTTTCTCACAACCTGAGTGTCACATATGAAATGTGCATGAATTAGATCAGTAGTGGAACGTGGGTCAGCTTTGGACCCCGTCAAGTTGGGCCTTGGCCCACGACATGATAGGCCTATCAAAAAGTACACATCAGCCTTTTCGATTGAGAGCTCATTTCCCCAATCCAAAAGACATGTTGTCGTTCATCCCATTGTTGGATTAGCCACCGTAGGAGGTCCTCTTGACCCCTCATCAGTTCTAAGTGGGCATATTTTAGCAATCCGCATCTGTGGAGAGCCATCAAGCTTGCAGCATCCGTCATCTTCTCTCATTCTTCCCGTTAACGTTCTCTCTCTCGCCAGATACTCATGATTAACAACTGAATACCTGCAAATGCAACATTTTCAACCAATCAAAACTTGCCTGGACCACTTCAAAACTATGAAAAATGAGTTGCTAAAAAACACAGTTCGCCTAATGCTAGCCCTAGTGTGAAATAGAGCACGCTAACGCATTATACCTTCACGGGTTATGCGTTTAACATGGCTATAACACTACTGGCCCGCGTTAGGCGCAAAAAACTTTTAGGGCCTCACAATTTTCTCATTTTGAACCAACAAAAAGTAACAAAAAGACAATTAAATGAGAGCAGGAGGTTCTAGCTCTTACCTGGATCTCGCGGGAAGGAAAACCGTTGCCCAGATTGACTGTAATTGTCAGCTGAAGATTTCACCCCTTTTCACCCCAGAGCTCCTTCACAGCACTCAAAACAGTGAAAATGAAGGTCTTCCGACCTTCTTATAGCCAATTCTGGGGCATGACTCTCTTAAGCTAGTCGGAAAAAGTCGAGAATTCTTGTTGTGCATGTGTCGCAACTATTGAGATTTGGTATTGATGTTCTGATGAGTTATCAAGATTCATATGGAGACATACTCATGTCTACTCAAGCATTCTTTTTACGGTATTTTTCTTGCTCGTTAATCCGAAAAACCTTGAGTTTCCTTCTTCGGACTCATTAAACTTATACGAAGTTGATATCGAGCATTCTTTTTATGGTCTTTTTCTTGCTCGTTAATCTGAAAAACCTAGAGTTCTCTTCTTCATACTCGTTAAAACTATGAAGAAGCACTGAGCTTTCTTTTTAGGAACCTTTTTCTCGCTCATCAAACTGAAAAAACCCCGAGTTGACTTTGTTGGGCTCGTTAAACTACCACGACAAAGAGTAAAGAGCCATTCTTTTCCTCTTTTTCAAAGCTCTTTAAACCGAAAAAGTAACCGATTTTTCTCCGCGTGACTCGTTAAAATTTCATGGAGGGCACCAAGTTTTTCTTTGTTGGACTTATTAAAATTTCACAAAGAGTATTGAGTTTACTTCGTCTCCTTGTACTCATAAAAAAATGAGGTAGACATCCATCGAACATAGATTTCTAACTTTTATGGCTTCAATGGACTAAATCATGGAAAATGAACTATTTCGGGCTTACTATTCTCCCTTTGTCGTGCCCGGTTATCAAGACATGACAAAGGTACCCCAACGGAGTCGTCTTTTATGATATTTCTCAGACTCTCTAAACATGAAAAATTCACCGAGTTTACTCGTCTAGACTCGTTAAACCTAATCAGATGGGGCATGGAGTTGTCTTTTATGATATTTTTCAGACTCTCTAAATATGAAAAATTCACCAATTTTACTCATCTGGACTCGTTAAACTTAATCAGACGGGGAAAAATTTGGACAAAATGGATACTACCTCTGTTACATTTTAGAAAGGTCGATTTGGCAGCAAAATTCTTGAACATGGCACTTCCCAGAAAACTCTTTTGCAGTTAGCCGAACCCTACCATCTATGAGTATTAGCCTTCATCTCCCAGTGTCCCTAAACCGGTAAAATCCTAACACACTCTTTGGTGTTCATTAAGCCTCAGCTACCTAGTACCCTATTATAGTGCCTTCTATTGTTCAAGCAGATATCGCTATCTACTGCTCCTGTTATCAACCAAACCGCTCATTATGCCAGAAATTATTTGTCATCTGACATCCCCATTTACTCTTCATTATCTCAATCATAAACAAAATCAGTTGGTTTCCGTTTCTTGTTGACTAATGTAGGACGCCTCAGTGCCTACCTTTCAATAGATCTCTTCCTATCGAATTCAGCATCTTATCTAGGAATTTGATCCAGAAACCTATCAATACCCAGATACTTGCAGACATTAGTGGTAGGTAGTCTTGTGTTTGATTAGGAGTCTTCATCATTGGCTCCTAGTCGAATGATTCTATGAGTGTTTGACTTCAACTCATCTTATTCACACTCGCTAGATTGTACTGTGCATCTTAGGGACCATCATCATTATCGGTGGCCACCTTCACATCTGTTAACAGATTTCATTATCGACTGGTAATCAGATGATTTCTCACATGTTTGATGACAGCTCCTTCATTCACATGTTGAGGAATATGCAGTTTAAGTGAATCGGCAGTCAAGACCTTGGGGCAAAGGATACATCATTAAAGTCGTGTTCCCTTCCCCAAGTTGTGATATTGTTTATGGAGACAGCTTCTTCAGCCTGATCCTGTTATGAAAGACACTCCCACATTGTGCTTATCGGTGGACAGATTCTTCATATCTCTATTCTATAGAAATCATGTTTTTTAAGCTACTGAGCATGGGAATGCCCGACTCAAGGCAGATACTATATTTTTTGACATATGTTGTTGTTTCAGGTTTTCCTCAATCTTTCAATCTCTTTATCTCTACTACACACATTGTAAATTATTTCGGCCATCATCTTTGTCTTTGACCTCACACTTTAGGGGGCATCTGTTACAGGTCAAAATACCTCCTCATTAGCTTAGAGGAGAAGATAAATATGGAAGGAATACAAAGACCTAAATTAAACCTATTTCTTCCAGGGTAACGACTCTCTATAACAACACAAGAGCATTATAACACAGCTGATCAATGAATAGGCCACGTTAGTGGCTAGGGTAACGCTCTATTTAAACTAGAGGGAAGCCTTACCCGTGTTTTAAGTTTGAAACGAGAAAAACCCACGGAGAATGATTTGAATCTCCATCTTTTTCTCATAAGAGAGTCAGTACAAAAAGGAAATTGCAAAGCACTAATCTCTTATTGGGCCTTGCCATAAACAACTGAACTCTCAAAGAAGGAAAAATCATGGAGGTTGGAGAAACATCTCGGTTTTTTCTATTCAAAACTGGTGGAAAGAGAAGGGCAATGATTGCTTTATCCATCTCCTATAAAATGGAGTTGAAGGCTCTTGGTTCAAGGTCGAAGGACTGTCAAAGTTTTTTGAATACTTGTGAAATAGAGATCATTGTTGTAGTGTGAAGGTCAAAGGTCAAAGAGGTTCATTGAGAACTTGTTGATCAAGACATCACCACTTTGAGAGATAAAGAGATTGGAAGGCTGAGGAGGGCTTGGTAAAACTGACGGTTGTAATCCTCCCTTTTATAAATCAATAGAGTTGTATCTGTTTTGTCCATTCTATGTGTTGATATTGTTATTATTATTTAATCACTTATATAGCATGAGATGAATGGCTTAGATGTGCATAGTTTAAATGTTTATTATATATTGGCTTAATTGATAGGAAATGTATGTTATGTTAGAAATTACACAGGTTCTTTAATTGATTGCAGGGCCAAGATTTGGAGCTGGTGAAGGAGAACCTCTGCTTCGCTGCCTAGTGCTCTCCAAGGGAATCCAAGATCATTAAATAGGTAATCTTCTATCTTATTCTATCAAATGGTTTAAGTTAATATGAACATTTATATGCCATCTTTGTGAACTATACAACTAATCTTACTATCTGCCTCGAGCACCGGAAAGCCTTGAGAGGGATATATGATAACCAAAAACCCAAGAATTTTACCCTACAGCAATGGGAAGCCCATGATTTCCAAATTACATCTCTCTTCTTCATCTGAGAGGAGCCATTTGGAGAGCTTGAGTTTTTGGAGGAGGCACTTCATGGTTTATTTGTTTGATAGGGTAGCTTGGGCCACTCTTGGAGGTCATGAAATTTCAGCCCAATATCAGCAGCAGCCCCATACTTATCATAAGTGGAGAGAGAAACCACTTGGTTGGGAGGATCCAATCTCCCCATGCAGCCCCAACACATTGCATGAACTGTTGAGGATCTTTTTGAGCTAACTAGATTGGCTCATTTCATTTGGATGATAGCATGGGTGTGGGAGTCACTCATTGGGAATAATATTTCCCATGTTCATCGTCACTCCTATCTTAAGGAGGCCATTGGATAGCAGGGATGGTTCCACCTACATCTTCCACCTTTCTATGATGTGAGCCATATGGTTTTGCATACTTGGGAGGAAACATTGGAGGAAATATTTGTAGCAGATCCTGTTGAGCAGTGGTAGAGACTTTTGATGAGGAGGCCACAAGAAGAGGATGGGAAGATTTTTCTCTCCTTATACATTTTCTTGAGGACAAGGAACATTTTGGAGGGGAGGACTATAATATTCCAAATTTTTAGCCTTCAAGCTAAATGGAATATTAGAGTTGTTTCATCACTAGGTAGGTGAATAAATGGGTATGGAGGCCATCAGCTAGGGAGATTTCTGAGCACATTTCATATCTTGGCAGCAGGAAAAAGTGTTTTTTATCTCCTACAATGTAGTCCCTTGTAGGAACTACATCATTTTGCGCAGAGTTGTTGCAGTATGGTTAAAACCCTTGTTTTTGAGCTAGTTTCCTAGGGAAAGGGCCAACCCTTCTCCTGGAAAGCTAAAGGAAGGGATCCTCACCCGTATTTTTTATTTTTCAGCTATATTTCTATAATTTTGCAGTAATACTGCATTTCCTGAGCTAAATATTCAGATCTTCTCTTTCTTGTACATGTGTTTCATGAAACCCTTGTCGGGTTGGCTTTATAATACAATAAGGAGGTCAGACCTTTGTTTTCTTGGCATATTATTCCATTGAGATCCAAATCCATGTTATTTTATCATTATACTATATAAACCATCATAAAATAATGTTGTACATGCTTCAGTCCTTTTCTGCATAACACAAGTCATGGGATTTGGCTATTTTTGAGCTGATAGGAAGCCGAGAGGTCTGTTTAACATATCAAAAGGGATTTATTTCTGATCCCCTTTTGTATGTGAGGGCCTAAAATCATATTCTAAGGGAAACAAGCATTATTTCACCCATTAAAGAAGCAGATCTTCAAGAATAACATTTTCAGGGTCTAATTTCTTCATTTTTCCCACTTGGGAATGTGTAGACATTCCTCTTTTGCTATTGTTTCACTCATTTGAGGGCTATTTTTTTTTAAACACGTCATATGATTCTATTTTCTAGATCTCCAACTTAAGAATATCTTAAGATATTCTTATTGTTGTAGAAAATCCCGATTTTGGGATATTACATTATTTGCTACATTTATGATCAATAAGATGGATTTATATTGGTATCATGATTTCATGTGTTAAATACTTGTTGTTGATTTCATTTTTTGAGCTATATTGCTACTATTTCCATTTTGGAATATTACAGTGGTATCAGAGCATTATCTTGGCTTAGCCTGTGCATTCAGCCAATATGTCACCATGAGGAGAAGCTTTTCACAAGAAAAGGAGATGTACAGAAAAATAAAAAGAAAAAGAAAAAGAAGACTCCATTATTTTGAGGAAGAGAGGACGAGGAGATCTCAAAGCTTCTCTTTCAAACTATGAAGAGAATTAAGGGAGATCTCAAGAAGATGAGAAGGGAGAGAGAATCTCCAAAGAAGTTTGGATCTAAAGAAAACTCTATATTTTCACATGATGAGTGTGAGCATGCAGCCACACACTATGATTCACAGTGCAGTCAAATTCATAGATCTACTATGATGGAGATGGTAGAAGAAGAAATGCCTAGGAGGGAAGCTCTTAGTGATTATTTGCAAGAATATGAATCTCAAACTAAGAGGTTCAGAGGTCATATCACCTTTCAAGAGTTTTGCAAGATCAATATTCTTGCAAATAATATATCAATATTATTTGCAAGATCAATAATCAAGAATATTATTGATTATTAATATTAGTGATAATAATCAAGAATATTTGCAAGTTCAATATTCTTGCAAATAATCAAGAATAATAATATAACACATACCCAACATTCTCCCACTTGTTGTTTTATTTCTGCAAGGGGCCACAGGAGAGCTTATTCATTGGCCCAATTCTTCAACACCCATTTTTTATATACACCAAGAGAACTTATGAGTGCTCACAGACTTCGTCAATGCATCTGCAACACAATCTCTGCAACCAAACTACCTCCTTGCTTGAATGAGTGGCTGCCATGTATTCTGCCTCTGTAGTTGAAAGAGCCACTATAGATTGTCTTTTACTGATCCAACTGATTTCTCATCCAAATAGGCTAAACACATACCCACTTGTAGATCTTCTTTGGTCCAAATCTCCAGCCCAGTCTACATCAACAAAACCATGAATGTCCAGCATTCTTTCCAATCCTGGTCTTCCCTGGTAGCACAAGCCATAATCACTAGTGCCACGTAAATATCTGAAAACCCTCTTCACTGCTGTCCAATGCTCCTTCCCTGGGTTTCACATAAACCTGCTCAATATTCCCACTGCATGTGCAATGTCTGGTCTAGTAAAAACCATTGCATACATCAGGCTACCCAGTGCACTTGCATATGGAACATGGGACATATCCTCCTCTTCTTCTTGTGTCTTGGGACATTGCTCAGAAGAAAGCTTTACACCTATAGGAATAGGAAAATTCATCGGTTTACTATCATTCATATTTAACCTCTACAATATAGTCTTGACATACTTCCTCTGGTTTAACCAGAGCTTCCTCTTTTCCCTATCTCTCTTAATTTCCATGCCCAAAATATAGTTTGCAACAGCAAGATCCTTCATGTCGAATCTGGAGAACAGTTGGGTCTTCAAATCTTGGATAATTTCTTTGTCATTTCCAATCAACAACATATCATCCACATACAAGAACAAATAAATAACATGGTCACCAATTAATTTAAAGTACACATAGTGATCCTCTTCTTAAGTCAGAAGCCAAGTCCTGCTCTCTAGTCTCAAAATTTGATACATCTGCAGTGATTGTTATAACCCATAAAGACTTCTTCAACACCTTTATGCAGGTTCTTTTTCTACCTTCACCATGGCAGGTTGCTTCAGCAGATCTCTCTTAGATCCCCTTGAAGAAATTTTGTCATTCACACATCCATATACATTCTCTCAAATCAAATGCGAAGCAATAGATAAAAATAATCTAAGCAAGTAGCTTAAGAGACCAGGAGAAAAAATATTACCAAAATCAATTCCCGGAACTTTGGAATAGCCTTTTTCTACCAACCAAGCTTTTTATTTCTCCACCTTTCCTTCTACATTCATCTTCTTCTTAAACACCCATTTGCTCCCGATGGGATTCCTTCCAGTCAGAAACTCCACCAGATCCCATGCCTCATTTTTGTGCAAGGATGCCATTTCATCAACCATCGCCTCCTTCCAGAGTTTTTCATCCTCTGATTCTACTGCCTCCCTGACAGTTCTAGGATCATCATCAGTTATAGTTAAGGCAAAACCTGAATAGAAAGCAGATGGACTATACCTTTCTGGTTGCCTTCTTTCCCGAACTGATCTTCTCATAGCTGGAATTTGTGGATCTTCCTCTTCTGAATCTTCTTCTGTTGTAGAGTCTGATTCATACTCCTTTAGCTCAAACTCCATCTTCTCAGGTTCCTTTGGTATGACTTCATGTTTAACAACATCTTTCACTTCTCTAAACACCACATCTCGACTATACACAACCTTCCTTGTTTCCGGGTTCCAAAGCTTGTAACCTTTTAAACCATCCTTACACTCAATAAAGATGCACCTTTCAGATTTATTATCCAACTTGGTCCTTTTCTGCTTTGGAACATGTACATATGCATCACATCCAAATACCCTTATATATGAAAGAGAGGGTTTCTTACCAGTCCATACCTCTTGTGGAGTCTTAACCTCCAACACTGATGAAGGTGATCTGTTAACCAGATAGCATGCAGTCTTCACTACCTCTGCCTAGAATTCTTGTCCTAGCCGAGTAATAATGAGCATGCTTCTTGCCTTTTCCATCAGTGTTCTATTCATTCTTTCTGTAACTCTATTTTTCTGAGGTGTGTATGGAGTAGTCTTCTGCCGTGCTATACCACACTTCTTACAGAACTCATCAAATTCCTTCTTGCATAACTCCCCACCATTATCTGTCCTCAATGCCTTTATCTTATTTTCTATCTAGTTTTCCACCAAAGCCTTAAATTATTTAAATTCTTCAAAGACTTCAGATTTATTCCTCAATAATTATATCCATGTATTCCTTGAGAATTCATCTATGAATGAAACATAGTACACAAAATTTCCCAGTGATGGAACTGACACAGGTCCAAACACATCACTGTGCACAAGTTCTAATATCTTGTTTTCCCTCTTAGCAACAGAAGGAAAACTCACCCGATTTTGCTTCCCATATACACAATGTTCATAGAAATCAAAATTCAGAGAGCAATTAGACATACCTCTTCTATGCAGTATCTGAAGGCCCTTCTCTCCAATATGTCCAAGCCTTTGATGCCATAGCATGGTCTTTTATCCAGAGACAGCTAGGCTTTCAGCTCCACTTTCAGGAACCACAAAACTGTTACACCCATCAATAACAATGCTACCTTGTAGCTTGTATAGAGTTACAGTCTGAACTCCCCCATTAATACTAGTGCTCCCTGAACCATCTTGCAAGAATCTTTCTCGAACATTGTTTTTACACCTGCATCATCCATCTTGCTTACAGAAATCATATTTCTGGCCAATGGAGGAATATGAAAAACACCAGGAAGTGTTCTAATCCTTCCACCTTGCAGCTTCAGCTTGACCTTTCCACGTCTGACGATTCTGGCCTTCCTATCATCCCCTAGGAAGACATAACCACCATCGTATTTCTCATACTCGCTGAACCACTCCCTATGGGGAGTGAAGTGAAAGGATGCACCCGAGTCAATCAACCATCACTCATGATCTACATGTGTATTTGAAGAAGAAGCCAAATACACATCCCCACCTTCATCCGAGGTGGTTTTTGCCTCTGCAGAAGGAGCATCATTAGATCCTTTTCCTTTCTTAGGAGCTTTAGATCTGCAGTCCCTTTTGTAGTGTCCTTCCTTTCTGCATTTCCAACATACCTTTACAAACTTTCCATGAGATTAGATCTCCCTCTAGATTTGGATCTCCCACTCGAAACCTTATTCTTGTTTCTGTTTTGGGACCTTCTTCGTATAGATAAGGCATCTCCATCCTGGCCCTCCATATTCCTCCGTTTCATTTCCTCTGACAACAAGGCTGAGACAATGTCATCAAAATACAAGGTAGTTGTATTACTACCTATTGCAATAACCAGACTGTCCCACGAGTCTGGTAGAGAACACAACAAACTGATGCAGTTATCTTCATCTGAGATTTTAATATCAACAGATGGCAGCTAACTTACCACAGTATTGAAGGCGTTCAGATGCTCTGTCACTGAGTCTCCATCCTTCATCCTCAAGTTATACAGCTTTTTCCGCAGGAACAACTTATTCATCAGAGACTTAGATTGGTACAAAGTCGCAAGTTTTTCCCACAAATTCTTCGTCGTAGCTTCCCTAGATACATTCAACAATACTAAATCTGAGACACACAACCGTATTGTGCTCTTAGCCTTCCGATCCAGTTTCTTCCAGTCTTCATTTGACATTGTCGTTGGTTTAGTACCTGGATCTACCGCGATCCACTGATATTTATCCACCAGCAGATCCTCCATCTTGATCTTCCACAACTCAAAAATCTGACCATTAAATTTCTCGATCTCTATCTTTCCACCACTCACAATTTTCTTTCACCGCAAGAATCGATCTTGCAAAGCTCCCGCTAAACAGGGTCTACCTCAGGCCCGAGCAAAAAACCCCTCAGTAGCAAAGGTGTCCCCTTGGAGCCGAAACTGCTCTGATACCAAATGTAGGTTTTAACCCTAAACAGAAATTATCGACACATGAATATTATAAGAGAAAATAAACAATAGCGAGAGCATAAAACATAAAACAGATAAATACAGAGATTTTCCCCTGGATCCAAAATCAGGACGACCAGTTTGATTTTTCATTATATTCCTTTTAGTGTTACAACACATATATATACATGCCGAAGCATACATAAAACCCCAATCCATTAACCCTGGATTAGAACATAACCGTAGTTCCCTTGACTGAATCTATAAAAGTACCAGGGGCCAAAAACCATCATACCCCAAAACTATGTGCAAAACCATGCACAAAACCATGGGCACAGACCACCCACCGGAAATTAAGGACCAAAAAATTTTCGCTGGGCCACTGCCCCGAACCCTGACAGGGGGGGCTACCACCCCCCCCCCCGTTGCGCCCAGTGCAAAGGGGGGGCTATTTCCCCCCCCCCTCTTACCCCCCCACACGTGATTAGTCGTGGAAATAATATAAGACATACCCAACAAGGCTGGGCACAAAAGCGTTGTTATATCTAGAGAATTTCTAGCAACTCATGTAGAGTTAGATGGAGCACTTTCTCCAACAAGAGGAATTCTTGTATCACTGCAAGAGGTTCCTAAATATTTCATATGTCGAGGACAAGGCACAATCAATGAACAACATGATTGTGAAACCTTGCAGATGGAAGGAGAAGGTAGGGAGGATGACCAGCATTACATGATGAGGAGCACACACCCCTATCTATTTTAGAAGGTTGATGCACATAAGAGGCAGACTAATTTGCGCAGTGAGGGTAGGGACAAAGTTGCTAATCCATATGTGCAGTCTACTCTTGACATTGATGTCTAACCGCATGGAGGTATTCCACTGGGGAGACCACTAGATCAGGAGATGATGAGAGATGCTTCACATGGGGTTGCACCACTCTTATATCCCAGAGGGGTGGATACTTTGGAGGGGTCTATTACAGCACAGAGAGTATGGGGTAGATTCAATGAGGAGGGAGACATTCTCCCATTTTTAGTATTACCCACTCTCACTACATTATGCGTTGACATAAGTTGCTATAGTGATGGGGGATGGCACCACTATGGTGCAAGGGAGCTGCTCTATGGGTTTGGAGAAATAGAGGGTGCTTCCCTTGAGGAAGGAATCCTCCATACATTGGAGTAGATGGAGGCCACTCATGCTTACATTGGCCAAGGTCAGGAGGTTCTTTTTGGATGGTAGCTTCTCATGGGAGGCAAACTTCCAAAGGCCACCACTTCTATTTGAGCATGAGAAGCTGCATGATGAGAATGTTAGCACTTTGGAGGATGAATTTGGCATGGTGGATGTCAAAGGATAAGACAATAGCATGTGGGGAGCTTCACATTTCAGATCTTCAGCACTGTCTCTTAGGAGGGTTGATCCATATTGGAGGTCTCAAATTTTGGTAGAGTACTCCAAGGATCTTGGTGCATGCATGATTCTTGATGACCAAGAGGGAGATGATAGATACATGGTGGTTGATGAGGTCATCTATTCTTATGGCAGAGTCTTCTTGACTATATTTTTTGAGCTCAAGAGGAAGCTACTACATGTAGCACATGTGGACTTTCTTTCCATGCACTTTGATGCATTTCATTATTTGATGGAGGATTTCACTTGGGAGGGCATCCACTAGGATATATATCAGAATATGGAGAGATTCATAGCCTATATGGTGATGGAGAGGTTGTCACAGACACTTCCCTACTCATGGAGAGTGAGGGAGCGCTTTCATTTGAGCCATTTCAGCTCAATGATTGGAGTAGATAGTAGAGAAGGTACATTTGTGCATTATGATTTGTACCCCTTTACTTTTTATGGGAAGCATGTTGCACCAAGGAGGATTATTCCTTCTTATATATTATATTAGGATGTACTTGAGGCCAATTGCAGCATTGTGGTTGGTTATTCTGTTGGTGGTTTTTTGGGGAAGCCACATGATTCTTGGTGTGCACCATTGGCACCACATATTAATTTTATGATCCTATCTTGTAGGATGATTGTGGCATAAAACAAGTGGCTGAAAGGACACTTTTTATTATTTTTTTTGAGGTAGGTAGGGGATGCACTGCACTGGCTCCATATGTGGAACTATAATCCACCTCCCAGTTGTCATATGACAACTTTTTTTCATTTGTTTTTGCTTCCATATATTGATGGTGTTCTTATGTTTATGGGAAGCTCTGTTGGGAGAGTGGAACAAGAGTTGAAGGTGCCCATTGAAAGTATGATTCTCCATACCTTATATTTTGTATGTTTTAGGAGAAACAATGGAAAAACCATGATTGCCACACTTAATCTCTTGTCTTCATGTGGGAGGAGCCATTTGGAGAACTTGAGTTCTTGGAGGGGGCACTTCATGGATGTTTTTTTTCGTGGGGTAACTTGGGCCATTCTTGGAGGCCATGACATTTCAGCCCAAGATCATAAACATCCCCATACTTACGATAAATGGAAAAATAAACAACTTGGGTGGAAAAATATAATCTCTCCATGCAGCCCCAATACATTGCATAAATCGAGGGTTGAGGATTTCTTTGATGAGATACCTAGGATGGTTCATTTCATTTGGATGATAGAATGGGTATGGGAGTCTCTCATTGGGGATGAGGTTCCCCATGTTTTTCATCGCTCATACCTTGAGGAGGCCATTAGACAACAAGAAGGTTTCCACTTACACCTTCCACCTTTTCATTATGTGAGCCAATTGGTTTTGCATACTTGGGAGGAGCCATTGGAGGGAAAATTTATTGCAGATTATCTTGAGCAGTGGTGGGGACTATTGATGAGGAGGCCACAAGAGGAGGAGGGGATGAATTTTTCTCTCCCTTTACAATTTATTGAGTACAAGCAACATTTTGCAGGGGAGGACTGTAATATTCCAAAAAATTAGCCTTCAGCTAAATGGAATATTATAGTTTGTTTTATCACTAGGTAGGTGAATAAGTGGGAGGGGAGGCCCATAAGTCTCCTTAGCAGCAACAAAAACAATTCAAGTGTGAAAGGAGACCCTTTTAGCAGCTAAATAAAGCACCTCCAAGTGTGAACAGGGGTTGGATCATGTTTATTCAGTCAACTTTGACCAAGTCAACAACGCTATTATGGAGGAGTAGAGATTAAATGAGGAATAACCATAGTTTTGGAGGGAGGTTGATTTCATGAAGAAAATGACATAATTGAGTGGGGCCAAGGGAAAGGAAGCTCATAATATATATAAGGAAGATGATGACATCCATATGAGGTTATGTTTTGTAATATTATTCTGTATATGGTTTGTTTAGACTATTTTCATTCTTCAGCTGTTTAGTTGAGATTGTTGTGTTGTTTAGCACCTGGTGTTCCTAAGCGGGAATCCTACCTCTTCCCTTGAGAGGCCTCTTGGGAGATAATTTCATTCATTTCCACATTTAGGTTTTTAGGCCAAGCTATATCTTTCTTCATCAGTGCAGTTTTTGCAGGTTATTGTGATGTGTTGTAAGATGCAGCAGTGGAGGATTAGATCAGGTGTCTTCAGAGCTAGTTTTTTATTGGAGGAAGGTTTCCATCCATTGGGAGGCCTATAAAGAAGCCCATTGGGCCTATTTAACTAATTTGGCACTAGGCCAAGAAGTATTCATCCTCTGCAGCGCAGTTTCAGTCTAGATCTGCATTATTTTAGGGAGGAGTTGCAGGGGTAGTTGTAGTGGTGGTTTTGGGAGGAGATTTCTTCAGTGGAGGAGCCATTCTTTCATCCAGAGGATCTATTGGAGAAGAGATGTATATTTATACATCAGCTTCAGCCATATCTTCTCATTTCTATTGTTACAGCATATCTTCAGCCCTAGGGCTGCAGCTTACATTGGCACATTGTGTGCATTTTTCGGAAACCCTTTTGGGTTGTCTTGGAAAGCTGATTTAGTGCCCAGATCTGTATGTTTAGATTCTATTAGGGCCTATATCAGTATTTTTCTATCATTTTATCATATCCAATTATATTTATCCATAATATGACTGTGTTGTAGCAATTCTCTGGCATTTTTTGTTTTAGCAACATCTCACTTTTCATAGTGGTTTATGTATTGGAGGCTTGTGTGATGACATTCTATGTTTAGTGCCTCATTTATTTGTAATGATTTTCTGCATTTATGATCAATAACATGGCTTTATATTGGTCTCATGATTTCATGTGTTAAATATTTGTTGCTGCTTTCATTTTGTGAGCTATATTACCGCTATTTACATTTTGGAATATTACATTCATTATCTGCATTCCTCTCTTGTAGAAGGGTTCCTTTCCTAAGGAAAATTTAAATATACCTGTAGTGTGGTACTCCATGTAATATTCCAAAATGGAAATAGTAGAAATACAAGACATAATAATGTAAAACACAACAAATATGAACATATCATAAGAGGGATCAATATTCAACCATCATTTTATTCAAATATCAGGAAAGATATACAAAAATATCTTGAGGGCCAAGCCACTCAAGCAATAAGATGAAGCCTCCAATGATCATATCAATAAGCACATGAGTTATTGCTACTGTATAGAATACCGGGAAGCAATGACAGCACTATCTATATCACTGTAGCTGCTGTTGTAGTCATACATAAATGTAATATGGATGATATATAATGTTATCACAAAATTGAACCTGATAGGCTGCTTAATTAGTAAACTTCATGTAGCTATTTCAAACCTAATCTTTTACTGAGGCTTAGCCTCCTCAGTCTGATAGGGCTCTCTCAAGGGTTAATGATTTGGATACAAATATAGATGGCTAAATCTATTTAGGTAATAGACAGATAAATGATATATGTAGGTTGAGAATCACATTAGCATGTATACATTGGGCTTATGGATTCAAACCAATTTAGTCATCCAATAAATCTACTTAACATGGAAGTTGAGGCATATCAAAATTTTAGTCATAAGGTACACACACATGAAACTGTAAAAACACAGTCAGTTCACTTATATAGGAAGTCAGAGCATCAAATAGATGAATTTTGAGTAATATAGATGAAAACCACTACAAATGAAACATATAAGAGATGAAAATAGAATAGGAGACATTAAAACTCCTTCTGAATCTCAAGTTGGTCAAGTATAAAATCTCTGTATTAGCTTAAAACTAGTCAATTCACAACAAGCCCAGTTTTGCCAAAAAAGTCCAAAACTTTACTAATTCGACCTCTTGGCCTTTAATAGACCTCTTACAACATGAGATGATCTTCCTCTAGGCTAGATCCATCGAATTTTTAACTATTGACACCTTTCATAACCATAAGACATGGAATTTATTAAAAAAAGACACCTAGTCTACTAAACAGTCCTATTACACATAGGACTCAAACTCCTTATCATTATCTATAAAAAATTTATCTAATTTAAATTACATAATTTTCCAATTGTATCATCACATTGTAAAATTTGTATGATGGGCTTCAGCTCTTCATTGCCACTTTTTTTTACCTCCACAAAAGCAGGAAACAATACCCTATTTTTTAGGCATAAAATCCTTTGCATTCTTTGAACATCTTGACCATCAATTAAACTTCATTTCGTGGTCCTTAGATGTTGGATATTATCTTAACATGTCGTATCACTTATCCCTAGCCTCCAGTTGTCCAAAATCGTTTCCAAAACTATTCAAAAGAGTTGTAATGTACTACACTATGAAAACTCAGCAGTTTCATAGCACCTTTGTAACACTGCCATTTTAAGTCTTAATTCTCCAAAAAATGAATTCTTTCCACTTGAATAATTTCAATTACCCTTTCATACATCTCCCATATTATTTTTAATCCTTGATTCATTCTTAAACCCTTCAAAAAATGATCAAAATGAGCAAGAAAAGCCACTACAGTAGTTTCGTAGCGTTTTTCTGCTTTTTTACACTGAATGTGCTATGAAACTTCTGAGTATGCAGTTTTGTCAGAAAAATTCAAAGTTTCAACTGAATTTATGCCAAAAAATACAAATATACCTATCTCCATCATTTAAAAAACCATATCAACTATAAAAACATAGTCATTCTAGCTTCCTTGAGGCATTTCTTGCAGATTTCTCCTGTTTTTTTTCCCTAAAAAATAGGTCTTGGGACAGAGCCTATATCTCCTCATCCATTATGTAGTTTAAGAAAATCCAGGAGGTTTTTTTAGGGCATTATGTCTTGAATAAATAACTCTCTTGGATTTTTGAAACACATTTCTTGCTATCCAAAGACTGCCTTTGAAAAACATGTGTAAAACAGGAAAACTCTATTTTCTGAAAATAGGGCTTCAAATAAAGCCTTGTATCTCCCAACGGATGACACATGTGAGAAACGTGAGAGAGGTTACGGTTATTTGATATGTGTTTGAAAATAACCTCTCTCAGTTCCTTAAAATACCTTTTGTTTGCTCAGAAACCTCCTTTGAAGTTGACTGCTCAAAACCAGAAAACAAAGTTTTTGCTTCATAACTTTCAGCAGTTTCATAGCACTTTCTACCTTTTTTACACTGGATGCACTACGAAAATAGGGATTCTTGGCTTATTAGGCAGTTTTAGCACAAAAATTTTAGGAAATGAAATACAAATGGAAAATGATGAATGTTTGACATGAAAGAACTTTAAAGAAGGCTTTATTTGAACCTTACGATGAGCTTTAAACTATAAAAATCTAAAAACTACCCTTGATCAAACCTAAATTTACTTCTAAACCCAATTTTGAACCATGCAAATTTTTAACCTTGTCACAGTGATGTGCTAAAATTTTTGGGTGGTAACAGATACAAAATCAATGCCTAGAAAAGAAGATATGGGCTCTAATACGTGATTTCTAGCCAACCCAAAAAAGATTGCTAGAAATACCAACAAAAATATACAATGTGAAAAATAACCCTAGGGTTGATGTGTCACTGCAAACTGGAACTGAATAGAATGAGGCTATGACAGATCTGAAATGACAATTTCCTCCTCCAATGGTATTTCTCAATAGAAGGTTGATCCCTCTATTCATAAATAGACCCTCCAGATGAGCTCAATGAACCCTCTTAGCAACTTCCTCTAAAAATAATGCATATTTGGACTGAAAAAACGTTGTGAGGGATGGTAGATTGTTGGCCTGATGAAAAAAATATATAAATATGCCCAGGAGCCCCCCTTGTTGATCCTCGAATGGATAGGCTACCTCTCCACTGGAAAACAAGCCCAGAATTGGCTCTATGTGATCCTCTTTTCTTGTACCCTGCAACACAACCCAGCTCTAAACATAAAATGTGTTGTAGCTTAATGAGGTAGCTTGGCTAGAATGTCAAAATGAGGAAATGCAGCCCAATGAACCTCTCCTTCCCTAAGGATGAGGTATGGATTCCTGATCAGGAACACCCTTGTGCTAAATAGCATAACAAACCCCGCTAAACAGCTAAAGGATGCAAAGTCTAAACAGACCAATATCAAATAATAATGTCAAACATGAATAACAATGGTTGCCATCCCCTCAATATATAGTGTGTGAGCCTTCTCACATTTGGTCCCATCCACAAATTCCACCAAACTCATGCAAGTTATCCTCCACTAAAACTGCGATGTCTTATCATAAATGCTGTTCCTGCATGACAACATTGTTGATTTGGTCAAAGTTGACCTATTCAACATGTATCCCCTCTAATTCACACCCAAAGGTGCTTAATCTAGCTGCTTATTCTTCCTCCTTTCACATTAGGAGTGTCATTATTCCTTCCAAGGACATTTATGGGCCTCCCCACCCACTCATTCACCTACCTAGTTATAAAATAGACTATAATATTCCATTTAGTTGAAGGCTAAATTTTTGGAATATTATAGTCCCCCCCTCCAAAATGCTGCTTTTCCTCAAGCAACTGTAAATGTGGAGAAAAATTCATCCCCTCCTCCTCTTGTGGCCTCCTCATCAATAGTCCCCACCACTGCTCAAAATAATCTGCAATAAATCTACCCTCCAATGGTTCCTCCCAAGTATGCAACCCCACATGGCTCCCATCATGAGAAAGTGGAAGGTGTAAGTGGAAACCTTCTTGTTTTCCAATGGCCTCCTCAAGGTAGGAGTGATGTCAAACATAGGGGATCTCATTCCCAATGAGAGAATCCCATACCCATGCTATCATCGAAATGAAATGAACCATTCTAGGTATCTCATCAAAGAAATCCTCAACCCCCGGTTCATGCAATGTATTCGGGTTGCATGGAGAGATTAGATTTTTCCACTCCTGTTGTTTTTCTCTCCATTTATGATATGTTTGGGGATGCTACTGATCTTGGGCTGAAATATTATGGTCTTCAAGAATGACCCAAGTTACCTGTTACACTGAAAACTGTCACCTGGACATTTTGCTGACTGTATGAGCTCAGTAACACTCATACATGCCTCCTTTGCAAGTCTTACAACCTTTGTTCCTCATTCCATGCCTTGAAACTGGAGAAAAAACCCTAAAAAGCTCAAAAAACCTTGGGTACGCAGGTAACATGAAGCCTGCATGCGTTTTTAGCTAGGGTACGCAGGTAATGAGAAGAGAAACTGCGTTCTAGAACGCATTTTTCCAGTGTTATAGATGCGGTACCCCTGTAAAGTTAAAAAAGCGCGGAATTAAACTGAAAAAGTTGATTTTTGGTCAATTCTAGAAGGTTCTGGATGAGATTTTTTGGGGATGAGTACGCTTTGGTAAGGTGTATCTATCCCACACCTTAAGGAACTAATCCCTTGATGTGAGGAGCCTATCCCTTTGAAAGAGGGTTCTATCCCTTTAAAGGTGGAATCCTAACCTCCTCATCTGCTCTATAAAAGGAGACGTGCATTATGCACAGGGTTAAGTCAAAAGTGAAGTTTTTGGAAGAATATTTTTATTGAAGTCTTTGATGAGATTTGATTTCTTCTGTTGAGAGCTTTTGAGAGGAAAGATCACATACCTCTTTATGCTCCTGGAGGAAGAGTGCAAGACTTATAAAAGTAGAGGAGACTCCTGCTTCGGACCCCGGGAAGGCCTTTCGAACATCAAGGCTAAGGTTGTAAGGTTCTTCTGTATATTTTTAAGATTAATACAATGAAGTTCTGTTTTTCTCAATAAATTTTCGTTCGATTGTTTATTTCAATAAGTTGTCGTTTGATCGTTTATTTCATAGATTCCTTGATCACTATGATAGATATGTTTTATGATTATTTGTTATACAGGTGCTATTGATATTTTTCTTGTTTGTGATTAGGAGGATCAACGAGAAAGATGAAACTTTCTTGTGACAAAAGGTCCACTTGTTACAAGAAGGATTATTGATGCGACGAGCTTCACTACGACCGCAAATAGCATTTGGATCTAAGGAGTAGGATGGAGCACCTTCCTTGTTCCTTAGCATTTAATTGTAAAACGAATATATCTGAGAAAGACAACTTAGTTGTTCGTTTGTTGCTGAATTGTATGACACTAGGGAGATCGGTCTTGTCCGCAAGAACGATTTATCCGGCCAACAAATTGGCGACTCCGCTGGGGAAAGAACTTGTTGTTTTTGGTCCTCTTTTATTTTGATTTGAGGAAAAGTTTTTCCTGGTTTTTGATTAATGGATATCTGCCTGGGTAGCTTAGGTTTTCTCTGTTTTTGAAAGTTTTGAAATCTTTTATGTTTTTCTTGAAGTTTCGAGTTGCCTTGTCAACTACAGTGCGGGCATCTCGCATTTTCCTTAAATGCAAACGATGGGACACACATATTTATGCAGAACTGAGATTTTGTTAAAACCACACAGAAAAACTTGAATTTCTTCTTTTGGTTAGTTTGTTGATTTGGGAATGCAGCATCTGCAGATATATTTTGCATCAAAAAATCTCTTGTTTCTGAATTTCTTTCAGCAATTCTTCATCTCATCAATCTCCATTAAGTTTTTGGGTGTTTTGAGTCTCTTTTTTGAGAAATTCTTAATTTGATTTCCTTTGGTCATTAATTGAAGGTTTGTCTCAGTCTTTTCACAATTTTGCATCTTTTTGCTTTTGTTTTTGCAAAAAGATGCAAAATTGTGTATGAGTGTTAATCGCCTTTGAGTGTTTTTTGATCTTTGGAACTCTCACCCGATTCTCTTGACTTCCACTTGATTGGTTCTTAGATTACACTAGAATCATCTTGTGTTTGAGAATTCTCTTGCATAGATCACATTTGCATAATTAGAATTCTCACTTTCAGAATATAAATGAAAAATGTGCATAGATTACATTTGCATGCTTTTCAAGTGAATTGTGCATAGATGACAACTGCATAGTTTACATTCTGAAAAATCAATCATAGATTTAGATCAGTTTTCTTTGATTTGAATTTAGATGTTTTTATGCTTGTTTAAAAAAAAAAAAAAAACACAAAAATAAAAAAAATTGTTTTGGGATTGATTTGCATTAGTTTTTCTTGATGAAATTAGTGCATTAGAGAATTTGTTATATTTTCTCTTATTTATCAATCTTTGCATTGTTGGAAGTGAATGGAAATTCTCTCCTTTCTTTAGTTAGGATTCATCGAATTGAAAAGATTACATTATCATATTCGATTGCATTCAGTTTTGGGTTGGGTCATAACACCATTGGTTTCATATCCATTTATCCTTTTGAGTAATAACAGCCTTAATAACACAGCGCTTAATTAAAATTCATCTAGTAATTTTTACATTTTTAGGGCTCTTTCCACCAACATAGCTTAGGCTAGTGTCTTGGAATAGGTTTTAGTTAACTCTCCAAGACAGTAAAACAAACAAGTAGTCGATCTTGCGGTAGGAAAAATTCCAATTGTTGCATGTATGCTCTGGGAAGCTCCTCCTAAAGGAGTCAAGCACAAGATCATATCTGAACCAGTGAGGTAATCAATCCTTCCTCATTGGGAACGATAGAAGATATACACGTATTAAAAACGGTAAACCTTGGATAGACCATTGTCGAGGAGCCTGGGGTCACTTGTCGGTAAACCTTGGATTATGTCAAGGAGCCTTCAAGGGGATTGAGCTTTGTTACTCTGCCCTTGCGTGTGTATCGGATCGTAGACTGTTCCCCCAGGTATATTTGTTTCTGTTGGTAACCTTAGTGGCCATAATCTATAGGGTTCTTTCCTAAGGGGACGGTGGAGGGAAGATCCCACTGTACCTGGAGCAGACGTCGACTAGACTCACTTTGACTCTCTGGGGGGTTATCTTCACTCGAGATGGTTTTGTGAAGAAACTTGTGCCAGTCTGTTTCATTAAGCAGGTTGTTGGGGTAACTGTTCCAACCGCCCTTTCTGTATTAAATTCTACGATGTTGGATTTCATCACCAACTAGTGTTTTTAGTACGGGAAGTTACAGTTTGTGTGTGGTTTGACTCCTAGATTTGATAGCGCGTGTTAATTTGTTTGTTTTTACTTTTTGAGACCATAGGTGTGAATTGTGAATTTTAATTGTTAGGTGTAAATTGTTAATTGTTAATTTTAGTTTTAATTTGTTAATAAAATTCACTGAAGTTGAATATAATGGCAACTGTTCCAGAATTTATCAACCAAGGAACCCCTCTTAACGAGAATCCTAGTACTTTTCCTTGCTTTGGAAATGTTGGTCCTCCTTATATGGCTACATTTTCATTACCTGGATTTACAATAGGTTTACCGATATGGTTATTTTCAACTTCGTTGGCCCCGAATACTCCATTTGTTCCACCTCAACCGGATGTTTCACAGAGTTCACCATCTCAACATCACCAACTTTTTGTTGACCCTTCACCTTCTTCGCCTAATATTTCTTCCTCCATTTCTTCCTCTTCGCTTGGTAAAAACCTTGACGCTAGCAACCAGGTGGTTAAGAAGAAGAAGAAAGAGAAGAAGAAGAAGAAGAAGAAGCAAGGTAAGAAAGAAGTCAACCAACCAACCATGGCTGTAAGTGTTAGTTGTGTTGAGGAAACCTCCAACATGCATCGTAAACCAAAATACCCTTGCAGACTTTGTAAGGGTGACCACTTCCTTATCAATTGTCCTGGTATTCCAAAGGTCTTGGAAGTATGGTCAGAAAAATCTCATCAACTTTCCGTTGATCCATCAACCAGTGATAGTCAGGTTCCTGGGAAAAAGGGTAAAGTTAGGTTTCCTTGTAAGTTATGCAAAGGGAGTCATCAAACTCACATTTGCCCTCACATGGATGAAGCCTCAAAATTGTTGGAAAACCTTACTGTTCCACAGCAAGAATTTCCAACTGGTTACCATAAACTTTCTCCCAACCTACCGTCAAGTGACGGAGTGATTGATCTAGTTTCAAGTACAGTCGATCTCACTCTTCCATTGGAGAGTGAAACTCACATCACTCAGGTTGATGATCCATTAGTTGATCAAGTGGTCGATTCGATTTCACATTCGGTCGATCCCATTCTCCCTATGGAGAGTGAACTTCATACTGCTCAGGTTCTTCTTGTTACATCAGATTCTTCTACGCCGGGGGGCATTTCACCTGTTTCTACAGAACCCCCTCCAAGTACTGAGGTCTTTTCCTTTGATTGGAATAGACTGACAGAACCTCGTCTTCCTTCATCCATCCCTTTCCAAATCATTGTGAAGTTTGGTGGTAGGGACATACACCGCACACAGGTAGATGAAGGTGCTTCTGTTAGTATTTTATCCTCAACTGCTTGGAAAGCTTTGGGTTCCCCTCAGCTTGTGCCTATTACGCAGAATCTGAAAGCTTTTAATAGAACCATTAGTGAACCTTTAGGGATCCTTCCTAAGTTCTCTATTACTTTGGAAGGTAAAACTGTCTGTATTGATCTTATGGTAGTTCGAGGTCCCTTGGATTTCAATTTACTCCTTGGGCGAGACTATGTCTATGCAATGAACGCTGTCGTATCGACACTCTTTCGCGTGATGTCTTTCCCTCACAATGGCAATATTGTGACTGTAGACCAACTTTCATTCCCTAGTCTTGTTTCAACTACCAACAATCCGACACCCCTAAATGTTCCTGATTCTAAAGTGGTATCTTCCCCGCCACGGGTTAATTATGTGGCAACTAGTCCCATGTTTTCAGTTACCGATGGAAGTGAGCCTCTCACTGTAAGCTCGTCTTCTTTTGGTTTAGATCCGGTAATTGACATGGAAAACTCTATGGGATTATTTGAACGCGATGTTCTTATCCCTTTTGAGTCCCTTGACATGTATTCCTTCCAGAGAACTTTTCTTCCTTCTGATGAAGATCTCTTGGAAGCCATGATCAAGGTATGTCCATTGACATGTGTTTCTTTTAGTTGAAAGCCATGATCAGTGGGTGAGGAGAGTTCCTTGTACTGTGTCAACCTCGTTAAAAAATGAAACAGTGAGTGTGAGGATAGTTCCTTGTACTGTGTCAACCTCGTTAAAAAATGAAACAGTGAGTCTGAGGAGAGTTCCTTTTACTGTGTCAACCTCGTTAAAAAATGAAACAGTGAGTGTGAGGAAAGTTCCTTTTACTGTGTCAACCTCGTTAAAAAATGAATCAATGAGTGTGAGGAAAGTTCCTTGTACTGTGTCAACCTCGTTAAAAAATGAATCAGTGTGTGAGGAAAGTTCCTTGTACTGTGTCAACCTCGTTAAAAAATGAATCAGTGAGTCTGAGGAGAGTTCCTTTTACTGTGTCAACCTCGTTAAAAAATGAATCAGTCGGCAGTGAGGAGAGTTCTTTTCCTGTGTCAACCTCATTAAAAAATGAATCAGTAGATAGATTGTAGAGAGTAGAAGATAGATTAGAATCAGTAGGTAGATGAGGATAGTTCTTTTCCTGTGTCAACCTCGTTAAAAAATGAATCAGTTGGTCATGAGGATGGTTCCTGTTACTGAGTCAACCTCGTTAAAAAATGAATCAGGTATGAGGGCAGTTCTTTTCCTGTGTCAACCTCGTTAAAAAATGAATCAGTTGGTCAGAGGATAGTTCCTGTTACTGAGTCAACCTCATTAAAAAATGAATTAGGTATGAGGACAGTTCTTTTCCTGTGTCAACCTCATTAAAAAATGAATCAGTAGGTTATGTAGGTAGATTAGAAATAAGTAGTTAGCTGAGGATAGTTCCTTTTACTGTGTCAACCTCGTTAAAAAATGAAACATGTTGCCATGAGCATAGTTCTTTTCTTGTGTCGAGCTCGTTAAAAAATGAAACAAATCCTCCCCTAATTGAGTCGAGTCTTTGAATAGACCTCGTAAATGTTACGTCATATATTTAGGTTAGTTTTTAGGTCGGGTCTATCATATGATCTCGTAAATAAACCTTCATTCCATCCAGCTATTTATTACTAGTGTACTTAGTTGAATGAAATGAAGCTGGGGGGGGCATGCGCTCTAGCAGTTACGCTTAGGGGGCATCAAGCACAGTTTTCTCTTTGTTTCAAGCTTGTGTAAAAATGAAACTACTCTGAAGCATAGTTTTTCTCTGTTTCAAGCTTCCGTAAAAATGAAACCTATCTTGAGTCAATTTCGGTTATTTTCGAGACTCGTTAAACTCATGAAAATCCAGAGATTATTTTGCTATATTTCATTCTCGTAAAACACATGAAAATGCCGAGTTCTTTCCGTCTTTTCCTGCTCGTAAATTAAATTGAAAGTCGGCCACAGGAGTACATTTTTATCCCTTTTTCGAACTCGTTAAAACTTACGAAAAAGTGAAAACTTGAGTACTTTTTTATCCCTTTTTCGAACTCGTTAAAACTTACTGAAAAAGCGAAAACTTGGAGTCCTCTTTTAAGCCCTTTTAAGACTCTCTAAATATGAAAAGATTGCCGAGTACTTGACTATTCGAATTCGTTAAAGTAAATGAACAGTCGTCCTTTCAGTATAAGTTTACCCCTTTTACGGACTGAAATGGACTATTTACGAAAAAGGTATACGTTGACTAAATACGGTCAATAGAGTTCTCTCCCGCATTATTTTATCCTTTTTGGGGCTCGAGAGACTAAATTTACGAAGAACACCCATGGAGTTTTCTTAGTTTTCTTGACTCCTAAGCAGAAAAACAGAGTTATAGTATCTTGGACTCATTCAAACTTAGCAGTGGACTGTTTAATTTTCAACAGAGCAGACACTCCTTCTAGGGTTCGAATCTTAAACTAAGTTGGACTCATCCGAAGGATGAGCTTATAAACAAGCAAATGTTATCCTCCTCAAGCTTGTCAAAAATAAAGAGGTACTTGCCAGAAATGGTGGGGGAAAAGAGAGAAAAACAAACCTTTTTGTTATATTTTGATTTTTCGGAAAACCGTTAACTACTCTTGAACACGACACTTTTTGTCCACCTGGGTTGGGAAATCCTTTGCCTAACAGTTAATCAAACCATTGAAAGTCTTCAACCGGTTTCTGGGTATTAGCTTTGGGTCAATTGTCACCAAGCCATCTGCAGTGTCGTTATGTGTTCAAGAGGATAGTTTAAATAAACCATTCATCTGCAAAATATCTGTCATCCATTTTTGACCATCCCTGAGTCAGTCCTTGCCGATATATTTTCAAAACTTGATCTATGATTTCGTGTTGTGGGCTTGCCTACGACGGATCAATTTCTATCGACAACAGCTCATTATCTAGGAAGTGATCTAGAAATCGTCAGTACCTTGGAATCTGCATGCCTTAATGGCAGGTTTCTCGCTTTCGGCGACAGGTTGCATCAATGACCTTCGATCGAATGATTCCGTGACATGTTCGACTTCAGCTCATTCATTCACATTTCATGGATTGTACTGGGTACTTTGAGAGCCATTGACATTACTGGTGGTTACTCTCACACTTGTTAACAGTTCGCATCATTGACTGGTAATCAAGTGGTTTCTACCATGTTCGACTTCAACACATTTAATCGCATAGATAGAATCGTACTAGTTCGGGAAGCAGAAATCAAGACCCTGGATCTAGTTTCTACCATCAAGGCTGCGAGGAATTTTGTTATTCATTTATACAGTGGACTATTCATAAACAGATGGCTATGCCCATGCTGTGTCTACATTATTTATGTAATATTAAAATCATTCCTGTATCAGAACAATTTAAGTTAGTTCTAGTTAGTTTTGATCTGAGTATGGGAATGCCTACCTCAGCGATGATATGATTACATATATATATATTTTGCATTGAATGTTTTTACAGGTTCCGACTGGGGTGTCCACGGGATGATCCTTGAAATGATAAAGTACTTCACTCTTCATATATGACAGACTTCATCTTCATCTATTCCAGACTTCGCACTTTAGGGGGCAATCTGTTACACTAAAAATGTCACCTTGACATTCTGCTGACTGTATGAGCTCATTAAACACTCATACATGCCTCCTTTACAAGTCTTACAACCTTTGTTCCTCATTCCATGCCCTGAAAATGGAGGACAAACCCTAAAAAGCTCAAAAAACCTTGGGTACGCAGTTAATATGAAGCCTGCATGCGTTTTTAGCTAGGGTACGCAGGTAAGCTAAAGATAAACTGCGTTCTAGAACGCATTTTTCCAGTGTTATAGGTGCGGTACCCCTGTAAAGTAAAAAATGCGCGAAATTAAACCAAAAAAGTTGAATTTTGGTCAATTCTAGAAGGTTCTGGATGAGATTTTTTGGGGATGAGTACGCTTTAGTAAGGTGCATCTATCCCACACCTTAAGGAACTAATCCCTTGATGTGAGGAGCCTATCCCTTTGAAGGAGGGTTCTATCCCTTTAATGGTGGAATCCTAACCTCCTCATCTGCTCTATAAAAGGAGGCATTGGGTAGCCTTTTGGGTTAAGTTAAGTTTTTTGGAGAAGATTTTTGAGCTGAAGTGCTGTTGAGATTTAGATTTCCTTCTGCTGAGCTTTTGAGAGGAAAGATCACATACCTCTTTGTGCTCCTGAAGGAAGAGTGCAAGACTTATCAAAGTAGAGGAGATTCCTGCTTCGGACCCCAGGAAGGCCTTTCGAACATCAAGGCTAAGGTTGTAAGGTTCTTCTGTATATTTTAATATTAATACAATCAAGTTCTATTTTTCTCAATAAATTGTCATTCGATTGTTTATTTCAATAAGCTGTCGTTTGATCATTTATTTCATAGATTCCTTGATCACTATGATAGGTATGTTTTATAATTATTTGTTATACAGGTGCTATTGATATTTTCTTGTTTGTGATTGCAGATCAAACGAAAGATGATACCTTCTTGTGACAAAAGGGCCCTTGTTGCGACGAAGGATTATTGATGCAACGGAAGCAATGCGACCGCAAATAAGCATTTGGATCTAAGGTAGGATCGACACCTTCATAGCATTTAATTGTAAAACGAATATATCTAGAGAAAGACAAACTTAGTTGTTCGTTTGTTGCTAGATTGTCTTCTGACACTAGGGAGATCGGTCTTGTCCGCAAGAACGATTTATCCGGCCAACATTACCCCACCAATCAAAACATCCATGAAGTTCCTCTCCCAAGAACTCAAGTTCTCCAAATGGCTCCACCCACATGAAGACAAGAGATGTAGTGTGGCAATCATTCTTTGCTCATTATTTCTCCTAAAACATGCAACATATGAAGTATGGAGAATCATACTCCTAATGGGCACCTCCAATTCTTGTGCCATCCTCTCAACAAAGCTTCCCATAAGAATAAGAACATCATCAATATATGGAAGCAAAAGAAAATAAAAAGAAGCTGCCATATGGCAACTGGGAGGTGGATCATAGTCCCACATGTGGAACCAGCGTAGTGCATCCCTTGCCTGTTGTTGGTACCATTTCATGACTCATCCTTTCACCTAAAAACTTCATTTTATCCATCATATTTTCTCATTTAACCTTCATAAACCTCTCATATTCCTTTGAAAATGGTTAATGTAATGCCATTATTATTTTTTTACATTAAAATTGATTTTAGGATTTTTTGTGTTAAAATTAGGATTTTTCAGAAAATTACAGGTTTTCATAACTTCCTATAATGGCTTCATGTTTTTACACGTTTCATGATAGGTTGGCCAAATCGAGGACTAAGGGTCTATTCCTTAATGTAAAAGGATGGTGAACTACCTATCCACTTCCAGATTTGAAGTCCACAGGTGGCTGGTCAACGTTGGTCAACTTCAGCTATTTCAGCAGAAAATCTCAAGCAATCAATGAATAGATTTGATTTGTTTTGATATTTTTCTTGAAAAGAGGGATCTGAACTAATTCGAATCTTTTGGGAAGTTAGTTAGGATTTTGATGAACACAAATAACCTCTTCTTGTTATGTATTTTGATGATAAATAGTTAGAAGGAAAACATTGAAGGATCTACATGACGTTACGTGACAAAATTCAAAACTCAATTTATGTAATTATTGGCTTTCAGACTTTAATATAGAGATTCAGTTATTTATGTTTTTACATTTAGTAATCTTCTTCATTTGAGTTATCTTAAGGTGTGCTTGCAACGTGTGGAGGGTCCCCACTATAGAGCTTGTACACTTTCTTGTGTTTTTCGTTTACAACTGCATAATTAGATTTAATATCTAGACATTTCCATTTAATTCTTGTGCTGCAAGTTTATGAATCAGAATTGTCAATTGAAGCTAGTATCTTTTGTGAAATATCTTTGTAAGAAGATTCAATTGATATTAGTCTTTGAGTTGAGAATTGTGTTTACTATTTCATGTTTCAAAGCTTGAGTTTATCATTTCTATTTAATGATCATGGTTGTAATTGCAGAGTTGAACTTGTAGTCTAATGACTGAACCTTGTAAAAGGTCTTAGCTATTGGTCAATTTCAAGATTATTTACCTTGCTTTCTATTTTGAATTATTGTGATTGATAAGTGTGTTGATTTAAGAGTTGGAAGAGGTTCTATGAATTGAGTTCTTGTAACAGAACTAGAGAATCTCAGACAAACAATATAACTCTGTTTTTAGGAAATTAGATTTTTTTTGTTTAAGAAGGTGTTCAAGTGTGGAAGGAGACAAGGAAAAACCTCTTGTAAAAGAGTATTGAATCCTATTACACCAAACCCTCATTTAGGAGACGAAATAATTCTATATCTATATATGTTAGATAAGTACCTCTAAGTGTACCTACTCAGATTGATAGGAAATTGAAGCCTAATCTACACTAGCAGATTGGACCAAACATTTTGGCGTCGTTGTTGGGGAGGTGCAACTAGAAGGATTTTAAAAAACAAAAACAAAAACAAATCTAAATATATATATATATATATATATATATATTTAGTTTCAATTCTTTATTTTTTAAGCCATGATTCCTTATGTCCAGACCTAGGGATGAAAAAGGAATATTTCTAAAACCCCCCATCCAAAAACTAACCCACCATTGGGAGAAAAAACTTTACAGAAGGTTGAATTTACAACACCAGATGGAAAATTTACTGTAGAAGAACTTGAGTAAAAACAAAAATTAGGCCAGAGACTTACTCTTACTGAAATACAAGTCCTATTAGCTTATGAAGCAAAGAGAAAACATATACCTAAATCTTCTATAGTAAAAGAGAGTGGTAAAAGAACCCAACAACCTCTCCTTGAACAAATTGACCCTGAAAAGCCTCAAGAGGAAGAGAAATTCGAATAACAACATCTTTTTGAACAAATTGACACTGAGGAAGAGAAATTAGAAGAAAAACATATCAAAATGGTTGAGGAAGGAGGAGAATCAGTAAGAGGGCCTACTGCAGAACAAATGAAGGAATATGAGAGACAACTGGAAGAAAGGAGAAGACAAAGAGAACTTGAAGAAAAACAAAGAGATGATGTAAATCGAAACCCAAGAGAGGAAGAGGAATCAACATTTAAATTTCCCATTCAAGAAGAACTCAATGATGAAGAAATTAAAATGAAAAATATACCCCCATCTGTATTACCAAATTTTTATGGCATGGCATCTAAAGACCCTGATTCATTTTTATTTGAATTTTATATAGTATGTTGAACCTATGGTTATACAGATGATGCACATAGGCTTAGACTCTTTCCTACCACATTAAAAGCATCAGCACTTAGGTGGTTTATGGGATTAGTTGAAGATGCATTGACTGATTGGGATAGTATGAGGAAAATCTTCTTGAAAAATTATCAACCTTACTGTTGATCAAAAAATTCCAAAGATGAAATTTTTAGAATGAATCAACAAGAAGATGAAACCTTAGAAGAATACTTGGAAAGATTTGTATATAATTTGAAAAAATCAAAGCATAGAACCATGTCTATTGATATTATTTGATAATATTCCTAAAAGGCATCCGAGAAGAATATTTAGATGACCTTAACCTAATGGGTAAAGGTGATATCTCTCATTTACCCTTTGATGAGATTGCAGAGTCGTGTGAAAATTATTCTAGAAGTAAAGCAAGGAATGGAAAAAGAACTATGACATCTAAAGCCACTAAATTTGCCACAACAAGTGTTACAAGAGCTGAAATAGGCAACCTATTTGAAGACTTTAAAACAAACCTATTAAGCACCTTGGGAAATCAAATAGATATGATAAAAAAAAAAAAACAAGAAGAGGAAGACCAATTGATGGTTGTGTTTTGTCCAAAATGCAGAAAAAAACATGCTTTAAAGGAATGTCCTTTAGAAAATGTTTAGGTTTGTGCATTTTGTATAGAAAATCATGATATTTTTAATTGTTATAATACAATTTGGAAGCTAATGAAAAAATGGAGAACTTATATCTCATGGGAGCTAGAAGACCATGGCAAATGAGACCTCCAAGTATGTTTCAAACTCCAAATTTACAATTTCCTGCACATTATCAAATGCCAATTCAAAATTCTTGGAACATTCCTATGCCTTGGAAAAATTGGTCTAATCAGTAGCATCAATCTTATCCACAACAAGGATGGAGAGGATATTAATATCCTTAACAACAAATTCCTTCACAATATCCTCAGCCATATCAGCAATACCCTCAACAATACCCTCAACAGCAATACCCTCAACAACCAGTTGTTTATCAACCACAAAATCCTCAACAAACAATAACTGCTACTCCACCAATAAATTCACCTCAATTACAACTACCTTCTAACTAGCCTCCTAGACCTACTCAAATACCTTCTCAACCTATAGCTAACCCAAATAATAGAGTAGACAAACCAGCATATAGTGTAGATGAGGGAACATATTACCCAATTCTACCTCTACAAAACATTGAGCTTAGGTCTGGTCGAACTCTCTAAACAGAACCTCCAACAGCTACAAAGAAAAAAGAAAACGAGAATTATGAACATAAACTTCCAATTCAAAGCAAACAAGATGTTGAAATTCAAAACAAACAAATGCAAACCATGCATCCACCTCCTTTTCCTGAGAGATTAATCCAAGAAAAATTACCAATGCCTTTGCCTCAATTTTATGTTTTAAATGAATTAAGGAATTTCTATGTGAAAATTCCATTACTTCAGGAAATAAAAGACATTCCAATTTACACCAAAGCCATTAATGAATTATTTCTTAATAATCCTGCAAAGAAAAGATTGACTCACAAACCATTCATGTCATTGGAAATTTAGCTGGCCTCATGACAAATGTTATTTAAATGGAGAAGTATGTTGACCTTGGTATCCCTAGAGTTACCACAATAATTAAAAAAATTCCCATTCAAAATACCTTGATTGATCTTGGAGCTACCATAAATGTTATGACACTGGAAACAGTGAAAACATTACAGCTCACAAACTTACAATTAACACCAATTATCCTATACTTAGTTGATAGATCCAAAGTCATTCGTGAAGGGATATTGGAAGAAAGAATTTTCTTAGTAGACTCTTGGGAGTATCCATTAGATTTTATAGTACTCCATCCAAAGTCCAATTTAGGAGGACATCCTATCATACTTGGTAGGCCATGGTTGGCAACTGCTGATTCATTTATTGGGTGTAGATCAGGAAACATGACCATTTCCAAAGGAACAGAAAGAAAAAAAACTTACCTTATACCCATCAGCACAATCTCCAGCAATAGCTCATAACCTATGGCTTGATGACAAATATAATGACAAAGCAGAAGTTCACCCTGTTTTGATCATTAACCAAATCTATGATTTTGAAGAAGATAACAATGAATATTTGGTGGAATTGTTTATTTCTCAACCTAATATTTCAGAGGAATTGAGAAATGAACAATATAGTGCTAGAGATTAGCTACTAGAACAATGTTTTCAGGAAAATTTCACCATCCATTCTCTATAAACATTTTTTGAAGACATTTTTCCTATTCATTCCATTACAAACACACAAAGCAAAACCATAGAGATCAGTCCAAGAAAAACATTAAACATTGGAACACTCCTAGACTCATCTCAGGAACAAAAGTTGATTGAATTATTGATAAAATACCAAAAGGCATTTGCTTGGGACTATACTAATATGCAGGGAATTCACCCAGAAACTTACACTCACCACATTTACACAGACACTAATATAAGACCAGTGAGGCAGCCACAAAGAAGGATAAACCCTATGCTTCAGGAAATTGTAAGAGATGAATTGCAAAAGTTACTGAAGGTCAATTTCATTTACCCCATCTCTGACAGCCAGTGGGTATCTCCATTAGTGATAGTACCTAAAAAAAATGGTAAATGGAGAATCTGTGTTGATTATAGAGAACTTAATAAGGAAACCGTTAAAGAATATTTTCCATTGCCATTTATTGACCAAGTTTTGGAAACATTAGCTGGGAAATCAGCATTTTCCTTCCTTGATGGTTTCAGTGGTTACAATCAGATCAGCATAGCCTTAGAGGATTAGGACAAAACAACTTTTACTTTCCCCAAGGGCACATACGCTTACAATGTTTTACCATTCGGATTGTGTAATGCTCCAGCAAAATTTCAGAGAGCAGTATTAGCTATTTTTGCTGATATAGTTCATGATTGTGTTGAAGTATATATGAATGAATTTTCAGTATATGGTAACTCTTTTGATCATTCATTGAAAAAACTTGAGAAAGTTCTGAAAAGATGTATAAAAACCAAATTATCCCTAAATAATGAAAAATGTTATATGATGTTAAATGAAGGGGTAGTATTGGGCCATTATGTTTCTTCAGAAGGAATCAAAGTAGATCAATCCAAAATCCAAATTATTGTTAATCTGCCAGTACCAAAAACTCAAAAATATGTGAGAAGATTTCTTGGTTATGCAAGTTATTATGGGAGATTTATTGAACACTTTATTAAGATAGCTTTTCCTTTGTTTAAGCTTCTTGCAAAAGATGTATCTTTCAACTGGAATGATAATTGTCAAACAACTTTTGAAAAACTTAAAGAGAAATTATCCACTACTCCAGTTCTAAAAGGACCTAATTGGACTCTACCTTTCCACATCACCACTAATGCATCTGATACATCAATAGGTGCTTCATTAGGACAACAAGAAGAATCGTTACATTACGCCATTTATTTCATCAGTAAGAATCTGACACCTGCAGAACTCAACTACACAGTAACTGAGAAGAAAATGCTTGCAATTATACATTCTTTGAACAAATTCCATCATTACATAACTGGTTATGAAGTCTTTATTCATACTAATCACTCTGTCATTAGGTACTTAAAGTTAAATCTATAACTAATGGTAGAGTCACCAGATGGTTACTATTATTACAAGAATTTAATGTTACAGTGCTAGATAGACCAGGTAAAGAAAACCAAGTGGCAGAATTCTTTTGCAGACTCCACAATCCAGGTGAAGTTGTTCCAGTTGAAGATTCTTTTCCTGATGAACATTTATTTGCAATTTCAATATTGAATCCATAGTATGCTGATTTAGATAATTATCTCTCAACAGGAAAGATACCTCCATCGTTCAGTTCAAAGGAGAAGAAAAGACTAATAAGGAAAAGTTTCAAATACTCATGGGTTAATGGAGACTTGTTTTATATTGGTTATGATATGATTATTAGTAGATGCATAAGAGAAGATGAAATTATTGATATATTAAAATCTTGCCATGATGAACCTTGTGGTGGACATTTTGTAGCTAAAAGAACATCATTCAAAATCCTCAGTCTTGGTTATTATTGGCCATAAATTTTCAAATATTCAAAGAAATATGTAAGAAGTTGTGACAGTTTCCAACACATGGGCAGACCAACTGCCTCAGATTAGATGCCACTACAACTTGAAGTACATCTAGAGCCATTTGAAAAATGGGCTATATATTTTTTTGGACCCATTAATCCACCTTGTAAGGGTAAAAAGTACATCTTAGTATGTACTGACTATGTAACTAAATGGGCTGAAGCAAAGGTACTTGTTAGGGAAACTGAGCAAATAGTGGTTAATTTTCTTTTTGAAGAAATATTTGTCAGATATGGAGTGCCTATAGAAATAGTAACAGACCAAGGTACCCAATTTACTTCAAGATTGATTCAAGACATCACTGAAAAGTACAAAATCAAGCATACACCCCACCATCCACAGGTCAATGCCCAAGTGGAGTCTACAAACAAAACTCTGGAAGGAATCATCACCAAAACAATGGCAATGAATAAAAAGGACTGGGAGGATAAGCTCAACGATGCTCTCTGGGCTTATAGAATCACATGGGAAGATAAAACAAGATTTACACCTTATCAACTGGTGTATGGTAAAGAGGTAATGTTGCCTATTGAGTTTCAAATATACACTTACAAATTGGTTGCAGTTTTAGACATTGATATTAATAAGGCTCAAAAAGAAAGGATCGTGCAATTGAATCAATTGGATGAAATGAGACAACAGGCATTAGAAAGAACAATAATCATGCAAAAACAAAGGAAGCAATGGCATGACACACATATCAAGAAGAAAAAATTTCAACAAGGTGACTGGGCTTTACTATTTGATTCCAAATTTAAAGATTATAAGGCCAAGTTTACAACACACTGGATGGGCCCTTATGGAATTGTTCAGATATTTGAAAATGGATCAATAAAACTTAGCACCATTGACCAAGAAGGAAGAACATTTATAGTAAATGGACATAGGCTGAAGTTTTATCACAAGCCTATAAGCAAAGAGGATTTCATTCAGATAGTGACACAGCAGAAGGAGGTTGAGATAGTACAGCAATCAGCTATGATATCTTTACCATAGTTATTTCTATTTTTCTTCAAATATTTAAAAAAAAAATTAAAAAATATATATAAAAAGTAAAATATAATAAAAAAACAATTAAAAAAAATTAAAACAAAATAAAAGTTTAGATGTGAAAACCAGACTCTAGCACAATCTAAACTAGAATTATTATAGGAAAACCAAGAAATTGGCCGGTAAGAATTCATTTTCTCATTTCTGTAAAAGTCATTTGCTCTTGCCAATTATAAATAATGACTTGAGGGCAAGTCAATGAATAAGTAGGGAAGAAGGAAAAAGTGAATTTTTCATATTTTATTTCATCTCCTCATTTCCAAAATTGCAATAAAGCAAGGGATTTGTTTTATTTAATTGATTGATTTTTCAAAGAAGGAGTTGTTCTAATTCAAATCAGTAGACGGGCATGTGCATCATCAAAATATTATCAAATTTCTACAAAGAAAAGATCACATAAGTTCAAAAGCTGCATCAACATGTTAGCAAAATCAAATAAGCAAGTCAGAGGCTGCATCAACATGTCTCCAAAACCAAGCAAGTCAAAGGCTGCATCAACATGTCTGCAAGATTAAACAAGTTAGATTTCAACAAGAAATATCAGAGGGACCTGTTTCATGCTCATTTCTAGAAAGGGACCTATTTAGAAGATGAAGACTACATCATACCTACACAAAGCCAACCAATCAAAGGGAGATTACAAAAGAAGAACAAGTAAAGGACTGTAATAATTCTTGTTTTAATACTTAAATTCCAATGTTAATTTCAATTCTAAATAATTAATTTATGGTTAATTATTGAAATCAGTTTCATAAATCCTCATATAACCTATACTCCTAACCATTATACCTATACCGCTACTCTTAAAAAATCATAGCCTATATCTATACTCCCTTAACCCCTCTTAAAACCTTAATCTTAAACCTCAAATATATAAGGCTTATTCCGCATGAACTAACATCCAGTACAAACGGTAGTCTATAAGGCCTCTCTGCAGCCTTATCAGACATTAAAGTTGAGACATTTGTCTAAAGACCACACCATTGTAACGGTCCCATATCATTCTGTCCCATCCTCCGTAGCCATTTCACCTTGTCCTCTGCAACTACACCACATCATTCCATAATACACAGGCACAGACTTTGAGGTTCTTCATGCATAGGGGTCGATGTAATTTAATTTTTTTTTTAAAAGGAGAGTTTCAGTTCGCTGCACGAAAAAAAGGGTTCTGTTGTATAAACGCCAGGGAGAATTACCGGGATGATTTAATTTGAAGTCAGCCATACAACGACACATGCAAGCTTGCTACCGGGATACACTGCTCAGATAGAGGAGAAGATATAGCAACCAGGGCATATCCAAATATGTGGAGGTCAGCTCAAAATATTCCATGAAGAACGCAACAGCTTCGGACCAGGTAACTGATTAAATACCCTAGGTAAATTTTAAACAAAAAAAAAAAAGAGCATAAGGAACATGGTATTAGGAACAGAGGAATTTTAGGGCAAATAGAGCAGAACCGAAGAAGTTTGATAGTTCAAAAATAAATGCAGATTGTGTTATAATTTTGAGAGATAAGCAATGGTTGACATTTTTAGAGAAGTTTAATGGAAATAATTAAGAAATCACTATGAAATTTGCTTCTTCTTTTAATGGAGAAAGAGCCACAGTAAGAAACCTTTCATTCATGGTTTCAGAGGATACCATTGCTCAAACCATAGGTGTCAATCCAGAGGGTGAAAAATATTTCAAAACTAAAAAATTTAAGGAGAAATCATGGACACAATTTGTATCTAGATCCAGAGTATCCTCAGTTAATTGGAAAATTGGAGTTTCCAGAAGCTGGCTTGTTCATCCTTGGGATGAAATGGTTTATGTACTTCAAAAATTTATTATATGCGAAGGCAAGTATAGCATAGTATATATTTATCACATCAAAATTATGTTGCATTTGAAGGGAGAATGTACTATAAGCCTTCCATATTTTCTTCTACAAAGTTTTACTAAAATGTATAAAACCATACAGAAACAAAGAAGTAATATGGATAGAAGCCTATATCACTTCGGATTGGTGAAAATTTTGATTGAATTTGAACTACAGAAGACAGGGATATCATGGAAGAGATTTTTGATCTCTAATGAAATTAAAATTGATGAAGAAGAACAAAAAGAGCAAGAGGTTACAAAATTGATGGTCGATATAATTGAAATAGATGATGAAACTCTAGAGTATAGACCAAACACCTTTGCTCTATCTAGCAGCAATATGAGAACAAGGAAAATGAGAAGGGAGGAAGCTAAGAAAGCTTAAAAGAATAAAATTTTCACCACTTATACAAGGAAATCTAGAAGGACTAAAGGCAAGACAGTACAAGATAGTGATAACCTATAGCAAGCCCAAGATGACAATACATAGGAACTAGAAATCAAAAGCAAGGAGGAAAAACCAAAGGAGCAAAAACTCTCAAACAAAAGCAAAAGAAATTAGAAAGACAAATTCAAGATTTGCAACAAGAGCTTATGGAATCATAAATGTTGGAAATATTTGTGAAAAGAGAAAATGAAGTACTGAGAATACAAACTAAGAAAATCCAAGATGAAAATGAAAAATTGAAGAGAAAAGTAAAAAAAATCAAAACCAACAAGATTGAAATTTGTAAATGGGCTAGCAAATGGTATAGGCAGAAGAAAGCTATCAAGGCCAAATACCAAATCTTGAAGACTGAATATCAAACTCAGATGAACATGGATATTTTACTATAGGCAGCAGAAGTAGCAAGCAAAGGATTATGACAGGTTAGCATGAGGACATGCAAAGTCTTGTGTTTGGGGGAGATGTTGGTACCATTTCATGACTCATCCTTTCACCTAAAAAATTCATTTTATCCATCATATTTTCTCATTTAACCTTAATAAATCTCTCATATTGCTTTGAAACTGATTAATGTAATGCCATTATTATTATTTTTACATTGAAATTCATTTTAGGAATTTTTGTGTTAAAATTAGGATTTTTCATAAAATTACAGGTTTTTGTAACTTCCTGTAATGGCTTCATGTTTTGACACGTTTCATGACAGGTTGACCAAATCAAGGACTGAGGTTCTATTCCTAAATGTACAAGGATGGTGAAATACCTATCCACTTCCAGATTCGAATTCCACAGGTGGCTGGTCAACGTTGGTCAAATTCAGCTATTTTAGTAGAAAATCTCAAGAAATTAATGAACAGATTTCATTCGTTTTGATATTTTTCTTGAAAAGAGGGATCTAAACTAATCCAACTCCTTTGGGAAGTTAGTTAGGATTTTTAGGAACACAAATAGCCTCGTCTTGTTATGTATTTTGATGATAAATAGCTAGAAGGAAAACATTGAAGGATCTACATGACATTACGTGACAAACTTCAAAACTCGATTTATGTAATTATTGGCTTTCATAATTTAATATAGAAATTCAATTATTTATGTTTTCACATTCTGTAATCTTCTTCATTTGAGTTATCTTAAGGTGTGCTTGCAACGTGTGGAGGGCCCCCACTACATATCTGGTACACTTTCATGTGTTTTTCCTTTACAATTGCATAATTAGATATGATATCTGGACATTTCCATTTAATTCCTAAGCTAAAAATTTATGAATCAACATTGTCAATCGAAGCAAGTGTATTTTTGAAATATCTTTGTAAGAAGATTCAATTGAGATCAGTCTTTGAATTGAGAATTGTGTTTACTATTTCATGTTTCAAAGCTTAAGTTTATCATTTCTATTTAATGATCATGGTTGTAATTGCAGAGCTCAACTTGTAGTCTAATTATTGAACCTTGTAAAAGGACTTAGCTATTGGTTGATTTCAAGATTATTTACCTTGATTTATGTTTTGAATTATTGTGATTGATAAGGGTGTTGATTTAAGACTTGGAATAGGTTCTATGAATTGAGTTCTTGTAAAAGAACTAGAGAATCTCAAACAAAAAATACAACTCTGTTTTAGGAAATTAGATTTTTTTTTTTAAGAAGGTGTTCAAGTGTGGAAGGAGACAAGGAAAAACCTCTTGTAAAAGAGTATTGAATCCTATTACACCAAACCCTCATTTAGGAGACCAAATAATTCTATAGCTATATATTTTAGATAAGTACCTCTAAGTGTACCTACACGGATTGACAGGAAATTGAAGCCTAGTCTACACTAGTAGATTGGACCAAACCCCTGCCTCAAAAAAAGTAAAACAAGTTTCTTTTCAGCCACTTGTTAGTTGCCACAATCATCCTACAATATGGGATCATAAAAGTAAAATTTGGTGCCAATGGCGCACACCAAGAATCATGTGGCATTTCCCACAAACCACCAATAGAGTGGCCAACATCAATGTTGAAAATTGCCTCAAGTACATTACAATGCAATATACAAGAAGGAATGATACTCCTTGGTACAATATGATGCTCACAAAAAGTAAAGGAGTGCAAATCATAATGCATAAATGTACATCCTCTACTATGTACCTTTGTCATTGCGCTGAAATGGCTCAACTGAAAGTTCTCCCTCACTCTCAATGAGTAGGGAAGTGGTTGTGACAACCTCTTCATCATCATCTGGGCTATGCATCTCTCCATATGATGATATAGATTCTTATGGATTCCCTCCCAAGTGAACTCCTCCATCAAGGAATGATATGCATCAAAGTGCATGGAAAGAAAGTCCACAGGTGCTGTGATCCGAATGGAAAATGGCATCCACCCATGGTATTTATCAACCCATGTTATCCATCCACCCATGGAATCTACCCATGATATTGTAAATGGAACCGACCCGTGGTATTCATCCACACATGGAATTTACCCATGGTATTGTAAGTGGTATCCACTAATGGTATTGACTCATGGTATCGACCCATGGTATCCACCTATGCCATCTACCCATGGTATTGTAAATCAAAAAAAGGCTATAAATAACAAGCCTCACTTTCTAAAAGGACAAATTTTCCACCACAATGTAGCTTCTACAGTTATTCTCTATTTTAATAAAACAAGTTTCTTTGTGGTTTTATTTGCTTTGTGTTCTCTCTTTTTTTTCTAGCATTCTAATTTTGTAGATATTGTCAGATCCATTTCAATTTTTTAGATCTTGGGGGCCTCCCCCCAAGATCTGGATTAGTGGTATCAGATTAGGTTACATCTCCATGGGAATGAGGGTTTGAAACATATTTCAGTTTGAATGTTTTGCAGCAATCTTCAGCAAACTCCATGAATTTTGTTTTGGGCGGAAATTTTGCAGATCAGAATTAAAAATTTTAAGGAAAAATTACAAAAAAAAGACTAGATCTAGATTCATTGTGAGAAATACTTAAATTAAAAAAAAAATCGGCCAAATTGGAGTTCGGATGAGGGATATATCGCTCATTTAAAATCAGCACTGTTGCAGTAATTTTTCTGACGACAATTCATGGACGGAGGGTTTCCCATCATTTATTATAGTTTTAAGTGTGACATTTCAAATAAATGGTTACATATATGAGCTCCCCTTGAAAAATCACCCGATTTAAAAAAAAAACATTGGTCAAATCAGAGTTCAGATGAGGGATTTATCACTGATTTAAAATCAACTATTTTTTTAGAAATTTTGTCACGACGGGACGGTTCTTGCATGAATCTGAGGGTCTCGAGTCTCCAGATAGCGGTTTCAAATACATCAAAAGATGCAAAATGATCATTATATTTCCAAAAATAGGCTATAATAAATCTTTCGAGTTATATTAGCCGAGTTATGCTCATTTTAAATCTGGATTAGCATTTAGAGCGGGTTCCCTTTGGAGACGTGCCCTCCCACCCTGCTTTAGTAGGCACCTGCTTCACATTCATCAGTTTCATCATAGCATCATTCGAATTGGGTTATTTGGAGATGTTCCCTCCCACCCCAAGCTATCTAGGCACCTGCTACATCATCAGCAATCAACATCATGGTTATGGGTCAACCGCACAAAATCATTTTCATCTAAGTCCATTTACTAGGCCACACACTGTTAGTAACACAATTGGTCACAAGAATTATAGGGTATCTCTATCCTCAGATCTTCGTTGTCATGGTTTTGGTTCATCCACAAACCCACACTTCATCAAAGTCCATTTTCTAGGCCGCAAATTGTCAATATCACAGTTGGTCACAAGCATTACAGGGTATCTCTATCCTCGGATCTTCATTCATCATGGTTAAGGGTTAACTACACAAAAACCTTCTATTTAGTGCCTCTTCATATTCAAAAAAGGATTCTCGAGAGGGAAATTCACACAATGGGGACCATTGCTTCTTAAGGAGGGAGGAATGATCCGAATGGAAAATGGCATCCACCCATGGTATTCATCAACCCATGTTATCCATCCACCCATGGAATTTACCCATGGTATTGTAAATGGAACTGACCCATGGTATTCATCCACACATGCAATTTACCTATGGTATTGTAAGTGGTATCCACCCATGGTATTGACTTATGGTATCAACCCATGGTATCCACCTATGCTATCTACCCATGGTATTGTAACTCAAAAAAAGGCTATAAATAACAAGCCTCACTTTGTAAAAGGACAGATTGTCCACCACAATGTAGCTTCTACAGTTATTCTATGTTTTAATAAAACAAGTTTCTTTTTGGTTTTATTTACTTTGTGTCCTCTCTTTTTTTTCTGGCATTCTAATTTTTTCAAATATTATCAGATCCATTTCAATTTTTTAGATCTTGGGGGCCTCCGCCCAAGATCTGGATCATCCTGCATGTAACAACTTCTCCTTGAGCTCAGAAGCTCTAGTCAAGAAGACTCTGCCATAAGAATAGATGACCCCATGATCCACCATGTATCTATTATCTCCCTCCAAGTCATCAAGAATCATGCAAGCACCAAGATCCTTGGAGTACTCTACCAAAAGTTGAGACCTCCAATATGGATCAATCCTTGTAATGTTCCAAAAAATTTTGACAATAATTTGGAACGTTAAATTTTGCTAATTTCACCTAGGAGGAGAAGAAATGGGTAAGGAGGCCCATGCATAGTGATAATATCAATAAAATCCCTCATAGTATGAAAGGGGATCATTATTGGAGCTGGTTTTCACACCCTCATGTGTGAACAGGGTTATTTGCAAGTGGACGAGGTCAAGTTTGACCAAGTCAACAGTGATGGATTGTAGATTTCTGTGGTGTAGATTTTTAGAATCAGAGCTCAGAATCTCCACAGTTCTCATTTTTCAGTCTACGTTTCAGGTCTAAAGCAAGACCCATCATCCGGGCAAGTCAACAGCGTTGGGATAAGAGGTGGAGAGCACTAAGAGAAGCAGTGCAATATGAATGAGGAAAGGGTTATTTGGTGGAGGAAACCCTAAGAGGAGTGGGGCCCATGGAAAGGGGATTTCACTTGTTTAAAAGGATGGCAAGGAAACCATTATTTCTCATGCTTGTATTATTCATCTCAATTTTCTATTGATACAATTGTGCATTCTCTGCTGTTTAGCAAGAATTTCTGGGAGGAATTCCTGTTTACGATTCCTTCTCCTTCTTGAGAGGTCTCTCGAGGGATTGTTCTTCATTCTCCATATTTCTCGGCTCAAGGCCAAAGCTTCCTCCTCCAAGACAACGTTATTGCTGCAGTAGCATAATTCTGTACTGTAGGGTGCTGCAGTGGAGGACCTCAACACCATTTCCGGAGATGATTTTCAGAGGAGAGAGTCTCCATTCCTTTGGGAAGCTAGTGAGGAAGGTTTCATAACATATTTCACATCTTGGCAGCAGGCCAACTCTTTCCCTTGCCCCTACAGCGCAATTCCATCTAGTAACTGCGTTATTTTCAATGGAACATTTGTAGTGGGGATTTTGCAGATTGTTGGAGGGTGAGATCTTTGGTGAAGGGATCAATATTTTATCCTAAAGCTCCATTGGAGGAGGCACATTTAGTTTTGGCATCATCTAGATCCATCTCCATCCAGTTCTATTTTTGAGTTGCTGCTGCTACCCAGCAACTCTGGCATTTTGCAGATTTTGTATTGTATTGCCAATCCTTCCAGGATTGACATGAGGTAGTCTTTGGGAGTTGATATCTTCAATCCTAATGTTGTATTGGGCCATATTTTGATTTATCCACGTATTTGACATATGTAGCATGTAGTTGCTCTATAAAATCGCACTTTCATAGCTTGAGCTCACGTGTATAGCAGTATTTCATCATGGTTTATGTACTTGCTCTTCGAGGCTGAGCATTGCCTATCTTGATCACACTTTTTCCTCAAGATCTTGTATTCATTGTTGCTGCTATTATTTAATGAAATGGCTATGGATTTCTCTCATGTTTCTATGAGTTTAGTGTTGTTGCTACACCATTATTGTGCTTGTTATTTGCTGGAGCTCCAACTTTAGAATATCTTGAGATATTCTCATTGTTGTAGCAATTTCCTGATTTAGGAACATTACAGTGGTATCAAAGCATGATCTCTGGCCTAGCCAGTGGATCTCAGCCATCATGCTATCAAGGAGAGAGGAGATGAAGACTCCATTTCATGGAGAGAAAAGGGAAGATAAGCTTGCAAAGCTTCTTCCAAAATATGTACAAAGCATTCATGAAGAATTTGAAAAGCTAATGAGGGAGATATGTACAGGATCTCCAAGAGGGTTTGAAACTGAGTCAAACTCTGGATTTTACTATGGGAGATGTGAGCATGCAGCCACACCCTATAAGGTACAGTGCACTCACATGGCCAGCTTTTCCATGAGAAGAGAAGAAGAAGGAGGAATGTTGAAGGAAGGAACTCTTAGAGGTTTCTTGCATGAGAATGAATCTCAAACTCAGAATTTTAGAGATCATATTAATTTTCCAGAGTTTTGCAAGATCATGGTGAGGAGGAGCAAGCAACATGATGAGGATAGATTTCCTCTATCTATCTTTGATGTTTCCCCCACTTGTTCAGCCAAGGCTTGGATAGAAGAATTAGACACCTTTCTGCAGCAGTATCAAATTCCCAAAGATGAAGCCATCAGAATAGCAGTGCTACACTTGGGAGGTAAGTTCTATGCATGGTGGTTATTTGAGTCATTTACTTTGAAAAATGTAAATACCTCTTCCTACAATGTTCATTAGAACTCTGATAAAGAGATTTGGTAGGAGGGAGTCTGAAACACATGTGGAGGAAACAAACACATTCAATGAAACAAAACCCTTGCATGTGATGGAGGAAACCATGCACTCAAAAATATTTCAGAGAACCATGAAGGAGGCTGATATCTTGCATGATGCTTTGTTGGAGGCAAGACCTTCATCTTGTATTTTGGCACAAGGAGGCAAAGAGATCCCTTCTCCAAAAGAGGATCCAATCATTGGAGGGTTGCCCACTCATGTTGAGAAGGCTGAGGGCAACAATGTTGTCATTTATAGAGTTGATCTAGTACCTCATGCAGAGGGAAGAGGAGCACTTGCTCCAGCTAGAGGGATTCTTGAAGCTTTGCAAGGAAGTCCCCAGGATCTCATACATGGAGGTCCAAGCACAATCAATGAGCAGCATGATTGTGAAGCATTGCAACGGGAAGGAGAAGGAAGGGAGGAAGAGCAGCATCATGTGATGAGAGGCACACACCCTTCTCTATTTCAGAGAGCTAGTGCAAAGAGGAGGTAGATTGTATTTCACTATGAGAGCAAGGGCAAGGTTTCCCAAACATATGTGTAGTCCACTCTTGAAATTGATGTGTCACTGCATAGAGGCATTCCACTAGGGAGGCCACCTGATCTATCATTGATGAGAGACATTTTGTCTTTGGATTCACCGCTCTTGTATTTTGGAGAGGTGAAGAGTTTGGAGGATAAATTTGGCATGGGGGATGTCAAATTAGTAGACAGCAGCAGGAGGAGAGCTTCACATGCCAGATCACCAGCACTGTCTCTTAGGAGGATTGATCCTTACTGGAGATCTTAGCTCTTAGTTGAGTACTCCAAGGATCTTGGTGCATGCATGAATCTTGATGACCCAGAGAGAGATGACAGATACATGGTAGATGATATGGTCATCTATTCACATGGTAGAGTCTTCTTGACTAGATATTCTAGTCTCAAGGAGAAGCTATTGCATGCAGCACAGGAGGACTTCTTTTCCATGCATTTTGTTGCATATCTTGCCTTGGCAGAGGAGTTCATTTGGGAGGGCATCCAACAGGACATACATTAGCATATGGAGAGATGTAGAGCCTAGATGATTATGGAGAGGATGTCACAGCCACCTTCCTACTCATTGGGAGTAAGGGAGCAATTTCAGTTGAGCCATTTCAGCTCAAATCCTCAAGTACATAATGGAGGATGTACAACTTCACCTTATGTTTTGCACTTCCTATTTTCTTATGAGCAACATATTGTTCCAAGGAGAATTATTTCTTATTTTCTATTGTATGATGATGTACTTGAAGCCATTTGTAGCATTGATATTGGCTATCTCATTGGTGGTTTGTGGGAAAGGCCACATGATTCTTGGTGTGCACCATTGACACGAAATTATACTTTCATATTTCCATCTTGTAAAATGATTGTGGTAGCAAAGAAGTGGCTGGAAGAACACTTGTTATTGTTTGAGTTGATGCAGGCAAAGGATACACTATGCTGGTTCCTTGTATGGGACCTTGATCCACTTCCGATTGTCATGTGACAACTTGTTTCTATTGGGTTTTTCTTCCATGTATTTCTAGTGTCTCTATATTCATCGGAAGATTTGATTGGAGATTGGGCTTCAAACTGAGGATGCCCATTGGGAGCATGATTCTCCTTACTGTACATGTTTTCCATATCAAGAGGAACCATGGGCCAACCATGATTGCCACACTACATTTCTTTTCTTCTTGTGGGAGGAACCACTTGAAGAACTTGAGGAGGAATTCCATGGATCATGAGGAGATGGAGGAGTTAGCACATTCAACTCTTTTCCCTTTGAGGATGAGGGAAGACTCATTTATGAGCCACTCCATTTATATTAGAAAAACATATGGTAAGAGTATTTTTTATTTGCATAGTTATTTTTCTATCTATATGCAATTCTTAACCATATATGTGCAAGGATTTGCTCAAAGAAGGAATATCCTTCCTTATAGATTTTATGGTCTACATAAGGCCATTATGGATGATCACTCCCTAAGAGGATATGGGGAGGATATTTCTCATGGAGAACATAAATATATTGCACATTACATCATTCACTTTCGCCAGGAGAATGGGGCAGCAAGAAAATGGTGGGGAGGCCACCCATCATTTTATTTTCTATGGCAGTGGAGAGTCAAACTGTGTTGGCTACATTTGAGGGACCATTGTACTTCTCCTTTACTTCACATGGCAGCCATCATGATTCTCCTTATGGTTCCCTTGATTGATGTTGTTGGAGATTTCCTTGGGAGCATGATTAGAGGAGAGACACATTGGGTGGAGAAAACTCCCACACACTTTGCACTACATGCTCTAGAGGGAGTATGGGAGATGGTATGGCCACTACAGCAGCTCATTTGTTTCCTTATGAGGTGATCCATATGAGGAATATGATGCCATATAATGATTACTTCCAACTCATCACATATGAGATTATTTGGGCCAACATGTTTCATAACACTAGAGGAGAGATCCTTAGAGGTTTAATCCCCATCTTGCTACTTGAGGGCAATATCATTCCAACCCATGATCAGCATACACTATACACGTATCCTAAGTGGAGAGAAGGAAAGCGTAGGGTAGGATATTTTGTCTACCAGGATCAGATTTGCAGCCCACCTACACTACTAGAGCCAGAGGTGGAAGATGACTTTCAGGAGTTGCCATGTTGGGAGGTGACCCATTTTTCATGGATGATTGCTTGGGGGATGGAGGATCCACATGAGAAAGATGTTCCTCAAACATTTCATAGACTCCATGCCTTTAGAGGAGGCTTTCTAGTTCTGTCCTTGTAGTTTCTTGAGAACAAGCAACATTTGGGAGGGGAGGACTGTAATGTTCCAAAATTTTCCGACAATAATTTGGAACATTAACTTTTGTTGATTTCACCTAGGAGGAGAATAAATGGGTAAGGAGGCCCATGCATAGTGATAATATCAATAAAATACCTCATAATATGAAAGGGGATCATTATTAGAGCTGATTTTCACACCCTCATGTGTGAACAGGGTTATTTGCAAGTGGACAAGGTCAAGTTTGACCAAGTCAACAGCGCTAGGATAAGAGGTGGAGAGCACTTAGAGAAGCAGCACAATATGAATGAGGAAAGGTTTATTTGGTGGAGGAAACCCTAATAGGAGTGGGGCCCATGGAAAGGGGATTTCACTTGTTTAAAAGGAGGGAAAGGTAACCATTGTTTCTCATGCTTGTATTATTCATCTTAATTGTCTATTGAGACAATTGTGCATTCTTTGCTATTTAGCAAGAATTGTCGGGCTGAATTCATGTTTAGGATTCCTTCTCCTTCTTGAGAGGTCTCTTGAGGGATTTTTATTCATTATCCGTATTTCTTGGCTCAAGGCCAAATCTTCCTCCTCCAAGACAACGTTATTGCTGCAGTAGCATAATTCTGTATTGTAGGGTGTTGCAGTGGAGGACCTCAATAACATTTCCGGAGCTGATTTTCAGAGGAGGGAGTCTCCATTCCTTTGGGAATATAGTGAGGAAGGTTTCAGCACCTATTGCACATCTTGGCAGTAGGCCAACTCTTTCCCTTTCCCCTACAGTGCAGTTCCATCCAGTAACTGCATTATTTTCGGTGGAGCATTTGTAGTGGGGCATTTGCATATTGTTGGAGGGTGAGATCTTTGGTGAAGGGATCAACCTTTCATCCTAAAGATCCATTGGAGGAGGCACATTCAGTTTGGGCATCATCTAGAGACATCTCCATTCAGTTCTATTTTTGAGTTGTTGTTGCTACCTAGCAACTCCGGCATTTTGCATATTTTGTATTGTATTTCCAATCCTTCTAGGATTGACATGAGGTAGTCTTTGGGAGTTGATATCTTCACTCCTAATGTTTTATTGGGCCATATATTGATTTATCCACGTATTTGACATATGTAGCATGTATTTTCTCTATAAAAATGTGTTGTCATAGCTTGAGATCACATGTATAGTAGTATTTCATCATGGTTTATGTACTTGTTCTTCGAGGCTGAGCATTGCCTATCTTGAGCACCCTTTTCCTCAAGATCTTGTATTCATTGTTGCCGCTATTATTTAATGAAATGGCTATGGATTTCTCTCATGTTTATATGAGTTGAGTGTCGCTGCTACACCATTATTTTTCTTGCTATATGTTGGAGCTCCAACTTTAGAATATCTTGAGTTATTCTCATTGTTGTAGCAATTTCCTGATTTAGGAACATTACAATCCTCCTAAGAGACATCGTTGAAGATCTGAAATGTGAAGCTCCCCACATGTTGTTGTATTTTTCTTTAGCATCCCTCATGCCAAATTCATCCTCCAAAGTGTTTCCATGCCCATCATGCAGCTGCTCATGCTCAAGTAGAAGTGGTGGCCTTTGGAAGTTGGCCTCCCATGAGAAGCTACCATCCAAAAAGAACCTCCTGATCTTGGCCAATGTAAGCATTAGTGGCCTCCATGTACTCTAATATATGAATGATTCCTTCCTCAAATGAAGTACCCTCTGTTTCTCCAAATCCATGGAGCATATTCCTTGCACCATGGTGGTGTCATCCTCCATCAATGTAGCAGCTTAAGCCAGCGCAGAATATGTAGTGAGAGTGGGTAATGTTGAAAATGGGAGAGTATATCCCTCCTCCTTGAGTCTATCCCTGACTCTCTGCATTGTACTATACCCCTCCAAGGTATTCACCCCTCTGGGATCTAAGAGTGGTGAACCAAATGGTAAGATGTATATCACCAAATCTAGATCTGGTGGCCTCCTAGGTGGAATGGCCCCATGTAGTGAGACATCAATATCTAAAGCAGATTGTATATATGAGTGGAATTTTTTGTCCCTCCTTTCACGATGAAATACAATATCCTTATTCTATGCAGAAACCTCTTAAAATAGATAAGGGTGAATGCTCATCATCCCTTGATCTTGATCCTTCTTTCCTTCTTCTCCTTCCACCTGTAAGGTCTCACAATAAATCAATAATGGCAGATGTTGTTCATGGATTGTGCCTTGATTTTCACATATGAGATCCTTTCAAACTCCTTGAAAAGACACATGGGCTCCTCTAATGGAATCAATGGATTATTTTCCACCTCCATGTGGTCATGGATCTTCTCCTGGTGGTACAATGATGTTAGCTCTTCTTTGCTCATCCTCTTCATCAATGAGAGATCCTAGATCTTGGTCTTCCCTTGAAGGAGGAATCTCCATGTCTTCGTTTATAGAAGAGGTCTCTTCAAGAAGTGGGGGACTTTCCCTTTGCAACGTATTATGCATTTTTTTTCCCCAATGTGGATTAGAGTTGGTAAAATAGATCCCTCCAACTTATGCAAAGGTTTTGAATTTTTGGGTTCAACAAAAGATGTTTCACAATGTTTAACATCAAATATTTTCACTAACTTCCTAGTGAACCCTGCATAACTATTTTCACTTGCATGATGAAATGAAGCAGAACTATAAAACCACCAATCATGGGCCATACATTTAAGGTGCAGCGCGGCTACCCTAATGGCTTACTTTTTTGAGACTTGGTGTAACTAAAAATAGGAATCTAGCTCCTTCACCCAAGCCTTGGTTGTGCACATTGATGATCCATCAAAGTCAGGTAGAAAGATTCTACCTCTCTTGCTTCTATTATGGCTGTTGGATCTTTTGTATTCCTTGAGTTGGAAAAATCCTTGGAAGTCCAAGTGCTCTTTGAATCTCCAAGATTGAGACTCATACTCCTGAAGATAGTCACTCAAGCTCTCCTCCTTTGGTGCATCTTCTTCCTCCATTTCTCTTGTAGTGAATGTGGGAAATAAATTGCACTGTGAATCTGCATGTGTGGCTAAATTCTCACACCCATCATGTGAATATTTAGGGCTTGCTTCACTTTCAAACCCTCTTGGAAATTTTCTACACCCCTCCCTTTTCATCTCCTTGATATCTTTCTTGAGATTTTTCACAGTTTGAAAAAAAAGCTGGGAGAGCCTTTCTTCCTTCATTTCTCAAAATAATGGAGTCATGTCTTTTTTTCTTCTATATAACTTATACTTTTTGTGAGAATCTTCTCCTCCTTATGGCACAATGTCTTGAATGCATAGGCTGAGCCAAGATTATGCTCTGATACCACTGTAGTATTCCAAAATGGAAATAGCAGCAATATAAGACATAATAATGTAAAACACAGCAAATATGAACATATCATAAGAGGGATCAATATGAAGCCATAATTTTATGCAAATATCAGCAACAATATAAAAAAATATCTTGAGGGCCAAGCCACTCAAGTAATAAGGACAAGCCTCCAATGATCATATCAATAAGCACATGAGTTGTTGCTACTATAAATAATGTCGGGAAGCAGTGGCAGCACTGTCTATATCAGTTTAGTTGTTTTTGTAATCATACATAAATGTAATATCACTGATAGATACAAAATAAATTCCCAGAAAAGAAGATATAGGCTATAATACATGATTTCTAGCCAACCCAGAAAAGATTGCTAGAAATACCAACAAAAATATACAATGTGACAAATAACCCTTGGGTTGATGTGTCACTACAAACTGGAATAGAATAGAATGAGGCTATGACAGATCTAAAATGATAATTTTCTTCTCCAATCGTATTTCTCAATAGAAGGCTAATCCCTCTATTCAGAAATAGACCCTCCTGATGAGATCAATGAACCCTCTCAGCAATTGCCTTTAAAAATAACGTAGATCTGGACTGAAATTGCACTGTGAGGGATGTTCGATGGTTGGCCTGATGAAAAAAAATATATAACTATGCCTATTAGCCCCCCTTGATGATCCTCCAATGGATAGGCTACCTCTCGACTAAAAAACAAGCCCATAATTGGCTCTATGTGATCCTCTTTTGCTGCACCTTGCAACACAACCCAGATCTAAACAGAAACTACATTGTAGTTGAAGGAGGTAGCCTGGCTAGAATGTAGGAATGAGGAAATGTAGCCCGATGAACCTCTCCTTCCCTGAGGATGAGGTAGGGATTCCTGATCAGGAACACCCTTGTGCTAAACAACACGACAAACCCCGCTAAATAGCTAAAGGATGCAAAGTCTAAACAAACCAATATCAAATAATAATCTCAAACATGAATAAAAATGGCTGCCATCCCCTCCATATATAGTGTGTGAGCCTTCTCACATTGGGTCCCATCCCCAAATTCCACCAAGCTCATGCAATTTTTCCTCCACTAAAACTGCGTTTTCTTATCATAAATGCCACTCCTCCATGACAGCGTTGTTGATTTGGTCAAAGTTGACCTATTCAACATGTATCCCCTCCAATTCACACCCAAAGGTGTTTAATCCAACTACTTATTCTTCCTCCTTTCAAATTAGGAGTGTTATTATTCCTTCTATGGATATTTATGGGCCTCCCAATCCACTTATTCAACTACCTAGTGATAAAAAAAACTATAATATTCCATTTAGTTAAAGGATAAATTTTTGGAATATTACACTCCATCTTCTTGAAGCCAAGTGGTAGAGCATTCCATCTTCTTTGGCATGCCTCCACACTCTCTTCTCCTAGTAATGTGTAGGTGTCATAAAAGTGTGATATTTCTTATGCTTGGGTGTCAATGTATCTTGGTGCAAGGTAATTATCATTGGAGATCATTTGGTGGTTGCTAATGATCCCTTTCGGACTTATGAGATTTTCCCTGATTTGCTAGGGTTCTATTTCTTCCCTTTTCATCACTCTTTTGACCTCTTTTTCCCTTGTCTCTTCATTTTTTAGGACCATTACCTTCATATCACCTAATATGTAATTGGGGTCCCAAATATTCACGTGCATGTAAAATGTTTCCATCCTATCCCTCTCTTCCATAGTAGGCTGCTTGCAAAAATCAATGAATTATCTATAATTTTGAAAGGGTAAGGATCCATGTTGTGCTAAGGTCTTAATCTAAAATTTCAAGAATTTCTCATTCAATTAAAATTCATAAGAATTAGAAGGGTGTATGTACTTCATGGCCTCCACTAAAATATTTTCCATAGTGGCAAGTTATGTGTCCTTCTATTGCAACCGCCCCTTCAGCCTCAGGTTATCTCCTTGTTCTTCTTGTAACTAGTCTTTCAACACTGATTCTCTCAGTCTGACATTAGCTAGGCCCTTCCCAATATTAATAATTTTATCCTCAATTAGCCCCACATCCTCAACATTTTTGGATTTGGAAATTTTCATCCACCTGTGGGTGCACCCCCTTTCTATATCTAGCTCATAAAAGAGATGGATTGAGAGCTTATTAGGGATTATTCTCCCTCCCTCAATGAAATTGTAGTAAGAGTTGAAACTAGGTTATGGGGTAGGTTCTTGAAACTCTGTGATGTCTTTTTGGAAAGTTATTTGAGAGGTTTCTTCCTATTATGGTTGTTGTTTTACAAATTGTGCTTCCTCTTGCACCTCTTGTCCTTCAATTTGGGAACACTGCCCCTCTATTGGTTCATTATTTCCTTCTCCTTATGCACTTTGTTCATGTTGTAGCACTTGTTTTTATTCATGTAGCACACTCTATTTTTCATGTAGCACCTCATTTTCTTCCTGTATCACTTTATTTTCTTATCCTTGGAGGCCAGTGGCTACTTCTGAATGTTTTAAGGATGGTTCTCTAGTAGAGTTCCTTTTGTAATAGGCCATGGGTGTCTTAGGTTTGGTCTTTGGAGAATTTATTTCTTCAATCTTTCCTTCCTCTGGCGCTAAGTCTTCCTTCTGATAAGGGACTCCTCAATTGTAATGGAGACCTTTTTTGGAGTCTAAGGCCTTCCTTGCTTCACCCTAGTGGTCTTTCTTGTCTTAAAATACATAGGAGTATGTCTTGGTATTTTCTTCTTAGAATTCAGAGGGGTGGTCAAAGTGGCTAAGGTGGTAGATACCTCATCCTCAATTTTTCCTCGTCACAGACTAGTTTGTTGAGGGGGTATTTTAGTGGTATTTTTGGGGCTCAAAACCTCCTCTTCTACTTCGTTATCTTGTTCTTCCTCATAGCCTTTCCTCTCTTGCTCTATATCCTTTGTTTTTCCTTTCACTGTCCTCGTTTCCTCTTCTCTTTCCCCCTCTATCCCCATATATTCTCCTTTTTTTTTCTCAGTTCCTTCCTCCTTTGTTCTAGTATCCCTATCTCCAAGGCTAGATGAAGGGATATCTCTAGGAGTTATATTCTAGGTCCCTATTATTGTTCCCCTGTCCATGTCTATAAAATTGTACCATAACACAATAATCATTAGCTTTTTTAGGTCATATTCTCCTATTAGTTTAATCAAGACATGATGATCTAGGTGTTAATGTTTTCCTTCACTAGCCCTTTCGCTCGTGTCTTTTATGGAGTGGAGGAGGAAGTAGGGTATGCTAAATATCTCTTCCAAAGGAAAATCCTTCTGAAATCTAAGCTCATGCATCAATAAAAAATGGAATCCATAGACTACACTCAATCTTCCTCCACAAGAAATGTATTTCAGGATGTGGTAGGTTACCTCATCCCATGGATAAGGTAAACTTTCCCTTCTCACCCCAACCTTATCTTGTATGTGCTTCTCCTTGGCTAAAAGTATGTTTTTCTTCGCAGTGGCACTAGTGACACTGTCTTCTATATTCCATTCGATTCCTAAAGCAGAAGGCCTAAAGAAAATTAGGCCAAAAGTACTGTTTAAAATGATAAAGTTAAAGGAAATATTAGGCTAAAAGGCCTGGAATACATCAACAAAGAGCAAGTATTGCCTTAGAAATATCTAACTGACACATTGAGCCTACTTTCTATCCATAAAGTCAATTAATCAGTTATTACACAAAAGAATATATTTTGAACTATCAAGACAATTATTGTAAATATAAGATAAAGCCTTAAAGTCAATCTTTTCCACCTATATTTATCTCAGAAATTAAGACAAAATTATTTCACATAGAAGTAGCTGTAGATATTCTTACCTTATGCCCTATGTGGTTTTCAAGGCTAGGAATGCATTTACTCTGTAATTAATAACATTTTGAACCCTAGTAGAGTTCCATCTCCTCATTTGTAGCATAAATACTACATTCAGAACTCATTGTAAAGGTTGGATTTTGATGACTGATGCTAGAATAATACATAGTCCTTTGAAGCTCTTGAAGAGAAATTGATGTCTTGGAACTCATGCATGATCTTATTTGCTTGTTGATGGAGAAGAAGTGTTTGCAGGATCCATAGGCTTGGTTGATGGTGAAGTTTTCCTTTTTTTATGTTTTCTAAGTTTTCCATTATGTTTTCCATCTTATTATGTTGCAGTAGGACAAAGAATTTATATTAAGAAATGTTTTCTAATGGCACCTTAAATCTGTTTGTCCTTCATTGCCTTAATTTTTTCTTCTGCTAAGATTCATTAGGGAAATCATTTATTTATCTCTAACAAGTTCTTATATCATCCATTTCTTGAATAAATTAGATCAGTTTGCATCAATTATGATTTATGGTTAGCCCTGCATAGTGTTTCCACTGAAATATTTTGTTCTTGGAATCATCTCTTTAAAGCAACTTTGTCTAGTTTTGTCAAAGAAGTCTGTTTAAAATCATGCTCTTTGTCTTTACTTAGCTAAATTTGTTTTAAAGAAACCTTATAGCTGTGACTTTGGATGTTAGAGTTTTATCTCTTTGTATGGTTATAGTTTCTTTTGTATCTTAAATGTTTTTCTGCTCTAGATGATAAAAGCTCTGAGAGTTGGATAATTTTCTTACCTTTCTGTGTTTTTATCTAAATGTTTATCTTGGTTAATTATCTGTTTTTAGTCTAAAATCAAATGGATTAGGTTCTGCTTATGCCTTTGATTCTCTTGCTGTTCTTATCAATTTTCTAACTCCCTCAGTTTACAAGTATATAAAGGATTCATTTTTAGCCCTTTATTAGCTTATTGTTCTCAATCTTTATGTCCATTTCATAAATCCATCATAACCTTAAAATATCCACCAACCAAGTAAACTTGCCCTGCAAATGCTCTAAACACCATTGATGAACTTATCTGGACCTTGTTAGACTCCATTGCCCAATGACTTAACAATATTCCATGTTTCCTATCTAAAATATATCAAACTATCATACCCAACCAAAAAACAATAAAAATACCTTGCACTTAACCTCTAGCCTAAAATCAACCCTTAAAATCAAACAAGTTCACATCTTTGCACCCACATTGAGAGATCCCTCTCCAAATCCAGGAAGGCTAGGTCCTTGGATTCCAAAGCTTGGTTTGATGTTACCCTTGTCAATTTTTATCTCAATCAATCTAACCAATTACGGGGAGCTAACATATGGTATGTTCAATATCTCTTCCAAATGAAAATCCTTCTTAAATCTAAGATCATGCGGAAATAAAAAATGGTATCCATAGACTAGACTCAATCTGCCTCCACAAGAAATGTATTTCAGAATGTGGTAGGCTACCTCATCCCATAGATAAGGTAAAATTTTCCTTCTCACCCCATTCATGTCTTATATGTGCTTCTCCTTGGCTAAAAATATGGTTTTCTTGATAGTGGCACTAGTGACACTATCTTCTCTATTCCACTGGATTCCTAGGGGTAATGTGGTTACTCTGTTGATCTATTCAGGAGTGATGGTTATGGATAGTCCTGTTACCACAGTAGTGGCACTAACATCTGCTTGAGAATGTAGATCCATTGTAAATTTCGGGCTATATCATCATCATATCCCCTTAGGAGCTCAAAGAAATCCAACCATTGATGCATCCTATTTTTTTTACTACATGATGTAATTAAACTCACTTTGTGTCCGTAGGTTACCTTATATTAAAACCTCCCCCCATTTATATTTTTTTCTCTTACTTGGGTTAAACATGTACTTATTTTATTGCCTCGGTGTCAAATTCACTGGTGACAAGGGTTCATAAGACTCTTAACACTTCAAAATGGATTTCTTAATCCCTACCTCTTCACACAAACTTTCTTAATTACCTCAATTGTGACACTACTACATGAAAAATGTTTAGGATAATTTCTTATGAAATTAACGGAGATATGGAGGTGATGGAAGCTTAATTCTATAAAACTAATGTTTTTGAAGTGAAGGTGATATCTAAGCTAATTGAACCTTATGGTTGCTTTCATGCCCCTTCTCAGAAACTTGTAGCACTCTTCGAAGCTTCTTGGAACAATTGTAATATTTCATGTAGCACTTCTTGTAGGAAAAACTAATCAATGATCAAACCTCCTCAGTAGATTACGAACTTCATCCTTTCCTTAAATATTTTTGAAATGAGCATAGATGCTAAGGAAAGTGAGCTGAGGTACTTTGTATGCCATTTCAAGTGGGATTGGAGCATTGTGCTGAGGTGTCCCTCACATGTGATCTCTTCATTGGACCATTGGTCCCATTCAAAGTGATTATTACCTCCCACCTCATAATAAGCACCCAATTTTAGTGTTCTCATTTCCACTGATGTGAAAAATCCAAGTTTCATGCCAACTCTACCAAGCTCTTTTAGTTCTACTATCGAAGGTGGCCAAGTTAACTAGCCACCTTTTAGCTTATTAAACCTCCTCTCTTTGACATTAATTAATTTAGCCAAATATTCATAGTGAGAGGGAGAGAGATTCATACCCAAGCCTTGCCTCTTTTTCGATTGTTTGCAGGGTCCCGCATGTAGAGAGCTAGAGCATTGGATCAATGATCACATGAGTTTCCTTTGCTATTGAATTCTTGTTGTGTCTTCATTTTCTTTTTTAGGTTCTCACTATGTTTTGTTGTTGTGTATTTGCAGGTGAATTGTAGAGGCTACAAATTAATGTTGTTTGTTTATAATCCTCCCTGGAGTGCTAAGGTTTCCTTTAGGTTGATCTTTTAAAACTCTCTATATCTCTAGATGAGCCAAGTCATTCTCGAGTTTCTCTAGTTGTTGGACATATGTGCTACATGAATAGATCATATTCATGTAGCAGTCTCCTTTCTGTATTTTATGGAGCTAAAAATGACATAAGGTGGTGAGGGAATGGTGTGGAAAATATGGATATGGTGTTAGGATGCTTAGGCAGTGGTGTGGCCTAGGAGAAAAATTAAAGGAAGGGCTATGAGTTTGTGCAGAATATTTTTTATCAAAGTGGAATAATGGAGGGTTAGATAAGAGAATATATATGCATGAGATGGTTTGGGGATGAGGGGGTGGTGGGAATAGGTATATTTACCCTTTTCATGCCCTTTATTAGGATTATAAATATATGAATGATTGGCTTTTCCCCAGGACTTTGTTCTTGTAGGTGTTAAAGACTTCTCGTAGCACTACAAGACTTGTTGTTGCTTTCTAGGAAATCCTAGAGCATTATAGAGTCATGATGAATTCCAAGTTTTTCTATACCATATGGTGGTGTAATTTGATGGAGGGATGAGTGATCGAGCTAGAAATAGAGTGAATGGATCGAGGAGAGGAAGGGAGATGGAGCAGTGCTACAATTTTATTCAGAATATGCTACTTTTCATCATCTTATAAAACATAAATAGGTTAGTTTCCTTGGTGTTATTCCATCCTTTTTTATTTTTGGTTTATTTTTCTCTTTTTTCTTTTTTCTCTCTTTTTTTTGAAGATAGGTGGGCTTCCTCATAAATTTTTCAGCCCCCAAGCCCTCCTTGGGCACGTAAAAGAGGTTTTCACCCAAAGATATTGTATTTATTTCTCTTTTCCCTTTTTTTTTTCTCCGGGATTTCCTCAGGGAGGTTTTCAATCCTGGAGTTGAGCTTGGATGCCTCAGGAAAGTTTTCACCCATGCCTCTTTATTTTTTCCTTTTTCTTTTTTCTCTAGGAGGGAAATGGACTAGAATCTATGAGGTTCCCAATTACATTCATCTCCATGCTGATTATGTTGATGAATTCTTCCTTGGACATGGGCCTCTTGTAGATTTTTTTTCCTATAAGCATTGATAAGAAGAGGGATCCCCTCCTCATCTATGGTTCTGATATGAACAACTCCACTGTCATGGCATATCTCTCTTCGATAGGGTCCTAGCCATCTGGTCATTAATTTTCCTTTGAATTCCTTAAATATGGAGTCAAAGAGAAAATACCAATCTCCTTCCTAAAATGTATTCTCTTTGATGTGCTTGTCCTTCCAAACATTCCTTTGTAGTTGTATCACTTCAGTGTGAAGGATGGAATTCACCCTAAATTCATCCAAACCATTTAGTTTAAGCGGTATTTATTTTTGTTCCCCTGTGATATCTAAATCTAGTTCAACTGCCATTCTGTAGGTGTTATAATCAATTTGAAATAAATTATTTCCTCTCATAAACCAGATCATGTGGCGTAAACCCAATGGTTTTCTATCATTTTTTGTTGTAGGCTAAAGTGGCCTCCACCAATATGCCTACCCAATATCTTCTATAGTTTCTCACAACTTTGGTATGGATGTTTTCTAATGCTCTATTGGTCACTTCCACCTACCCATTTTCATGAGGGTGATAGGGAGTAGAATTTGTGTTGCCACCTCATGATATTTTCAATCAAATGAGATGTGAACTGAGCCCCCTGATTGGTGACTATATCCTTGGGATATCCATTCTTGTAAAACACATTTTCTATTGACAATTTAGCCACATTTTCTTTTGTTGCTTCCTTGACACCCTTTGCCTCATCACCCTATTTAAAATAATCAATACAAACTATGATGCATTTATTTTGTTCGAATGGTGGATCAATTGGCCCAATGAATTCCATGCCCCTCTTGTCTCCAAGGCCACCTAAGGTTGTATAGGCATTTCATCCCTAGATGTATGTACTAGATAAGATACCAGATGATGACATGAGTGAAGTCCATGGGTTTGAGGATGCACCAGAGAAGGTTCCAAATAAATATTGGTAACAAGGGATAGAAGGGCCACCATATAGATGTGACTCTGGTGATGTGGAGAACATTGATGAAATAGCAACAGTAGATGTTTTTGCAATTGTAAAATATGGTACAGTCGAAGATGTTGACTCAACCATGGTCATATGACCTAATGTATACCCTATAAGATCTATAGGAACTCGAATTGAAAAAACATCAGAGAGAGTAGTGTAAGGTGATTGAGGAAAAGAGTTGTAAAGATAAAGCTCCTCTCCGAAATGAGTTGTATTTGAAGTTGTTTCATCCTGTGGTATTCTTCAATCGAAATCAAACCAGGTGGAAGGATTTCACTGCCAGGCCCGAGATATATTTTAGGTGGTTGACTGTGCGATATGGGAGACTCAGTGGCTACAATCAACTATGGAGTGACTGATATAGGAACAAATTCCAGTTGTTCAACTTTGGGATCTAGATGTTCTAGTAAAAGAAAGACAGGATCCGGATCAACTTCCAATTGAACAACGTTGGGTTTGAGAGGTATGGTCTCACTGATTGAATGGATCATGACCACAGCTAGTGATGACGACTCTATCTCGATGATAGTAGATGAACTAGGATTTGTAGAAATGACTCGAGATGACTCTGGTATATGTGAGGATGATGTTGCACTAGAGGTTCTAATAGTATTGGTTTCGGTAGAATGATGTCACCTTCACTGACCAAAAATGGCTTCCGGTGGTAAAGGTGGTTTAAGTGCTATTATACGCGAAAAATGGGGAAAAGGAAATTATTCTTCCATGATGAATGATTGATTTTATGAAAAAGTAAAATATACAAAATAAAAGGGTAATTCTAGGAAAAATGTTTACCAAGTAATTGTGAACTGTAGAATACGTCATGGCAAACCAAGAAGTATGGGTAGGCAATCTCCCTAAATGTTGTGTTCGATGTATCACAAGTTACAAGGCGGTCGGCTCAGTTACCTATGGATGTATAGAAACCTAAAGTTGTCCTCCAAAATATACCTAAAGTTACGTGGAGGCCAAACTCCATAATAGCATTGTCTAATGTGAAACCGCACAATGACAACACCCCCTTATACTTTTCTTATGAGAACACCGGCCTATATAACCGAGGGTACGTTGACGAGCTCCGATATGCTTACGTACGTGGAGTGAGGTATCACACTTGGGATGTATCACAGAAAATTTAACAACAACTGCTATGTTTAACGATGTCAGAACATTTCTCTAGCCTAGACCTTCTAAATGTTATCGTTAATTTTCCAATTCTTTCTTAAGTAAATTCAGATAAATTTTATGTTGATATTTTTTAAAATTTTGTCTTTGAGCTTCATGGCATGATGTAATGGAAATTTCTAAAAATGAAATCCAAATGATAAGAAATCTTTTCAATTTAGCCTTTTCAATGAAAATCCTAGCTACTCAGGGAAAGGGCAATCCGTTTTTCAGCAAAGAACAAAGAGCACAAACTAAATGCAAATTTCCTAACTTGTTCCTTTGCAACACACACAATTCACTATATGCACATGCATGTTTTTATTTTCAACTCCCTTTAATGTGAATGAAATAAAGAAAACTATATGCAAAATCAATCAATCAAGTGTTTTCTTACGAGAAACGAGGAATAAAACAACAATTTCTCTTAGGAAAATGAAGAATGGAACTACATTTTTCCTATAGGAAATGAGGAATGAAACAAAAATTTCATTTTTGAAACAGAATTGATCTAATTAAGAAATGAAATACTTTGAATTTGATTTGCCAATGATAAAGAAAAACAATAATGAAACATTGAACAAATTACTTTTCAAAGGAGGAAGAATAGGAAAGTTTACTAGTCTCTAAGAGGTATCAAACATCTAAGAATACAACAAAAAATTGGTTGAAACTGAAAGAAATGACAAAAATTGATGGAATTTTGTTGGCTAAGGGGGAAACACAGTCTCTAAGGGGAAACAGTGCATTGCAGAGCACCCCTGAGTGGGAGACAGTGCACTGCAGTGCACTGTGTCTTGACCAATACTGTGTTGGGCACAACTAAGATTGAAAATCAAGCAGCTAGACACACTTCTAATGCAATTTTTTCATTCAAATGATTGATAACAAAAATTAGATGCTACTAATGAGGATAAACAGTGGTAAAAAAAGTAGTAATGATGGGATACTCCCCAGTGGAGTCACGAATTTGTTATAATTAATTGTGATCTATGGATAAACCAAATTCCCTAAGTGTGGTGTTTATCAGCTAGAACAACAGAGGAAATAATAACTATTATTTTCTATAAAACAAGAAAATATACAAAATGGGAAAGGAGCCTACTTGTGATTCTTTCAATTATCATTCTCCTTCTGTCGCTATTGTCATCCCTCTCAATCCAACTTAAGTCATGAGATCGATTCCTGCAAACACAAAAATATAAAAACAAACAGCGTACAATATACATATATCTACTTATCTTACTCAAATCAAACTAATTATATCTTAAATACATACATCATTCAAGAATACATTTCACAAGAAATAGAGACATATGTATGGGAAATGACCAACAATCTTTATTAAAGAGTATGTTAGGGTCCCGTGATTTATCAGATTGGTAGACCAAATGCACAAGGCAACATAAGACCAATATTTGGAGTCCTAGGACCTAGCCTTCCTAGACTCAGAGAGGGCTCTCTCTATTGTATGCAAAGGAGTGAACTTGTTTTTTTTTAGGGTTTGATTTTAGGCTAGTCGTTAAGTGTAGGGTTTTTTGTTTGTTTTGGTTGGGTAAGATGGTCCAGTAGAATAGGTGGAGTGAGAGGTCTTCATATCATTGGGCTATGGAGTCTATGAAAGTCATGGATATCTCACTAATGAAACAAGATGCATAGTAAGGAAAATCTAGCATGGTCAAATGGATCTTTAAAGGTTTATCATAAATGAGATGGACATCAAGTTTGGGAACAAAGGTAGGGCAAAGGGCAATGAAGAATCCTTAAACAAATACCTTTCAAACAATATGTCTCAAATATTGATCAACATAAGAAAATAATCATATGGCACGGAAAACCAATAGCTCTTAGATTACACTTTAAGCAAACAAGCATTCAAGATGAACAATTCCAATGAAATATAGAAGGAGAGAAACTCATTTAATTTCTACTAATTTCACCTTCAAGGTTAGAAAAAATTCAAGGTAACAAATAACTTTAATCAATGAAGAGGGAATGCCTAAACATCAATGATCAAACTACAAAGAAATTTAAGGCAACTTCTCAAGCATGGACAAAGGGCATGATCAAAACATGGCCTCTTTGGCTAAAACCTAACAAGTAATACTTCAAAGAGAGACTCCAAAACAGAGTTTAAATAGCATCAAATAGGTAGGGTTAACCATAAAAAATATTTGAAACTACTGTATTGAGCCATTTGTGGAATAAAAAAACATAGATAGATCTAAGGAGCAGCTAAGAATTCCTTAAACAAATACACCAAAGGAAAACATAAAGGCAATAGACAACAGGATGGACTAAGGTGACTCCAACAACATTTCTTAGCCTATACTTTTTTGTTCTACTGCAGTATAGAAGGATGGAAACATAATGAAAAAATGAGAAAACTATAACATGAAAGATAAGCACTTCACCAATAACCAAGCTTAGGGATCCTGCAAGCTATCCACCTTCATCATCAATCAAAGCAATCCATTCAGAAACTCCACAAGACCAATTTCTTCTCCAAGCTCAAGAAAACCATGTATTGCTCTCAAAACTCATCAAATGCCAACCTTTACAATGGAATCCTCATGCTCTAATTATCTTAGAAATTGAGGAGGTGGAAACCATAAGAGGCTTCTAGAAACCCTAAATTCATCATAAATGTCATTTATGTGCTTGAAGACCATGCAAGGCCCAAGACACATAATATCTAAGATAAAAAATGAAAGATAAAATAACATAACTCTTGAATAAAATATGGAGTGATTTTCCCAAGAAAATATTAAAAAATCATTTTTCCATCAAATTTGTGTGTTTTGTTGACTTTTTGGCCAAAAACACACAGTGTTGTCCATAAGCGCAGTGCCACCTTAGGCAGAAAATAGGTCCTGTTGCAGCCAAGTTTTGAGGGCCTTCCCAATGTTCAATTTTTCTCCTTGATGGCCCAGTGGAAAAATTGTTGAGTCCTCTTTCTAGATATGCCTTTGGTTTTCTGATTGAGCACCTTTAACCTGTTCAAAAATTCAAATCCTCAAGACTGCTCTGAGCGCAACGCCCGTCCTGAAAAGGAGGCAGAATGGTGAAAAATGAGGTTTTTTCTGACCTTTTGAAGGGTAAAAAATACTCCAGTTGCTCTAAAATTTGGTGAGAATAGTATTATAGTTATGAGAAATCCAAAAATGTAGATTTTTCCCTCTTAGGATGCCTGAGGAAAAAGCATAGCGCCAGTGGCATTGCGCTTATAGGCCTCCAAATTCTCAAAAAACAAAAGCTTGTGCAAATTCCTTCAAAATTGGTGGATGTCTCCTTCAAGGGATTTGAGAGAAATGTAGAGAAGCTGATGCCAAAATTCCAAGTCTATATTGGTCTTTTCCTCCTTTTACTGCTTGAATTTTGGTTTGGGCCTTTTTGAGTTTACCCTTGCAACTTGATTCCTCCGGGCATAATGTCTAGTCATGCTTTCTTTGTAGGTCAAGGCCCTTATTATCTTCCTTATATGCTTGTTCTTATCCTCATAAAATTAAATTTTATGCATGCCCATGAAAAGACACCTTTATAGCTTTCTAAATCTCTGCATCTTCACAATGGAGTGGTAAGCAAGTGGCCATTCCCTTTATCTTCTCTCTTACTATCAAGGTTGATGATAGTAAACCTTTGCTTAATATTATGCTAATATTTTCCTTCCTTTACCTTCTCTTTGCCTCTGTCTAGTGGTTTTTAGGAAGTGAGGAAAACATGGTTCCTTACCCTTTCTAGAGGGAGCAAACACATACCCTATTCCTTTTGTGATAGGTTAATGAAGGAGGTTTGTTAGTGATCATAGTGGTGTCTTCCTCTTCATTATTTCTCTTAGTATAATTAGGGACCTCATTGTTTCTCATTGTCATTGTGGCTTTGAGTTTTTATGCTTCCCCTAACATTATTATTATCGTTGTAGGGCTCACTGTCTCCTATCTCTTCATCTTCCTCACTATTTTCATCACCTTCACTGTCATGATAGTCCTTAGTGTCACTGTCATCACTAGCCTTATCATCAGTTTGCACATTCTTCACTTTTATTTTGTTCATCATTAAGACTGCGTTTCTCTTTATCTTTTGCACTGTTACCATCCTTATTATCTCTGTGGAGCTGATTTTTATAACCCTTATTGAAACCTCCCCTAACACCTTTGACTCCTTTGCAGGATCTTTAAGGCAATTTGAAGGTTGTCCCTGAGCCTTTGGGTAAAATTTTTACAATTTTGGAGGACCTCTACATTAGTGCATTGTCTTGCATGAACAGTTGGGTCGGTCTGTGGGTGCACCATCGAAAAGTCATACCTCTGATGTGAGCGTAGTTTCGGGTGTGTGCAGGCCTACCAGGCCTCTAAGCGCAGCACCAGACAGGTCATGTGTTGTGTGTGCGCGGCGCCGGGCGTTCAGAACAGGGTGTCAGGTCCTGGGCATGTTGGGCCCGTCTGTGCGTAGCACCACCCTATTCACGTAGTGCCACTCTTTATTCATGTAGCTCCGTTGAATTTTAAATGATGGAAAACTCGATAAGCGCAGTGCCAGGGCCTGTGAGCACAGTGCCAAGGAACTTTTCCCATAAACAATCAAACAAACCTTGAATTTTCTGTTGAAGGTTTTCTCTCTTTGCAATGTGACGAGTGAGTTAGAAATGATAGCTGAGGTGCCTTTATAACCTTTGAAAGATAAATCAAATTTAGAAAAACCCACTTTTGCTAAGTTTTTTTTTGTCACTTTATGATTTTCACTGATATCCTGTGACCTTTTTGCAAGTGATTTTGAAAATTCTTCAAGGAAACTCTTCTTCCTTGGGTGAGGGCTTGCTGGAGAGATGAAGAGATCCCTTTTTATTTTTGTGGTTCTGTGAACTACTGAACATCTCTCTACATGGAGAAACTAAATAAAAAACATGTTTTTACCCCCTTTTGAAATCTTTGAGTGTAATTGATCCAAACATATGTTTTCATTACTATTTTTAACAATGATTCATTCACTTTGACAAAGACTACAAATTAGGTCTACCATGTCTTCCCTTGGCCACTTCTGATTTTTGCAGGTGCCTATGACACATTTTTTTTTGTTCCCTTTTGTCACTCTTTTGAGTTTGACAAACTTAGTTACTCAACAACAAACTCTTTATCAGCTTGATTTTCCATTTTGACACTTAACCTTATGTTTTTCTTCTTTTGAAGATTTTAAGGGCAGTTGACTGTACTTGAAGGCTTGATCTCCTTCACACTGATACTCTCTGCATTTTCTCCTTTTGCTGTAGTGAAGAACTGTTGCCTTACAAAACCCTAGGAATCACCTTCTGATATCTTCTTTAACCTTTTGTTGTCATGATGGAGGCCCTTCATCCTTATTTCACCTACTTTTCCTATCCTTCCAAAAATTTAGGTTTTAGGGCTATTAGAGAAAACTAATTACTATTGTCTTCTAATTTCTCTATAGCCCTTTCAAATTCATTCATTTTTGTTCAACTCACCTCATCATTTTCCCTTATTCATTTACAACTTCTAAAAATCTTCAATTTGTCTTTGGTTGTGTTGATGTGCCTCTGTCCTTGTGGTCTTTTGCATTGGCTTCTTGCTTGGTAACATTGTTTATTCAATCAATCCTAAAAAACCCTGATTCCCTTTAAACATAGGCCTACATCCTTTTCTTTGCTATGGATTTTCTTTAGTAAGGAGCTATCCTCTTACCTTACCTCATTTTCTGCATGATAGCCATCTCAATCATTCCTGCAGAAATGTTTAAGATGCATAGTTACACCTTTGTAGAATGTTGTCTTAACCAAGGAGGCCTTCCTTGAAAGATTTTTTTATCTATTTTGAACAATATAGTGTTGACCCTCCTTTCCATTTTATTTCATCTTCTTGGCATATGTAAAGCAGTGATTCAGAAAACCAAAATAATCCTATAACCTATGAAACCCTAAATGACCTAGTGGGAGACTCTTTACGGTGGTCTTTGGCTGAAAACTTGACTTGGGGTATTTAGGTGTAAAATAGAGCTTATGACAAAATTTATGCATTGTAGATCCAAAACTACTAGCTTTTATTTATCTAAAGAGCCTAGAGAGGTAGCTTAAGACCACTAATTCTTGAATCACTTGGTGAATAGGGGAAAAGGTTAGGCCACTTGGAAATCCGAGGTGGAAGTGGAAGGGTTATAAGTAGGTAGAATAGAGTACTGAGGTCATGAGTGTAAAAATGCGACAAAAATGAGTGGCATGAGCCCATGATGGGTTTTCTAGGAGTGCTAGGCTGACCATGACTTGAGAGAGTAGTGAAATAGTGAAAACTTTATCGTAAGGATAATGAAGGCAGTGATATTTCTAGAACTCACAATATTCATGAATTTTGTTTCTAGAAATCTGGGATAAGCATTTAGTCATCTATGGAAAGGTAAAAATTGCTGATGACTAATAGTGGCTCCACTTGGGGAGGGTAGCTCCTTTTCAGGAGGTGTCCAAAACTTCAGATCTCTAGTTTTATGAAGACCAATGCCTCATCCATTGGGCAAATTTTTCTTTATTTTCATTTTCTAATCTTTCCTTTAAGTTGTGACCTTAATAATCTGAAAAACATGATTAGCTCAACTTCATCTCTACCTACCCAACCTACTTGCCTAACATTTTCTTCTTCCTTGGGTGCACTTGAACTGGAAAACCCTTGACATTATTTTCTTTTGAAAGAAAAAAAACTATCTACTTCTACTCTTATCACTCCTAAGAGTTCAGATTATGCTAGTGAACTATTTTTATTCTCTATCTAGACTATTTGATTGTCAATATTAGGCTGTTTGACAGAATTCATTCTCTAAGATATTGACATGAAATTGAAAACATGGTTTAAATCAAGATTAGGCAATCTGAATTACCATGAGTTGTGGCATTAGGACAAGATGCACTCAAACATTATTTTTGTACAAACAAAACTAGAAAAATAAGGGTAGCGATCTACCATTTGCTATGCATCCCCATATTCCTCTTTGGTTCAATTTTGAGCATGTGGAACCAGTATCTTTCACTCCTAATCTATTATTTTTGACAAGTCAAGTTTGAATAATTTGACAAGCTCTTTTTCACTAACCTATCAACAATAAATTGAAAACATGTTCATCCATGATTATGCTAGATGACTGAACAAGACCCTTTGGAACAAGTAGTGGCACTTAGGATTGTACACTTTCAACATTACTATTTTTTTGGTATGGGGTTGTACCTCTTTTCAAATCTGCTCTTTTTTTTTCATCTTTTATCTATTTTTCTGTTTTGATTTTCAAAACAATCTATAACTAAAATATGCTCAAAGGTTGAGCTTATTTGCATTCCTATCTATCCTAATCTAATTTTTAGATGATATACATTCAACTGGTGAACTCTCTTTTCCAATACAACCAATAAAGCAGATGATTCCTTGAGGGACCTAGTTTCATCTCTTTGAGGGTTTTGAAAAGATAAAAAGGCCACTCCCACCTCACTTTTGATTGAACAGTAGTGCCTAAACTTTTCTTTAAACCTTGCGTCAAACTTCTCTTGACATATTTTAATCCCTCTTCAACTGTCTCTAAGATAATAGCAAAGGGATCTTGGAACAATACTTGGCTTAGAGGATTTGGGAGATAAGCTTGATAAAGGATTGCTTCTTCCTCCACTTGGCTAAGCTTAGGACTCTTTCGGGAAAGAAACTCTTCCTCTTCCTCACGATCATTTGAATTATCATAATAATCATATATTGAAATGTTGTCCTCTAACAAATCTGATGTGCTTTGATAGAGTGAGCTGAATTCTGCATGAACGCCATCATTTTGATGAGCAAGAGCACTATTTGGGAATAAATCTTCATGGGAAGGCAATGCAACCATTCTCGGGTGATTATCAACTTCTATGCCTTCATTTTCAATTTGTAATTCAAAGGCACTTGGTGGCTGCAAATATGGAGTTAAGGAGGATTCCATGTCCCAAATGATTTCCTCAACCATTTCAGGAAAAGGCTTCTCATTGACAACTTGCTCAAGAAGTTCATCACCCTCCTCAACCTCAACATCAAACTGTTGATTTCCAATTACATGAAAGTTATTTCTGATGGACTGAAGTGAAGTAGAGCAAAGATTCATAGACTCCTCACTTACTTCTAAACTCTCAAGTCTTTCCTCATCAGTGTCATAGATGACCTGTATTGGCTGATTACTTTTTTCAAGCTGATGATAGTGAACTTCATCCCACAAATCAACTACTGATATATCTGCGAGGTTAGCCTCTATTTGGAGCACATGATTGTCATCATACTGATCAAACTTTGGAAAATCATCAAAATAAGTAGTGTTACCAATCAAGCAAATTGGATTATCAGATTGTTTTTCTTTGAATTGATCTACAAGTTCACTTTCTGATTTATGATAGATGGGATTAGTAGGAGAAAGAACAAAAAAAATTTATTCACATGAAGGCTTAGAAATTTGTTGCATGTTTATGATCCAATTGATTTCCTCTTCAGTCAAAAGAGGAGGCATTTTTCTCTTTTTTTGGATAGAAGTACAACAATTCTCTTTCTCTTGTGAAGGCTGATTTTGGGGCTGAATGTTTTCTTAAGCCTAACCTAGAAGAGATGGTGAATCATCATTTGGGGCTGCAGAGAGATCGTGTTGGTTTTATTCTATTTATTGATTGGGTTCTTCCTCAACTAACTCCTCTAGGCTGTCATGATAGCTATCTTGAGAATGAAATTGATGAATGGCTTCTAATAGATCCTCGAGATGCCAATTTAGTAAATCTTCATCAATGTTTACAAGGTATTGTATGAGATCTTCAGATTGATCACAACAATTTTCATCTAATGATAAAGATGAATAATTTTCTTTATAATTCTCATAAAATACCTTGTGGAGGTATTTTAATGAAAACAAACTATCAGGCTTCAACCATTCATATCATTCTCTTGCCTGACCCTCTAATGTTTCCATAAACATTTTCATGAGGCAGTCTTCATGCCATTCAACCTTTAAACTCCATACATGTATATGAAATTTGATGAGATGTAATAAGGGGTCATCACATTTTTCATCTTGAAATATAGGCAAGTTTTATAACCAATTTACCTCAGGAATTTTATGTGGAAATCCAGGGATATGATCTCTGTTCATCGTAGCATATCTCCTTTGTATTTTTGGATCCATGTTTGTAAATCAGAAAGCGAACACTGTATCTTTTCAACCAGTCTAGAGTTCTCTATTAGTGGATTTTTAGGTCTATTGAGAGTTGTGGAGTCGCAAGGTGGATAATTTCAACTTTTTTGTCCACCATCAGCATGATTGGGATTGCTTAATGCATTCACAGGGGAGTTTTTTAGAACTAGTGGGGTCAACAGGGCTACTCAAGACCAGTGGAGTCAGCAGGTGGATGATGTTTACTATTTTAAGGATGTTCTTGTTGTCCGCCATCAACAACTAAATATCAATCTGAGGATGTTTGTAGGTTTTCTGAGGTCCTAATGTATACTTAGATTGTCACTAACTCAGAAGGTCCCACCGTGATCATCAAAATTTTAGGGTCCCATGATTTAGCAGAGTGGTAGAACAAATGCACAGGGTAACATAAGACCAGTCTTTGGAGTTCTAGGACCTAGCCTTCCTGGATTCATAGAGGTCTATCTCTATTGTATGCAAAGGATGTGAACTTGTTTTCTTTTAGCGTTTGATTTTAGGATAGCTTTTAAGTGTAGGGTTTGTTGTTTGTTTTGGTTGGGTAAGATGTTCCAGTAGAATATGTGGAGTGAGAGGTATTCAAATCATTGGGCTATGGAGTCTATGAAATTCATGGATATCTCAACATTGAAACAAGATGCATAATAGGGAAAATATAGCATGTTCAAATGGATCTTTAAAGGTATATGGTAAATGAGATGGACATAAAGTTTGGGAACAAAGGTAGGGCAAAGGGCAAGGAAGAATCCTTAAACAAATACCTTTTAAACAAGATGTCTCAAATACTGATCAACATAAGAAAATATAGGGCAAACCAATAGCTCTTATATTACTCTTTAAACAAACAAGAATTCAATATGAACAATTCCAATGAAATATAGAAGGCGAGAAACTCATTTAAATTTTAGTGATTTCACCTTCAAGGATAGAAAAAATTCAAGATAACAAATAACTTTAATCAAAGAAGAGGGAACGCCTAAACATCAATGATCAAGCTAAAAATAACTTTATGGAAATTTCTCAAGCATGGAAAAATGGCATGATCAAAACATGGCCTATTTGGCTAAAACCTAACAAGTAATACTTCAATGAGAGATTCTGAAACCTAGTTTAAATAGCATCAAATAGGTAGGGCTAACCATAAAACATATTTGAAACTACTATATTGAACCATTTGTGGAATAAAAAAGCATAGATATATCTAAGCAGTAGTTAATAATTCCTTAAACAAATCCAGCAGAGGAAAACATAAAGACAATAGACAACAGGAAGGACTAACGTGCCTCCAACAACATTTCCTAGCCTATACTCTTCTGTTCTGCTACACCATAGAAGGATGAAAACCTAATGAAAACATGAGAAAAATATAACATGAAAGAGAAGCACTTTACCAATAACCAAGCTCAGGGATCCTGCAAGCTATCCACCTTCATCATCAATCAAAGCAATCCATTCAGAAACTCTACAAGACCAATTTATTCTCCAAGCTCAAGAAAACCATGTATTGCTCTCAAAACTCATCAAATTCCAACCTTTACAATGGAATCCTCGTGCTCTATTTATCTTAGCAAGTGAGGAGGTGGAAAGCATAAGAGGTTTCTAAAAACCCTAAATTCATTATAAATGTCATTTATGTGCTTGAAGACCATGCAAGGCCCAAGACACATAATATCTAAGCTAATAAATGAAAGATAAAATAACATAAATCCTCAATAAAATATGGAGTGATTTGCCCAAGAAAACATTAAAAAATCATTTTTCCATTAATTTTTGTGTTTTGTTAACTTTTTGGCCAAAAACACACAGTGTTTTCCATCAGTGCGGCACCACCTTAGGCAGAAAATAGGTCATGTTGCAGCCAAGTGTTGAGGGCCTTCTCAATGTCGTATTTTGCTCCGTGATGGCCTGTTGGAAAGCTTGTTGAGTCCTCTTTATAGACATGCCTTTTTTTCTGATTGAGCACCTTTAACTGGTACAAAACGTTAAATCCCCAAGACTGCCCTGAGCGTAGTGCTAGGCCTGGAAAGGAGGCAGAATGGTAAAAAATGAGGTATTTTTTGACCTCTTTGAGGGGTAAAAAATGCTCCAATTGATCTGCAATTTCGTGAGAATAGTAGACCAGTCATGAGAAATCCAAAAATTTAGAGCTTTCCCTCTGAGGATGCCTCAGGGAAAAGCGGAGTGCCAGTGGCACTGCGCTTATAGGCCTCTAAGTTCTCAAAAAACAAAAAATTGTCCAAATTCCTTCAAAATTGGTGGATGTCTCCTTCAATGGATTTGAGAGACCTGTAGAGAAGATGATGCCAAAATTCCAAGTCTAGCTTAGTCTTTTCCTCCTTTTAGTGTTTGAATTTTGGTTTGGGCCTTTTTGAGTTTTCCCTTGCAACCTGATTCCTCCGGGCATAATGTTTGGTCATGCTTTCTTTGTAGGTCAATGCCATTATTATCTTCCTTATATGCATGTGCTTATCCTCATAAAATTCAATGTTATGCATGGCCATGCAAAGACACCTTCCTAGCTTTCTAAATCTCTGCATCTTCACTATGGAGTGGTAAGCTAGTGGCCATTCCCTTTATCTTCTTTCTTACTATCAAGGTTGATGATAGTAAACCATTTCTCAATATTATGATAATCTTTTCCTTCCTTTACATTCTCTTTGCATCTATCTAGTGATTTTTTGGAAGTGAGGAAAACATGGTTCCTTACCCTTTCTAGAGGCAAAAAACACATACCCTGTTCTTTTTGTGATAGGTGAATGAAGGGGGTTTGTTAGTGATCATAGGGGTGTCTTCCTCTTCATTACTGCTCTTAGTATCATTAAGGACCTCATTTTTTCTCACCGTCATTATGGCTCTGAGTTTTTCTGCTTCCCATAACATTATTATTGTCATTATAGGGCTCACTATCTCCAGTCTCTTTATCTTACTCACTATTATCATCACCTTCGTTTTCATGATAGTCCTTAGTGTCACTGTCATCATTAGCCTTATCGTCAGTTTTCACATTCTTCACTTTCATTTTGTTCATCATTAAGACTGCTTTTTTCTTTATCTTCTACATTGTTATCATCCTCATTATCTCTATGGAGCTGACTGTTATAACCATTATTGACACCTCCCCTAACACCTTTGACTCCTTTGCAGGCTCTTTAAGGCAATTTGAAGGGTGTCTTTAGGCCTTTGAGAAAATGTTTTGCAAGCTTCGAGGACCTCTGCATTAGCACAGCGCCCTACCCGAATAGTCGGGTCTACATGTGGGCGCAGCAATGGCAAGGCATGCCTCTAGTGTGAGCGCAACACCGGGTGCGTGCAAGCCTGCCAAGCCTCTAGGCGCAGCGTCAGGCAAGTCGTGTGTTGTGTGTGCGTAGCGTCAGACGTTCAGAACAGGGTGTCAGGTCTTGGGTGTGTCAGGCCCGTATGTGCGTAGCACCACCCGATTCTCATAGCACCACTCCTTATTCGCATAAGGCCATTGAAATTTGAACGGTGGAAAACCTGATAAACACAACGCTGGGGCCTGTGAGCGCAGCGCCACCCTGTTCACTTAGCGGAAAGGAACTTTGCCCAGAAACAATGAACCAAACCTTGAATTTTCTGTTGAAGGTTTTCTCTCTTTTCAAGGTGACAAGTGAGTTAGAAATGATAGCTGAGGTGCATTTATACCCTTTGAAAGATAAATAAAATTTAGAAAAACCCACTTTTGCTAAGTTTGTTTTTGTCACTTTATTATTTTCATTGATATCCTATGACCTTTTTGCAGGTTATTTTGAAAACTCTTCAAGGCAATTCTTCTTCCTTGGGTGAGGGCTTGCTAGAGATATGAAGAGGTCCCTTTTTATTTTGAGGGTTTGGGCACTACTGAACCTCTCTCTGCACGGAGAAACTAAATAAAAAACATGTTTTTATCCCATTTTGAAATATCTAAGTGTAATTGATCCAAACATATGTTTTCCTTACTATTTTTAATAGTGGTTCATTCACTTTGACAAAGACTTCAAATTAGGTCTTCCATGTCTTCCCTTGGCCACTTCTGATTTTTGCATGTGCCTATGAGACATTTTTTTTTGTTCCCTTTTGTCGCTCTTTGGAGTTTGAAAACCTTAGTTACTAAACAACAAACTCGTAATCAGCGTTATTTTCCATTTTGACACTTAACCTTATGTTTTTCTTCTTTTGAACATTTTAAGGGCAGTTGACTATAATTGAAGGCTTGATCTACTTCGCACTGATACTCTCTGCATTTTCTCCTTTTGATGTAGTGAAGCACTATTTCCATAGAAAACCCTAGGAATCACCTTCTGATATCTTCTTTAACCTTTTACTGTCATGATGGAGGCCCATCATCCTTACTTCACCTACTTTGCCTATCCTTCCAAAACTTTAGATTTTAGGGTTGTTAGAGAAAAATAATTAGTGTTGTCTTCTAAGTTATCTATAGCCCTTTCATGTTCATTCATTTATGTTCAGTTCATCTCATATTTTTCCCTTATTCATTTACAACTTCTAAAAATCTTCAATTTGTGTTTGGTTGTGTTGATGTGCCTCTATCCTTGTGGTCTTTTTCATTGGCTTCTTGCTTGGTAACACTGTTTAGCCAATTAGTCCTAAAAAACCTTGATTTTATTTAAACATAGGCCTGAATCCTTTTCTTTGTTGTGGATGTTATTTGGTAAGGAGCTAGCCTCTTACCTTACCTCATTTTTTGCATGATAGCTATCTCAATCATACCTATAGAAATGTTTAAGACACACAATTATACCTTTGCTGAATGTTGTCTTGACCAAGGAGGCCTTCCTTGAAATATTTTTGATCTATTTTAAACAATCAAGTGTTGACCCTCATTTCCATTTGATTTCATCTTCTTGGCATATGTAAAGCAGTGATTCAAAAAAGAAAAACAATCCTATAACCCATGAAACCCTAAATGACCTAGTGGGAGGCTCTTTAGGGTGGTCTTTGGTTGAAAAATTGACTTGGGGTCTTTAGGTGTAAAACAGAGCTTATGAAAAAATTTATGCATTGCAGACCCAAAACTACTGATTTTGATTTATCTAAAGAGCCTAGAGAGATATCTTAAGACCACCAATGCTTGAGGCACTTGGTGAATAGGGGAAAATTTTAGGCTACTTGGCAATCCGAGGTGGAAGTGGAAGAGTTATAAGTAGGCAGAACAAAGTACTGAGGTCATGAGTGTAAAAATGGGACAAAAATTAGTGGCATGAGCCCATGATGGGTTTTCTGGGAGTGCTAGGATGGCCATGACTTGATAGAGTAGTGAAATAGTGAGAAATTTATCGTAAGGATAATGAATGTAGTGAGATTTTGAGAACTCACAATATTCATGAATTTTGTTTCTAGAAATTTGGGATAAGAATTTAGTCATCTATGAAAAGGTAAAAATTACTGATGACTAATAGAGTAGAAGGGGGAGATTACAACCAATGGATCGATTTGTTGTCAACCTGCTCCAACTTCATTCCAGTCTCATCACATCCATCATTATCCCAACAACATATCATTACTTTCACTCTCTTATCAAATGAGAATCCAACACCATAACTTCACACAAAATTATTCCTCCCTAGAACTAGGATGAGTGCTCAATTTATAGGGAAACTGATGGTAGTTTCTAAATGAACGACTTTGTAATAATAAGCAAGACGTTTTTCCAAGTTCAGAGGTGTTACATGGACACTTGGATTTGAAGTATGAAACATATGGACTCTTCTAGAAGGCACTGGTCAAGTGGAGATTCCCAGAACAATGAGAATTATGCTCCCATGTGACCAACGCACTCTTGAGTGTTGGGAAGTGAACTGTAGTGCACCCTTTCACAGATGAATTGGCACTGCAATGCAATGAGTCCATTGCAGATGAGCATTGGTGAGTCAGTAGTTCATATAATATATACTTCAAACCTTGGAAATCTCACAATAGAACCATGAGTGAAATGTTCCTCTCTTAGGGCATATAGAAACTGAAATATAAGGGGATGATAGACCCTATATCATTGATCCTAGGGATGATGTCCTGTTTGAGTAGCTCTTGGGGGATGATTCCCAAATTGATGTATAACAATACCTATCATCCCCTAATATCTACATCTCATAGCCTGTTGTACCTTGATTCGCTTGATCTATCCACTCCACCAACAAGTCCTTTAGATACTCTCAATTCTCAATTTGCTGGTCTAATTTTTTATCAGGTACAAGGTGGTCAAATTGCATAGGTAGAGGAGAAGAAAGGTGAATATACTTTTGATCTCTCTTCCCTATTTATAATTCATGTATGTTAATATGGTGTTCCTTCATTCTTAACTGACCTATAATATTTTGATCTCATCAATTAGTCAAATGAAATCGAGGTTCTTAATTAGGAGAAAGTCTTAGACAATCGTCATGTTAATAATTGCGATCCCATTGATGAATTCCCAATTATATTGGCCAATATTTTTATTTATCAAGAAGATATTTTTATAGGAACTTCTACTTCAACTTACTATCCCTTGTGTCCTAATTCTTGTAATTAATTAATTGGTGATGAAAATATGTCATGCTCTTTGAATCTATAATCCTATGAGTTGAATTTTGAATTGGAAGAAGGTAATGAGCTCATCCGTGATGAAGAAGAAATAAATGAAATTTTAGACCATCCATTCCTTGCCTTGAAATTTCTAGTCTTGCATCATGATCTCTCTTTAGTTCATGTTTCTCATGAGATTTCTCTTATCTATACATCCTTAGACACACAATCAGAAGAATATTATGACTTCAATAATTTATTTCTTCAAGATGAAAAATATGATCAAACGAGTGATGTATATGGTTTTCATCTAGGTAGCAATGATATTGTTAAAATGACTGATAGCAGTTGCCCACATGTACTTTGCAATCTGATACATCTCTCAAAATATTTTTATCCAACATTTGAAAGTTCTAAGACTCAATGTCAGGGATTTGAGGCAATTCAATTGTCATTGATGGTTATGAAACATTATCACTATCATTAAGGGGTCCTCAAACTAGATCATATCCGCACTTTCTTGCACGATTCTTTTATTTGCATTGTTTCACTGGATGTAAACTCATTCTTAAAACATTTTGGGTTATTCTAAGACAGTTTTTGTTACACCAAAATTTGGTCATCTAACCATTTACAATTAGATGGATCGAAGTACACCATGTAAGACCAATTTTACCATAGTAAAATTGATTTCAATATAAGAAATAGTTTAATAAACCATATTTCATTATGTTCTTTCTTGTTAAAACAAGAAACCTCATGAGGAATAATTAAATAAATCCTTATTTTTTTTATTTTCCTCTAGGAATAATTAATTAAAACACTTTTTAAATAATATTCTTGGTCATATTTAACCCAATTATGAGAAATAATTAGATAAATCATTATTTTTCTTATTTTTCTTTAGGAATAATTAATTAAATCATTATTTAATTATCATTCCTTGTTAAATTTGACTAAATCACCTAGAAATAATTAAACAACTCATTATTTGTTAATTATTCCTTAACCACATTCTTGAAATCATAAAAAATTAATTTATTTTTTTATTATTTCTAAATAAAGGTATTTAATCAATTTAAAAAAAATTCCCTCCAACAAAATATAATAAAATATTCCAAGTGGTTAGATCTAGATTTTGGTTAATAATATTTTAGTATGTGCCATTATCGAGGATAAATCAATATTTTGTTATAAATATTAAGGTTTTCCATTCATTCTTCACTTTGATCACTTTCATTGTCACGCTTTGATCATTCTCATTTTTGCTACTACTTTCTTTGCTTCTTGAGCTCCCATAGAGGTCAACACATTTTGGGTTTTCTACACCATTGCGAGAGAGAAACTTCTAGATCTGAAGTGTTAAGGACAGCGAAGTACCCATCCCATTGAAGGGGTATGGTAACATTAGTATTTTTTCCCTTCATAGGTGTTATAATATATTCAGAATTATTTATATCTTTTCTTCTTAGTTGGATGCATGGAACAATTCTTATTTCTTTTCACTATTTAACTGCTTTTACTACATAGATCTGATTTTTTGCAGCATTTGTTTTAACTATCGATTGTAGATCTAAAGAAGTTAAGAAAACATATTTTTTGTTATGGTTGTTTATCACACACAGCTAAAGTGAACTCTTTTCATACAATTGCGTTAATAATTTACGCTAACAAATGGCGACTGCACTTTTGTAATTTAGATTCCTACGTGCCCAAAAGCCTTGGTAACTAGGGTTTTTCTTCAGTTGTTGTTAGTCTCTTGGTGTTTTTTTTTAAACTTGTATGCCCTAAAACAGTAAAAATTCTAACTTTTGGGTGTTTTTGGATATTTTCTGCACGTAACAGGTATCAGCCATGCCAGAGATGGAAACGCTTCCGCAACCTACCGCTCGAGGATCTAGGACCTAGAAATTGCACTTTTTGGATCAAAACCTGCGTTTTCTTTCCGAACTTGCACTTGTTAGCCCAGAAAATATGATTTCCACATCTCATAGGTCAGTACCTGCGAGCTACAACTTTTTTTTTATTTTCTTCTATGACAGTCAGGGTTTGCCGCAATCACTGTTTTGGGTTGTCTAGACTTCGTCTCAGCCTGTCTTGTGCCTGGATATGCTCAATTTGTCTCCTTGAAGTAGAACCAACTCCCTTACTGTTTCAGTACACTTCCACCTTTCTAGGAGGGGTTTAGATGAGTAGGTAGTCTGAGATTTGTAGCACTTTCATCCATTGTTTCAGGGTCTAATCTATCCTTCTTTCAGATCTTTTTTTATAGGTTTTTATTCCATTCAAAAACCCCTCTTGAGTTTTTCTTGGTATTTCCCTCAGGGTTTCCTTGTTTCCCCTAAGGATTTAGCCTTTCACCTCCCATTTTGCAATAGTTTTCCCCTTCGGTTTGTTGCTATTGTTCTGCGTCATTTCCAACATATATGAGTGATTGGATCCAAACCCCTTAGAGCTTAGATATTTTGGTTGTTTTGTGTGTTTTGGTTCAATTTCACCCGCCCTTTAACTATTTTTTTTGGAAGCCTTCCGTTGGTTTGAATTTATGCATATGTAGCTCTTTATTTTGCTGTCGTTTCAGTTTTATTTATAGTACTTCAACAATTTTTATTTTTCTTTATAAAACCATCCAGGCTTAGTTAAAATTAACACACATATTGCACACACACACACCTAAAGCGAATAACACTTGATTTACACCACTAAGCCAAGACATACAAATCGTAATTAATTAATTTTCCTCACTAAGCCTGTGTTTATCACTCTTCAACCTTTTAGTGTCATCCATGAATTTCCATCATTGTGCCCCCAAGGAATTTATCCTAGAGATTCCAAGGCCTTCACTCTTATTTTCCATTAGGAAGAATTACTCCACTGCGTAGGGTTCGAGTTAGTCCTCCATTGAGTCCCCATACTGACTCTGATTCTAGTTCATTGGGTTCTTCCTCTGATTCTGAGTTCAGTTCCCCTCACTCTCATATTGTCATCATGTCAGGCGCTAATGCAGTTGCAGTTCCTCAAGCTAGTGGTGGCCTCGACCCTAATGCTAGAGACGCTACTAGAAGAGCCGCTACCGGAACCGTTTCATCTACTCCTTTGGTAGCTTTCATGGCAATTTTAAGCCTTTCCGATTTCAGCCAATTAATCAACGACCCTATACTCCACAATTGAGGTTGGCCTTCTATGCCAACTAAGATTCCTTCCGAAATCCCTATGTTTTAAGTAAATTATGGAGAGGAACCTACTAATCACGTCCACTCCTTTCACATGTGGTGTTCATCCAATTCCATTACCGATGATTGCATTTCACCTTCGGTTGTTCCAGTGCACACTCACCGGAGAAGCTGCAAAGTGGTATGTCGACCAAAATTCTATATCTCATTCCAGTTTTTCGACTCTTGCTAAAGCGTTTCTATCCTAATTACAATAACCTCTCCACTAAGATACCGATACTGAGATGTTGACTGAATTCTTTCAAACTTTTTCCACCCACCTTTCTAACCATGTCCAAGAATGCATAGAAGGAGGAGCTTGTGTTGAGATCCTACATTCGATGACCTTGTCTATATGGATTGGTTTCTTACAATTCTTGTGCCTTCCATTGGTAAATATTTCGTTTCTCACTTTTCTCAGACCAAGGAAGAAGATATCCAAGTCGCGTTGAAATATGACTTGCTCTATGCCCAGTCTGATTATGTTTGGTCAGATCTCCCTATACCAGGTGGTGCCAACACACTGAGGGAATATTACGTCATTGATTGTATAGTTGGATATCTTTCACATCTATATACTCATCCTTCCATGGGTTATGGTTTTCCCTAGGGGGTACCACCTCCTCCAGCACTTATCGCCCTCCCGAAAAAATGTATCCAGGTCAAAGCACACCTTACTCATTTTCCCAACTGCATCAACCGATGAGAGGGCCAGTTGTTGCCTAACCTCTTTACCCCAATGTTTCTCAACCTCCTTTATATCCCTATCTGCAACCCATCACTCCAACCCCTATGTAAGCAGTGCCGCAGCCCCACGTTCCTTCTCAACATCTTCTGCAACATCCACCACCTCCTCAAGGTTAGGTATATGCGTAACAAAGTGCGACTAATCCTCCTAATTTGAAGAAAAATAATAAAGGGAAAGGAAACCAGAAGCAAACAACTCAGGGTAACCAAGGGTGCCAAGGTAATCAACCAAGCACACCCTAAGGGAACCAACCTAACAATACAAACCAACAACAGGGAAATCAGCTCAAGAAAAACTGGCCTCTTCATACGAACAAGCCTTGTTCTTGTTTGTGGTTTAAATGGCCATTATACTCATGATTTTACCCTTTTACCCTAGATGCACTAGTTGTGGGAAGCACAAGCAACATCTACAGGACAACAAGCCAAAAATTCGCTTCCTCCAAATATTGCGACAACTCAACCAGTTGTTTTCACCAATCCTTTCCCTTAGGAATGATATGTTGCTGCCCAACCACCTCAAGGTTAGGCTGCTCCTCAACCTCCACAGTCTGGAACCCTTGATTGCCATATTCTCATGATGAATTATGAAGAGTTAAATACCACTAATGTCAACCTTCAGAACAAGTAGCATTAATATGATAAGAAACTCACTACGTTTGCAACCGAATCCCAAAATTATTTTTCCACAAAGTCCATTTTGACACCCAATGTTCCTTTAAAAATGCCTCAGCTTACAGCAGAGCTCATTCACAAGATACCGAAAGGGCCATTATGCAAAAATTATTCTTTTTCCAAATCTTCCCACACCTATAGCATAGTATATGACTTGGCACAGTTTCCTGTTACCATGTCAACATTGGAAGTCCTCCAGTCATGCCCATCTCAAAGAAAAGATCTACAATCCTATTTGGGCGATGTGGATCCTTCATATGACTGTTTGATCATATTTGATGCTGAAAAATTAGAACATCCCCCTTTACTTTCATTTGTTTCCTTCCAAATACCAGTCAAGATTCATAATGCCCATGTTTAGATATGTATCATAGATGAGGGCACATCCACCTGTGTGATTCTAGCCTCTGTTTGGAATAATATCGGATCACCTGACTTAGCCCCATCCACCATCGCTTTGCATGCTTTGGACGGTCACCCTTCTCAGCACCTTGGCATGTTCCGCAAATGTCTTGTCACTCTTGCAGGAAAGACTATTTGTATTGATATTGAATTCATTAATGCCCCCTTGGATTACAATATCCTATTGGGTCCTATTTGTACCTATGCAATTTCAGCTGTCGCATCTACAATTCACCATCAGGTGTGATTTCCCCACAATGGAAAGATCTTCACCATCGATCATTCTATATATTACGAACCAAAGTCTCAGACCTCCCCTGAGCAAATTATACCTTTGGTGGCTGATAAAAAATCAATCACACCTCTCACTAGTGTTTCACCAAGAGTCTACAAAGATTCCACCTTACTTGGTTCATTCCCTCGCCCCACCCCCCCCCCCTCTTATCACTAACCCCAATTCATCGAGTGTTTACATGATGCAAGTGTCTTGGGCTAGCCACAAGCAGTCCAGATTGACTAGCCAACAGTCAGCGCCTCCACAACCTACTGGCGTTCACTCATCACAGCCTTCAGGACCTCTTCCTCAATGATCTTCTTATTATGCTGGTGTCTCCCCCAACATTTTTCAACCTAGAACATTTCCCCCTAGAATTAACCTTTTGGGAGCCTTCTGCAAGGCCATTACCCTTCCGGTAAGATACCATTTCTAGATCCTCCCTCTGGAGTATTTTCAGTGCCTATTATAGCTACGCAGAATCTTCCCAATTTGACCCTGGCCCATCCCAGTATGGTACATTGATCCCTCATCAAACAATCCACCTTATCAACTCAAACCATATACCGCTTTGACCCCGGTCCAACTGGTCGCTATGACCCCTCCCTTTGCTTTAGTGCCTTGGCCACCTCAATAGGAACCTACTCCTATTGTGAAAGCATCTAGTGAGGGGCACAAAGTGAAAAATAAGAAAGCGAAGGACAAGGCCCCCAAAAAAACGTTTTATCCTCCCAAGCCTCCAAAGCAGTCACCTTCGTGCACTTTGTGTGATGTGCATGCCACCCATAATTGTCTTGATATTACTCGTCTTACAACTTTTGTCAATGACATGTTTATGAATATGACATCCCGGAGGTCCAGGTTACCATACTTTATTCAACCAATAAACTCAAATTGTTGCGCACGAACCACCGCTGTGTTATGTGTTATCTTTATCTCCACTATTCTCATCTTTGTCCCTGTCTCGATGAATTTCTTGATACCCTTCAGGAAGTTCGCAAAATAGAGGCCTCTCCTCATGGATCTTGTACCCCTCTAATTGTGAGTTCTACTTCAGCAGAACTGAAGGAAATTTCTACACCCATTGTGATAAATCCCCCCGATGTCGATATGACAGACTCTTCAGTCGTTATTATTTATCTTTTGTCATTCATGAGATCCATGTTGGAAGACCCTTCTAGGGCATCCCCTTCTGTTTCAGTCGAACCTCCTTCGGCAAACACCTTGGCCTCAACATCGACAGATGTTTCATCTACTATCTCTTCATCTACCCTCCGTAGCGATGCATATGTTAACCATATCTCTCATCATGATGCACTAGGTAGCCCCGCCGCATCATTGGGTCTCCCTTCCGCCAGTCCTCCCATATTCCATTCTAGTGAAGACATTATGGAAGCCATGACCACCCCTTATTTTCCCTAGGATGAAATGCACCATCGTGCATACTTCCTTCTGCTGGAGTCCCATGACCATTATTTTGTGGAGTCTAAATACTTCATCCATGATGAATTCCATTGGTTTAGAAATCCCATTCCTGCACCAGATGTTTTCAAAGAAGGAAATATGGCCAATATCTCTTCTACCATTAAAATTAACATTTTCGATAAAATAGGGGTAGAAGAAAATATTACCTTAGGGGCACATTTCACATCGAAATAAATTGAGGCTTACACTAAGATATTCATATAATTCGTTGATATTTTACTCTATTCCTATTCAGAGATGCCCAAACTTGATCCCATCGTTTTCGAACACCATATCGATACATAGCTCGATGCCAATCCTATCTGTCAAAATTTAAGAGCCATTAAAATTCCATACGAGAGGCTATCAAATATGGAATCGATGAGATCAAGCAGGCTGGTTTTATCTATCCCATTGAATACACCACTTGGGTTTCTAACCCAGTTCCCGTTCTCAATAAAAAATGCACCATATGTGCCTACATTTACTTTCGAGACCTGAACAAAGATTATCCCAAAGGCAACTTCCCCACATCATTTATTTTTGAGATCATCAATGAGTGTGTAGGGCATGAGGTTCCATCCTTTATGGATGGTTTCTCCAGGCACAACAAGTTTGTTATCCGCTGTGTTGATCAGTTAAAAATTGCATTCCTTAGTCCATGGGGAACTTTTTCTTATAGGGTCATGCATTTCAGCCTACATAATGCTGCAGGCACCTTCTAGTGGGCCATGTTATAGTGTTTCCATGATTTATCTCATATTACCCTTACCTACTTTGACGACCTCAGAGCTCGTTCTAGGCATCAGGCGCAACATAAAATGATCTGCGTACCATCTTTCTCTGATGTCACAAGTATAAAATCAGCCTCAACCTGCTAAAGTGTGTCTTTTGTGTTCTTGTCAGTCATCTCTTGGGCTTCATTATGTCCAAATATGGTATAACGCTTGATCCCCTCAAATTTCAAGCCATTCTTGAGCTTCCCATTCCTCGTACCTTGCGCCACTTACAAAGCCTCCAAGGAAAATCCAACTTTACTCATTGGTTCATCCTTGACTATGCCACCACAATGCATGGGTTTCTAAGACTCCTTAGATCTAACATTCCAATTTTTTTGGATGACTATGCTCAGCAATATTTTGATGCCCTGACACATGCTCTCACTTCTGCTCCCTTGATTAGTCCTCCTAACTTTGAGAGGGATTTCACCCTGTACATCTCAGGTTCCACCCATTCGATCAGTTTGGTCCTCATCAAGGAAGATGACATCGGAAACAAAATTTTTATCTATTATGTCAGTAAGAACCTTGTGGGACACCTTGTGTCCTGCTTGCATGAAGAGAAGTTGTCACTGGCTATCATGTTCTCGATCCAAAAACTTTGTTATTATATTCGTATGCATTCCACTAAGGTCGTGACCAATTCCAACCCTATGGATTTCCTATTGAGTCAACGAATCATTAAAGGGAAATATGCACGTTGGATCATTATCCTTCAGGATTTTGATCTTGAATTTTTCATGCCCAAGAGTAAGAGTTTTTTAGCACTTGCTGAACTCATTTTTTAATTGACTACTGGTGCATAGGATCCACCGATTAATGATTATTTACCCAATGAGCATTTGTTTTCCATTACTTCAGATGAACCTTGGTATGGAGACATCCTCACCTATCTGTGAACCAATAATTTCACTTCCCATCTTGATCTTGATGCTCGACAATGTAAACGACACCAATACCCCTGTTATCTTCTCATTGGTGATGACCTTTGTCACCGCGTTGTTGATTCTATCCTCTGTCATTGTCTCACGCATGCTAAAGCTGAGAAAGTGATTAATGCCTGCCATAGCGACGCTTGTGGTGGCCACCTCTCTAGTCTGGGTACTACCTAGAAAGTCATGCAAGATGGTCATTTTTGGCCTTATATCTTTGGTGATTGCATTGAAGCAGTCAAGCATTATTCTAATTGCCAAATCTTCACCCCAAAGACGCAACCTCCACCTACTCCCCTGCATCCTGTCTTATTAGCTGGTCCCTTTTGTAAGTGGGCCATTGACTTTATGGAGTGTCAACCTCCATCTACTAGTAACAACAATTATATCATTATGGTGGTTGAATATTTCACTAAATGTGTTAAGGTCATGCCAACGTTCAATAGCACGGCGACTATCGCAACTCTCTTTTTATTTAACCATGTCATCGCTTGATTCAGGATTCCGAAAAAATTGGTCTCTGACCATGGCAGAAATTTCAAATATGAGATATGGTATGAGATATACTCTCTGTTGGGCTTTCAGGACCAATATTCATCATCTTATTATCCCAAAGGTAATGGACAAGTTGAAGTGGTCAATAAAATCCTTAAAAATATGCTTCAAAGGGTGGTGAACAAGCATAAAACCAATTGGAACTTGATGCTCTTCCCTGCTTTGTGGGCCTATAGAAATTTTGTTGAAACTACCATTAGGCTAACTCCTTTCCACCTTGTTTCTGGAGAGGAGGAAGTATTACTGATCGAGTGTGAAATCCCCTCCCTTCACCTAGCCGTCAAACTTCTCCATGACACCCAACCTTTAGAACAAATACTTATCATGCTTTATCATGCTTCTAAAGACCATCATTTTGAATTGCAAACCATCAAAGTGGTCAAGAAGTGCCCCAAATCTCAATATGACCAAAAATTCCACCCTTGTACCTTCACGAAGGCGATTTTGTTCTAGTGTATGATCAGGCTCATGATTTCCTTGATCATCGAAAGTTTGACTCATTATAGCTAGGGCCTTACATCATTAGTAAGGATTTGGGAAAGGGGGCATACCTTCTAAAGGATTTCAAAGGCCAACTCCTTCCTAACCCTCACAATGCACTCTACCTCAAGAAATTATACCCATAGCATCTCCTTTTGACATGTGCATTTTATATCTGTCATGCATTTAGGTAGCTTGCATTATCATATGATTTTTTTTCTTGTGTCACCTTTCATATGGATCCATCATCCACACTTTATATCGGATATGCCGATGGTGCAAATCACTTCTCCCAGAATCTAGCCTTGGCAGCCTTGGCCATTTTTACCCCCTTGCATTCGTTAGTCCTCTCCAACGACGTATGCATTGGATCTGTAGCCAATAACCATGTTGAATATGCTGCAGTGATAGGTTTTTTAGTCTATGCCCTTGCTCATCACATCCTTCATCTTCATGTTTGTTTATATTCCTTGTTTCTTTTCATGCAATTGGATGGCTTGTATCGTGTGAATAACCATGTCCTTTTTTGAAAGATATTTACGAGTGAAGTTCTTAGTGCCTGAATTTGAAACCATGACATTCAATCATGTACCTAGATCCCATAATCACTATGTAGATATCATTGCAAATTATATTATATGTTTTCACTTATCACATGCATTTAACACATGAAAATCATAAAACAAATGGAAAACCATATAGTCGTCATATATAAAAAGATGCATATCCATATTACGTATCGAAAAAATCATAAATGTTTGGAGTCCACTACTCTAAATACATCTAACCTACCCATAGCATGTTACCAAAATCAAAATTGGGGGCACCACATGACCCTAAATCTAATCACTATCTGGAGGGTCCTAAGCCAATGGCTCGACTCCACTAGCTGGCAGATCCCAAACTCCCTATCCGGTCATCGCCATGCACCACATGACCCCTCGCCACTCAGAGGGTAACCCTATACATCCCTCGTTGTACTGGTCCTCTAGATCATGCCATCCATGCTTTGATACACTGGTCAGCATCAATTCACACCAGCATCAGACATCCTCCAACAGAGCCTCATAGTTAGGTCTCCGATCTCGTCTTGCTCCACTAGATTTTGCAACCCCAGATGTTGCGGGTCGTCCCATATACCATGTTGGCTTCACCAATGCTATATCTTCATACCAAAAGTCATGAATTAGTACCACATATATATTCTAAACACTTTAAATGCACCATAATATATATCACCTTTCACTTACCATCTGGTCCCCATGCTCGACCCAGTGGATGTAGCAAGCCAGGGTACCTGTGAAAGTTCATACCACTATACGGATAGTTGCCTATGTATAGTAGCATCTTATCCCAATGTGTGAAGAACTCGGGTCGGAACACCCGTCTGACTCCCCCACCTCCTCCTCTCTACAGCAGCTGCCCTAAGCAGTGCATCTTGGGCTCCCATGGGCCCCTATCCTGAATCTGTACATGAGATCGGTTTGATGAACCGTTATCACCATTGGAAAGCTCTCACTGAGCACTATAATGGGTATCCTTTTGTTTTTCGTAGTTTGACACTTCACTAGGAAGCCATTTTTTCCAAGAAGGGTCAATTTTCTGCCTCTTAAAATTAGATTTATTCACTTGCACTTCCTGTACTTGGGGCACCACCTTTCCTTCATACTTTTCAATGTGTGTGTCGATTTTCGTCATGAGTAACCATCTTTTTCTAATGTTTTTATGGTCCCCACCGGGCCTATTCTGTGTGGAAGCATCATCGAGTCACCCTTGTTTAGAGCATCCGAGTTGAGTCACCATCGCATTCATGGAGTCTTTCCTTATTCACTTTTCCTCCTCCTACAATATTCCATTGATTTTTATCTTGTACCTCTCTCGTGTCACCCATTTTGGCCTCTAGTCATATTGTTCCCCATCCCCTCTGGATTTGAGTCAGTCGCTTCCAGGTCATCCATTGTTTTTATGCTCTAACAAGGGAAGTCATCCATCCACTACTCATTATCCCCTATTCCGTCATCATCCCTAGTGTCAGTCCATCAGTCAATTTACTATGTTTCCTCATGCCTTAGTTGAGGATTCCTCATTGCCTCACCTATCGTGGACCTCCTTCTGTCAACATTAGCACATTCATTCCAAAAGACAGTTCTAGAGGGCGGTCCATCTTGGTTCCAATTTCCATTCTTTTTCAGCGCCTCAGATCAAGTGAATGGACTCCTCATCACCCTTTGACTTGATTTTTTCTCATCCGCTCAACTTCTGCTCATTATTGCATGATCGAGGTTCCTATACTTGATGGTTCGATGATCCAGCAGATTGTACTAGTGATTCCTGGCTATGTGTGAGATGTTTCAGACCTCATGAGGGGGTGGCCCTTTAGTTAGCCCCCCACATGCCCAGATGACCTCATATTATGCCACAGCCTCAAATGTAGCTACGCAGATTTGATGGGTTTGGTTCTAGTTTCTTGTAGCGCCCACATCATGCATGCATCATTCAAATGATCCATTTATATTATCAGAGGCCTTTATTGTTTATTAGGGCTTCTTTGGTTGTTATTATGTCTCATGTATTGATAATTTGTTGTGTTAATTCCTGGCTATATTTTTCCAGGCGCAGTGTGTATGCAGGATCCATTATATTTTTGTCTAGCCTAACTTATGCCAGCATTTCATTTAACATTTATCATGTAATTTATTTCTTAGTTTCATTTTTTTGGGTGCACCATTATTCTTTATACTTTTTCATCTCAGCGAGAATAGGTATGCCTCCCCTGCCTCATTGAAAACATGTACCCACACATTAAAGGAGACTTATATCATTTGTAGGTCTTGCCTCCTCAGTTATTGTCCTCTCTCACTTCACTCTGTCTATGTATCTCTCTCTCTCTCTCTCTCTCTCTCTCTCTCTCTCTCTCTCTCTCTCTCTCTCTCTCTCTCTTTGACTCCCCTTCGATGTCTAGTGATTGTGTTCTTACAACGTACTTCAGTCGTAGGATTAGCTCCTAATGCTCGCATGTTGGGGGGCAATCTGTTAGACCAAAAAATTTTCATCTAACCATTTACAATTAGATGGATCAAAGTACACCATGTAAGACCAATTTTACCATAGTAAAATTGCTTTCACTATAAGAAATAATTTAATAAACTATATTTTATTAAGTTATTTCTAGTTAAAACAAGAAACCCCATGAGGAATAATTAATTAAAACATCGTTTAAACAATATTCCTGGTCATATTTAACCCAATTATTAGAAATAATTATAGAAATCATTATTTTTCTTATTTTTCTCTAGGAATAACTAATTAAGTCATTATTATTTATTATTCCTTGTTAAATTTGACTAAATCACCTAAAAATAATTAAACAAATCATTATTTGTTAATTATTCCTTAACCACATTCTTGAAATAATAAATCAATCATTTATTTGTTTATAATTTCTAAATAAATTTATTTAACCAATTTAAACATATTTTCCCTCCAATAAAATATAATAAAATATTACAAGTGGTTAGATCTAGATTTTGGTAAATAATATTTTATTATGCACCATTATCGAGGATAACTCAATATTTTGTTATAATAAGAGGGTTTTCCATTTATTCTTCACTTTGATCACTTTCATTGTCGTGCTTTGATCATTCTCATTGCTGCTACTACTTTCTTTACTTCTTGAGCTCCCATATAGTTCAACACATTTTGGGTTTTCGACACAATTGAGAGAGAGAAACTTATGGATCTTAAGCATTGAGGACATCCAAGAACCCATCTCGTTGAGGGGGTCTGGTAACATTATTATTTTTTCCCTTCCCAGGTGTTATAATATATTCATAATTCTTTATATCTTGTCTTTTCCATTGGATACATGGATCAATTCTTATTTATGTTCACAGTTTAACTTCTTTTACTGCATACGTCTGTTTTTTTGCAGCATGTCTTTTAACTATCGATTGAATTTCGAAATAAGTTAAGAAAAAATATTTGTTGTTAGGGTTGTCTATCACACACAGCTAAAGTGAACTCTTTTTGCACACTTGCGTTAAGAATATGCACTAACAGTTTTTATAATTTTCAATATTGGGTTTCTGATTGAATTGAAGATATTTTTTATTTAATTCATCTTCATATAAACCTCTTGCATCAAAACCAAACTTAGATCATATATCTTTCATGGATGCATAGATCTATGAATCCTATCATTCTAATTATTAATATAAAAACCATCATTTTCTAAATAATTATTATATGTTAGGTGATTTTGTGAACAATCAACTACTAATATTTATGGTGAATGTTATGAGAATAATCATTTTGGTTCTAGCCCAATCAATCCTTTTGAGTAGCATTAAATGCTTGAATCATTTAGTAGATACAAACCCCCATGCTAATATGATATTAGATTTGATTTAACACATCCTTCTAACCTTTTGTCAACATGTTATTCTAATTCATTTCCCATATTTACAAGGCCGGAATTTTTTGCTAATTTCCCAAGCTTTCATATTACTGGTATGGAATGCAAATTCAATACCAAGGGAACTAGTCAAGAATAAATAATATTGTATGTCAAGCTACCAATATGATCATAATGGTGGGTTTAACAATCATAATTCAAAAAATAATTTTCCCTCTAGTATATCTGATGATAGTTTTTTTACATTGAATTATCCGGTTGAACCCATTTATATTTATGGTTTATTATTTCATTGTTTAAATACTTGTCAAGCAGTTAATGCACTCCAACATTTTATTATGGTTATGTCACTTCCTCACTATCTTGACAAGGATTTTGAATGAGATCATGTTATTTTTTATTTTCAATATTCTCCCCATGATTTGAATGCACTAATTGAAAGTTCATTCTTCCAAGAGTTTCATGGTTTTCAAAAGGATTGTTTCGAATTATTTGATCGAATTTATGATTTTCTAGAATCATATTACTTAGAAATCTTTGTCGTAAATAATAAGTTTTTATCTTACTCGATGTTTGCTAATAATGAGAACATGGATGAAGTTATATTCATGAGAAGCGTTCGAGGTTTATATGATTTTTTATTTAATAAAAAATGAAAGGTTGCAGACTAGTTAAAGTTAGTTGTTATGGCACATCTTTCTACTAGTAGGCAAGACTTTCTATTTACTATACAACTTACTCAAAATCGTATCTTTGTTTATGCACACTATTTTATATTGTTCATAATTTCTCATATCTTTCTACTTGCAGGTCAGGAGCAACTTCTATGGTTGCATTGGAAATTTCACTTCACGTAGCCCTCACCCTCTAGCATGTTAGGTTAGGAGTATGTCTAGTCGCATTTTAGTTTTTTTGTTTCATTTCATGACCTTGAATTTTTTTCTTCATCTATTCTTTGTATTTGCTTTGTTTTATTCTTTCTATTTTGCATGATCCTTTCATTTTAGTATTACATTTTTTCTCTTTTCTGTTTATTTTCGTGTTGTGTCATGTATTTTTTCGTATTTTGTTTCATAATACAGTGCATGAAAAATTCTCTTGTTTGTCTCAAAATACAATGTTGTGAAACTTTGAAATGGAAAGTGGGACAACGATCAAAGGTTGACTAGTCTATGATCCCCTTCTTTTTTTGTGTTTATATATCTTTAAGGTCAATGATGTCTGAATGGAAAATAATATTCTTTCAAATGGAAAGATAAAAGTAGAACCATGATGCCCATATCTATTTAGGGTATTCATTCCTTGACTCAGTATGCTAATTGAATGGTGGTTTTCTTGTCGATAGAATCAAGTAGAGAAGGGAAAGGGGAAAAATAATAGCAAGTATATTAATTTCAAAGGTATATAATAGTATCTAAATGAATAACCTCTCTTGTTCTCAATAATTTTGGATCCATATTTCACCCTACAGATATAGACATTGATAAAATGATAATAAGAATATTGAAATAAAATAAGGGATGAAATAAGAGAAAGGATTTATGCACAGAGAGGTGAAGCAAGAAACTTTGTCGGGATACTGAACAGGCTCACTGGAAGCGAAGAAATTCTTATGTTCCTATAGTGACTCGATCAAGATACTGAAGCAACAACATATATGGAGCTAAATCTCTAATAATCTTAAACTCGTGAATATACATTGTACTTCTCGTAGAATGAAAAAATGGATATATGGCAATATTTGTAAATGTGTTTAGCCGATAATGGGTGTTATCACCCAAAAAATTTCAAAACATCATTGTGTCAAGTTTATTTTTGGTAATGGTTCAAAATTGGGTATAGAAGTCAATTTAGGATTTGATTAAGGGTAGGTTTTAGATTTTTATATTTTAAAGCCCATCCTTAGGTTATAATAAAGTCTTATTTGAAGTCCCTTCATGTAAAATATCCATCATTTTCATTTTTGGGTCATTTTCTAAAATTTTTGTGTCAAAACTATTCAATTAGCCAAGAAACCTCGTTTTTGTAGTGCAAACAACAAAACTCTATTTTGTATGACTTTGAGAAGTCAGCTTCAAAGGCAGTTTCTGAGTAACTGAAAACGTATTTTGGAAATATGAAAGAGGTTTTTCTTCATCACAAAACTAAATACAAAAACCTCTATCATTTCCTTCAAATTCATTATGAGGTGGCAGAAATTGATAAATTAAAATGCGCTACGAAACTGCTGTTACGAAACTGTCTTGTACATGTTTGTTTAGCAGTCGACTTAAAGTTCAGTTTCTGGCCAAATTAAAATGTGTTTTGGAATTATGAAATAGGTTTTTATTTAAACCAACCCCATATAAAATAACCTCTCTCAATTTTCTCACATGTGTTACCAGTTGAGAGATAGAAGGATTTCGTTGAAGCCCTATTTTTAGAAACAAAGTTTTCCTGTTTTACACAATTTTTCAAATGCAGTTCCTGGACAGTAGGAGATGTGTTTCAAAAAAAAAAAGGAGGATTTTATTAAAGAAATAATGGCATAAAAAAACCTCCTTCGCTTTCTCAAACTACATCATGTATTAGGATATATAGGCTCTGTCCCAAGACCTATTTTTAAGGAAAAAACAGGAAAACTAAATAGGCCAACCAATTGCAAATGAAGAAGAAATGCCTCAAAAAAGCTAAAATGAAGTTAGTATATGGTTTTTGTGGTTTTTAGATGATGAGATAAGTAAAATTTTGAGTTTTTGGGCAATAATACTTTTCACTTGGAAATTTTTTTGACAAAACTACGTACTCAGCAGTTTTGTAGCGCATCTAGTATAAAAATGCAGAAAAGCACTACGAAACTGTTGTAGCTGCCTTTTCTGCTCCTTTTGATTAATTTTTAACGGGTTAAAGGATGAGTTAAGAGCTTTAATTTTCATGGAATATGTATTGAAGGATTATTAAAATGTTGCATAAGGAAAGAACCAAGTTTTTGAAAAAAAAAGGTTGAAATAGCAGCGCTACAAAGGGCGCTATGAAACTGTTGTGTTTTCGTAGCGCCATAAATTATAGCCTTTTGAACAATTTTTTCATCGATTTTTGGACAGATGGAGGATACAGATGAGTGATGATATATGTTAATATAATCTACAATAGCCAAGGACCACGAAATAAATTTTAAATGATGGTCAGAATGTTCGAAGAAGGAAAATAATCTTATGCCTAAAAAAGAGGGTTTGGTTTACTACTTTTGTGGAGGTCAACAAAGTGGTCATGAAGAACTGAAGCCCATCATCCAAATTCGACCATGTGATGATACACTTGGAAAATTATGTAATTTCAAATAGATAAGGTTGTTAGGATAATTTTGTTAAAGATAATAATGAAGAGTTTGAGTCCTAGTTGAAATAGGACTGTCAAGTAGGATAGGTGTCTATTTGTCATAAAATTGATGTTTTATGGTTATGCAAGGTGTCAAGAGTTATAAATTCGATGTATATAGCCTAATATGAGATCATATCATGTTGTAAATGGTCTATTAAATCCATTGGGTCGAATTAGCAAAGGGTTGGAGATTTTTTAGCAAAACTACTGCTTTATGTAATGGACTATGATCAGTAATGCAGAGAGGTTTTCATCTTGACAGACCTGAGATTCTTATTGTATTTAAATTAGTTTTATGTCCTACATTTTAAATTTTTTCCTTCCATATTCTTAATGCTTATTACTCATAATTCATGGATGTTCATGCTCTGAGTTCCTTTAAGTATTAAACTATGGTCAAATGAGTTTTAGGTCCTATATTTGAAAGGTTTTCTTCAATATCTTAATGCTTATTACTAAGAATTCATGGTTATTCATGCTCTGACTTCCTTTAAGTATTGAGTTATGGTGATTTTATTTTAATATTTCCTTTTCAATACCTTGATGTCTCATAACTCAGAAATCATGTATCACATGCTCTGATTTCTTCTGAAACTCAAGTTATTAGGATTTTCTTGAATGTGTTACTCTTTCATTGAAGTATATACAAGCCTCAACTTCTACAAGGAAAGCTTTTGTTATTTAGAGCCCTATTCACTGACTCCATAGCCCAATGGTGGTAAGCTTTGATCTTTTTAGCCTACAAACATATAAAACCAATACATAAAACCTAGAGTTAGCCATCTATCTACATCTTTATTAAATATCATTAACCCTTAAGAGAGCCCTCTTAAACTGAGGAGGCTAAGCCTCAGTCACAATATTGGTTTGAAATAGTTACACTGAAGTTGTCTAATCAGCAACCAATCATGTACGATTTTTGTGATAACATTTTGGCGTCGTTTCCGGGGACTGAAGGTGTAAATTTTCCCTAGCAAGAATGACAAAGTTTCAGTTATAAGGTCTGAGAGCAACAGATACTTAGGCATATATTTGCTATATTTCTACTCTAGTGACTCCACACATCAAATAATAAATTGGAAGGTGATTCCAATTCTTGAATATTAGTAGCTTGATGAAGTTTCGAGATGAGTTCCATTGCAAGAATAAATGACAGGTATGCCCCTATGAATTGGTCTCATATCCCTGGCTTTCCAAATCCTATGCCAAAGGTCAAATGGTTAACTGATCTTCCTATATTTAAATATTAAAATAAAGACAATGCTGCTCTTCATTTGGTTAGATTCCATATGCATGTACACAGTCTTAAGATTCATTTCCCTGAGGATTGTCTCATGAAGATGTTTATGGCCACTTTAGGAGGAAAAGCATGGTCTTGGTATGAAATTTTTCCAAATGGTTCATTATATTCTCTTTCTGATTTCCATGTTGCATTTTATGAGATGTATGAAGAGTATCATCCCTCCGTATTGCTGGTTAAAGACTGTTGTGTGACTTTTATTGAATATTTGGAGAATTTTTATGAAGATGATGAGTTCATGGATGAGGAAATTTTAGAGGCCCTTCATAACAACCCATTTCATCACCAAGAAGAAAGGATAACCTCTCCCTTGGATGAAAATGAAACCCAACAGGAGCTTATTTATGAAAATCATGTTACATCCTCTGAGTTTGAGGAAAATTTGCAGCAGACTTGTCAATCCTTTGATCATCAGGAGTATGAGAATCATTTCAAATAGCAAGAGGAAATATTGGGAAATGTTTGCTACAATCCTTAGGTATAGGAAAAAGTTGATTCTTCATCTCATTTCTTTCATCAGCCTACATCAAATGATGATTACATTAATGAAGAAGTAGGTGAAATTTTTTCTTTATCCTTGTCTTCTAATCTGAAACCATTTGAGTGTAAGTGAGAAGTTAAGATTCAATTTGTGGATGAAGTTGCTAAGAACCATGAAAAATATATTGAATTTTTAGAAGATAAAATTCAATCTCATAATATTCATGATCAAGATCAGTCTTTTCAAATGATTTTTATGCCATAAAACAAAGAGTGGGTTCTACCACCTTTCTCCTTTTAGTTTGAGGAAGAATACATTGTTTTTGAAAATCAGTTTGAAAAGAATTTTGAGAGCACACAACTAAAGTCTTATGTGGTTGATCAAAGCATGGATGAGTTATCCAAAGCTACAAAATGTCATGAGAAGCATCAAACAGTTCATGTCTTCTTTGATCCTATAGCTGACTACATTGAAAGGTTCTACAGTCCATATTTCTAGTTATATTTTCATTATGAAGATAAGATGCATCTTGTGTTGCCTTGGTCATTCCAGTATATTTTTTTTTTTGTTCAAGTGTAGTCAAGAAATTCAAGTATTAGATCAGATCAATGACTAGCCTCATTGGAAGTTTCATGTTGCTTGAGTTAAAAATGGAGATTGCAACTGATAGGGTAGGTAGGAGTGTGTGAACAATCTCAAAGTTGAATGAGAATTATTTTAGTAGGTACATATTTTTTTCTTCTACAGTGATCATCAAGCTTAAGCTTGAGGTGAAGGCCATAAGAGTTTGAAGAAGATTTGGTAAAATTTCAGAGTTTTTATTTCCAAGAAGATGGATGACACTGGCACTACTGGTTCTTTAGTGTACCACAAGGGCACACTATCCCAAGTAGAGCCACTGTTATCACCCAAAAATTTTCAAAACATCATTGTGTCAAGTTTTTTTGGTCATGGTTCAAAATTTGGTTTAGAAGTCAATTTAGGATTTGATCAAGGGTAGGTTATAGATTTTTGTATTTTAAAGCCCATCCTTAGGTTATAATAAAGTATTCTTTGAAGTCCCTTCATGTCAAATATCCATCATTTTCATTTGTCAGCATTTTCTAAAAATTTTGTGTTAAAACTATTCAATTAGCCAAGAAAACTCATTTTCGTAGCGCCACTAGTTCAAAAAAGTCACTTTGCGCTACGAAAGCATTGATAGTTTCATAGCGCAAACAACAAAACTCTATTTTTTCTGACTTTGAGAAGTCAACTTCAAAGGTGGTTTTTGAGCAACTGAAAATGAATTTTGGAAATATAAAACATTTTTTCTTCATAACAGACCTGTCTACAAAAACCTCTCTCAGTTTCTTCAAATTCATTAGGAGGTGGCAGAAATTGATAAATTAAAATGCACTACGAAACTGTTGTTATGAAATTGTCCTGTACATGTCTGTTTAGAAATCAACTTAAAATTTAGTTTTTGGCCAAATGAAAACATTTTTTGGAATTATGAAAGATTTTTCTCTTCACCATAGCCCCAGCTACAAAAACTGCTCTCAATTTTCTCGCAGGTGTTATCAGTTGAGAGATACAAGGATTTCATTGAAGCCCTATTTTCAGAAATAGCTTTTTCCTGGTTTACACATTTTTTTCAAATGCATTTTCTGGACAAGAGGAGATGTGTTTCAAAAACCCTAGAGAGGTTTTTATTTAAGACATAATGGCATACAAAAACCTTCTTCAGTTTCGGAAACTACATGATGGATTAGGAGATATAGGCTCTGCCCCAAGACCTATTTTTCAGGAAAAAAAAAGGGAAAAACCAATAGGCCAACCTATTGCAAATGAAGAAGAAATGCCTCAAAAAAGCTAAAATGAAGCTAGTATATGGTTGTTGTGGTTTTTAGATGATGAGATAAGTAATATTTTGATTTTTGGGGCAATAATACTTTTCACTTGGAATTTTTTTTGACAAAACTGCATACTCAGCAGTTTCGTAGCGCATCTAGTGCAAAAAAGCAGAAAAGCACTACGAAACTGTTGTAGCTGCCTTTTTTGCTCCTTTTGATCAATTTTCAAAAGGTTAAAGGATGAGATAAGAGTTGTAATTTTCATGGAAGATGTATTGAACTATGATTAAAATTTTTCATAAGGAAAGAACCAAGTTTTTGAAGAAAAAAGGTTGAAATGGCAACGCTACAAAGGGCGCTACGAAACTATTGTGTTTTCGTAGCGCCATAAATTACATCCTTTTGAACAAGTTTTGCAGTGGTTTTTGGACAGCTGGAGGCTAGGGATGAGTGATGAGATCTGTTAAGATAATCTCCAACATCCAAGGACCACGAAATAAAGTTTAAATGATGGTTAGAATGTTCAAAGAACGAAAAGAATCCTATGCCTAAAAAACAGGGTTTGGTTTCCTTCTTTTGTGGAGGTTAGCAAAGTGGTCATGAAGAACTGAAGCCCATCATCCAAATTTGACCATGTGATGATACACTTGGAAAATGATGTAATTTCAAATATATAAGGTTTTTAGGATAAGGTTTTTAAAGATAGTAATTAAGAGTTTGAGTCCTAGTTGAAATAGGACTGTCAAGTAGGATAGGTGTCTTTTGTCATAAATTTGATATTTTATGATTATGCAAGGTGTCAAGAGTTAGAAATTCCATGTATCTAGCCTAATATGAGATTATCTAATGTTGTAAATGGTCTATTAAAGGCCATTGGGTCGAATTAGCAAAGGGTTGGAGACTTTTTAGCAAAACTGTTGCTTTATGTAATGGACTGTGATCAGTAATGTAGAGAGGTTTTCCTCTTAACAAACCTGAGATTCTTAGTGTATTTAAATGAGTTTTATGTCCTATCTTCGAAATTTTTTCCTTCCATAGTATTAATGCTTATTACTCAAAATTCATGAATGTTCATGCTCTGACTTCCTTTAAGTATTAAACTATGGTCAAATGAGTTTTAGGTCCTACCTTTGAAAGGTTTTCTTCAATATCTTAATGCTTATTACTCATAATTCATGGTTATTCATGCTCTAACTTCTTTTAAGTATTGAGTTATGGTGATTTTCTTTTAATATTTCCTTTTCAATACCTTGATGTCTCATAACTCAGAACTCATGTATCACATGCTCTAATTTCTTCTGAAACTCAACTTATTGGGATTTTCCTGAATGTGTTACTCTTTCATTAAATTATATACAAGCCTCAGCTTCTACAAGGAAATATTTTGTTATTGAGAGCCCTATTTACTGACTCCATAGCCCAATGGTAGTAATATTTAATCTTTTCAACCTACAACATTAAAAACCAATACATAAAATTTAGAGTTAGCCATCTATCTACATCTTTATTTAATATCATTAACCCTTGAGAGAGCCCTCTCAGACTGAGGAGGCTAAGCCTCAGTCACAAGATTGGTTTGAAATAGTTACACTGAAGTTGTTTGATCAGCAAACAATTAGGTATGATTTTTGTGATAACAATGGAGATAGGAGAAACTATACATATAATTCGGATGAATGGGGAAGATGTGGCAGTCCACATGGTAAATCAATATTTCTTAAAGGACTAAGACTTCGTGATTAAAGGAAGACCTAAACAGAGAAGTTAGAGTTATTTCAATGTGTTTCCAAGTGTTCTCGATGTGACAAACACCTTCAATATTTTCCCTACGCTTGAATTTTGGAGCGTCCTTATGGTCTTATGATCTATCATTCCAATTTTATCATAACCACTTCATGCTTAGCTGATTTTTATTTAATTGTTCAAGTATCCTTTGGAGATTATAAATATTTAATCCACTTCCTTACACATTCTTAGTTTTTTAATGCATTCACAAGCACAAATATTTCCAAAAAAAATTATCATTCTATGTGTTATCCTTTGAAGATAGCCATTACGCATTCTAGGAATAAAGTTCCTTTGGAATCATTGGTAACAATAATTTTGTAGTATTTAGTGGGAAAAATTATGTAGCCCTTAGAAATTGGGAAGTCCTTGATGACAGTACTTTTGTAGTTGATAGGGATAGTAACTACGCAATCCATGTGGATATTCACTGCACAATTCCAGTTGATAGTCTTTCCCAGTCTTAGTTGGAAGTGTACTGTCATTCTAGTGATTTTTCTCAAATATTACTCTTTCTTTCATAAGTGTCACTTTCACTTTTGTGAATGTAATTTTTTCTTGCTTTCACTTTTTCAAGTGTCACTTTTCTTTTTCTTTATCTTTTGCATGTGTCACTTTCACTTCCTTTAGTTTATGCAAGTGTCATCTTCACTTATTATTATTGTTTCAAGTGTTTCTTTTGATTTTTTTCACTCTTGCATGTGTCACTTTGGTGCACCTCTATAGGTAGCTCTAGCATTATCTTCCATATTATTTTATCTTATACATCATAAGAATAAGTTCTAGACACTCTTCTACAACTTATCACACTTTTTGGTCGTAGTCGATACTTGTATCATAATTTGTATTATAAGTGTCGCAAATCTATGTTTCAATTATCAAACTTATAAATAAGTGTCGCTTTGTTTTCATTTCAAGGTATGCATCTGGATTTTGATTATTGTACATCGTCTTGGCTTGTGTTTGATGGTATACCTATGTGTGATTCTATTTGGAACTTGCTTATATCATGCGTTCTCTCTTGTTACATTGATCCAAAACTTACCCATTTATGGTATTTCACTTATATTTAGACTTTGCATATATAAAATCCCAACTACTGGATGAGAGAATTATGCATTATTAGCTAGCAAGGATGAATCCATTAACTCTTAAAAATGCACACCATGCCATCGTAAGGGAGGCCTCTTTCACACAAAAATTACACAATATTGAACTACAATCCCTTAGTCCCTTTATGCTTACTCTTAAAAATTGTGCCCAAGACTGACTCCTAGTCACCTCCATTGCACATGGAATAGTTCTAGTGGATAGTGGAGCCTCCTCTTAATCACTATTAAAGATAACTGTGCAATACAAAGGCTGTCTCCCCTTCATGGTGAAGTGAGAATCCTCGAGGTACAGTGACCTAGTATTTTGCTGCTAACACCAGTCAATTGCGCAATCCCTTCACCAAGTGTGCCTCTTACTGTACATTATGTAGTTTTAGTGGATAATAGGTCCATATATATGCCAATACAACTCTCAACTGCACAATCCTAGAGTCTTCTCCTTAGTCACTTTGCATTACTCAATTACAGTGGCTAGTCTTGTCTCTTCTAATAAATAAAACCCCTCACTATGTAATAACTTATATTGTCTTGCAACCTACTATGTATTGCACAGTTTCAGTGGATAGTGGGGTCATCTCTTTGTCCTGTGATTCTCAACTATGCAATCCCTACCTCCTCTCCCTTGAGCATTGTGGATTTCACATTCTTAGTCAGCAATATCATTACCCTTGTCTCCTGGACTTTCTCACTGTGCAAAACCTTGAAGAGCCTCTCATTTTTTCAAATTGCACAGTTCTAGTAGATTAAATTATCATCCATTGGTCACTATTGAGCTCAAATTTTCATCTCTTAGTCTCTCTCTCTCAAAACACTTTTCCATTGTTACATCACAATCAACGTCTTCCATGAGTAAGCAAAGGTAGAATAGGTTTTTTATGACTGATGTTGGCTTGTCATGAGTGGACTTCATTTTTCGCTATTATCATAGCAACATGGTAAGGTGATGCTCAAGGGAGGTTTTCAAGGAGAGGTTACAAGAAGGAACTTGTGAAGAAGAAGCAAAAGGAGGAACCATCATGAAGGACAATAAGGGGTCTTAGGCGAAGATAAATAAATGATAACAAATGTTGACTTGGAAGGTTCCAACAATCATCTAGACCCTTTGGAGGGTGAAGATCGAGTACAAGAAAATATATATCATTATGAAGTCAAAGTCATAGGAGTAAGGAGAAGATCATGAAATTGATGAAATGGAGTCTTATGTCATCATGGCGAAGTCATGGCTTCTCAAAGTGTCATCCCGAAAGTCATATGTGTCAATGTATTTTTCCACATCACTCATTGAATGAAATTATGTAATTTCCAAAAAAATGAGAAAATTTAAAATGTGTGGAAGCCCAAGGGTCCCACATGGAATGTGAAATGTCACTACAAAGTCCTAGATTCATGTAGAAGCTCAAAGGTCACATAGGAATTAAAAAAGTCATAGTAGAAGCTCAAGAGTCATAAGGGAGGTCAAAAGTCACATGGGAGGTGGAGAGCCACTTCATTTGTTATAAATACACCCTCATAGCTCAAGAGATAGGACTTTGGAATTTTTACCTTGGCTTCTCAAGCTAGGAGTAGGAGAAAAGATTAGTCTTTTGAGAAGCAAGTAGTTTCTTAATGTTCCACTATTGGAACTAGTGTCGTATCATTGTAGTGGTGTCTCTTGGGACTTCGAATTTATAATTTGAAGCTCTTGGAGCCAACAAAATTTCATGCATATGTTGTAAATTATTGTAAGACTATTATTTCATTTTTTCAGGTGTATTTTTATGTTTCTACATACTAATGAAAATGAACTATTTCGTTGGCTTTAATATGCATCTTTGGACTATGTGTCTCTTGTTTTCATGATCGTTATTTCTTTGTGAACTATTTTGAAATATAATTAATGATTATTTGAGATATGTTTGTGTCTTTATCATGATGGTACTATTACTTTTATCTTAAAGACTCACGTTGTTTTCCTTTCTATGCATGAACCATTATACACTTTGAAATTGACTACGTCACAAGGTTGACTTACTTGTTTATCTCGAAAGTATATGTATTTATCTTGTGTCATTCATTACATCCACATAAATCATTAATAATATGGTAGGAATGCATATTTCCTAGATGGGGATCCCACTCCAAATGGTGTTCATTCAAGTTGTGACTTCATATTCAGAATTCCCCTGTCTTGGTGGATTTCTAGCACCCTCAACGCATGATAAGATTTCTTGCACATTTTTTCAAAATCTTGTGATTACGTGGTATTCCTCTAATTACAACATATCTTAATGGTGACCCATAGTCCCATTGTGTTATGCTACAATGCATTTATTTGGAGTTGTTAAACACTACCATGGTAAACACAGGACATGAAAGAAGTTAAGTGTGAGATACTATTCCCATTAACATGATGTACATTTATAATACAATGTGGTGACCCTTGGATTCCACATTCCAAGGTCACTTGGACTCCTCTTTGACTTTTCGGCTTCCACACCTATCCATAGAGGATTAGGTGTCCAACATTCCCCCCCTTAATCCGAAGGGGTATGTGTGAGTCCAAGAAGAGAGTTGTAATACAAATCTACAAGGTATGCATGGCAGCACTTAGACTGAATGAGCTCTCTGAAATGTTTGCATAAAGAGGTGGTTTAAGGATGACCACCAACACTGGAACGCTTAGTGCATTTCCCAGAATTCTTCCAAATATATAAATAAGATGAGGTGTTCTACTATAGGAAGTGCTCCTCATATTTTGAAGAGGGAGACCTTCAACCTAGAAGAAGGGAGGTCTACAACCTGTGATGGTTTAAGGATGACCGCAAACTCTGGAATGTTTGATGCATTTCCTAGAACTCTACCAAAACTGGCAAGAAACTGAAGTCTTCTGCTAGAGGAAGTGTCCCTAATTCTTTGAAGAGGAAGAATATCAACCTCACATAGATGGTTTAAGGCTGACCACTAACCAAAGTAATGCTCATGGGCATCTGTGTCTCTAGCTACAACTCTGAATCTGGAATGACAGATTGTGGCTCAGGTTCGCTTGAACTACTATGTCTCTAGCTACAACTATGAATCTGGAATGACAGGTTATGGCTCAGGATTGCTTGATGTGGCTTTGAAGCTTGTAGATGACCACCATTTCCCCCCTATCAGGTATAAGGTGAGATGATGGTGAATACTCAACTACAATATTGTTCAATATTCTAGAACAAGTTCTGATATATAACTTAAACATATTCTTGGCTGTTGATGCCCATTTCTAAGAAGCGATCCATCCAAGCTGAATCTTTGTTCTTGCAGGAGGCTTGTTTCTGAAGCATGTGTGTGAAGAATGGGTGTGCAGACCATAGTGCTTCCATGGGTGAAGATCAAAGCAATGATATTTTATATGGAAAACTCAATAACAGTGTTGGCATTTTACAATATGTTGTTGCTACTATGGAAGAGGAGTAGAATCTAGAGCAACTGAAGGTGAGCTATCATGAATAAATCCAACACTTTAAAATTTGATGGGCTTGGATTAGTTTCGAATATGAAAGGAAAACTCCTTGTCATATCCAAGACCTCTTTTATGCTTGTTATGGACAAGCTCTTCCCAAGGTTTGATGATGGGCTTGGGAGGTGGAGCTTGAGCTTCTGCATCTGCATACACGTCTACTCTTGAAATGGGCTCAATGGTTTGATCATAGACAACTTCATAATGATGAATCTTCTGCTGAAGTTCATCTTGTTTTACCTGTGACTCAAGTTGCAAGAAATCAATATTTTCTAATGCATTTTGTAGACAGGTTTGAATATCTGTGAGAGTGTATTTGTTGATTTAGATTGTGTCATAAGCAGTAGATTGTATCAAAGTTTTCAAGAACTCTAATACTTCATAAATTTGAATAATTTTGTAGAAAAAATCAAACTAAAAAAATTAAAGTGTTTAAATTTCTACAATTGGAAAAAATTATCATATGCCATTTACAATGGCTCTAATCTTTTTATACAATGTTGGATGATGTATAAAAACTCCTTAATGCTTAGATTTTCTCTTATGTCTATGCTTTCAAATGTGACTTCAAAATTCTGTTGTGTCCAATAGTAGGTGAGTAAATAGAGACCCTTAAATCTTCCAACCCACAGATTTTGAATTAAAATACCAAAAATATTTGACTAAAAAATTAAGCACCCACAAATTGAGACTTCATATCTTGATGTTTCTTTACATATTTCTAACATTCAAGCTTATTCTCATCGTAGTTTATATGAAGCACCTCTTTATTTCATTCTCTGAGTTCCTTATAGCATTGTGCAGTCGGCTTTGCTATGATAATTCTTCTATTTTTTGTTTATGAGCATTCAACGATTTTTTATTTTCGAAGGCCAAGCAATGAGTGGGCGAGAAATCAGCGTGGTGTAGTGGGGAGGGAGCCCATGTGGGAGGGAGCCAACTGAGTCAGCATTGGTGGGGAAGGGGCGGGAGGGGGAGCAGCAGAGGCTGCAACAAGAGGGAGATGGGGCCAAGGGGGAGAGCGGGGTGAGGGGAGGAGAGGGGGAGAATGGGGGATGAGGCAGATGTGTGAGTGGAGGATGAGAGGAGTGGGAGGAGGGCATGGGAGATGAAACAGCGGGGGAGGTAGTGGAAGGGATGGGAGAGCAGCAGAGGAGTGTGAGGGTGTGGGGAGAGGGAGGGGAGGTAGATACTACCAAGCACTGATAGAGACTGTGAGGTGAGCATGGAGGGAGGTGAAGCGATGTGTAAGGAAGTGTTTGGAGGCTGCAAGGAGTATGTGGGCAACGTGCTGATCCAACTACAAAGGAAGGAGGGCTGACTGCGTAGATAGATACCACTTGGTGATCCTAAGCCTATCTTGAACGATTCCATTTCATTTTGATTTCTATTACATTGGAAATGAAAGGTTTAATTTCAATCTGGTTTGGATTACAATCGTAATCAATGGACATTGAACAGGGTAATGCCAGTTATAGTGTAGGAGAGATTCACAAAAAGATTTTTCAGAATAAGTAAACGTAGATGAATTCTTTCTATAGTACCAGATAGATTCACCAAAACATTATGCAGACTAATTAACGCACAGAATGAACCATAAGTTGCTCCCTTCAACAACCAACCATTCAATAAACTAGTACATTCGATGGTCGCACAATATACTCCTGCTGAGAGTCTAATCATGCACAATGAAGTGAAGTAGCATATTTACATATTCGTTTTGTTATTGAATAGACTAATAATATATCATTTGCATGTTAGTATCCCAAAAAAATTGGAAGTACCTTCAGTCACAGCTTTGGAAGGAAGATTTTGAGTCTTTTTGGAAATATTCATAAACACAAACAGAGGTGTTGTAGAGCCAAGTGAAGACAAAATTAAAAGGAAAGAAACAATAGGGATTCAGTAGACAGGAATAATCGAAGGACCGTCCCGTCACGAAGGCACCGCCTCGTCCTATCATGAAGGCACCAATTACGAAAGGTCCCATCATGAAGCAACCATTGCTCTCATTCACAAGCAGAAGGTAACATCGTAACAACATTCACCGGCATTCTTCTAGTAACATCACAAAAGTACCGTCCCATAACTAGTAGAGGTAAAAGAAAATTTCTCCTCTCATAAGTAGCAAAGGGAAAAGCAAAGGTATCGTCAATGCATGCGAGCCAGAGAGAACGTTCAACCTTTGTAGAGTAGGAGTTTTATGATTGTTTGATCTAATGCTTCAATAATCAATTCAAAGGGACAACAAACAGAGGATAATGACAAAAAATAACAAGATTTGGTGGAATGTGGTTTTGGTTTGAAGAATCAAAAGAGCACCTAGGTGGAGCAGATATAGCTGACAGGCCAAATAGAGAAATAACTTAGATAAAAGTACTTTCGAAAAAATCACATCATTAGGATTAGGTCGACGTTTCGAACTAGCTAATGTGGTTCATCCTTAGGACAAGGTGGAGAGATTAATCGATCTTAGTGAACAAATAGTGGAGAAGCATCATTGCCGAGAATTAGCTGTTGACAACTAGTCGTTAGAAAGTTAGTTAAAAATTTATTAATTTATTAATTTAATTTTTTAACAAATGGGTTAATAAATTATTAAGTAATTAAACTGGGTAATAGGGAGGGGGAAAAGAATTTATTTTAAAATATTACTTAATTAATTATTAAAAAAATGAAAATAAAAAATAAAAATAAAAATAAATCAATCAATCAATCAATAAATTAATTAAAATAAAAATAAACTAAGGGACCTAAGAAGGAATTAGGGAGGGGAAAATTTTGAATAACTAAATAAATAAGTAAATTAAATAAATTAAATAAAATTTTAATAAGGGGTTTATAAATAAATATAATAGGTAATAAAATAATAGGGGAGGGATAAACTTTTCTTGATAAAACTAAATAAATAATTTATTTAATTAATGGATCAAATAAATCAATAAAATAATAAATAAACAAAAGGATCTAATAAAGATAATAAATAAGCAGAGAGATCTAAGAAGGCACTAGGGAGGGGTTAAAATAAATAATAAATAAATATAACAAACATTACATGGCGAGAACCGAGGCCCAACTCTTACTTAATTTCTAACCATCATCGCCGTTGAGATTCTGAGAATGTTGTACAATTTCGACCGCTTCTCTTAATTTCCTATGGTGAAAGTGATCTACCTTAGCAACGACCTTTGAGTCTTCAATACAAACATGGTGGCAAGATTTTTCCACATGTTCAAAAATCTTGCTGAACATGTGGAAAAATCTTGCCACCATGTTTGTATTGAATACTCAAAGGTCGTTGCTAAGGTAGATCACTTTCATCATAGGAAATTAAGGGAAGCGATCGAAATTGAACGACATTCTAAGAATCTCAACTACGATGATGGTTGGAAATTAAGTAAGAGTTGGGCCCTAGTTCTCACCATGTAATGTTTGTTATATTTATATTTATATTTATTTATTTATTTATATTTATATTTATTTATTTATTTATTTTTTATTTTCTAACCCCTCCCTAGTGCCTTCTTAGATCTCTTTGCTTATTTATTTTTATTAGATCCTTTTGTTTATTTATTAATTTTATATTTTTAATTTATTGATTTATTTGATCTATTAATTAAATAAATTATTTATTTAGTTTTATCAAGAAAATTTTACTCCTCCCCTGTTATTTTATTACCTATTATATTTATTTATAAATCCCTTATTAAAAATTTTATTTAATTTTCTTATTTATTTAGTTATTAAAAATTTTCCCCTCCCTAATTCCTTCTTAGGTCCCTTAGTTTATTTTTATTTTAATTAATTTATTGATTGATTTATTTATTTATTTTTATTTTTATTTTTTATTTTTATTTTTATTTTTTTTAATAATTAATTAAGTAATATTTTAAACTAAAATATTTTTCCCCTCCTTATTACCGAGTTTAATTACTTAATAATTTATTAACCCATTTGTTAAAAAATTAAATTATTTAAGTAATAAATTTTTAACTAACTTTCTAATGGCTAGTCTTAACGGATAGTTCTCAACAGCTAATTCCGGGCAATGATGCATCTCCACTATTTATTCATTGAGATTGATTAATCTCTCAACCTTGTCATGAAGATGAACCACATTAGTTGGTTCGAAACGTCGACCTAATCCTAATGATGTGATTTTTCTAAAAGTACTTTTTATCTACATTATGGATCACAAAAGTCTTAGAGAAATAACTAAGAAAATCTGAAAATGCCCAAACCTGACCTATGCTCTGATACCATGTTAAACACTACCATGGTAAACACAAGACATGAAAGTAGACAAGCAGAGATAATATTCCCATTAACATGATGTATATTTATAATACAATGTGGTGACCCTTGCATTCCACATTCCAAGGTCACTTGGAGTCCTCTTTGACTGTTCAGCTTCCACACCTACCCATAGAGGATTAGGTGTCCAACATGAACATCTAAATATGATTTTCAATTTTTTTTTTCAAGGGTTTTGTTTTCTTCTGGGAAATTATGTATGAAAATACCAAGAATTTATAAATACATTTCTAGGTGTGTTTTCCACATATTTTTTAGGTTTGAGCCTCCATACACTTTGGGTTTTACATAAAGGTTTTTTTTTTTTGTGAATTTAGTAGTGCCTTGCTATTTTCTATTTATATTTGAAAGCAGGTTACAGAAATATAAAGTTAGCAGCCTCAACCTGCTTGTAGGAAACCAGGTCTGTTGGCCACCTTAATGCATTAAAAGCCATCCAAAACTGAAAAAGTTTCATTCTACTTCTTATTTCATATGCTATCTGACTATTCACTCTATTATCAAAATAATTGTTGGGACTTAGAGTCCTTAGCAAAAAACCAAAATTAATGCTATGAAAGAAACTATACTCCTATCCATCTAAAGATTCAATTGGAGCAGGATCCTTTGTACTGGACCCTGGCATATCATCTTTTTGTAGTAATTGAATCTGCTTCTCCATTCTTCCAATACGATCATCAATTCTGCCAATGCGGTCAGTAGCTTGGTACTGACTAACCTTGATGTGTTGCAGCTGATTATCAATATCTTGCAGTAGATCTAACACCTTTGGTTCTAGCTTCTCTCTGGTAGGATGGAAAATCTGCATGGATTTGGCTATTAGACATTTAACAATCCAATATGTGTGGACTGCTTGGTTGAAAAGAGATAGGCGGCCTCTAGTATTGCCGGGATCAGTCACAAAATCCAGAATCTCTGCCTCTACATCATTGTCTTCCTCATTTTGTTGGATTTCTCTCTCCCAGCCATGTATTTCCTGTCTGACCTGTGAAGAATTTCCAAGTGAATAAGTGGTGGAGAGGTTCAGTAACACCTCTTCTTTTGTCTTCCTCCCTCTTTTCTTATTCTTCTCTACTGGTTGCACCATCATCTGTTTCCCTTTATCCGTTGTTTGGGCCGACGAATTTTGTGTTTGCCTCTTGACCATTATGGGCTGCATTTTAGATAGCCTGTGCTCTGGGATGATAACAATCAAATAAGAAAGAGAAATAACAATTAAATGTTGTAAGTTGATGCCCATGATAGCTTTTGGATGGTTCTGAAGCTCCTCGACCATAATATGAATCCGTTGAGTTTGAGTATGATAAGAAATCCCATGAACAACGAAGCACCTACCCATAAAAGCTCCATGACCAAGCGTGTTTTGAAGGCGACAAGGTGGAGACAACATATGATAGGGACCCCAGTGAAAAACCAAGTATGTATAAACAAATGTTTCCTGACTAGGACTGTTTATAAGGCGACGCAATTGAGACCACATATGACCAAGAATAGGGGATATCCTGTCCCATGACCCACAGTAATGACTCCTATGAATTTTAACCAAATTACTAAAACCTTTCCAGCTATCAGACCCCAGATTGAACTGCACTTTTGACAACACACTGAATCTATTGGCCTTGACGGTAAAACTTAAATTTGCAACTAAAAAGTAGGACATGCAGCTGTATCCGTGGAGACTGGAGCAGACCTTCCTATCAGCGTTCTGGGTATCGGTATAAACCACCCTGCAGCCTTTAATGTTGACAATTAAACAATTATGACTCTGCCTTCTGTCTGGAGGAAGGTTATTAGAGTTGTTATAGCAAGGTTCATGGAAGCAGGGTTCGACCACGGGTAACTGGACTAACGCAGACCATAACTGAACTAACACAGACCATACAAAACAACAATTGCAAGGATTTCCTGACTTGCTTCTAACCAAATACATTTCCCCAGTTTTGATGATGAACATTGATTTAGGGAGGAAAATTACATGCCCCAGTAGAATTAGGAACCTGGTGCTGATGAAGACCGCTACCATCCTTCTGCTCCTCTGCGCACAAGCTACAATGGATGTTCGTTTGCCTCTGTTACTGATTAAACTGATACGAATCCATTTTGCAGGGTTAATGTTGCCCTTTCCAGTCTCTGACAGCACAGGTTGTCTTTCCTTTCCTGGAAGCACTACCTTACCAGTCACGCGCCTCCATAATCGCTCGCGTACTAAATTCATTTAATGTGCATGAAGTGAGAGGCCACTTAGCCAGTGTCTTTTCCAATGGCCACCGTTTAATCATCACCCCGATCAGGGGTATCGTTTTCCAATATGATCTGCAGAGGGTGAAGTTACACATTCCAAACTTGGTGGTTCTTATTAACTTCCAGCCTCCGATATTCAATTTTACAAGCCCAGTTTGCCAAATAATCCGTTGCTTGATTGCCTTCTCTCATGACATGGGTTGGAATGACATATCCTATTCGGTAAATAGGATTGCTAATTTCTTCAATTAGTCTAGTTGTTCTCAAATCTTGCTGATCTTTTCCTAGTTGCTTCCTTGTTGAAGCTTTTGAAGAATTCCAATTGTCATTGCAGAGTCACCTTCCACTATAATTCTTTGATAGTTCTCCCTTATTGCAATAAGAAGACCCTGTTTGATTGCCATTAATTCTGCTTCGTTATTAGTTGCAAATCCTATGGGGAAAGAATAAATTATCAGGTTTTATTGAGGTAAATTAGAAGCATGGAGAAAATATATCAATAAACTATGGTGGGAAACTAAGAATCCTTCCTATATCACTAACATCAAAGACACAATTGAGAAATTAAAACACAAAATTCTTTTACTAAATGTTGTGGAAGGAAGCCTGACAATAGAAACATATCCAATCATTCAATCACAATGAACACAATTTTTATTAGGGAACTCAACTAGGAAAAAACACTCCTCTATTTGTATTATATTAAATGAGAATAATGACCTATTAAAATGATTATCTCAATGCTTGAAGCTCAACCTGCACTGCAGTACTGATCTCCTCCTCCTGAGTCTATTCTAGCCAATATTTAGCCAAAATACCCCCACTGCTTCCTCCTAATTCTTTGCACAATTCCGAATTAGCTCACCTGCATGTCACAAACTCTGTACACTCCCTAGTATACAACAATGATTACATTATGTCTTTTCTCTCATAATTCACTAGGCAATTCGAATTGCATGCATGACTAGGGCTATTTTTAGGAAATTGACTAGTTGATTGAGAGTTAGTCGAGTTTACAATAGTTACAAATACTCAACCGAACTGATACTGACTCTATTCTAGACTAGAGCACATATAACTAACTTTTACTAAAGATACCACTAGATAGCTAGATCTTAGAGTTATATTTTTGTTCTCAAGGAAAGAAATCAACATTCTTAGTGAGGGAAAATTTTAAGGATGAAAATTTATCTTAAATTTTAGAAACATTAGTGAATCTTCTAAGTCCCTAGTATGCAAACTATAAAATGTTTGGTGATGTTTCTGTAAAAGTATTTGAATTTATAATGATTTTATATAGTCTATATGAAATTTGGGCAATTTTTATGGTAAAATAATTTTATCCAATAAAATTGGGGAATTCATTTTTAGAAAAATTGGAAATTGGTGAATACTTCTTCTGGAGAAAAAAATGGAAAATTAACCCATATGCAGGTATTTGACTGTAAAATTTTCCTTGTTCTTAACCCAAGGGCTAGAGAGTTAAACCCGGGTGGGGAAGATAACAACCATTCCAGCCAACCACCCCACATAGCCCTAATTGACTTAAAATTTTGGGAATTGGGGACTACTTAGGGAAAGAAACCACGACGAGAGAGAGATTGTTGGTATATGGCCATCCACAATATAGACTCACTTAAGAGTGCAACATAGTTACTCTATTCCATATAGACGACATTTCAAACTATGAAATTTGAACCTCGGTGAGAACTATCACAACAATTTCACCTAAATGACCAAATAAACTTAATTAACTAAAAAAAAATATTTATTTTTTCCATATAAAAAATAAATATATTTAAATAACAAATTTAATAATATTATATAAAACAAAACTCTCTTCAAAACCCAAAAACAAAACAAATATTTGTTGTATATAACATGACTATACGTAACTCAAAAAAACAAATCATACATATAAATAAAAATATTTTCAAATAACTAATTTAATAATATATAAAAACAGAATAATATTTATTTCTTTCTTATTTTCAAGATTTAAATATTTTTTACCCATTTAATTTATAAACTTATTGTTTCAATATATAAAGTATCGAGAATTTTATCCTTAACCTTCATCAATGATAATGCAATTGGCCATAATGATGAGGTAAAAGTCAATAGGACAAAACTAACTTTCGTGGCTAAGACAAAATATACAATGTGAATCAAAATCTAAAATCAAGGCTTCCCCCTTTTCTAAGAAAATTAAGTTGATTCGGATAATGAGCACATAATATCTCATCTAATTATTGTTTCAAAGTTTTTAATAATTTATTGTGTCACATTTTGGCAAAGGGAAACTATATTCATAAAGCATTACATTCCATTTATGCGTGCCTTCTTAATAATTGTAATCTTTGACCCAAGTTGTTAATAAAGTTTTCATAAAGAATATTCTTGCTACCACTCCCTTTTCCAGATTCAACTTTGAATGGTATCTTTTAAGTGTTTTTCAATTAAACAAGTTATGTGAATTATATTAATTAAATAAGCTGTGCTTACTTAGTGCCCATACAATGTATCTAGACTCTTTTCCACCACAAAGTCCAATGATGCTCTTTTGTTAAATAAAATAAATATGTTATGGTATCGCTCATCATAAATCGTGGAATCTTTGAAGGTATTTTCGAATTGAAGTTCTCAAGCATGCAATTTATATTATGTAGTGGGAAACATAGAGTTGTAGTGGGAAACATAGAGTTGACTCAGAATATGCAACTTTTGTGAGAAGCTAGGAGGTGGCTGCGAGTCTTATAATAATTGTAAGAATAAAGGTCAATGAGTTAACTATGGCATCTTCTGGTGGGGAACATTTTCTCATTTGATGGGGTGACCCTGAGAGAAAGAGAGACCAAATACCATCGTACCTTGATGAGTTTCCATGACTAATCCCTGAATCTTTTCCATTCTTCGAAAAATTTGAAAGGGATCTTGAAAGTGAGTATCCCATATGAAGGTTAGGATACACAATTATCACCATTAAAATTTATTGATTTTTAATTTTAATTTAATTTTTATATGATTTTATATAATTTTTTAATATTTTTTTAATATAGAAATAATAAATTTTAATTTAAGATATTATAATGAATTATATATGTCTCACATGCTAGGAGTGTATCTTTTGACAAAGCAATTATGATTTGGAATATTTGACCCAAGTCATATAAAAATTTATATAGATTTAATTGTATTAAATTATTTTTAAAAAATATTAATTTAAAAGTGTTGGTATAATTTAATAAGATTTTATTTTTTATTAAATAAATTATAATATTTTCAATTTAGGAATCAATTAAAAAAATTGATTAACATTTTTTCAAAATATTTGACATCATGATTTGGAGAAAATAAAAATAAAAATGGGTTTCCCACATAAATAAAACTAGAATAGAATAAAGAAAAATAATTACAATCAATACAGGGAGATATGTTTGAAATATACTTAATAATAGGTGTAATGATTAACCTCAATTAAGAATTTTCAAAATATTTGAGATTAAGGTACATAATATTTATGAGATAAGAATGTAAAGATTTCATTCTTAAAGAAAGAAAACCAAAACTAAACTAAAACTAAATTGAAACAATATAATTAAAATAAATTCAAAAATGAATGTTTGAAAAATGTTTAGTAATATTACAAAATATTTAGTATTATAGTGATAATGAAAATTTTATCCCCAATCGGAGTGTGGCGAGGGCATAAATACCATTGAGGAATGATGACAGTACTTAAGGTATGTGAGTACGGTGGGCAGAACAGCCTCGTTGAGAGCAAGTGGCAAGGTATCGACGACGAGGGAGGTCGGTGCGATGGGGGGTGTACTCCTTCCAAGGACGACTCCACACAAGGAAGAAGGATAGCATTGGTGGGATGAGCCGCATGGGTTTTATTCAGTATGTCTGGTTCCTTGCATGCATCACGAGGAAGGTGGTGACGCTGTGTGTGACAAAGGCTTGAGAGGTTGAACAAGACGTCTGCATCTCACAACATTGCTTCGAGGATCAAGGGTATGTAAACTTCTACACTTCTCCAACTCCTCTGTATATGGATCAAGTTAAGGTCTGCGTGCTGAATGTAGGTAATGGGGTGATTGCAATGTGTAGCATAGTATGGTTGCACAATTGGATGTCTGGGGATACCAGAGGGAGTAATCATTGAAAATGTTTGTTGATTTCAATTTTTTTCAGGATTACGTTGTCCAAGATGGGGGATGGGGACATTGGTAGGAGGTTAGATGGTCGGGAGGTATAGAAAAAGCCCAGGCTGGCCATTCAAAATCTGTAGAGGAGATTTGAAATCACAAATTCGACTGGTCGTCTTGATTCCAAAAGTGGTGATTTTGATAGCTGGTTGTATGGCAAATGTAAGGGAAGAAGTTATTCCTATGTAGGAAAAATGAGGACTAGGGCACAGTTGGGAGGGTATATTGTGAGTCGGGTCTGTCATGACCTCTCTAAGAGACTTCTGTAGGGTATGGGGGGTAAGGGAGACGGGTTTTGTTCGAGAACATACACGACGAGTCGGATCTGTCAAATGTATAAGCACTACACTGAATTGTTAACTTGGTGTTCTATGAAACCGTGTTATTTCTTTGTGATGGCATCTGGAAGGCAAAGAAATACCTTTGATGGAACATCTCAGGTCCTTCGATTTGTCCCGCCCCCCTCTATTGTCAGACAATATCACATGGCGCAAGTGAAGGAAGTGGGAGGGGTGAACATGCGACAGACATGGAAAAGAGGCCAACAAAAAGAGACAGGAGAATAATCCACACAGGCTCTTGGACGGTCCGGACGTAAGCCCCAGGCTAACCACATTACAGAATCAACCCTCACGTACATACAAGAAATATGTACCCAAGTGAGGAAGGATATTTCAAAACGGGAGGAAGCTCTCACTCGTTAAGCCGAGGAGGAGGAAATCAATCTGGAAGGAGAAATGATAGTGCTCGATCCGAAAAACACCAGAGGTAGAGTAGCTCAATACCAGCAAAATCTGCATTTATACTGGCAAATGAAACACTTAGTGGAAAAATCCATCATGCACATTATTTAATTCATGCAAGTAGACCAAGCAATGTAGGAAATCCAGAGGGATTTTCAAATACTTCAATTCCAAGTCTAGCACCAAAATGCCCAGTTGATCAGAATTTGGAAGCTCTTGAATAACCCGCAACAAACAAAGATGCCTGGGTCCAGTGCTAAAGACCCAGAACCTATCGATTCCTGAGAGATTTAAGTTGGTTTTAGTCTTGATGTCATTACTATTTATGTTTATCTATGTTTAATTCCTTATTGTTAATCTATGTAAGTAGTAGGCTTGTGTCCAGTTTGTCAATCTATGTCAAAGTCACGAACATTTCGGCTTTAAAAGCTAAATGTGCTTGTTTTTGGATGACATACAATTCCTTCCAATGGCCAACAGATCCGGTTTCCCAGTGAGGCAGGATGAGGCCTCAGAAGAGATTATATTATGTAATCTTCCCTTTTCAAAATGAATGAAAAAATTGGTCTTGCTCAAATTACAAACAAGAATAGCGATAATCCAATTTTTATTATGTCTGGTATGAATCTATAGATCTTCTATTATGGTGATAACATTTCCAATGACTTATTCCATTTCTTACAATCTTTTTAAGTATAACTCATTTTCTCTAGAGATCTCACATGCTTGGTATTTTAATTTTCAAAGAGTACTTTTCCCAAATATAATTTATTAATATTACATGAACTTTATCTCTTTTATGTGGTTTAAAAAATAAATAAATAAAATTCAAAGTTCATTCATTTAAGAAAGAAGAATCGATGAATTGAAACAAGATAAACAAGATAGCAAAGTGAATACAACGAAGCTAGTAATTCAAAAAAACAATGAGAAGATAGAAATTGTTATGATCCAAACAACATAAAGATAGAATTATTTGGTAATGATAAAAATAGATGAATAAGAATTTCATTTCAAGAGAACAACCTTATTTAAGAGTTTCTTGAATAACTCTTTATGTCTCCCTAAAATGATATCTCCTTTTAAGGAAGAAAAGTATATAGTTCCAAAAAAAATGTGTTGATCACAATAAAAATAACAATATAATGATAACAAAGCAATGACCCAAGATCGAGGACCATATTATATCCTACCACTTCACGAGAGTATTAACCTTAAAACTTGATTAATTTCAAATGACTTTCTATGAAGAACTCATCCAATTTTGTTTTAGTTATATTAGGCCGCTTATAACTATGAGGGCTTGAGGTAAGCCATTTTCATATCTTCCTCCTAATTTTGTAAATCACTCCATTATATTTTTCTAAGTCCCTTACCGTATGCTTGTGACTTGCCAAATGATTGCTCACTTACTTCTAGTTAACAGTGTGTGAAAATCCTCAAAATGGCACAAAATAATAAAATTAGTGAAAAACACATTAAATTTAAATAGAGTTATAAAGATTATACACTTATATATTATAATATTAGGAAAATTAATTTTTAATTTGAGATATTATAATCAATTATATATGACATATATGTTATGAATACATTTTTGGATAAGTAATTATAATGTGAGGTATTTGACAAAATTCTAGTAGTAATTCAATTAGATCTAATTGCATTACATAAATGTTTTTTTTGTAAGTTTCACAGATTTTTCCTATTTTCCATTAATCAAAAAAGAGAAATGCAGGTTACAGTGAATAATGTTGGATGACCTCAACCTGCCTGTAGGAAACCAGTTCTGTTGGTCACCTTAAAGATTTATAGGCCAACCAAAATTGATAAAGTTTGAACCTAATATTGTTTGCTATATCCAATTTATTGTCCATTATATACAAGAACTTCAGAAAGTAAATGCTACCCGTAATATGCATGTCAAAATAACAAAAAAGGAAAATATTTCATAAAACTCAATCATCAGATGACTCGATAGGCGACGAGTCCTTAACACTGGAGTCAGGCATATCCACTTGATTCATACTCTGCAGTTGGCGTTCCATGTGGCCCAAGCAGATGTTTTGGTGGTGTTGCAGAAGGTGGATTTCTTGGATATCCCTTTTCATTTCAGCTACAATAGAGGCAACTTTTGGGTCCCCTCTAATTTCCTGAACATTGACTATGGCTTTTGCCAGTATACATTTCAATGTCCAATAAGTATGGATAGACTGCTGAAATAATGACAGTCTACTTCTGGTATTACTTGGATCCCTCTGAAACTCCATCGTTTTTTATTTTATTTCACCCTCCTCTTTGGTTTGGCAGTCATGCTCCCAACCTGAAATGAGTAATTTTATCTGAGAAAGAGTACCTAACCCATAGGCATCAAAAGATTTTCCATAATTTCTTTTCCAAACTTTCTTCCTTTCTTGCTAGGGCTCGCTTTGGACTTATTCTTATTAATTTAGAAGAATTAATGTATATTTAACAAGATGTGAATATTAATTATATAAATAACAATATCTTTAATTTACCAAATAATTAAAAAAAATCAATTAATCATTTTTCAAACTTTTTGAAATTGTTATTTATATATAAAATAAAAAAGTAAAAATGAGTTTCTTAAATATTTTTAATAAAAATAATTAAATTTTAATTAATTATGGGATATTTTATTGAAAGGTATCATTAAAGAGTAAATACTTAGAAGAATACTCACTAACAAACCATGTTAATCCAATGCTTGTAATGGTACGATGAAATTCTTTCAAAAGACTTTCTCAGGTCCTTACAATCTCTCCGTGTAACTCTGGTTTTAGACACCCCACGTGCTTGGTGTTCTATTTTATAAAGAGTTCTTCTCCGAACCATAATTTATCAATATTACATACACTTTAACATCTCTATGGTGAGAAATATGTCAAAGTAAGTTGATTCCTCGGGAGAATCGTGCATATTTGAGTTTGAGAACTCAAGGGGAAGGTGAAACATATAAATCCATAAGAGTAGAGGTTACAACAATTCAAGAAGCGGTAAATTTAGTTTTGCCATTTTAACTTTAAAAATGTCTCTTTTAGTTATTTATGATGATGTTTTTTATATTTGGTTTATATTAACACTTTTTCAAGGTATTTTTGTTGAATTCTTTATTTTTAAAATTTCATGTAATTAAGTGCATTGCAAAAGAAAATTGCATTTTTTAATAGATTTCATAAATTATCTTTCATTGGTATATTTGTAGGAGGTAGTGGTAAAATCTATAACATGGGTTTTTGTCGTGGGTATTTTGAGAGGGTGAGTCTTTTACTTTTTATCCTAAAATAACTTTCAATTCCTCATTAATGTGTAGTCAATTCATGCACTCTAGCAGTTAAAATGCATTATGAATTGATAAATTCATCTAGATCCAATTTTTAAAGATTAGATCTATGATTTGAGTGCCTAACATGGTTAAATTGGATCAAATTTTATCCCTATAATAGGTTGCAATTAATTTAGAATAATATTTTTGCATATGTTGTTAATTTATCTATAAATGCAAACAAACTTAGCTTGCCAAGATATATTATTTTTTGGAACTAATATTTTGACTTTAAAGCTTGGATTTGGATTGTAGTCTTGTTCTTAGTTATTTTGATCAATTCATGGAGTGTGTTTGAAGTTTCAACCTCTGATTTTATGTTAAGTGTACTTGTTGACGAGTGGAAAGGATCCCGCCACTCAAGCCAATACACTATTGAATTATTGTGTTAACTTGGTAAATATTTACATTTTTATGCTATTTTTTATCACATATTTCATGCTTATATGCTCTAATTACATCTTGTACATTCAGATTTAATGATGCTTGTGATAATATTTTCTTGGTCATTGTGTAGATATGCTTTAAAACTAGTTTTAAAACTTTTGTTCATAAGTTCTCTTTACTAATAATTTTAGGGTTGTATTATCTATTTTCTAAAGCTTTCAGTGTTTTTTTAGTGTAGTTATATCTACTGATTTTTAGTGTAAGTTAACTTGTCATTTTAAGACACATATCCCTATATTGCATATCCTCCATACTCATTCAATGTTGCATTAATAGAATACATATTTTGTTTTAATTTTAAGTGTGTTTAAAAGTATTATTTACCACAGACCAATAATTGTTTAAAGAATATGTCTATCTGGAAATAATAACCAAGGCACCAAGAGTGTCATTCACCAAATTTCTAGGTGAAGAAGGCCCCAACCTCTTGAGATATTTTCCATTTATCCTTGAATTTATCAAATAACTTAGTTCATTGTATTTTTTCTACTACTTTTCCTAGGATAGATTGATGGTTTGAGAACATACTAGCTAAAAGGGATGAGTAGAAGACTATGAGTGAACATCCATTTTCACTCTCACAAATAGGGAAGGTCATAGTGAAACTAATTTTCCTAGGACAGATAGAAGGTTTGATAACATGCTAGCTAAAAGGGATGAGTAGAAGACTATGAGTGAACATCCATTTTCACTCTCACAAATGAGGAAGGTCATAGTGCATTCTCAACCTCTTAACTAGTGTTGATTCACAATTGATTGTATTGACTAAAATACTACCAGACTGGTTGCATGCCTCCATAGATAAGAAAGGCCCTAGTCTATTAATCAACCCTTTGAATTGAAAACCCCTTTGACCATTTTTATTTCCCAACATTTGAGTGAAAGATTGATATTTTGAACATAATCGCGTAGAGAACTTTGATTTGTGTGACATATCTCAGTATATGTCTAGTTCAAGTTTTTGATAAGTCAAATCATTGTGTTTTCCATTCTAAGATTATGTGATTAGATTAAAAATGTTGCCTCATGCTTCCTTAACTTAGGTCCTAGTTTTGACTTAGAGTTGACAAACAATATAACCTAACTCATTACATATTGTAGTGTTCTTTGAAGTTTATGAACACCATATTGATATAAACATTATGTCGTATTTTACATGTCTAAATTAGAATGATAGTTTGGTGTTGTTGCAAGGGAAGTATGTTTTGAGTTAATTAGACCTACAATTTTCTTGAAATTTTTCATTTTGTCACAAATATAAACATTTAGGATTTGGAGTGGAGGTGATAATACAATAGGTAATAACTTGTACATTCAATTTAGTTGAGTATCTATAAGCCAAATCATTTTTATATTTTCTTTATTGATTTATATTTAAATATTTTCATTTATGAATAGAACTACATATGTAAAAGGTCAGTATTTTATGGGAAAACCCTCGACTAATGACTAATCCTCAATGGTAGCTAGAACATAAAAAACTAAAAAAGAAGTAGAACAAGTTACACCAATTGTTGGAAAAATAACTATTGAACAAATTGAACACAAAGTATTTGAAGGAAAAAGGTTGACCCTTATGGAGACAAGTACTATTAACAGACCAAACCAAATGAAAAAAATTACAACAAGGAACACCTTCAATAGAAATATTAAGAAAATAAATTCCCCAACTAGTATATGAAGAAATAAGAATTCAAAGATAGGAAAAACTTAAAGGGAGTGAGCCAATCCCTCAACTAGTCTTTGAAGGACATGGAAAACCTAAATCAACTAGTGAACTTGTAGGAGGAGATTTTGACTGGACTAAAGATTTGTCAAGTTTTTTTGAAGGAATAATGCTGGATAGAGAATGAGTGCAAAAAGAAAAGGAAGAAAAAGATAGGTAAGAACATGAACAACAAGTACTCAAAGCAACTAAGAAAAGAAAGGAAAAATGGGAAATAATTGAACCAAAACTTAACTAGGATCAACTATAGTAGGAATAAGAGCTAGAGTTGAAAGGGAATATCAAGAGGAATAAATTGCTTTCATGTTTCTTATTTTAGATGCACCAAAATTTCTGGCAACTACAGTAAAAATGAAAAATATTCCTCCTTCCATTCTTCCAATAATCTATGTAATGCGTACTAAATACTTTGATTCTTTCTTATTTTAATTTGATATTTTATGTTGTGCATATGGGTATACGCATGATGCTAATTTTTTTTATCTGTTTCATATTACTTTAAAAGTATCTATGTTAAAATGGTTTATGGAATTAGGAGAGTCAACAATAATGTATTGGGATGATATGAGAAAAACTTATTTAAATAAATACTATCCATGTTGTTAATCTCAAACTTCTAAAGAAGATATTTTCAAAATGATTCAATAAGAGGTTTGAACCTAAGAAGATTACTTGGAAATATTTACATATAACTTGAAAAACATAAAGAAAAGTGATGCAAGTCCTCAATTTATAAGAACATTGTTCTTAAAAGGAATCTGGGATGAATATATATATATATATATATATATATATATATATATATATATATATATATATATATATATATATATATATATATATATATATATATATATATATATATATATATATACTCAATGTTATTGGGGAAGGGAATATTTCTCAATTACCTTATGATAACATAATTTTATTGTGTAAGAAATACTCCAAAGTAATAGCAATGTTTGATAAGACAAAAGAGGTGCACGTTGAAAAGTAACTATGACAACTTTTGGAGGAGCCCCTAGAGCTAAAATTGGAAATCTATTAGAAGATTTTAAGAGCGATATTCTAAGTATTGGTTCTCAAATTTATATTAAAATTTAGAAAGAGATAAGAAAAAAAAATATTGTCTATATTTTTTCCAAAATCCAGAAAGAAACTCCCCTTATGTGAATTTCATTTACATAGAATTGATGTTTGTGGAATTTGTGCAAAAAGGCACTCAACAGAGAATTGTATAGCAATAGTGAAACTGAAGGAAATAAACAAAAAGGAAGGTGAAGAAGCATAATCACTTTATTATGTTTCACCTCGAAGAAAACTTTGGAAACCCTAATAGGTATGTCTTCATATCCAAATCCAAAATTTCAATAATATCAAAATCCTATTCAAAATACATATACTACTCCTATGCCATGGGAAGCTTGGCAACCTCAACAACCTCTAAACCAACCATATCAACAAGGTTGGAAAGGAAAGGCTTATATAAACCAACCCTATACCAACAACCATACCCATAGCCATATTAACAACCTTACCAACAACCTTATCCACCATATTTCTAACCATTGTTTCGAGAACAACCACCTTTTCAACAATTTCAATGATCAAATGTTCAACAAAAACTTCTAGTACCACAAATAACCCAACCTGGATACCTTCAACTTCCTTCTAAGCAACATCAACCTAGACCTACTCAATTACCAGTCGAATGAGTGGAAAATCCTAATGTTAAAGTGGATAAACTTGTATATAATTAAGTAGAAACACTTCCCACACATGCAACCATTTATATTGATAATATTCACTTGAGGTAAAGAAAGGTATTGCAAAAGGAATCTCATGTAATTATTGAATAACAAGAAGAAAATGAGGAGATTCGAAGAAAAATTGGCACAACAACAATCAAAAAAATATAAAAGCACAAAATATCGTTAGAATCCATCTTTAACTACTAAAGTACATCCTTTTCCAATGATGTTAGTTCCAAAAAAATCGATGGTCCTTATTGAGCATCATTTCTTAGATAAATTGAATTTATATATTTTTTAAATTCTTTTATTGCAAGCTATAAAAGAGATTCCAATCTATGCTAAAAAAATAAGGAATCTTGTTTCAAATCGAAGAAAAGAAAGAAATATCCAACTATAATACATGTCACTAGTCATTTAGCTAGCCTAATGTCAAAGCCAATCGAAACTAAAAATTATGAAGATCCAAGAATTCTAATGGTTACAATTACAACTAACAATTTATTAATTCCAAACAATTTAATTGATTTAGGAACAACAATCAATGCAATGACAATGGATACGATGTAAAGTTTAAATCTGCACAATTTTTGTCAACACCTGCGTTAATTGAATTAGTTGATAGATCAAGAATTGAGCGAGAAGGTGTAATAGATGATTTAATAGTATCCTTCAATAATTGGGAATATCTAGTAGACTTCTTAGTTCTACAACCAAAATGAAATTTGGATGGACATCCCCTAATCCTAGGAAGACCATGGCTATATACAATCTATCCATTCATATGTTGTAGATTAGTACAAATTGTGATATCTAAGGAAAATGAAAGTAAGAAAATAACACTATACCCTCCTACTAAAACTTTGAACGAATTAGAAAAATTGTCATGGTTTGAAGAAATAGATTCAAGGGAAGAAATGATTCAACCATTATTCATTATTAATTAAGTAATTGCTCTTGTGGAGGAATAAAATGAAAATATGTTAGATTACTTCATTTCTAATCCTAATATTATAGAAAAACTAAGAAGAATTAAACATGTTGCAACAAATAATCTTTTAGAACAAAATTTTCAAGAAAATTACATGATGAATTATTTACAATCTCCATTTCAACATTTTTTCCCTATAAATTCAATGATAAATTCAAACTCTAATTTTTTTATAACTTGAACAAGAAAAAAATCTAAACATCACTTCCACAATGAAATCATCTCTAGAATATCAATTAATTCTATTGAAAAAATGTAGCAAGAAAGGCTCAATTTTACTTTAGCCTTAGTTAAATTGAGTAAAATCGATTTTCCACATCAATAGGAAATCTTCGAGGTATTTAACTAGTGTGACATGAATCTTGTCACTTAGTTAGCTCAATAAATTAAATTTAGAGGGCTTGGAGTTCAGTTATGCATGTGTGATTGCTAAATTTTAGTAATCCAATTTAGTTATTTTTAGTTGTATTCAGTTAACTTGTAACTATTGATAGAGTCAGTTGAAGGTCAGTTGTGCAGTGGGACAGTTGTCTAACTCATAGATCTATTATTTAACTAATAAATCAACCCAAAATAGCTAATTCATGTAATGGATTCTAATTTCTCAGCTGAAGTGGAGATGACCAGGTAGTGTAACATCGGTATAGACTAGCTTTGAGTGTACATGTGTTGTGTGAGGCAAGATGATCAATCCTTGGTAATTGTGTTATAAATTTGGAGGAAATTCCCAAATAATAGGGGCTAATTTCTTCAGGAATTCCACAAGGAAATAGGAGGCTATGTAATCAAATAATTGGCTAAGTGTTCGCTTGAGGTTCGCATTAAGTAGAGAGAACAATTATTCTTTTGCAGGTTGAGCTCAAAGTTGGAACTAGAAATTATGTTAGGTCCCTATATTAATAGTGTAGTCCCTTATTATTGTTAGTGTAGCCCTCTTATTGTTACTATTGTACCTCTGTAGTCCCCATATTTTTATTATTGTGTTACATAAAAGCCCACTATTGTTATTTTTTTCCCCTTACATTATTATTGTTAGGTCAGATAGGATTATATCGTGACCCCATGGACTCCTATATATAGAAAGGATGTTTTTTCATTTGTATCATCCAAGAATTTTTCATTTATGTAATGTAAAGGAGGTTTTCCCCTCAAAGAGGATGATTTCTAAGGTGTTGATCTCTCTTTTCTTCTATTTTGGGAGTTGGTTTCATAAGATTTGGTATCAGAGCTTTGGATTCTAGGGTTTCGCTGCTTCGAACAGGTTATCGTGGCATCTTTTCTATAATTTTTTTTATACGAAGGTTAAGAAGCTAAAAAAAACCATTTGTGAAGTATTGAGGAACGTCGTGTAAAAATTTTAGATCTTGGTTCACAATATTTTCGGAGATATGATATGTGGGAGTTAGGGTTCTTGGAGGCTCCCAAATTTCATTTCAAAGAGGTGACCTTGGGAAAATCGTTATAACCCTCTCTCCGCGAATCATATTGGAATGCTATAAAAAGTGGTCGAATGTACACAAACTGTATTTTCATGGGTATCTATTTCATAGCCGAAGGAGCAAAACAATGTCATGCGACACATCGTACAAGTTCACTCTATTGAACCAGTCCATAATTAGGTCATTGTGGGAGATTAGGCATAAATTTGTCTTGAAGAATCCAAATCAGGTCAGACCTATGGAATTGGAAAGAACATTCAAAGGGATACTAAAGGACCAAAGATAAAAATTTGGGGATAAATCACGGATATACATCAGTTTCAATATCAAGCTCCTCAAAAACAAGAAAAAAGTGTGTATTTTTTTTTTAAATGCATAAGTCTTGTTTGGAAAATTAGTTTGGAGTGATTTGAGGGGAATATTGAAGTATAGATATCAGTATCTGGTTCTAAAATGGCCCCTAAAAAGAATTCAACACTCATTAATCCCTTAAAAGGTTGTACTATGACTCATGGATAGGAAGAATTGAAACATGATATATCAAAATTACAAGATCAAGTGCAAAAATATTTCTCTCGCAAAGAGTAACAAAAAATGAAATGGAAGTTAAGATGGATGGTTTGAGGAAAGGTGTGGAAGCTAAGATGGATGGTTTAGAAAAAGGTATGTAAGCTAAGATGGATGGTTTGAAGAATGACATGGAAGCTAAGATGGATGGCATGGAAGCTAATATGGATGACATGGAAGCTAAGATCGATGAAAAAATGAAGGGAAACATGGCAGACATGAAGAATGATCTAAAAGCAGACATGGAAGGTTTAAAGGAAGGTTTGAAAATGTTGATACAATAAATGATTCCTAATGGAGAAAAGTTAGTTGAGGAGACTCATGATGAGAACAAAATAAATGTTAATCATGGTTTCATAAACTCTAATGTTGGATTGAAGACCCACCATATTCCAAAGATCGATATGAGGAAGTTTGATGGCAAGGATAGAGTAACATGGATACTACAGATGGAACAATATTTTTATCTCCATAATGTGAAAAGCACATAAAAGCTATGCATTGCAACTTTATATTTAGAACAAAATACATTTGTATGGTATTGATGGCTTTGCTCTCGTAAAACAAATTGTCACTTGGTCAGTTTTTAGGGAGGAAATGATGGCACATTATGAGGATAGAAAGAGAAACACATTCATTAGCCAATTGCTAAATCTCAGACAAAAGGGTTCAATGGTGGAGTACATTGAGGACTTCCAAAATTTGAATATAAGGGTAACTAATATTCCAGAGGAACACATGATTGATGTCTTCATAGGGACTTTAAAGGATAACATCCAACAGGAGGTTCACCTTTGGGAACCTGATTCATTGGAGAAGGCATTCAGGTTGGAAATAAAAATTGAAAGTAAAATTATGGAAACAAGGAAGCCTACTACTCACATCTATAAATATGGAAGTGTTGCTACTCCTAGACTTCCACAACCTACAAGGTTAACACCACAACAATTGGAAGAAAAATGAGCAAAAGGGCTTTGTTACAATTGTGATAGAAAATAAATTAAAGTTCATAAGTGTGCTGAGAAGAAATTATTTTACATAGATTATGAAGGGGAGGAAGAAAATGAACAAGAAACTTCAAAAAAAGAGGATATACACCAGGAACTAACCCTAGATAAAGAAGAAAGGAGTCTAACCATATCCAGTAATGCATTGGCAGGAATTACTACTCCTTAAACTATCAATATAGAAGGACATATCAAGAAGAAAAATGTAATAGTGTTGATCGATTCAGGTAGTACCCATAATTTTATTTATTGTAAGGTAGCCATGGAATTGAATTGCTTCCTATATCTAGCATAAGAGTGTCAAGTGATGGCTGCAAAGGGAGGAACTATAAATTTCTATAGAAAGTGCCATAATATCAAGCTAACCATGGGCGAATATTTATTGAATAGTCTAATGATTTCCATTCCAATGGTAGGTGCTGATGTTGTACTAGGATTACAATGGGTACCATCTTTGGGAATGGTAGCTTTTATTTTTCAAGAGAATTTCTTGAAATTTTTTTCGGAAGGAAAGGAAGTTTAATTAAGGGGTATCGCATGGACTAAGGGAAAGATAATAAGCTCTAATGTGATGAAAAATATTTTGAGGAAAGAACAACTAGGCGTAATTGCACAATTATGCTCACTAGAAGTTCCAACATCAAAATAATCTATTTCTCTATATTTCCAAAATGTATTGGACAATCATTCCAAGCTGTTTAAAACTCCCAAAGGACTCCCATCTAATCATGATCATGATCATGCTATTCATTTTATTCTAGGAATTATTCCTCCAAAAATCAGGCTTTACAGATATCCTTATGTCCAAAAGATCAAAATTAGATGTATGATTGCAGAAATGCTAGAGGCTGGTATAATTCAACCTAGTCAAAGTTATTTCTCTTCTCCAGTAGTAGGTGGAAAAGAAATATAGATCATGGCACAACTGTCCAGATTATAGGGAGCTCAATAAGCTTTCTATTAAATATAAATTTCCCATTCCTGTGATTGATGAATTATTGGATGAACTACATGAAGTAATTTATTTTACCAAGTTGGATCTCCATTCAGGACATCATCAAATCAGAATGAAGACTGAAGATATTCAGAAAACAACATTCCAAACTCATGAGGGTCGTTATGAATTTTTGGTCATGCCTTTTGGCCGTACCAATGCACCTTCTACATTTCAAGGGTTGATGAATTCCATTTTCAAACCCTTCCTTAGAAAATTGTTGTTAGTATTTTTTGTGATGGAAATATGATGCAGAAGTGTTGTCCTTGATGGCAACCCACTGAGTAAAGATGAAGACATGCGACTGTTGACATGTGTTGTCCTTGATGGCAATCCACCTGATGAAGTTATTCTTGACTTGATGGACTTGGTGAATGATGTAAATCTGATGTGATATGATGTTTGTTGACAATATGATGCTGAGTGTTGTCCTTGAAAGGCAAACCACTTGATGAAGTTGTGCTTGAGAGAATATGTTCTTGATGAAGAAAATATGATGTATCTACAGTGTGTACAGAAGGCAATGAAGAAAGGAATTCAGAATGTGCTCAAAGTATGATGAAAAGAGTATGTCTCTATGTATACGCGGATCTGTCTAAGGGAAGTCGCGTATGCACGCGGAAAATAACGTTCCAAGTCGCGTATGGGCAAAAGCGCTCAAAAAGTGCAAAACCAAGGGTAACCACCATGGTATTGACCCATTGTATTGGGTAATGATCCGCCTAATTGACCCCGTCCAGGTAGTTTTGGGCTCATGGTATTGTTTTGGCCCATGGTATTGAAAAAGGATAAAACTATATAAAGAGATGAAATTCATTATGCAAATCATGAGTGAGGGTGCAAGATGTCTGAGCTTGAATGAATACTTCTCTCTGAAGTAGATCTGAATGAAAGGGTTACACTTGAAGATAAATCTGAATGTATGATGCACCAAAGATGAAGAAGGGGATCTAGATCTGAAATGCACTTGTATCTACTAGATCTGTTTATGGAAGGCTTAGATCTGAGATGAGGCGAACATCTGTCTGAAGTAAAAGGGTAAATCTAAACTGAATGTCTGATCTGAAGAAATATGCTGCTCTATAACGATTGAAGATCTATACGCTACTTCGTCGCAGAGGAAGCGCGTATACACGCGACTTCGATGAAGTGAAAGCGCGTATGCGCAATGAAATACATACAGAGGTATACGCTGGTTTGTGTGGACGGAAGCGTGTATATACGCGACATCAGTGAAAGGAAAGCGCGTATGCAACCTAGGGTTTGCTGAAGACTGTGGTAAGAAATGTCTGATCTATTCTGCTGTATTACTGCTATCTGTATTCTACAGTGCTGAGTTGTCTGTATCAGTTTGGTTGTATGTTTGAGCTTCAAAGTATGGAAAGGGTCCAGTTTGAAAATATGATGAAATGTGGCTTGCAAGTGTTGTTCTATTGAAGTGGTTGGATCCAGTGTGAAAATTGATGAAACGTGGTCCAAGGTGGTGCTGAGGGTTGTAGCCTTCAGTCAGGGGGTTGTAGCTCCCTTCCAGGTGAGGCTGGTAAACGAGATCGGGGTGTCGTAGCTCCCTTCCAGGAGAGGCTGGTAAACGAGTCAGGGGGTCGTAGCTCCCTTCCAGGAGAGGCTGGTAAACGAGCGCAGGTGGGTGCCTGCGTGCTGGTCAAGTCTGCGCCAGCACATATGTTGTAATATGTTTTCGCTATAATAAAATATTGAAGGCTGAGCAACTGCAGCGGTGGTTTTCTCCCGACTTGGGTTTCCACCTAAAAAAATCCTGGTGTTCATGTGTGATGCTTTGTGTGATGGTTTATTCTGTTCTTACTGCACATGTTTACTGTTTATAGAACATCTAATGAATGAATGATGGAATGATATAAGTGAAGAACTAATGGCATAATTAGATCTCTGTGTATACGTGAGTTTTATGAAGGATATCCGCGTGTATATGCTAGTTGGCTTCAGCAAAGTAGCGTATGGGTTTTAAAGGAATGAAAAAGTAAAAAGTTTGAATATGCAGTAAATACTGATTCACCCCCCCCTCTCAGTATTTTTCCCAACAATTGGTATCAGAGCAGGTTCTTCTGCAGAAGCTTGATCGCTTGAAGGAGATCCGTCGCCATGGGAAGTCAAGAAGGAGTGATGTCTATAAAGCCACCTCTATTCAATGAAAGCAATCCGATATTCTGGAAGGTAACCAACAAAAGCTGATCTGCAAAATCTTGGTGGAAAAATATGGGCATTCTTGATAGGATGTGAACAAGAAAAGGGTACTTTTGTAGATTCTCTAGAAGACAATAATCTTCTTGAAGAAAACACTCAACTCAAGGTAAGCCACGAAGAAAAGAACATAATCATAGAGACTCTTGAAAATCAGCTTGAAGCAGAAAAGAAACGCAATGAGGAATTGGAGTGTGAAGTAGTGAGTCTAAGGAAAGATAATGAGAAAGTGAAATCTCTCAATATTAGATTTGCTAAAGGTTCAGAAACCTTGGATGAGATTATCAAGGCACAACGGTCCCCTCTTATAAAAACAGGTCTTGGATATACTGGGGAATCTTCCCAGACATCAGCACCAAACTTTCTAAAAGCAGCTACAGCCGGTTCTCTACATTCAGCCACTCAGCAGGGGAACAAAGGAACGTTACAGGTAAAGCATGATCATCTCAATGCAAGAAACACTAACAGGGAGATCTTTCAAAATGGATACAACCAACAGGTAAACTCTAATAGAAGATTTCATGATCACAGAAATTTCTACTTCAATGGACAATGTTTCTCATGTCACAATGTTGGTCATAAAGCTGTTCAATGTGTTGCATATAAAACCATCATGACAAGAGAAGCAAGAAAGATAAGGATGAATGACGAACCAAAGAAGAACACCTATAACAACTTTTCTCCTCTTCAAAACGAAGTTGAATGTACTTATTGCAATAACTTTGGTCATGAAGAATCTGAATGCAGGAGCAAGGTCCAGCCAAAAGAGCATGATCTCTCAAGCTCTAAAATGTGGAAAAAGAAAGAAATACCGGTTGAAAATTGTGGGATAGCGTTATTTGTAGAGGGTGAAGAAAATCAATGGTACATTGATAGTGGGTGTTCAAGACACATGATAGGTGACAAAAGCAAACTTCATACTTATAATGCTCTAGAAAAAGAAAAGAAAGTTACATTTGGAAATGATACTCCTGCTGTAATTAAAGGAAAAGGGGCAGTATTTCTAAAAGAAAAGGTGAAGGCTAAAGATGTCATGTATGTGGATGGATTAAGGCATAACCTTTTAAGTGTTAGTCAAATGTGTGATCATGGAGCAGAAGTGGTCTTCAGTTCCAAAGAATGTGTGGTTCGTGATCTTGATACAGGTAAAATCATTATAAAAGGAAAAAGAAATCCAAGCAACCTGTATGTACTAAATGGCATAGATCAATGTTACTTGAGCAAGTCTTCAAAAAATTGGCTATGGCATAGAAGGCTGGGGCATCTGAGTTTCTCTCAAATCAACAAAGCAAACAGACTTCAAGCTGTTCGTGATCTTCCCAAGGTCAATCTTCCAGAAAATACCATATGCAAATCTTGTCAATTTGGTAAGCAGACCAGAGTTCGATTTAATGCCAAAGAAGGATCATCAAGTAAGCCTCTTGAACTCATTCATACTGACATCTGTGGACCTATGAGGAAAAATTCATTACATGGGGAAGAATACTATATCCTATTTATTGATGATTACTCCAGAATGTGTCATATCGCGTTTATTAAACACAAAGATGAAGCTTTTGAAAAATTTCAGAATTTCAAAGCATTGGTAGAAAATGAATTGGATTTAAAAATCAAGTGTCTTCGATCTGATCGAGGAGGAGAATATTCATCAAATTAATTCTTTGAATTTTGTGAACAACATGGGATTAAAAGACAGTTCTCTGTAGTAGGCACTCCACAACAAAATGGTGTAGCAGAAAGAATGAATAGAACAATTGTTCAAATGGATAGAGCTATGCTTGCTGACTCTAATGTTCCTGACATGTTCTGGAGTGAAGCAACACGTGCAGCAGTTAACATTCTCAACAAGGCTCATGTTAGGGTAAACAGTGACAAAACTCCATATGAACTCTGGTATGGTAATTCTCCCACTGTGAAGCATTTTAAAGTTTTTGGAAGTAGACGCTTTATCAAAAATAATGATGAAAATCTTGGCAAGTTTGAACCTAAATCAGATGAAGGGATACTTCTTGGTTACTCATCTTCAAACAAAGCATTCACATGTTACAATAAGAGGCTTCAAAAGGTTGTTGAATGTATTGATGTTGTTATTGATGAGTCTCCTGTAGCTCCTAAAGAAGAAAAACAAACAACAAAAGAAGATGATAGCGACATATGGCCTTCTACATCAGATGGAAATGATATAGACAGTGAATCCAATGAAGAACCTGAAAATGATCTATCTGAAAAAGCTCCATCCAGATATGTTCAAAAGAATCATCCTGAATCTCAGATTATGGGAGACAAGGAATCAGGTGTACGAACAAGGAGAACTTTTGTAGGATCTTCTAGTCATCAGGCACTTCTATCCACAATTGAACCACTCAATGTCAATCAAGCTAGCAGAGATGAAAGTTGGAACCAAGCCATGAATGAAGAGATTGATCAAATTGAAAAGAATGACACTTGGGATTTGGTACCAAGACCACATGACAAAAATGTCATTGGAACTAAATGGATCTTCAAGAACAAGTTAAATGAGAATGGGGATGTTGTAAGAAACAAAGCTAGACTGGTTTGCAAAGGGTATACTCAACAAGAAGGTATAGACTTTGAAGAAACTTCTGCTCCTGTAGCTAGACTTGAAGCCATCAGAATGTTTCTTGCTTTTTCAAGTTATCAACAAATCAAAGTTTATCAAATGGATGTTAAATCTGCTTTTCTTAATGGTGATCTAGAAGAAGAAGTATATATAGAACAACCGAAAGGATTCATTTTGGGAAATGATGCAAATCTTGTTTGTAGACTTAAAAAGGCTCTATATGGTCTCAAACAAGCTCCAAGGGCTTGGTATTATCGTCTTGACAAATATCTTCATCAACAAGGTTTTTCAAAAGGGTCTGCTGATAGCAACTTGTACACAAAAATTGAAAATGATAAACTATTGATTATGGTTGTATATGTTGATGATATCATTTTTGGGAGCAACGAAGAATCTTTGAGTCAAAAATTTTCTTCTGTCATGCAGCAAGAATTTGAAATGTCTTTACTTGGGGAACTAACATTCTTTCTTGGCTTGCAAGTGCATCAAAAGGAAAATGGTATTTTCCTATCTCAAGCAAAATATCTTAAGCAAATTCTGAAGAAGTATGGCATGGAAGAATGCAAACCTGTAAGTACACCAATGTTAACCGGATGCAGTCTCAGCTCTAACGATGATTCTCCCACAGTGAATCAACCAGAGTACAGATCGATGATAGGAAGTTTAATTTATCTCACTGGGACTAGACCAGACATTATGCATGCTGTTGGGATTGTTGGACGATTCCAAGCTAATCCAAAAGAGTCTCATCTTCAGGCTGTTAAAAGAATATTCAAATATCTTCAAGGAACTCAAGACTTTGGTCTATGGTATCCAAAGAATGTTGATCTTACTCTTCATGCTTACACTGATGTAGATTGGGCTGGAAGTGTTGATGATCGGAAAAGCACTAGTGGTGGTGCATTCTATATGGGACCCTGGTTAGTATCTTGGTTCAGCAAGAAGCAAAATTCTATTGCCTTATCAACAGCTGAAGCAGAGTATGTAGCTGCCGCATCTTGTTGCACTCAACTCCTATGGATGATGCAAACCTTGCAAGATTTTCAAATCAAATGTGCAACTCCTATCTCCATTATGTGTGATAATACAAGTACCATCAGTATCTCAAAGAATCTTGTTATGCATTCGAAGACCAAGCACATTCCCATCAAATATCATTTCCTACATGAACAAGTGCTTGAGCAAAAAGTGAAGTTGGAGTATGTTCCCTCCAAAGAACAAGTTGCTGATATATTTACCAAACCTCTGCCCAGGGAAGCGTTCGAGCATCTAAGACAGAAGCTGGGAGTGTTCTCTGCCAGTCAAAAGAACAAATCTGCATAAATTTTAGAAGATGGCTTTGGATACGCGGGTTTCCTGAAACACAGTCGCGTATGTACGCGAGTTCATGCACAGAAAACCGCGTATGTCTGATTGCTGACAAATTTTCGTTGGAAGTCAGCGCTCTTCAGCACAGCTGCAGTGCTGTTTGGTATCTCTGATACTGTTTGGTAACTCTGGTGGTGTTCCAGTTCTCATAATTATTTTTCTAATGATTTAATGAAGATGCCTTGATGATTTGTTGATGAAAGTGTTCAGGATGCACAAACTAAGGGGGAGCCTTAGTCTTACAAAAAGAATGCTTGGATGAGCATTAGCGTTGCTGAGTATAATGCATTGTTGGCATTATGATTGTTCTGAAATATGTTCTCATTCTTGAGGACTTTCTGGTGTTGGTCTTAATGTCATATATGTAATTTGATGAAAAGGTCATGTTGAGAACCATGATGTAAATCTTGTAATATTCAGTCATGTAAGGGCTTGTCAAATGTTGTACACCCACTTGGTTGGGTAGCTGAGTCAAATGTTGTAAACTCACCTGGTTGAGTAGCTGAGTCACATGTGTAAACCCACTTGGTTGGGTAGTTGAGTCTCATATGTAAATCCACTTGGATGGATAATTGTTGTAAGTATGAGTCTTTGGTGTTAGAGTCATGTACTTCATTGAAAAATATGTTTGAAAATTCAGCATGCACTCAGGGGGAGCTTGGTCACTTCATTATACATCAGATCTGCAGAACTCTTCTTCTACATGAGGAGAAAAGGGGGAGAGTATGTTGGTGATGATCCGCCCTTTGCCCTTGATGTCAAAGGGGGAGAGTGACATGGTATTTGAATGCAGATAATGGTGTCAAAGAATTGGGAGAGTGACATGGTGTCAATGTACTTATCTGTTGTGGTAACCAAACACCATCGTGGTTGCCATCAAGTCCGAAGGGGGAGATTGTTGGAAATATGATGCAGAAGTGTTGTCCTTGATGGCAACCCACTGAGTAAAGATGAATACATGCGATTGTTGACATGTGTTGTCCTTGATGGCAATCCACCTGATGAAGTTATTCTTGACTTGATGGACTTGGTGAATGATGTAAATCTGATGTGATATGATGTTTGTTGACAATATGATGCTGAGTGTTGTCCTTGAAAGGAAAACACTTGATGAAGTTGTGCTAGAGAGAATATGTTCTTGATGAAGAAAACATGATGTATCTACAGTGTGTACAGAAGGCAATGAAGAAAAGAATTCAGATTGTGCTCAAAGCCTGATGAAAAGAGTATGTCTCTATGTATACGCGGATCTGTCTAAGGGAAGTCGCGTATGCACGCGGAAAATAGCGTTCCAAGTCACGTATGGGAAAAAGCGCTCAAAAAGTGCAAAACCAGGGGCAACCACCATGGTATTGACCCATTGTATTGGGTAATGATCCGCCTAATTGACCCCGTCCAGGTAGTTTTGGGCTCATGGTATTGTTTTGGCCCATGGTAATGAAAAAGGGGCTCATGGTATTGAAAAGGATAAACCTATATAAGGAGAAGAAATTCATTGTGCAAATTATAAGTGGGTGTAAGATGTCTGAGCTTGAATGAATACTTCTCTGTGAAGTATATATGTATGGAAAGGGTTACACTTGAAGATCTGATGAAGCGAAATATCTAGATCTGAAATGTACTTGTATCTACTAGATCTGTTTATGGAAGGCTTAGATCTGAGATGAGGCGAACATCTGTCTGAAGTAAAAGGGTAAATATAAACTAAATGTCTGATCTGAAGAAATATGCTGCTCTATAATGATTGAAGATCTATACGCTACTTCACCGCAGAGGAAGCGCGTATACACACAGCTTCTATGAAGTGAAAGCGCGTATGCGCAATGAAATACATACAGAGGTATACGCTGGTTTGTGTGGACGGAAACGCGTATATAAGCGAAATCAGTGAAAGGAAAGCGCGTATGCAACCTAGGGTTCTTTGAAGGCGGCCAATGAAAATGTCGATCTATTATGTTGTGTGTATATCATATTCTACAATCTTTGGGTTATACCTTATCGGTTAGTTGTATGTTTGACTTAAAAAGTATGGAAAATATTCAGTCGAAAATATGATAAACGTAGCGCAAGTGTTCTAATGGTGGATCCGGTGTGATCAGATACACGTGATCACGAGGTGGTCATGAAGGTTGCAACCTTGGTCGGTGTAAACTCCCGCGGTGGGGGCACGGTAAACGAGATCGGGGGTCGTAGCTCCCGCCAGAGGGTGGTAAATGAGTCAAGGGTTGGAGCTCCCCTTCCGGGGAGAGAAATTTGGTAAATGGCGCAAGTGGGTGCTACACTCTTTGGTAGTCTGCACTTGTTATATGTTGTGAATGTTTTCTCTATGTTAAAAATATTAGTGAAGCTTAGCTAGGTGTTGGTTTTCTCCCGATTTGGGTTTCCACCTAAAATCCTGGTGTTCATGTGTGATGCTTTGTGTGATGGTTTATTCTGTTCTTACTGCACATGTTTACTGTTTATTGAACATTTGATGAATGAATGATGGAATAATATAAGTGAAGATTTAATGACAGATCTAGATCTCTGTGTATACGCTAGTTTCATAAAGGGGATCCGTGTGTATACACTAGTTGGCTTCAACAAAGTAGCGTATGGGTTTTAGAGCATGAAAAAGTAAAAAGTTTCAGTTTGCCCTAAATACTGATTCAGCCCCCCCTCTCAGTATTTTTCCCAACATTTTGATGATATACTAATCTATAGCAGGTCTTGGAAGGATCATGTTTAACATGTTTCCAAGGTGCTCAAACTATTAGAGGAGAAATAATTATATGCAAAATCCTCCAAATGTTTCTTTGTAGTACAAGAGGTGGAATATCTGGGTCATATTGTATCTCAGGAGGGTGTTAAGGTAGACCCTATAAAATTTAAATCCATTAAGGAATGGAAATTTGCTATAGAAATAAAGTAGTTGCGAGGATTTATGGGGTTAACGGGGTATTATCACAAGTTTGTTAAGAATTATGGGAGAATAGCAACACCTCTAACAACATTATTGAAGAAAGATGCATTTTCATGGACTCCTGAAGCACCTAAGGCCTTTTGAAAATATTAAAGAGGAAATGTGCTAAGCACTGGTCTTACCTACGCCAGATATCACAAAAATATTAATTGCAGAATGTGATGCCTCACAAAATGAAATTGGTGTTGTTTTAATGCAAGAAGGAAGACCCATTACTTTTGAAAGTTTTCCAATCAAAGGAAAGTATTTACAGAAAGATATTTATGAAAAGGAAATGTTGGCAATACTACATGCACTAAAGAAATGGTGGCCTTACCTAATGGGAAGACACTTCAAGGTAAAATCTGATCATGATAGTCTTAAATACTTTTTGGAACAAATAATATCTTCAGAAGAGTAGTAAAAATGGGTCACAAAGATGTTGAGTTATGACTCTTAAATCATATACAAAAATGGGAGGCGAAATATTTTTTCAGATGCACTCTTAAGAAATGATGAGGAGGTGGAAGCATTACTTTGTGCCATTTCTATTATCCAACTAGATTGGATAACCGAAGCAAGGGAGGAATGGAAGAATGACGAAGAAGTGTGGAAACTCTTTCAAAATTTGCAGCAAAATATCAGTACATCTGATACATTTAGTTGGAAAAATTATTCCTTATGGTACAGAGATCGTGTATATCTTTGTAAGAATTCCCAACTAAAACAAAATATACTTTTGGAATTGCACACCTCTCCCTTAGGACTACACTCAATATTTTTTTAAAATTACCACAGGGTGAAGAAAGAATTATTTTGGGATGACCATAAAATTGATATTCAAAAGTTTGTGCCTGAATGTTTAGTTTTCAAGAAAAATAAAGTTGAGACAATTAAGACGACGGGTCTGCTACAACCTTTATCCATTCCAACTCAACTTTGGGAGGAGGTTTCAATGGATTTTATCACAGGTTTATCTAAGTCTGAAGGAAAGAGTTTCATCATGGTGGTCGTTGATATAATTACCAAGTATGCACATTTTTTTCCATTATCTCATCCATTTAAAGCAAGTATAGTTGCTACTACATTTATGGAAACAATTAAAAAGCTACATGGAAACCAAAATATTATTGTAAGTGAAATAGATCCCATTTTCGTTGGAAATTTTTGGATGGAATTATTTTGTTGTTTGGGTACTCAACTCCCTCATAGCTCATCTTATCATCCTCAATCTGATTGACAAAATGAGATAGTGAACCAATTTTTTGAAGGATATCTTCGTTGTTTTGTATCTGATAAAAAAACACAATAGGTCAAGCGGTTTCCTCTAGTTGAATAGTGGTATAACACATCCTTCCATACTATAGAAAAAATGACCTCATTTATGGAACTTTATGAATATCATCCACCGTCCATCACATCATATTTAAGAGAATTTTCTAAGGTTCAAGAAGTGGAATATCACATCGATCAGCAACAAAAATTTCTACAAATATTAAAGGATAACCTAAATTTGGCACAAAATCGAATGAAACAACATGAAAACCAACATTGCAGTAAGAGATTTTTTGATGTAGCAGATAGGGTATTTTTATGGCTACAACCATACAAAAAAATGTCCCTCAGGAAAGTTAAGAAGGATAATAAATTATTTCCAAAGTAATATGGTCCTTATAAGGTGTTGCAAAAGATTGGTACTATGTCATACAAATTGGAGCTTCTTGCTTCTTCCTGAGTGCACTCGATTTTCCATGTTTCATGCTTAAAGAAGGTTATAGGTGACAAACTTCCAGTTCAGACAATATTTCTAGAAATTGATGAGGAAGGAAAAATCATATTGGAACTGGAAGCATTCATGGAAACAAGAAATCGACAGCTACAAAATCAATCAATTTAAGACTATCTCATCAAGTGGAAGAAATTACCCACTGAATATTCCACATGGGAGGATGAGAATTTTATACATAAGTATCCTGAACTACTCAAGCATTGAGGAAAACACTTTTTTGAAGGAGAGGGGCATGTTAGGTCCCTATATTACTAGTTTATTCCCTTATTATTGTTAGTGTAGCCCCCTTATTGTTATTTTTGTGCCCCTGTAGTTCCCATATTATTATTATTGTGCCCCATAAAAGCCCACTATTGTTATTGGTGCACCCTTACATTATTATTGTTAGATTTTCTAGGATTATATTGTGACCCCATGAACTCCTATATATATAAAGGAGGTTTTGTCATTTGTATCATCCAATAATTATTCATTTATGTAATGTAAAGTAGGTTTCCCCCTCAAAGAGGTTGATTTATAAGGCATTGATCTCTCTTTTATTCTATCTTAGGAGCTGGCTTCATAACAAATTGTAACAATTTCTCTATTCAACTGATTAATGCAAAGAGGCTTACAGTTTTTTTCCCAATTTGGTTCGTCTAGAAATCACTGTATATTTGTAATATTCCAAATTACTCATGAGCTCATTGGAATATTCATTTCTATTTTATTCCTTTGTTTAAAGAATAAAAGTGTAAAGGAGGTCCACAATACTCCTAAATAATGAATAAGTCATTGCCAAATGTAAAAAGGCTGAATATTGGCTACTAAATCAAGAACCCTAAGTGTGAAAGGGGCTAGACATTTTGACTGGGTCAACCTTGACCAAATCTACATCTGTTGTGGAGGTAAATCCCCTCTACGGACAGAGGCGATCCCTACTAGCCCAGACCGGTTCTAGCAACAATCAAATCACACTACAACGCAAGCTCCTAATTGCAATAACCAAGGCACGATACAAGGCTTACCTTGTGTCCAATGTTGTTGTCGTTGCAGAGAGGATAATGCTCCCGATCCCTCACTCCGGCAGGTCACAATTCTCCCACTTGATGCGATAGAACACCTGCACACACAAGAAACACGACGAACATACATGTGTAAAACCAAATATTTGCAACTATGTGTCAGTTAGAGAAGACACAACTCATAATCGTAAAACATAAACAACACAAGTGGAACTATAATTGTAGTCTCTTATTATTAATGAAACAAAGGATGATACAACCTAGCTCTGACGCTGAAATCCTCCTTTGGCGGGTCATCAGCGAAATACATCTCACAAATCTTGTCGAGAATGGGGACAGGCCTCTCTCTTCGATCATCAATCTCCTTGCTATAGGTTTGACACTATGAGGACAATTGCAGCATTCTTTTGGCTATCAAGGCTCTTGGAGATTAGCTTGCAAAGGGAAATGGCAAGCTTATCTAGATGGAGGAAGGGGAGTTGGGATCCCTAAAATCATGGGATTGGCCCTATCCTCAAGGAAGCTTCCATGAGAGGTGGAAAACTACTTCCTCTACATGGAAATCCGAAGCCAACCTCCCAACTCAAATTAGAGACCAGTTTAGGAATTGGTTGGGGTCAATCTTCTGCCATTTATTTTTAAAAAAAACCCCTTATTAAGCCTAGCATGGGTGCATATCTGAGACAGAGCGCCAATTGGCGCGCCCTATTTGGAGGATTTTCCCCCTTGGCGCGAGGGTTGAACTATGTAACTGCGCCAATGCAAAAAAGGCTATTTTTAGGGTTTTACACAAGGAGATGTCTTCAGGGCAATAAAAGTACATGTTCAGGGAAATGCCATGAAAATTTTTTCAAGTTATGTCACTACTCACAGGTCACGGAATGAGCCCTCCAATCTGCGAGACGGGGATTGCAGGGACGGTAAAAAATTGTTGTGTAACAACATCGTTGTCTAGGAGGAGTGGCCATCAATGAGGCAAAACACATTTTTGGATGGATATGCCTTATGTGAAAGAAGTGATCCCATTGGAAGTGGTTTAGGGTTTGCAAGATCTTAACTTGTAAAAGAAAGAGGATGGAAATATTAGAAGGTTGTTGATGATGATTGGATTTCTAAATATATTGTTTGTTTAGACATATATCATTCTCTTGTTGTTTATATGAGATTAATGTTGTTTAGCATTGGGTGTTCCTGGTCGGGAATCCCACCTCTTTACTTGAGAGGCCTCTTGGGAGAGTTTTCATGTATTGTCCATTATCTGGTTAAAGGCCAAGCTTCTTATTTCAACTAAAATGCAGATCATGTTTAGGGTTTGGTTGTCTTTTCAAGCTGCAGCAAGTGGAGGCTAGATCTTTTCAGATTTAGGCATTTCAATGCTCCTTTTCAGTGGAGGAGACTTCTACTTCATTGGAAGGATATTATTGGAGGACTTGAGCTTCATTTTTTTATTTTGGCATGTGGCCAACCACATTTTGATCCCTACAGCGCAATTTTACTTCCATATCTGTGTTATTCCTATAGGTGCAGTTGCATGGTGTTTTGGCACACCATTTGGAGAGTTGGTTTTCAAGTGTTGGGGATATGCCCTTCACTTTGGAGATCTCTTGGAGGGAATCATTTTCTTGTTCATATCATATTAGATCTCTTTCCAGATCTGAAGATTTCTATAGATCTCTATACTTAGATCTCATATCTACAAGTTGTACCTGGTGTTTTTCTAAAAACCCCAAGGGGATTCTGAAGAGGACCCTGTATAGTGTATGGATCTGTTATAGGTCTAAATTTTCATGCACGTATTTTCTCTAGATCTAAAGTGTAATATACAGTTTTTGTAGACTAATAAAATAACGTCGTAATGCTTTTTCCAGTCTTAATATATGGTTGCAGCACCTCATTTTGAGGATTTTCTTCTATTGGAGACTTCTATTTCCTATTACACATCTTATGGGCCATCTTGTACATCTATTTTGTTGTTATAAATACAAATTAAAGGTCTCCATATTGGCCTCCTACTTTTTCTATGATGATCTACGCTATTTTCCTGCTTTTATGCATTGTATTGTTTCTTTTCACATTTGGGAATATTATAGTGGTATCAAAACATCATCTTGGCACAACATGTGCTTTATAAGAAGCCAATATGTCTTCTAAAGAAGAAGGGCCTATTACTGACAGATAGAAGGGGTATCTAAAGAGAAGAAAAAATAAATTTGATTACAAAAATGATAATGAGGACAAGGGTAAAGCCCCTTTATCTGGAGGTGAAGATGAAGAAAAGGATTTCCTAAGATCCTTCTTAGAGCCATGCAAGATCTTGCTAGAGAGATCAAAGAGATGAGAATGGATAGAATCAAGGAATCCCCTAAAATATTTCATCTTGGAGAGGGCTCTGGCATGTCTCATCACTGGAATGATCAACCACTTCATCAGCCACAAGTTTCCCAATGCTCTACCATGCCTACACTTTTGGCTGTGGGAAATGAAGGGTTTCAAGAGCATGAATCCCTTGAAGACTATTTTGAAGAATATGAGTCTCAAAATCAGAGATTCAAATATCACTTGAGTTTTCAGGAGTTTTGTCACATAAAGGACAATAGAAGACCAAGGCCTCATCATAGAGGTGGTGGATTCATTTAGAATCATGATCGACACCAAACTATGGGCAGATTATTTTTACCCAATTTTGATGGGTCATCCAAGTGTTCTACCAAATCTTGGGTAGAAAAAATTGACATCTACTTTCAGTTGAAAAAGGTTCTAAAGATGGAGGCTATCAAGATTGTAGCACTGCACCTGGAAGGTAAAGCACATGATTGGTGGTTCCATGGCTTGTCTACATTGGGTCATGCCAATGTGACTGCTTATTCAGAGTTCACTAGAAATTTGGTGGAAAGATTTGATAGAAGAGATCCAGAGGCACCATTCATAAGCCTTGCAAAGTTGAAGCAATCAGGTAATACATAAACTTATATCCCTGAATTTTAAGACTTTCTGTTATGGTTCATGATTTGTTTGTAGCAAGAAGGGTGTACATGTTCATTGATGGTTTAGACGAACCTCTTCATGGGTTGGTTAAATCTACCAAGCCCACTACCCTACATGATGCTATTGAAAGGGCTAGAGACCTTCAAGATGCCTTACCAAAAGAAAAGGAAACTTTCCAAAATAAGCCCTCTTTTCCTTCAAAGGGAAAGGAATAAAAAGCTACTCCTTCAAAGGATAACTCATACAAGAAACCTCTTGATGATGATGTTTGGAAAGATCTAAGAAGAAGGAAGCTTTGCTTCACTTTCCAAGAATCATGGGCACCTAGACACAGATGTGCTGCTAGAAAAACACATTACGTAGAGCTCTTCTCAGATGATGAGGAGGAGGAAGAAGAAGAACAGAGGAGGGTTCACAGCACTGACATAGAAGGAGATGATCCACCACCACATGGAGGGAAGGATGGAGCAATTTCTCCAGTCAGAAGCACTCTTGCATCCTTAAGAGTGATACCCAATTATCATGAAACATCCACAGAAGAAACAAAAATGAATTTGCATAGTGGAAGCAAGGATATGATGCTCCCATCTATTATTCACATGAGGATGATCCATGAGACATCATTATATTATGGTAAACCACCTGGGAGATCACCTGATTATAATTTGGTGAAATGTGTCTCACATCTTGATTCTCCATTCATGGATCCAGGAAGGAAGGGAGCATTATAATACCACAATACAACTCTGGAAGTGTTGGGTGAGCTCAAGAAGGATGAATATATTCTCCCACTATCACCGTTTTCCACTCTCTCATATCATACTATGCCGAGAGAAAATGCATCAAGATTGGAGGATGACACCATCATTGGGCAAGGAGGGTAGCCATTGGCTATGGAGTCTCAAAATATGATCTCACTTGGAGAGAAATCTTCCATACATGATAGAGGATGGTGGCCACACATGCATACTTTGACAATACCAAGGAGGTTTTTGATAGATGATATCCTTCCCTGGGATACTAACTTCCAAGAACTTCCATCTTCATTTGAGCATGTGCATATGTAAGAATGGTAGCAAGGAGGGAATTGCAACCTTCCATCATATACATTTGGCATGGGAGATGTCAAGGAGGAGAAGCATGGTAGGGATGAACTTCCAACTTATACCTTTGGAATCGGAGATGTCAAGGAGGAGAGTAGCCATATGGAAAACATTTCTGTTGATAGATCATCAGCACTATCACTATGGGAGATTGATCCATTGGAAATCCCAGCTGTTGGTGGATTATTCCAAGGATCTTCACACTTGCATGATACTTGATTACCAACTGCATGAAGAGGGATACTTAGTCCAAGAATGAGTCATCTATTATCATGGTAGGATATTCTTGTCTAGAGCATCCAAGCTGGAGGAGAGTTACTACAAAGGGCCTATGAAGAGTTATTTTTCAGCCATACATACTCCATGAGATTCTACAACATCCTAATGAGGAGTTACACTTGGAAGGGCTTTGAAGGAGAACTATATCAAAATTTTCAAAGATTCATGTACCATGTGGAGATGGGGCAGCAACATAACTCTATGGAGGAGTTAACTCAGCCATCTCTTTCTCTTTTTGAGGAAGGGGACAAATATATCCACCACTCCATTTGTTTGAGCAGAATTTTTGGTGAAAAAAATGCTCATGTAAATAATGTTTCATTTGATTATTGTTTTCATTCTTTCACCATGTATATGCAGGCCATGAATCCAAGGAGGAGTATTGTACCTTATAAGCTGCATGGTCAAATTTGGGCCACAAAAATTTATGAACATGGCCACTCCCTTGGAGGACAAAGGGAGATTTTGTTTCATGATGGGTGCATTCCTAAAGCACCAAATATATCTCACACTTTCAGCCATAGTGAGATGGCATGGGTTGCAAGTAAGTTGTGGGGAAACCACTTACCAAATCATGATCTGAGGCAGTCAAGATATGCACTACGTTGGTTCCACATGTGGGACTACGACCCACCTCCATATGAACAAATTTTTGTTCGTATGTATGTAGTTTTGATCCCATACATTGATGATGTACTTGTGCTTTTTATGGTAATGTATGGAGGGAAGATGGGAGGTGTGTATGTGCCCTATGGGATGGATATTCTCCATGTATCTTATGCTACATGTTTTAGGGAGAACATTGGGCAAGCCATGTTTGTTTCATTTGAGCTATTGTCTCCTTATGGGATGGATTATCTACATCCCATGAGAACTTTTGAGGAGCAATTCATGGAGGGATGGATTGGTGAACACTTAGCTTATGGAGGAATCTTATCAAATTTTGGTGTCACCAATGGAGGAGGAAAAGAGTTGTAGCACTTATCTTGTCAGTTGCTTGAGGACAAGCAACATGTGGGAGGGGAGGACTATAATATTCCCAACTAGTCATGAGCTAATTGGAATATTCATTTTTGTTTTATTCCTTTGTTTAAAGAATAAAAGTCTAAAGGAGGTCCATAATACTCCTAAATAATGAATTAAATCAATGCCAAATGTAAAAGGGTTTAATCTTGGATGCTAAATCAAGCACCCCTAGGTGTGAAAGGGGCTGGACATTTTGACTAGGTCAACCTTGACCAAATCTACAGCCTTGTCTTGGAGGAGTTCCATCAATGAGACACAACGCAATTTTGGATGGAGATGAATTGTGTGAAAGAAGTTATCTCATTGGAAGTGGTTTATGGTTTGCAAGCTCGTAAATTATAAAAGGAAGAGGATGGAAACATTAGAAGGTTGTTGATGATTATTGGAATTCTGAATATATTGTATGTTTAGACATATATCATTCTCTTGTTGTTTAGCTAATAATTAATGTTTTTTAGCATTGGGTGTTCCTGGTCGGGAATCCCACCTCTTTCCTTGAGAGGCCTCTTGGTAGATTTTGCATTGTATTGTCCACTATCTAGCTAAAGGTCAAGCTTCTTCTTTCAACTACAATGCAGATCCTGTTAAGGGTTTGGTTGTCTTTGCAAGCTGTAGCAAGTGGAGGCTAGACCCTTTCAGATCTAGACCATTTCAATGCTCCTTTTCAGTGGAGGAGACTTCTACTTCATTGGATGGAGAGTATTGGAGGACTTGAGCTTCATTTTCTGATCTTGGCATGTGGCCAACCACATTTTGATCCCTACAGCACAGTGTTACTTCTAGATATATGTTATTCTTGTAGGTGCAGTTACAGGGTGTTTTGGCACACCACTTGGAGAGTTGGTTTTCAAGTGTTAGGGATCTGCCCTTCACTTTGGGGATCTCTTGGAGGTGATCATTTTCTTGTTCATATCAGATCAGATCCACTTTCTAGATCTAAATATTTCTGTAGATCTGCAGACTTATATCTCATATCTACAAGTTGTACCTAGTGTTTTGCTAAAACGCCCAAGGGGATTATGAAGAGGAGCTTATATAGTGAACGGATCTGTTATAGATCTGAATTTTCATGCACTTATTTGCTCTAGATATAAATTGTAATCTACAGTTGTTGCAGACCAATAAAATAATGCTGTAAGGTTTTTTCCAGTCTTAATATATGGTTGCAGCACCTCATTTTGAGGATTTTCTTCTATTGGAGACTTTTATTCCTGTTATACATCTTATGGGTGATCTTGTACATATATTTTTCTGTTATAAATAAAAATGAAAGGTCTCCATATTGGCCTCCTGCTTTGTCTATGATGATCTGCATTATTTTCCTGCTTTTTTGCATTGTATTGATGCTTTTCCCATTTGGGAATATTACAGTATTTGTGGTTTTTCTTATTTCATGTCTATGCATGTTTTTGTAAATTGTGATTTCCATTCCATGGATAAGTAGAATAGAATTTAATCTCTTATTTTTAGCTTAATTTCTTGAGAAATTAAAATTTACATCAATTTTATGTAAGATAGTCAAAATTCAAAGTGTTCAAAAGTTCTTGAAACCAATGCCAAAATGTAGATCTCGTTGCCTTGAATCCAATGAAACTTGAATTGCTCAAAACTAAGATCATATTCCCCCAATATTTCATTCTGAACAATTTCCTAAAAAACAAAAAAATTTGTAGTTGGGTGTAGGTACCTTGATTGTGCAGCTTGTACACTAACTGGGTAGGGTGACTGGGAAGTTGAGTGTGTCTTTTCGGGCCAATGGATGGCTGCCAAGTGGCCTCACCACATTGGTCGAATTATGTTGAGTTATGATTGGTTGAGTGTGAGTTGAGGTGGTCCAATGGGTGAAAGCCACGTGGGCCAATGGATGGCTTCCACGTGGCCTCCCAACAATGTACTAAAAGTATGGTTATTCTTGAACAATCCTCACGAGAATCAAACGTGCAACCTTTGGAGTGGAAACAATGTGCCTTACCACCATGCCACTGGTGGAACTTAATATACAATGGGAGAAATTGTATTTAAATTTTAGTTGTATGGAAGTTAGGGGACGAGGCCAGGGTTAAGATTTGGTCCCCGCTCACCCCATACCCACAAGACCACAAGAATAGGGCATTGAGGGCATGGGCTTAACCCCAACCAAAGCCTCAATTAACACAACCATACCACAACCTTAAAGCGAGTTTGACACACCCTGGTAGTACACAGAACTTAACCGCAGTACAAACATTGGTTTAGAGTGTGGGTCATGTACGGTGTGCACTTTGAACCTAACCACCATATAATGTGGGTTCAATCCTAGCCGGATCACAGTTAAACATTTGGCCCAACCCCGGATCTAACGACGGAAGTTAAGCCACATGGCCCCATCTTATTCGTTCATGGTAAGTCATTGGGAAATTAAAAAATGCAACATTTTTCAACCAATTAGGCATGAATCTCGCCAGAGTCAAGTTAATTTTTCTCTCAATGGTTTTGAAAAAGGCGGATTCGTAGGATGGTTAGAAAATCGGTGGAGTTTGTAGACCAGTTATCAAAAAAACTTAAATAGAGCATAAATTCTTTAGTTTTTGGCAAAATTGAGCCCAACAAGAGTCCAAACTATTCTAGAACCATTGGAGACATCATTTTTAAATTTCGAGCACTAAAAATTCATGTAATAAATTATTTTAGAACTTAATGGAAGAGGCCCAACATTGGAAGTTCTACCATGAGATGTATCCCAGGAAGGGTGAAATCCTTCATCATTTTTTTCGTGTTACTATTTATGGTATTATTGTCTCTGTTTTTATGCTACAAATTAAGCTAAAAACACTTAATTTATGTGATTTTTCAACTTTCCTAATTGCCTAAAATACATAAAAACTTACTTGCACAATTCATCAAACCTTCAAGTTTTCAAACACAAATCAATTTGGTATCAGAGCTTTGGTTTTTTTTAGGGTTTGATTCTATTGCAAGTGTTTTCTGATGCTTACAAGGTTGAAGCTCAAAAGAGGAGAAGTAAATCTTGTGGGAACAAGTCCTAAAGCTAGTTCAAGGAGGGCACATCTACCTCAAGTTTGACAAGAAGTTTCACCTCCACGACCATCCAAAGCCTGACCAATCATGGCACATAAAGGAGGCCCTAACAATGTGTCTTATGATGAGAATAATTTCATCTAAAATGGTGAAATTTATTTATGAGCAATGAAACTCAAGGTTGCAAGTTGAGAGCTCAAATAATCCAAAGAGAAATAGAAGAAATGGAGAGAAACCTCCAAAAAGGGATGGAGGAAATTATGACAAACCACTTATACCTCCACCTCTCTCTTCACCTCCATATTCACCTCCATATTCACTCTCATCTTCCTCTACATCAACCCCTTCACATTCACCTCTACATTCTCCAAAGGGACGTGGTAAAAATCCATTCTTAAAAATTGACATAAAGTTTGAATTTCCTATGTATAATGGAGAGGTAAATGCTAAGAAATTATATAATTGGGTTAATCAACTTGAAGTGTATTGAAGGATAAAAAGGATCAAAGATGATTAGACCAAGATTCAACTGGCTTCTTTAAGGTTGAAAAGTGCAACACTCATTTGATGGGAAGCCAAATTCAAGAGGATCTCATAAAAAGAGGTAAGATTATAAATTATTAGAATGATTTTATGGCTGCATTAAGAAGACAAATTTATCTTTTAGCATACATTCAAAAATCTATAATTGATTGGAAAAAATGAAGGAAAGAAAAGGTTCATAGTGTGAAAAATTATACCCAAGAGTTTAGAAGAAGGGGTTCGATTTTGGGTGTATATCTATCCTCTCAAGATACTCTACTCAAATAGATTGGAGTTTTATATAGTTACTTGAGACACAAAATTCTCATGTTGAACCCCACAAATCTAGATGAAGTTTATGTACAGGAAACTCATTTAGAAGAAAAAGGGAAGAATGTTCCACAAGAGGGCAGAAAAAAATCATTCTAGATTGGAGACAAAGGAAAGGAAAAATTAAAATGAAAAGGGAAAAAGATTGCTTCCATCAAGAAAGAGTGAGAAAAATGTGCATGAAAACATTGTTCAAAAGAAGGCAATGATGAAGACCATTGTTGGAAAATTCATCCCAAGATGACACCCAAAAATTTTAACAAAAAAGGAAAGAAGAAGACTGTTGTAGGTACACAACATGATTTAGGATCTGATTCTGGATATGAAACAAAGATCACAACCATGGGATTGAAAGGTAAGGACTCGATCGCAAGTACTAGTTATTCTAGTAACCTCAATGAAACTCAAAATGATAAGGAAATAATAGAGCTTTTCCATATTAGAGTTATCTCAAAAGATAACAAAATAGACATTTTATTTGATAATGGATAACAACCAAGCCTCATTTCAGAAACCATTATCAAGAAACTAAATTTAGAAATTGTTCCTCATCCTGAACCTTGTCCTTGAGGTTGGGTATGTGACAATGAAAATTGCAAGTGACTAGAAAATGCAAACTAAAATTTTCCATCATGCCAAACTTCATTGATGAGATAGAACTTGATGTAGTTCCACTTGACATATGCGGTATTGTTTTGGGAAGCCCTTATATTTATGATAGGAAATCCATCTTTCATCACCATGAGAACAAGTATCATTTTTTTAAATATGGGATTGAGCACATCGTTAGAGCACATCAAAAGAAATTAAATTTATCTCTTGTGAATGTTGGAAAAATCAAGAGGCTTGTTAATTCTAGAAAGAATTTTGTACTTTTGATTATCAAACCCAAAAATGATGTTGTGAATGAATCCTTGCATGGTTGTGATGCATGATTAAAATATGATTTGATTGAGGTTGCTAATACCTATGATGAAATTTTTTAGGAGCCTAAAGGATTTCCTCCTAAAAGAGGAATCCAACATGAGATACAATTGCAGAAATATTGTCCTATTTCAAACATTAGCATGTACAAGAAGTGAATCATGGAAAATATAGAAATCAAGAAACACATCCAAGAGTTTCTTGATAAATGGGTAATTAGACCAATAACATCACCATGTGGGTCACCTATTGTTTTAGTGCCAAAGAAGGATGGTACATGGCGCATTTGTGTGGAAATTAGAGCATTGAACAAAATTACGGTAAAGAATCATTACCATCTTCCTAGAATGGATGATTTACTTTATGAATTGAAAGATGCTATTTATTTCACTAAGTTGGACTTGAGGAGTGGCTATCATCAAATTAAGATTGTTGAAGGAGAAATTTGGAATACAACCTTCAAGATAAAGCAAGGTTTGTTTGAGTGGTTGGTTATGCCATTTTGGCATTTTAATGCCCCTGCTACATTCATGTAGGTTATGAATGATGTTTTAAGGCATTTTCTTGATGATTTTGTCATAGTTTACTTAGATGAAATACCTATTTTCTGCAGAACTCGTGAAGAGCATGGCATCCATGTTAGGCAAGTACTAGATGTCTTAAATAAATAAAATTCCTTTTTAAATATGTCTAAATGTGAATTTGGGAAAACTTCTTTACTCTACTTGAGTCATATTGTTGGAGGGGGTGAGCTGAAGATAGATCCCTCAAAGGTCGAAGTAATTTTGCATTGGCCAAAACCCAAGATTGTGACAAAGATTAGAGTTCCTTGGGAGCATCCCAATATTGGAAAAAGTTCATTTCTAACTTCTCTTCCATTGCAACTCCATTACATGAATTTACAAGTGTGAAACATGTTTTCTAGTGGGGAGGTAAACAATAGAAAGCCTTCGATGCATTGAAAGAGAGAATAAGTTCTACACTTGTACTAACACTTCCATATTTGACACAATCATTTGAAATACAAACCAATACAAGTGAATATTCCATGAGAGAAGTCTTGATGCAATATGGTAAGCCCACATGTTTTCATTCTGAAACTTTTAATATTCCAGTGATTAAATGTAATATTCCCAATTAGCCATGAGCTAGTTGGAATAATAATTTTTGTTTATTCTTTCTTGATTGATGAATAAGAGGACATGGAGATCCATAAATCTCCTTAATATGAATAAAATCAATGCCAATATGAAAGAAAGACATCTTGGTAGCTTAATTGAGCACCTTTAGGTGTGAAAAGGGGCTAGGACACATAGACTGGGTCAGCTATGACCAAATCAACAATGTTGTCATGGAGGAGTGGCAGTCATTATGGGACATTGAAGTTTTAGATGGAGACTCTTTGCATGGAAGTAGTGTCATAAATGAATGGGGCTTAGGGTTAGGAAGCTCATCACTTAAATAAGGAAGAGGATGGCAACCATATTTCATTATGTTTTGGTATATGATATTTCTGAATATATGGTCTATTTAGACATATAGTTTTCTTTAGTTGTTTAGCTAAGATTATAGTGTTGTTTAGCATAGGGTGTACCTAATTTGGAATCCCACCTCTTTCCTTGAGAAGCCTCTAGGAAGAGCTTTGAAATACATTCCACAATAATTGATTTATCCAAGGCTTCAATCTTAATGTAAAATGCAGTTCCTGTTGAGGATTTGTGTTGTGTTGCATGGCAGAAGTTGTGGAGGATTGATTTGGGAGATTTTTGAGCTAGATCTCATTGGAAGGGAGGTTCCTTTCTCTTGGGAGGCTGGTAAAGAATTCCTTGGAGCATCATTGATACATTTTGCATCAGGCCAAATTTTTTTAATGCCCTACATCATAGTATTAGTCTGGATCTATGTTATTTTAGGGAGGAGTTGCAGGGGTATTTGCAGTAGGTGACTTGGCCCAGTGTTTTCTTCAATGAAGGGGATAGCCTTTCATCTGGAGGATCCATTGAAGGAGAGAATAATTATTATCATATCAGATTTAGCCATAACTCTTTATTTATTTTGTTGCAGTATACTTTCAGCCCTAGGGCTACAGCTCATATTGTATTATTGGGTGTTTTCCTCAGAGACCCTTTTGGGTTCTTTTCTAGAGGTTGTATGGAGAATTAATCTTCATTGTACATTATTTTTGAGGCATATATCAGCCCTTATATTTTTTGTACTATTTTTTTGTAGCAGTGAACCTATGATTGTGCTGTAGCAGTGTATCCGACATTTTCGATATAGTAGCAGCACCTCTTGTTGAGGGTTTTCTTCATTGGAGGCTTGTTCTATCTTGTGCTATGTTTTGTATCCCATCATTTTATACATAAATTTTGTTGTTATGATGAATAGAAAGGCTCCATATTGGCCTCATGTCTTTATATAGTGTTTTACACTATTATTCCAATATTTTTCACTATATTCATGCTTTTCCCATTTGGGAATATTAAATTAACTATCCTACATATGACAAATAATTGTATGATTTGGTTAAAAGTGTGAAAAAATGGAAACATTAGGTGATGGGTAAGGAAACTATCATTCACACTGATCATCAACCGTTGCAATACTTTCAATCACAAACCAAGCTACAACAAGCAAGGAACTTCATATGGATTGGTTTCTTATAACAATTCGACTTGGTGATAAGGTTTAAGAAAGGTATCTATAAAAAGGTTTCTGATATGCTATCTAGGCCAATTGTTTGTGCATCAATTATTCTTAAGCATAATTATGTCATGAAAGAGAGCTATGTTGAGGAATATTCTTTAGAAGATGATTTTAAGGATGTATATGCAACTTTGTGTCAAGGTAACCAAGTAGAGGAATTAGATTATCATTTGCATGGTAAATTATTATATCATCTTGGCAAGTTATGTATCCCACAGGGAGAAAGAGTCAAAATCATAAGGGAAGCACATACTTCACTTATTTCTAGTCATTTTGGTGTATGCAAGATAGTGGCACAATTGCAAAGGTATTGTTACTAGTCTCTTATGCTTGAAAGTGTGTCACAATATGTAAGAGGATGTTCTTTATGTTTTGTTAGTAAGCCTAGCAATAGAAATTTGGGATTGTATACTCCACTTCCTATACCTTCCTGTCCTTGGGAAAGTGTTTCTATGGATTTTGTGAGAGGTCTACCTATGTATAGGAAAGGTTGTGATTATATTTATGTAGTTGTGGATCGTTTTAGAAAAATGTGTATGTTGATGCCTTGTAAGAAGCAGGTTACAACTGAATAGACAACATGGTTGTTATTTTAAAATGTATGGGTGAATTTTGGGTTTCCCACATCCATTGTTTCTGATTGAGATTCTTGATTTTTCGAGAAATTTTGGTCAAATTTGTGGGGACTCATGGACACCAAATGGAATAAGAGCACAACATTCCTTTTGTAAACAGATGGTCAAACAAAAGTGGTGAATATAACAGTAATAAATCTTCTTTGTGGTTATTGCATCAAGCATCCTAATTTGTGGGTTGAACATTTGTACTCCATTCAACATGCTTACAACCGAGCCAAGCATTCATCAACTCAAACATCACCATTTGAGGCATTCTTGGCATACTTACCAAAATATCCTTTATATTTTATCTTTGGGAAATATGTTTCTATTGATGGACATAGTGACATATATAAGGCCAAGAGGTTCGTCGAACACGTTTAATTGGTGCATCAGATGGTTCAAGAATAGTTGGAAAAGAGTCAAGCCAAGTACAAGACAATACATGATAAGCATCATGTTTTTCACAATTTTCAAGTGGGAGATGAAGTTTGGCTTCACATTAGCAAGGAAAGACTCGAAGGAGAAGGTAAAAAGTTTAAACCAATCAAATATGGTCCATTAAAGGGTTTAGAAAATATTGGTAATAATGCCTTTAGGTTATATTTTCCTCCATATATGAAAATCTATGTAGCTATTAATGTTGAAAATTTGAGATTATATGAGCCTCCTTTGATTGAAGATGAAGGAGAGAATGTTCAGATTTCTTCAATTGAAGATATCTATCATGAATATCTTGAATAATTTCAGCAAGAAACTAGCCTTGATAGGAAAAAAAGAACCTCAAAAGGAAGGAACATGGAGTACCTTCGTGTGGGGCACAAAGGGACAAATTCAAGCAAAGACAAATGGATTGAGATTGGAAGGGTGAAGGAACTATACGCTCATATTTTTTTTGAATGAAAATGAAATTTTGGAGGTTCAAAAGCTTCTAGTGGGTAGGAATTATCCAGTGGATCAGTAAAGTGCTCCAAATTCAAAGTGTTCGAAAGTGCTCAAAACTTGTGCCAAACTGTAGATCTCATTGTCCCGAATCCAACACAACTTGAATTGATCAAAACAATTATCATATGCCCTTGATATCACATTGTGGTAATTTTCCTAAACAACTAAAAAATTTGTAGTTGGGTGCAGGTACACTGATTGTGTAGTTGGTGCACTGACTAGGTAGGGTGGCTAGGTAGTTGACTATTGTTTTTGGGCCAATGGCAGACTACCAAGTGGCCTTACTACATTGGTCAAATTATGTTGAGTTCTGATTGGTTTAATGTGAGTTGAGATGCTCTAATTGGTGGAAGCCATGTAAGCCAATGGATGGCCGCCACATGGCCTCCCAACAGTGCACTAAACATATGATTATGGCTAAATGGGTCTCACGGGAATCAAACATGCAACCTTTGGAGTGGCAACATGGTGCCTTACTCCCATGCCACTGGTGGAGCTTAATATACAATGGGTATAAGTTGTATTTAAATTTTAGTTGTATGGAAGTTGAGGAACAGGGTCAAGGTTAAGCCCTGGTCCCCGGTCACCCCATACCCAGATACCATAGGAATAGGGTGTCGAGGACATGGGCTTAACCTCAGCCTAAGGCCTAGTTAACACAACCATACCACAATCATAGAGTAGGTTTGGTACACCCCGATGTTACACGAAACTTAACCACAATTCAAACATTGGTTCAGAGCATGGGTCACGTATGGCAGGTAGTTTGAACCTAACCACTGTAGAACATGGGTTCAACCACTGTCAAAGAAAAATTAAATAGTTGGATCGACCTTAGATCCAACATCAAAAGTTAAGCCACATGACCCCATCTTATCTGCTTACAAGGGATCACTGGGCAATTAAAACATGTGACATTTTGCACCCAATCTGATGTGAATCTCACCAACACCAATTGAATTTTTGGCTCGACGGTTCTGGAAAAGGAAGATTCATAAGATGGTTTGCAGATCGGTGTGGTTTGTAGATCGGTTAATAAAAAAACTTCACTATAGCTCAACTTCTTCATTTTTTGGCCAAATTGAGCCCAACAAGAGCCCAGATTTGGGTGTTTGACTGTTCTGGAGACATTGGAGACATTATTTTTTCATTCTGAGCACTACAAATTCGTGTAATCACATATTTGAGCACTTAATGAAAGAGGCCCAACATTGGAAGCCGGACCGGGAGATGTATCCAAGGAGGGGTGAACTCCTTCATCATTTTGTTATCTTGTGTTATTGTTTATAGTATTATTGTATCTATTTTTATGCTACAAACTGAGTTAAAAACACTTAATTATGTGCTTTTGAAACTTTACTAGTTTACTAAAAGACATAAAAATTTACTTTCACAATTAATTAATCCTTCAAGTTTTCAAATATAGATAATTTATACATGGTATTAGAGCTTGAAATCACATTAGAACCAGTATTTCAAACTTGTCTCTTAGGGTTTTTTATTTGGAAACATCAACGTAACAATTTTTATTCAGGATTTAGAGAATGTCTTTGAAATGAGTGATATTGGATTATTCTCTAGAGGGTATCTTGAATTTCATAGCCTGGAATGATCGATTTGAAGTAGTGCTTGATGACAATGGTGTGTTAGAATATGTAAAAATAGACATTGTAAAATCCTAGTAGTCAGATGAACAACAACTAGCCCAATGGAATAAGGATGTCGTAAAGGCCAGGAGAATTATTATGTAATGTGTGAGAGACCATGTGGTATCAAATCTCCATGCAAAATAGACAACATTTTATATGTGTAAGAAACTGATTGATTTATTCAAAAATAGTAGTGACCATATAAAATTGACCCTGAAAGACAAACTTCAAAACATAAGGATGCAGAAAAATGATACTATTCTGCAATGTCTCTCCATATTTACACAATTTCGTAATGAGGTTGGAGGGGTTGGGGTGAATGTTGAAGAAGATGACTTGCTGAGCCTAGCTCTTCTAGGCCTTCCAAAATCCTAGCACAACTGTTAGGAATCTATGAATGGAAGGGAAAGTTACCGAATTGGGAAAGGTTATGGTATGATTTGTTTCAAGTAGAGTTCAATAGAAATAAAAGATATTCAACATCATCCAAAGATAAGGATGAAGAGAATTTTTCATTCGTTGGAAAGGGGAAGAACGAAAAATAGAATAATACCCAAAACAAACCTGAATCCAACCAAAATAATGGCAAGAAGAAATATTTTAGAAAGATAAAATGCTTACACTACAAAGAATTTGGGTATTATGCAACAAAATGTCTACACAAGATGTCTAGAAAGAAGCCTTCAAGAGGAGCAAGAGGTGATACACTAGCTTCACAATTTGATTGGACTTCACCCTAATATCATGCATGGCTGACACTGTTATGGGGAGTGTGTGGTACCTTGATTTCAGTGCCTCATTCCATATGAAAGGTTTCCAGGATTTGTTCAGTATCCCATAAGAGAAGGATATCTAGAAGCATATAAAAATGGGGGATGATGGGAGGTACAGTGCTACAAAAATTGGTATTGTCATATTTTAGTGGGAGAAAGTCTCTCCTCTATGCCTCAATGATGTTATTTTTGTACTTGGGTTGAAGAAGAACCTAATATTTACAGCAGTTTTGGAGAATTGTGGCTATGATGTTATTCTCACTAAAGGGAAAGCTTTTATGAGACACATATATAACGAACAAGTGACGAATATTTGTGTTTGAGTGAAGAACTTATATAAACTTGAGGTGGGAGATTGCACTACGTTGAATAATAAGCAGGAAAACGTGCATAGTCGTGATGTTGGAGAACTATGGCACAGGGGACTGGGTCATATACACCATGGCTCCTTGAAAATAATGCAGCAAATTACCACCAGTATCCCTAAAGGCTTCCTTTACCAGCATGATGTCTACAAGTGTTTCACATTGCAGAAATATGTCAAATACACATTCCATGGTTGAGATAGTAGAACCGATGCAATCGTGGAGCGAGTCCACTCTAACGTTTTTGGACACTTTTCTATATCCTCCACAACAAAACATAAGTACTATGTTATTTTTATTGACGATTTATCTAAAAAAAATTGGATCTTCTTCATGCAAAAGAAGGATGAAGTTTTCTCAAAACTTGTTGAGTTTAAGGCATTGGTTGGGAAGGAGACGCGAAAGAAGGTGAAGGCTATTAGGAGAGACAATGGAGGTGAATTTTTTTGCATGCTTTCAATGATTTTTTTGCTAAACAAGGTATTCTAAGAGAACTAATAACACCCCATAACCCATAGAATAATGGGGTATATGGAAGGAAGAATGGAATTATACATGGAACAACAAGATCCATATTGTATGATCATGGGTTGCCTTACAACTATGGGTGGAAGCATGCAACATAACACTCTACTTGGTATGATCACACTGAAGGAATATTTCTTAGGGAGAAAGCTTGATGTGTCTCATTTTAGAATTTTTCGAGATTCAGTTTACTTTTATGTCTCAAAATATTTGAGGAAGAAACTCAATCCTACAATAGAGTTGGTATTTTTTTATAGGATACACGAAAACTCCACACAATTACTGTGTGTATTTACCTTCACTAAAGATTACAATGGTGAGGAGAGATGTAAATTTCTAAGGGAATAAGGCTATGAGATGCTCTGTGGAATGCGATTTGAGTATCCCACCAGAACATGATCTTCTATCTCCAAAGAAGGAGCCTCATGATGAGCTCCAGGAGGTTGTAGAGCAGCCACATGTAGTAGAGAAGATAGGAGGCAGAGTGGACGCACCCGCTCAAAAAAAATTCCAGGGAGGGGAGAAAGATAACCATAGGATATGATGGATTGTTATAAGATAAAATGGAGAATTGTGGATCCCCCACATCACAATGCAGGTAGAGGAGGTCACCTGATAAGTACATTGGTTACATGATTGTCATGACAAAGATCATTGAGATAGACACTTCCTCATTTGAGGAATTAGTTTCTCAACCTATTTGGGTTGATGTCATGATGGAAGAATATGAATCCATCATGAAGAAAAATTTATGGGAGGTGGTGCCAACGATAGAAGGGAAATTAGTGGTTGGTTCAAGATGGATCTACAAAGTGAAGCATGTAGCGGACGGGAACATCAATAAGTACACGGCCAGATTTGTGGCCAAAGGATTTTCTCATATAGAGGGAGTGGAATATGAGGAAAATTCTACATGATTTGCAAGGTATTGCTCAATCAGGTCCATTCTAGAATTAGTTGCATAGATAGGGTGGGAAATCCACCCGATGAATGAGAATACCACCTTTCTCAACAATGTTGTTGAGGAGGAAATTTACGAAAAGAATACATATGACTGAGATTCACACGTCTTAAGACTCAAGAGAGAATTGTATGGTCTCAAACAAGTGCCTCAAGAATGGTACACTCATATCTATAGTTATCTCAATGGATTGGGCTTTACCAAAAGTGAAGAAGATGTGAACCTCTATCACATTTTGGTATATGGTAAGTTTCTTATTATTGTTTTGCATGTTGATGATTTGATATTAATGGGTGATGAGAAGGTGATCCACTCTTACAACAAGTATCTTATAAGGGATTTTGAGATGAAAGCCATGGGCCTTATGTATTACTTCCTTAGGGTAGAATTATGGCAAGGTTATGGTGAATTTTTTACTTCTTAGGGGAAGTATGTCTCTTATATACTTCAGATATTTCACATGGAGATTTTTAAGCCCATGGACAGATGTGTAGCTACAAACTAAACGAAGGAGAATGCCACTTTAGGTTAAGAGGTTGATTCTACCATTTATAGGAAACTTGTGGGGTCTTTTATGTATCTTATGTATATAAGACTCAAGATTTTCTATGCAGTAAACCAGCTGAGTCAAGGTATGATGAGGCCTACTAAGTTGTATTGGAAGATAGAAAATCATGTGTTACTGTACCTCAGAGGCTCTATAGAGTATGTATTATGGTACATGAGGACAAAGGGAGTGAATCTCCAAGGCTTCATCGATGCATATTGGGTAGGGAGTCCATAATACAGGAAAAGTATTTCAAGTTCTATCTTCAATGTTCGATCTGAAACTATTTATTGGTATAGTAGTAAGCAGAGGCCTATGATGCTCAGCTCAGCAGAGGCTGAATACATGCTATAAGTAAAGAAAAATGTGAGGCTATATGGCTGAGAAAAATACTTGTGGGACTTTTTAGTCAGGATATGGATTTGATAGTAACATATTGTTATAATCAGAGTTACATTAATCTCTTTGAGAATTTGGTATTTCATGACACATCCAAGCACATTGTTATCTGGTATCATCATTTTTGGGACTATGTGAAGAGGATAATTATGTTTCTACAATACATTCAAACTTAGGATCAATATGTTGACATCTTGAAAAAGGAATACGCAAATCTGAATTCCATTAGTGCAAGATAGGGGTGGTGAAAAATTCCTTTCCTGCTAAGAGGGAGTGTTGAAAAAATGTAGCAAGAAATGCTGAATTTGACTTTAGCATTAGGCAAATTGTGTAAAATTGAATTTCCACATCAACATGACAACTTGGAGGTAGTTAACTAGTGTGACATGTATCTTGCCACTCATTTAGCTCAGTAAATTTGATTTGGAGGGCTTGGAGTTCAGTTATGCATGTGTGATTTCTAAATTTTAGTAATCTAGTTCAATTATTTTAAGTGGTATTCAGTTAACTGACCTATAAGTATTGATAGAGTCAGTTGAAGGTTAGTTGTACAGTGGGATAGCAATCTAACTCAGATATCTCTTAGTTAACTAATCAATTAACCCAAAATAGTTATGCATGCAAGGAATTCGAATTGATCAGTTGAAGTGGAGATGATAAGGCAACGTAACATCAATGTAGACTATTTTTGAGTGTATAGGTGTTGCATGAAGTTAGATGATCAATCCTTGGGAATTGTGAAATAAATTTAGAGGAAAATCCTAAAGAATAGGGGCTAATTTCCTCAGGAATTGCACTAGGAAATAGGAGGTTAGATGAGTAAATAATTGGCCAGGTGTTGTCCCAAGATTCTCATTTAGTAGAGAGAATAATTATTCTTTTGCAGGTTGAGCTCAGAGTTAGAGCTAAAAATTGTAATAGTTTCTCTATTCAATTAATTAATCCAAAGAGGATCGAGGGGTTTTTTCTCAATTGGGTTCCCCTAGAAATCACTGTGTATTTGTGGTGCATTTTGTTCTAAACTATGATTTCCATTACATAGATCAGTATAGTAGAATTTCATCTCTTGATTTTAGTTTAATTTCTTGAGTAGTTGCAATTTCTATCAGATTTATACAAAGTCAAGTTCTAAAGAAGCATTCAAAAGCACTTCCTTGGGATTTCACATATATGCAAGGTTTTTATCCTATTATATGTATTCATGATATCTATTTGGAAGAAAATGATAGACCTATAAAGTAGGCTCGATGACAGATGAATCTAATGTTGAAAAAGATAGTATAAGACTAACCTTATAAATTACTGAGGGTATATTTTATCTACCCTATATTTTATAATCAATGGGTTTCTCCCTTACTTGTAGTGCCTACGAAAAATATAAAATTGGGAGTATGTGTAGATTAGAGAATATTGAATAAATCCACCTGCAAGGATCACTTTCCATTACCATTCATAGATCAATCTTATATACCTATTGTCACTGCGATAAACACCCTCCAAAATTTGGTCTACACTTTAATTTTGGAGCCTACCATGTATCTTTTGATCGTTGATTCCACAGTCACTTTATCTTCAATTTGTAAAGGTCAAAGGCACTTGCTCACACATATTTAGTTCACAATAAGGTCATGATCATGTTCTTCTAAGAAATATTGAACATACATGGAAGAAGTCCATCTGATCCAAGTGGATAGTGGTGGCCACCCACCTATTACACCTATACCTCTAGTCGGTTTCATCGGTTTCATTGTTTATATCAACATTTACTATCTTTATCATTTTTTTCAGGTTTTGAACTTTTGGAGTAGTTTTGACCCCCTAAACAACATTTTTTTTTTTATGTTCGTAGTATGCCCATAACCATAGGAAAGGGTCTACAGAAAATAAAGTAGTACTTTGCAAGATATTTCCGATGATATATTGTATGCTCCAAATGAAGATAATATGACCAAATTACGACCCTAGGAAGTTGGATACTAGAATAACCCCAATGGTGCCCACAATTTTTTTTTGTTTCATCTGTTGGGGTTAGGGTTTTTGTTGTTTAGGGTTTTATCATGTTGTTCCACAATAAAAAGGCCCTTGATCCTCATTTTAATGCATTTCAAATGTATGTAGTCACCACACTCCTTCTCAGAGATGAGCTATCATCATCCGATCTAGTTTATTTTCCATTTTGTCTATAAGAAATTTTCAGTATCTTACATTAATGAAATGAAGTTCTATTTCTGTTTCATCTCTGAGTTTATGTTTATTTCTATATTTTATTATGTTCCTTCATAATTCTGGATCAGTGGTATCAGAGTGGATCTTCTCTTTCTCGATCATTCTTTACATTTCCCCAACAAGGTCGAGGTATAAGGAGTTAGGGCTCAATTTGGCTCAACCTTTGCAAGATCAACCTCACAAACCCTGAAGACCTCCCATGGTAGAAGAAAATAAAGATGAGCGTGCAGGAGATCTGTTACACCAAATTTTTTTCATCTAACAATTTACAATTAGATGGATCGAAGTACACCTTGTAAGACAAATTTTAAAATAGTAAAATTACTTTCACTATAAGAAATAATTTAATAAACCATATTTAATTAAGTTATTTCTGGTTAAAACAAGAAACCCCATGAGGAGTAATTAAATAAATCCTTATTTAATTGATTTTACTCTGGGAATAATTAATTAAACCACTGTTTAAATAATATTCCTCGTCATATTTAACCCAATTATGAGAAATAACTAGATAAATCAGTATTTATCTTGTTTTTATCTAGGAATAATTAATTAAATCATTATTTAGTTATTATTCATGAGGCACAATAGTTACTTAGGTTTTGAAAATGGGGTATCAAGCTAAGTGGGCTTGATTGTGGGGAAAACTCCACAGTTAAGTACGCTTGAGCAGGAAGAGTTATGGGATGGGTGACCGCCTGAGAAGTTTTGGTTACCGGGTGTAAGCCCCAAAAGTGATGATTGAGGCTATGTGATTCATTTAAATATTTTCAATCCCACTTCTTCACCCCTATGAGCATCACCCGATGCAATGAGTGCTAAATGGACTATTCAAAAGTCATGAGAAATTAGTCAGTTACGAATACCTCTCATGGAAATGGTCATAGATGAATGACTAAATTAACACATTTGAATCCAAAAAATTATATCTAATATCATTCATTGGTAAATTTGACTAAATCAACTAGAAATAATTTAAAAAATCGTTATTTGTTAATTTTTACTCAACCACATGCTTGAAATGATAAATAAATAATTTGTTTGTTTATTATTTTTAAATAAAGGTATTTAACCAATTTAAATACCTTTTCCCTCCAACAAAATATAGTAAAATATTCCAAGTGGTTAGATCTATATCTTGGTTAATAATATTTTATTTTGCGCCATTATCGAGGATAACTCAATATTTTTTTATAAATAGGAGGGTTTTCCCTTTATTATTGAATTTGATCACTTTCATTGTCGCACTTTGATCATTCTCATTACTGCTACTAATTTCTTTTCTTCTTGAGCTCCCATATAGTTCATCACATTTTGGGTTTTCTACACCATTAAGAGAGAGAAACTTTTGGATCTGAAGCGTTGAGGACATCTAAGAACCCATCCCATTGAGGGGTACTGGTAACATTATTATTTTTTCCCTTCCAAGATGTTATAATATATTCAAAATTCTTTATATCTTGTCGTTTCCGTTGGAGCATGGACCAATTATTATTTCTTTTCATTGTTTAACTGCTTTTACTCCATAAATCTAGTTTTTTTCAGCATTTTTTTTAACTATCGATTGTAGATCTAAAGAAGTTAAGAAACCATCATTTTTGTGAAGGCTATTTTTCACACACAAATAAAGTGAGCTCTTTTCATACACCGGTGTCAAAAATTTACACTAACAACATCCTATCAAAATATTTCTTGAGGAGGCCCTTGAGAAATAAGAGAATGTGATGATGGATAAATTTGTTGAGATCCTTCAATGGCTACCCATCGGAGGCACATCATCCAAAAGCTACTCTAGATGCACCACTCCTTTTAAGGTACAAGTAAAATTTGACATTACCATATTTGAGGGAAAAATAGATGTATGCATCGTAGATAGATGGTTGAATCTATTATAAGGTTATTTCTTGGTTCATGACTTTTCCAATCGTGAAAAGATTACTTTTTCACTCCTCAAAGCCACCCCCCATGTTAAGGACTAGTGAGAAACATAATGTGAGAAAAAGGACAAGAGGGAACCCTCTCTGTTGTCAGCTGCACCCAATTGGAATTATTTCTTAGATGACATCAAGGAACAATATTATCCCGTAGGGAGCTATGAGGAGAAGTACATACATTGCACTACGAAGCAACAACAAAGGGATCACGATGTGCATGAGATGGCAAATTTGTTCCATACCTTGAGCAAAAATTTAGGTGTCAAAGATTTAGAGAAACATTTGGTGTTGAAGTACCACAATTTTCTACATATATACATTCAAGAGGAAATGGATTTCCTCGACATCTCCTTGCTTGGTGCAACGTATAGTTATGCTTCCAAGATTGAGCATACATTCAAACAGAATAAGGAAGACTTTGGATATGAGAATTAGAATCAAGGGAAAGGTACACCCAAGCCACAAAAATAATGACAAATCCAAGGCAGGGTGGCCCCAAACAACCTGCCAAAGCCAAAATGATGAACAACACTACAAAGCCAAAGAAGGACATGGGAAAGTGGTGTGAGTTCCATAAGAGATTCACTCACAACACAAGTGAGTTTCAGGCCAAGCGGTCACTGGTGGCTGAGAGGCTTCTAAATTAGATGCATGTTCTGACTCTGTGTCAGAACCCGACAAGGGGAATTACAAAGGGAATTAGATTATCAATGCAGAGCCCAACACCACCATTGCCATCACTAAGATCTAGAAGGAGGAACTTGAAGATCCAGAGGAGGGGGAGCACCTCTTCCATTCTCAGATGTGGGTGAAGGGTTCCCTGCTGCAGTACATTATCAATAGAGGGAGATAGAAGAACCTCATTTTAGTAGAGTTTGTGAAGCGTCTGGGTATACCAACCACAACATAGCCACAAACATACACCATCGGGTGGCTTCACCAACGACGCGATCTCCGCGTCAGCCAACAATGTCGCCTTCCCTACAACATCAAGTGCTTCACGGACGAGTTATTATGTGACATTTTTCCTCTTGATGTTTGTGATGTATTATTAGGCCTATTGATCATAATCGGCTTCCTATAAAAATTCCATAGGAAAATTGGTTTATAATCATGCAAATCCCCTCCTCCAGCCTTGAAAAATCATTCCTACGACTATCATGGACTTTCCGCCCTAAATTACCTCATAAAAAGCTACAGATCATAAAACCGAAAACCTCACAGGTCTAGCCCCTTATGCTAAGCCTCTTCCCCTTTCCTCCACAGGACGAAAAGTCAGAACCGAGAGCAAAGGCACCAGGCGCTGATCAAAGTGCATCGGGCATATTCCAAGCCATCCGATGAAATCATAAAATCGACGGTCCGTAGCTCATCATCCTTGTGGAACCTGCCCTGCCTCCACTGCTAAAAAACCGGCCTGTTTTCCCCACACCACCTTTGCAGGGAAGGCGATATTCCTCAAAACGCAGCGATCCCATTCAGCACTCGCCAAGTGTCCCCGAGTACGGCCTCAATGCCACCCTCCCCCGCGCATTAATGCTCGACCAAGGACGCGCAGCGAAATTAACGTGAACCGCCAGATCCAGGGGTCTTCATCCAACGGAGGTCGCTTTTCAAAGTTGCACGGATATTAATCTAGGTGTACAGTGCCCCGGGCCCACCGTTCCATCGCTCTCCAATGCATTCTGAACCATTCATCTCATCCTGTGATTGTATGGCCCAGATCATTTGTATGATCGGCTGTTGACCAAGTTTCCCCCACGTCACCCACTCCACGTGTTCATCGCATTTTTCTCCACCATGCATACATTCCGTTCATATGTTATATTTTAATGCTTTGCATTAAAAACCTCTACCCAGTCCGTCCACCATTGCTCTCCTGCATGCTTCTGCCATTTTATCACTCCACCTTGTCACGACCACCTTCATTGCATTGCCATCCCTGTGCATTTATTTTCCCTAACAATTTTGTGGGTTTTGCAGGGTTTCAGCAACGAAGAACTACCATAATTTACTGTCCCCATCGCAGAAGCCAAGAACGCATCAATGGACCAAGTTTCAGAGGCTATATTAGTGAAAAAATCTCTGGGAGGTTGTCATGACGTGACTTCCATTAAAGGAGCACGATTGAAAAGATGTCTAACCCCCCAAGAGCAATTTAAGAGGCAGATTTTTGTAGATAAGGACATTAATGATGCAGCGAAAAGTATTATTGGATGATCGAGAAATTCAGCGCTCAGCATAGAAGATCCATAACTCTAATTCAAAATTTGAAAGCAGAGAGTACAATGCACAAAAAAACAATACCCTCCAAGTCTAATTTCAGCAGATATTTCTCTCAGGAAAGGACAGAATGTTACATAGTTTATTCTTCATATTTTATCCCTGGAGAAACTTTCACCTACATCATTTACTTCATGGAGAAGGCCACAGATTACGTTCAACATTTCAGAGATGTCAAACAGTATGGGTGCGAATGTTTCCGCCTTTTTTTTTCAAAATAAGCAAATTAAATGTTCCCACCTACTTCTTTTATTAGGTTTTTCTTCTTATTTTATAACAACCGAGAAGAAAGACATTGTAAGGGTTCCAGATTTCATCAGAAAGTTATGCAGTGAAAGGCTTTTGTATACATTTTGCAAAAAATTCTATATGAAGGCTCAGTGCCCATAGGGTCTCAGTGAGGAGGAGTTCAATCTGTTTTAGAGAATTCTGATCTTTGGTATTTCACAGTATGTAACCTTCTCTTATGTGTTTAATACAATATCTCATTGCATCCATCTCTATTGTATCATGTTTTGGAATGCGAGTGGCTCACTGATTTTTGGTATGGATTCATTCTAGTTGATGCCCATGCTTGGATTAGTCAAGCGCTTTAAATATGGCTCATGCATGATATACTGTTCCATATTCATTTCATCCATATTTCTGCTATATTAGTTTCTTTGGGAGGGTGCTTTTAAAATGCCATTGTCATGTATGGATTCTTAGATTGATAAGCCCATATATGGCTCTGTTGTTTATCTGGGTATCAGTCTAAAGTTAACTAGTATCTTCTTAATATTTATTTCACCGCATACACCTTATGATATTTGATTTCTGTGACATATTACTTGAATTGGCCCCCTTTACAGTAAATTGTCTCTTAACTGTCTGATGCTTTTATATTGGAGCTTTGCATCTTGTCCTTGTAATATGACTTTCACTGTAATGCTTTCTGAGGGTCTTGGTTCCATTTGAATCAATATTTCCCTTTTACAGAGATAGGAAGTGAGCTGAAGCTAACAACTTCACACATTACATTATACACTCCTTGCTATGCTAAGATGTCCTAGGCACTGGTCTATAGCAACTCTAGGCTGTCTCTAGGAGCGAAAACATCTGTCGACAACATCTTTCTAGCACCGTTGCCAGGGATCGAAGTTAAGAAAATCATTATCCCTGGGCCTCAAAAAATCATATTCACACTCTAATCAGGTGTGCACAGAGAGTTCAAGAGTTGCATATCTCTCACCTTGGCGACTCCACTGTTGTTTATTTGATAAATCTATTGGTAGTTCTGGCTCCCCATAAGCCACACCTGAAGTCAGATACATCACATTCAAGGACACCTTTAGTGTCTGGCCCTGAGAAGATTATACATAGAAAAAGTTGGAAAGAAAAGAAATCAGTCCGTGCTGAAATCCCCGAGTTTTCCAAATAAGATTACCCATCTTCATCTTCTCAAGAATTTATAGTAGAAAATCTCGACTCCACTGTGGGAGACACTGAATATTACTCAGATAGCCCACCCAGGGGAGGTGCTAGAATTAAATCTCATCTTCACCCTACTCCTGAGGTCGAAGAGGTTAAAGAAGTCATCGAAGTAGCTGTTGTTAACCGTGAACTGTTCCCACCTATACCTCAGGCTGCTGTATAGTATATTCCTATTGTTATCCATACTCCACCTCTGCCTCTTCCTCCATTTGTACACCAGATTGTTGCACAACCCCCACCTCCTCCAATGGCTAATGTTCCAGCCTTTTTGTTGAATAAATATGCTCCCCTGGCATTACCTCAAGTGTTGAATGATATGCCATAGGATTATTTGAAGATTTTGCCCAGATTCACTGGGGAAAATGAAATTGATGCTCAGAAACATCTTGAGACTTTTTTCTCTTTTGCAGAGAACTTTAATGTAGAACATTTGGATGTAGTCCTAAGACTATTTGTGCAATCTCTGGACGGTGAAGCTAGAAAATGGTTCAAAACATTAGGAGACTGTTCAATAACCACTTGGGACGATATGGAAACTAAATTTCTTAGGAAATGGGGAGAAAAGAAAGATCATGGACAGTGCCTTACTGAATTCAATACACTCAAGAAGAAACATAATGAAGGGGTGTCAGAATTTATCAAAAGATTTAATAAGTTATATCTAAACCTTCCTGCAGATATGAAGCCTCATTAGAATGCTGCCAAAGTTGTTTTCATAGCAGCATTTGACTCAGATTTTGGTTTCTCTCTCAGGGAAAGAAAGCCTACCACCCTTGATGATGCTCAGTCAGATGCTCTTGAGTTGGAAGAAAATTTTGCTTCCACTGGAAAATTAAAAGGGAAAGCTGAACAGGATACCAGAAGAAGAGGCAAAGAGGAAGTATCTACTTCTAATCAGGATAAGGATCCAGATAGAATTGAAGAAATAAAGAAAATGATTAAGAATATTTCTAATAAACTGGTCATGCTTGAATTAGAGACCAAGAACTCAGCTTCCAGGAACTTCTAGAATGCTCCAAACAGGGGTTAAAATCCTCAGTATTGAAATCCACCCCTGCAAATATTGCTAAGGGAAGCTAAGGAGCAACAGGATCAAGTTCAGCACCCATTATACCTGGAAGGCGCAATAGATGAATCCACTGAAGATGCTGCCTATGAACTGTAAGATGCGAACCTCACTTTATCAAACAATGATGAAATAGAATTCCCATTGCACGAAGGAGAAGAAGAGATCAGAGACACAGAAGATGCAGAAATTGATCATTATTGCAAACAGTTTAATGATTTTATGCAAGCACACTTCAATAGAAAATATGATCTCAGGTCTTCTAGGAAGAGAACTTGTACTCAAGATCAAGAAGAATAGGAGCTACTTCAAAAGGAAGTATCCACTCAAAAGGAGTCAACAATGTAGAAATCCACAGACAAAGGTAAGGGTCCTCTAAGCAAACCCTTGCATTCTAATGATCAAATTCCTTCTTCTTCAAAAGCAGTCACTCCTCCTAATGTCAAGTCTGTGTCAAAAGCAGTAAAATCCTCAGTTGAAAATAAAGAGTTAAGAGAAGTTGTAACATAGAAGTCCCCTCCTACTTTTAATCTGCAAAAGGAACTTGAGAAAGTCAAAATCCCAGTCCCCTTGACTGAGCTATTGAAACAACCTACATATCAATCTCAAGTTACTTCTCTATTGTTTCCTCCTGAAGCACCAATAATTCCAGACAGTCTAAACCTCCAAGAAGAAAGACCCATGGTTGTATTTGGCCCACATGTCGAGGAGATAGATCCCTCTACTCCTCCATTTTATGTGTCTCTAGTGATTCATGACCTGCTGTTACACAATTGTATGCAAGATTCTGGAGCTTCCCATAATCTTATGCCTCTGTCAGTCATGGAAAAACTAGGACTACAAATCACTCGCCCATATAAAGACCTCTACTCATTTGATTCCAAAAGAGTTAAATGCTTGGGGATGATTAAAGATTTAGTGGTCAATTTGGCCCAAATTCCAGCAAAAAGTGTAGTGGTGGTTGTGTGGTGGATGACATCCCGACTCGCTTTGACATCTTGTTATCGAGTCTGAGGAACAAAAATTGGCGGGGTCACTTAAATTGGACTTAACATGTGCTGTTGCCACTATCTTAATTTTTTTGGCTAGGAAAGGAGAGTTGTCTGAGAGAAACTAGATTTTTCAAGATGGTGACTAAAGGTAAAACTCAAAAAATTCACCCGGTCTCTGACAAGGAAGGAGATTTCTCTTGTTTGATGTTAGAAGAGGATCAAAGTGTGTCATAGATCTTCCTTGTCAAATCAAGTGACGGCCTTTAGAAGACCATGAAGCAGGAGTATGGACTCTACATTTTGATGGAGCAAATTCAAGAGAAGGTAATGGGGCAGGAGTATTATTAATCTCTCCTACAGGAAAATGGGTGCCACTGTCTTTTAAATTTGAATACGAAGCTACTAATAATGTAGCTAAATATGAATCGTTGTTGTTGGGATTGTAAACAGCCAGGAGCATGGGTATACAATGTTTAAAGGTCCTGGGAGATTCTGAGCTGGTGGTCAGAAAAATCAAGAATCAATGTCAAACCAAGCACCCTCGGTTGAGGGAATACAGGAATGAAGTGTGGGACATGGTGGAGAACTTATTCTCAGCATTTAATATTCACTTCATGCCTCGAGAACAGAACAGAATGGAAGACTCCCTTGCTGTGGCTACTAGTACATTTCGACCACTTCAGAACCCTCTTCTAAGATATGAAATTGAGGTGCGTTATCGGCCATCAATTCCAGACAACATCAAGCACTGGAAGGTATTTGAGGATGATGAACAGATGAAGAAATTCTTGGAAACAGTGGGAGAATTCTCTAACATGGAGATTGATGATTGTGGAGAACATGAGGCTGAGGATACTCTAGAAAATAAATGGGAGGAGAAAATGGCAGGAAGCAAAGTGCTACAGTTAAAGGGAAATGTCATTCCTAGAGGTCTGGTGCCTCTAGAAAGACTATTGGATAAGAACGACGTCTCATTGCAGCCTAGTAAAGTGGTGGAGGAAGATCCGGTGGAAGATCTGAATCTGGGTACTAGTGCTGATTCCAAAATTGTAAAGTTATCCAAGAATGTCCCAGAAGAGTATAAGGAAAAATACCTGAAATTATTCCAATCTTATAAAGATGTGTTTGCATGGTCCTATCAAGACCTAAAAACTTTTGATATTAGTATAATGCAGCATAAAATTCCTCTGAGGGATGACGCAAAACCTTATAAGCAGAAACTCAGACAGATAAATCCTCTGCTGCTTCCCTCCATCAAAAAATAAATTAAGAAGATGCTAAAGGCCAAAATAATTGTGCCATTGAGATACTCTGAATGGGTGGCAAATCTGGTCCCTATTCGAAAGAAGAATGGAGAAATAAGGGTGTGTGTGGATTTCCGAAATTTAAACAAAGCATCCTTAAAAGATAACTATCCATTGCCAAAGATGGACCACATCCTGCAAAAAGTGGTTGGAGCTTCCAGAATGTCAATGATGGATGGTTTTTCTGGTTATAATCAAGTGGCTATACTTTCAAAGGATCAGAAGAAAACTGCATTCACCACACCATGGGGCACATTTATGTCTGCCAGGATGCCTTTTGGATTTATTAATGCAGGGGCTACCTTTCAGAGGGCGATGGACATTGATTTTGTTGGGGAGCAGGACAGATTTCTGGTTGTTTGTCTTGATGATATCACGGTCTTTTCAAAAAATGATGCTAAACACATTGAGAATTTATGAAGAAATTTTGAAAAATTCAGACGGTATGGCCTTTCTCTTAATCCATGAAAATCTTTTGGGACATATTATAACTAAAGATGGGGTAAGGATAGATCCCAAAAGAGTAGAAGTTATGGATGGCATTCCTCTCCCCAGGAATAAGAAAGAAGTGCAAGTGTTTCTAGGCTGAATAAATTTCCTGAGAAGATTTATTCCTAACTATGCTGAGATAGTTAGGCATATAACATATATGCTAAAGAAGAATAATGAAATGAAATGGTCCCAAGAAGCATGGGAGGCCTTTGCAAGAAATAAAGCTGCATTTGCTGAAGCCCCTGTATTAGCTGGGCCAGATTATAATAAACCATTTATGATCTTTTCTTTTGCATCACCTCATACAATAGCTGGAGTTCTGCTACAGAAAAACGAAGAAGGATATGAGCAACCTATTGCCTTCTTCAGTCAGGTGCTTCATGATGCAGAATTGAAATATAACATATTAGAGAAGCAGGCATATGCCCTAGTAAAATCCCTCAAAGCATTTCACATGTACATTTTGCAGTCCCACACTACTGCATTTGTCCCTACAACAGTTGTTAAGGACATTATTATCTAGGGAGACTATGAAGGGAAAAGGGGAAGGTGGATTGCTAAAATACAGGAGTATGATCTAGATATCCACCCTACCAAGCTGATCAAAGGACAGGGGCTTGCAAAAATTCTATCTGAGTCAAACTACCAAGCTCTGGGCATAAATTTGTCTATGATTTCAAGTGAAGAGTCTGAGAGTGAAATGGAACAGCAAGGACTGGAAGTTGCTTCTCAGAAAACACATATAAAATACCTCACCAGTCCATGGTAAAAAGAAATAGTTGAATATCTTTTGATACTCAGCTGTCCTCCAAGTTCTGCTAAAGAAAAATACAGGGCTTTGAGGCTGAAATCACAGAAGTACATAGTTACAAATGGGCAACTATATTGGAGAGACCCTTCTGAAATCCTACTCCTATGCCTCACAGAGGATGAAACAGAGAGTGTAATGGTCGAATTTCATGAGGGAATCTGCGGAGAGAATTATAGCTGGAGGTCTACAACTCATAAAATCCTAAAGGCTGGTTTCTACTGGCCGAAATTATTTGGAGATGTTTTTGTTTGGATTAGAGCATGTGATAAGTGTCAAAATTTTGCTGAAAGGCAAAAGCTAGCAGCTCTGCCCTTGATTCCAGTACATGTAGGTGAACCATTTCAACAATGGGGAATAGATTTTATAGGTGAAATTCAATCACCCTCAAGTGGACAGCATAAATGGATATTAACAGCCACAGATTATTTTACAAAATGGGTGGAAGCCATACCTGCAAGGAATGCTACTGACATTGTCATCATAAAGTTCATGGAAGAAAACATCATATCCAGGTTTGGCTGCCCTACTAGAATAGTGACTGATAATGCACAGGCCTTCAGGTCTGCAAAATTTGTGAATTTCTGCCAGCAATATAATATTTCACTAAGTCACTCTACAGCATACCATCCACAGGGGAATGGATTGGCAGAGTCATCAAACAAAACCATGGTGAGGGCCTTGAAGAAAACTATAAATGAAAATCAGAAAAATTGGGATTCCCAACTGAAATTTTCTCTATGGGCTAATAGAATCACCAACAAGAGAGCAACTGGGAAATCTCCATATGAGTTGGTATATGGATGAGCAGCAGTGTTTCCTATGCAGCTGGCCTTACCAGTGGCACGTTTTATGCAAGAAAGTCAGGAGGAACCTGATGATATGGTCAGGAGAATCAATCAATTGGTGGAATTAGAGGAAACATGGGTCCAAGTGAATCAGAGATCAACGGAATATCAAGAGAAAATGAAACACATATTTGATCAACATGCAAAAGATAGGAAATTGCAGACTGGAGATCTAGTGCTCAGATGGGATGTATGAAGAGCCGAAAAGGGAAAACATGGTAAATTAGATCCACTTCGGTTCGGTCCCTTCAAAATTTTGGAACAGGGAGGTAATAACACTTTCATATTGGAGAATTTACAAGGTGACTTGCTAGATGCCCCTATAAACGGTCAATTCTTAAAGCCCTACTTCCAATTCTGATTCAGGCTGAAGGAGCCTGATGTACCATAATGTATATTAGTTTTGTTTTACCTTTGCTTGAATAATATGGGTGTCATAATGAAATATCAAGTGAAAAACATAAATTCTAGAGGATAGAGTCGGCTGAAAAGATGATCAGGAAGGTCTGCGTAGTTCTCGACACGTCCAAGGATGAATGTGTCGTCCCCAGGTGGAGCCAATGTTGATCATAATCAACTTCCTATAAAAATTCCACAGGAAAATTGGTTTATAATCCTGCAAATCCCCTCCTCCAGCCTTGAAAAATTATTCCTACGACTATCATGGCCTTTCCGCCCTAAATTACCTCATAAAAAGCCACAGATCGTAAAACCGAAAACCTCACAGGTCTAGCCCCTTATGCTAAGCCTCTGCTCCTTTCCTCCACAGGACCAAAAGTTAGAACCGAGAGCAAAGGCACCAGGAACTGATCAAAGTGCATCGGGCGTATTCCAAGCCATCTGATGAAATCATAAAATCGACGGTCCACAGCTCATCACTGTTGTGGACCCCGCCCCGCCTCCACCGCTCAAAAACCGGCCCGTTTTCCCCGCACCACCTTTGTAGGGAAGGAGGTATTCCTCAAAATGTGGCGATCCCATTCAACACTCGCCAAGTGTCCCCGAGTACGGCCTCAATACCACCCTCCCCCACGCATTAATGCTTGACCCAGGACGCGTAGCGAAATTAACGTGAACCGCCAGATCCGGGGGTCTTCATCCAACGGAGGTCGCTTTTCAAAGTTGCACGGATATTAATCTAGGTGTACAGTGCCCCGAGCCTGCCGTTCCATCGCTCTCCAATGCATTCTGAACCGTTCATCTCATCCTGTGATTATATGGCCCAGATCACTTGTATGACTAGCTGTTGACCAAGTTTCCCCCACGTCACCCACTCCACGTGTTCATCGCATTTTTCTCCACCATGCATACATTCCGTTCATATGTTATATTTTAATGCTTCGCATTAAAAATATCTGCCCAATCCGTCCACCATTGCTCTCCTGCATGCTTCGGCCATTTTATCATGCCACCTTGTCATGGCCACCTCGATTGCATTGCCATCCCCGTGCATTTATTTTCCCTAACAATTTGTGGGTTTTGCAGGGTTTCAGAAACGAAGAACTACCATCATTTACTATCCCCATTGCAGAAGCTAAGAACGCATCAATGGACCAAGTTTTAGAGGCTATATTAATGAAAAAAGCTCTAGGATGTTGTCACGACGTGACTTCCATTAATGGAGCACGATTGAAAAGTTGTCTAACCCCCCAAGGGAAATTTAAGAGGCAGATTTTTGCAGATAAGGACATTAATGATGCAGCGAAAAGTATCAGTGGATGATCGAGAAATTCAGAACTCAGCATAGAAGATCCAGAACTCTAATTCAAAATTTGAAAGTAGAGAGTACAATGCACAAAAAAACAATACCCTGCAAGTTTAATTTCAGCAGATCTTTCTCTCAGGAAAGGACAGAATGTTACATAGTTTATTCTTCATATTTTATCCCTGGAGAAAATTTCACCTACATCATTTACTTCATGGAGAAGGCCACAGAGTACGTTCAGTATTTCAAAGCTGTCAAACAGTATGGGCACGAATGTTTCCGCCATTTTGTTCAAAATAAGAAAATTAAATGTTCCCACCTACTTCTTTTATTAGGTTTTTCTTCTTCTTCTATAAAAACCGAGAAGAAAGACATTGTAAGGGTTCTAGATTTCATCAGAAAGTTATCCATTGAAAGGATTTTGTATACATTTTGCAAAAACTTTTGTATGAAGGCTCAGTGCCCATAGGGTCTCAGTGAGGAGGAGCTCAATCTCTTTTAGAGGATTCTGATCTTTGGTATTTCACAGTATGTAACCTTCTCTTATGTGTTAAATACAATATCTCATTGCATCCATCTCTCTTGTATCATGTTTTGGAATGCGAGTGGCTCACTGATTTTTGGTATGGATTCATCCTAGTTGATTCCCATGCTTGGATCAGTCAAGCACTTTAAATATCTCTCATGCATGATATACTGTTCCATATTCATTTCATCCATATTTATGCTATATTAGTTTCTTTGGGAGGGTGCTTTTAAAATGCCATTGTCATGTATGGATTCTTAGATTGATAAGCCCATATATGGCTCTGTTGTGTATCTGGGTATCAGTCTAAAGTTAAATAGTATCTTCTTAATATTTCTTTCACCACATACACCTTCTGATATTTGATTTCTGTGACATATTACTTGAATTGGCCCTCTTTACAGTAAATTGTCTCTTAACTGTCTGATGCTTTTATATTGGAGCTTTGCATCTTGTCCTTGTAATATGGCTTTCACTGTAATGATTTCTGAGGGTCTTGGTTCCATTTGAATCAATATTTCCCTTTTACAGAAGATAGCAAGTGAGTTGAAGCTGAAAACTTCACACATTACATTATACACTCCTTGCTATGCTAAGATGTCCTAGGCACTGGTCTATAGCAACTCTAGGCTGTCTCTAGGAGTGACAACATCTGTCGACAACATCTTTCTAGCGCCGTTGCCGGGGATTGAAGCTAAGAAAATCATTATCCATGGGCCTCGACAAATCATATTCACACTCTAATTAGGTGAGCACATAGAGTTGAAGAGTTGCGTATCGCTCACCTTGGCGACTCCACTGTTGTTTATTTGATAAATCTATTGGTAGTCCTGGCTCCCCGTAATCCACACCTGAGGTCAGATACATCACAGTCAAAGACACCTTCAGTGTCTGACCCTGAGAATATTATACATAGAAGAAGTTGGAAAGAAAAGAAATCAGTTCGTGCTGAAATCCCTGAGTTTTCCGAAGAAGATTACCCATCTTCATCTTCTCAAGAAGTTCTAGTAGAAAATCTCGACTCCATTGTGGGAGACAGTGAATATTACTCAGATAGCCCACCCAGGGGAGGTGCTATAATTAAATCTCATCTTCACCCTACTCCTGAGGTCGAAGAGGTTAAAGAAGTCACCAAAGTAGCTGTTGTTAACCGTGAACTGTTCCCACCTACGCCTCAGGTTGATGTACAGTATATTCCTATTGTTATCCATACTCCACCTCCGCCTCTTCCTCCATTTGTACACCAAATTGTTGCACAACCCCCACCTCCTCCAATGGCTAATGTTCCAGCCTTTTTTTTGAATAAATATGCTCCCCTGGCATTACCTCAAGTGTTGAATGATATGCCACAGGATTATTTGAAGATTTTGCCCAGATTCACTGGGGAAAATGAAATTGATGCTCATAAACATCTTGAGTCTTTTTTCTCTTTTGCAGAGAACTTTAATTTAGAACATTTGGATGTAGTCCTAAGACTATTTGTGCAATCTTTGGACGGTGAAGCCAGAAAATGGTTCAAAACATTAGGAAACCGTTCAATAACCACTTGGGACGATATGGAAACTACCTTTCTTAGGAAATGGGGAGAAAAGAAAGATCATGGACAATGCCTTACTAAGTTCAATACACTCAAGAAGAAACATAATGAAGGGGTGTCAGAATCTATCAAAATATTTAATAAGTGATATCTAAACCTTCCTTCCGATATGAAGCCTCATCAAAATGCTGCCAAAGTTCTTTTCATAGCAAACTTTGACTTAGATTTTGGTTTCTCTCTCAGGGAAAGAAAGCCTGCCACCCTTGATGATGCTCAGTCAGATGCTCTTGAGTTGGAAGAAAATTTTTCTTCCACTGGAAAATTAAGAGGGAAAGCTGAACAGGATACCAAAAGAAGAGGCAAAGAGGAATTATCTACTTCTAATCAGGATAAGGATCCGGATAGAATTGAGGAAATAAAAAAAATGATTAAGAATATTTCTAATAATCTTGTCAAGCTTGAATTAGAGACCAAGAACGCAACTTCCAGGAACTTCCAGAATGCTCCAAACAGGGGTTACAATCCTCAGTATAGAAAGCCACCCCTGCAAAGATTTCCAAGGGAAGCTAAGGAGCAACAGGATAAAGTTCCGCACCCATTATACTTGGAAGGCCCAGTAGATGACTCCACTGAAGATGGTGCCTATGAACTACAAGATGCGAACCTCACTTTCTCAAACAATGATGAAATAGAATGCCCATTGCACGGAGGAGAAGAAGAGATCAGAGACACAGAAGATACAGAAATTGATCATTATTGCAAAAAGTTTAATGATTTTATGTAAGCACACTTCAATAGAAAATATGATCTCAGGTCTTCCAGGAAGAGAACTTGTACTCAGGATAAAGAAGAAGAGGAGCCACTTCAAAAGGAAGTATCCACTCAAAAGGAGTCAACAATGCAAAAAGCCACAGACAAAGGTAAGGGTCCTCTAAGCAAACCCTTGCAGTCTAATGATCAAATTCCTTCTTCTTCAAAAGAAGTCACTCCTCCTAATGTCAATTCTGTGTCAAAAACATTAAAATCCTCAGTTGAAAATAAAGAGTTAAGAGAAGTTGTAACATAGAATTCCCCTCCTGCTTTTAATCTGCAAAAGGAACTTGAGAAAGTCAAAATCCCAGTCCCCTTGACTGAGCTGTTGAAACAACCTACATATCAATCTCAAGTTACTTCTCTATTGTTTCCTCCTGAAGCACCAATAATTCCAGACAGTCTAAACCTCCAAGAAGAAAGACCCAAGGTTGTATTTGGCCCACATGTCGAGGAGATAGATCCCTCTACTCCTCCATTTTATGTGTCTCCAGTGATTCATGACCTTCTGTTACACAATTCTATGCTAGATTTTGGAGCTTCCCATAATCTTATGCCTCTGTCAGTCATGGAACAACTAGGACTACAAATCACTCGCCCATATAAAGACCTCTACTCATTTGATTCCAAAAGAGTTAAATTCTTGGGGATGATTAAAGATTTAGTGGTCAATTTGGCCCAAATTCCAGCAAAAAGTGTAGTGATGGACATCATGGTGGCTGACATCCTAGCTCGCTTTGGCATGCTGTTGTCAAGGTCCGGGGGAAAAAAAATCGGTGGGTCACTTAAATTGGACTTAACATATGCCACTATCCCAATTTTTGGTGGCCAGGAGAGGAGGTTATACAGAGAAACTAGATTTGTCAAGATGGTGACTAAAGCTGACAGCTCAGAGAATTCACCAGTCTACAGCAAGGAAGGAGATTTCTCATGTTTGATGTTAGAAGAGGATCAAAATTATGCTCATAAATCTTCCTTCTATCAAATCAAGACTGAGCAGCCTTTAGAAGACCATGAAGCAGGAGTATGGACTCTACATTTTGATGGAGCAAATTCAAGAGAAGGTAATGGGGCAGGAGTATTATTAATCTCTCCTACAGGAAAATGGGTGCCACTGTCTTTTAAATTGGAATACGAAGCTACTAATAATGTAGCTAAATATGAATCGTTGTTGTTGGGATTGCAAACAGCCAGGAGCATGGGTATACAATGTTTAAAGGTCCTGGGAGATTCTGAGCTCGTGGTCAGACAAATCAGGAATCAATGTCAAACCAAGCACCCTCGGTTGAGGGCATATAGGAATGAAGTGTGGGACATGGTGCAGAACTTCTTCTCAGCATTTAATATTCACTTCATGCCCCGAGAACAGAACAGAATGGCAGACTCCATTGCTGTGGCTACTAGTACATTTCGACCACCTCAGAACCCTCTTATAAGATATGAAATTGAGGTGCGTTATCGGCCATCAATTCCAGACAACATCAAGCACTGGCAGGTATTTGAGGATGATGAATAGACGAAGAAATTCTTGGAAACAGTGGGAGAATTCTCTAACATGGAGATTGATGATTGTGGAGAAGATGAGGCTGAGGATACTCCAGAAAATAAATGGGAGGAGAAAATGGCAGGAAGCAAAGTGCTGCAGTTAAAGGGAAATGTCATTCCTAGAGGTCTGGTGCCTCTAGAAATACTATTTGATAAGAATGATATCTCATTGCAGCCTAGTAAAGTGGTGGAGGAAGATCAGGTGGAAGATCTGAATCTGGGTACCAGTGTTGATTCCAAAATTGTAAATTTATCCAAGAAGGTCCCAGAAGAGTATAAGGAAAAATACTTGAAATTATTCCAATCTTATAAAGATGTTTTTCCATGGTCCTATCAAGACCTAAAAACTTTCGATATTAGTATAATGCAGCATAAAATTCCTTTGAGGGATGATGCAAAACCTTACAAGCAGAAGCTCAGACAGATAAATCCTCTGCTGCTTCCCTCCATCGAAAAAGAAATTAAGAAGCTGCTAAAGGCCAAAATAATTGTGCCAATTAGATACTCTGAATGGGTGGCAAATATGGTCCATGTCCAAAAGAAGAATGGAGAAATAAGGCTGTGTGTGGATTTTTGAAATTTAAACAGAGCATCCTTAAAAGATAACTATCCGTTGCCAAAGATGGACCACATCCTGAAAAAAGTGGTTGGAGCTTCCAGAATGTCAATGATGGATGGTTTTTCTGGTTATAATCAAGTGGCTGTACTTTTAGAGGATCAGAAGAAAACTGCATTCACCACACCATGGGGCACATTTATGTATGCCAGGATGCCTTTTGGATTGATTAATGCAGGGGCTACCTTTCAGAGGGCGATGGAAATTGATTTTGTTGGGGAGCAGGACATATTTTTGGTTGTTTATCTTGACGACATCACGGTGTTTTCAAAAAATGATGCTGAACACATTGAGCATTTACGAAGAACTTTTGAAAAATGCAGAAGGTATGGCATTTCTCTTAATCCACGAAAATCTTTATTTGCATTAGAGGAAGGCAAACTTTTGGGACATATTGTAACTAAAGATGGGGTAAGGATAGATCCCAAAAGAGTAGAAGTTATAAATGGCATTCCTCTCCCTAGGAATAAGAAAGAAGTGCAGGTGTTTCTAGGCTGAATAAATTTCTTGAGAAGATTTATTCCTAACTATGCTGATTTAGTTAGGCATATAACAGATATGCTAAAGAAGAAAAATGAGGTGAAATGGTCCTAAGAAGCACGGGAGGCCTTTTCAAGAATTAAAGCTGCATTTGCTGAAGCCCCTATACTAGCTGGGCCATATTATACTAAACCATTTATGATCTTTTCTTTTGCATCACCTCATACAGTAGCTAGAGTTCTGCTACAGAAAAATGAAGAAGGATATGAGCAACCTATTGCCTTCTTCAGTCAGGTGCTTCATGATGCAGAATTGAAATATAACATATTAGAGAAGTAGGCGTATGCCCTAGTAAAATCCCTCAAAGCATTTCTCATGTAAATTTTGCGGTCCCACACTACTGCATTTGTGCCTACAACAGCTGTTAAGGACATTCTTATCTAGGGAGACTGTGAAGGGAAAAGGGGAAGGTGGATTGCTAAAATACAGGAGTATTATCTAGATATCCGCCCTACCAAGCTGATCAAAGGACAGGGGCTTGCAAAAATTCTATCTGAGTCAAACTACCAAGCTCTGGGCATAAATTTGTCTATGATATCAAGTGAAGAGTCTGAGAGTGAAATGGAACAGTAAGGACTGGAAGTTTCTTCTCAGAAAACACATATAAAATACCTCACCAGTCCATGGTACAAAGAAATAGTTGAATATCTTTTGACACTCATATGTCCTCCAAGTTGTGATAAAGCAAAATACAGGGCTTTGAGGCTGAAATCACAGAAGTACATAGTTGCAAATGGGCAGCTATATTGGAGAGACCCTTTTGGAATCCTACTCCTATGCCTCACAGAGGATGAAACATAGAGTATAATGGTCGAATTTCATGAGGGAATCTGCGGAGGGAATTATAGCTGGAGGGCTACAGCTCATAAAATCCTGAAGGCTGGTTTCTACTGGCAAAAATTATTCGGAGATGTTTTTTTTTGGGTTAGAGCATGTGATAAGTGTCAAAATTTTGCTGAAAGGAAAAAGCTAGCAGCTCTTCCCTTGATTCCAGTACATGTAGGTGAACCATTTCAACAATGGGGAATAGATTTTATAGGTGAAATTCACCCACCCTCAAGTGGACAGCATAAATGGATATTAACAGCCAAAGATTATTTTACAAAATGGGTGGAAGCCATACCTGCAAGGAATGCTACTGACACTGTCATCATAAAGTTCATGAAAGAAAAAATCATATCCAGGTTTGGCTGCCCTACTAGAATAGTGACTGATAACGCACAGGCCTTCAGGTCTGCAAAATTTGTGAATTTATGCCAGCAATATAATATTTCACTAAGTCACTCTACAACATACTATCCACAGGGGAATGGCTTGGCAGAGTCCTCAAACAAAACCCTGGTGAGGGCCTTGAAGAAAACTATAAATGAAAATAAGAAAAATTGGGATTCCCAACTGAAATTTTCTCTATGGGCTAATAGAATCATCAACAAGAGAGCAACTGGGAAATCTCCATATGAGTTGGTATATGGAAAAGCAGTAGTGTTTCCTGTGCAGCTGGCCTTACTAGTGGCATGTTTTATGCAAGAAAGTTAGGAGGAACCTGATGATATGGTCAGGAGAATCAATCAATTGGTGGAATTAGAGGAAACATGGGGCCAAGTGAATCAGAGATCAATGGAATATCAAGAGAAAATGAAACACATATTTGATCAACATACAAAATATAGGAAATTGTAGACTGGAGATCTAGTGCTCAGATGGGATGTACGAAGAGCCGAGAAGGGAAAACATGATAAATTTGATCCACTTTGGTTCGGTCCCTTCAAAATTTTGGAATAGGGAGGTAATAACACTTTCATATTGGAGAATTTACAGGGTGACTTGCTGGATGCCCCTGTAAACAGTCAATTCTTAAAGCCCTACTTCCAATTCTGATTCAAGCCGAAGGAGCTTGATGTACCATAGTGTATATTAGTTTTGTTGTACCTTTGCTTGAATAATATGGGTGTCATAATGAAATATCAGGTGAAAAACAGAAATGCTGGATGATAGAGTCAGCTAAAAAGATGATCAGGAAGGTCTGCGTAGTTCTCGACACGTCCAAGGATGAACGTGCCGTCCCCAGGTGGAGCCAATGTTGATCATAATCGGATTCCTATAAAAATTCCATAGGAAAATTGGTTTATAATCCTGCAAATCCCATCCTCCAGCCTTGAAAAATCATTCCTATGACTATCATGGCCTTTCCGCCCTAAATTACCTCATAAAAAGCCACAAATCGTAAAACCGAAAACCTCACAGGTCTAGCACCTTATGCTAAGCCTCTGCTCCCTTCCTCCACAGGACCAAAAGTCAAAACCAAGAGCAAAGGCACCAGGCGTTGATCAAAGTGCATCGGGCGTATTCCAAGCCATCCGATGAAATCATAAAATCGATGGTATGCAGGTCATCACCCTTGTGGACCCCGCCCCACCTCCACTACTAAAAAACCAGCCCATTTTCCCCGCACCGCCTTTGCAGGGAAGGCGGTATTCCTTAAAACGCAGTGATCCCATTCAGCACTCGCCAAGTGTCCCCGAGTACGGCCTCAATACCGCCCTCACCCATGCATTAATGCTCGACCCAGGACGCGCAGAGAAATTAACGTGAACTGCCAGATCCAGGCGTCTTCATCCAACGAAGGTCGCTTTTCAAAGTTGCACGGATATTAATCTAGGTGTACAGTGCCTCGGGCCCGCCGTTCTATCTCTCTCCAATGCATTCTGAACCGTTCATCTCGTCCTGTCATTGTATGGCCCAGATCATTTTTATGACCGGTTGTTGACCAAGTTTCCCCCACGTTACCCAATCCACGTGTTCATCGCATTTTTCTCCACCATGCATAAATTCCATTCAGATGTTATATTTTAATGCTTTTCATTAAAATCCTTTGCCCAGTCCGTTCACCATTGCTCTCCTGCATGCTTCTGCCATTTTATCATGCCACCTTGTCACGACCACCTCCATTGCATTGCCATCATCGTGCATTTATTTTCCCTAACAATTTTGTGGGTTTTGCAGGGTTTCAACAACGAAGAACTACCATAATTTACTGTCCCCATCACAGAAGCCAAGAACGCATCAATGGACCAAGTTTCAGAGGCTATATTAATGAAACAAGCTCTAGGAGGTTGTCACGACATGACTTCCATTAAAGGAGCACGATTGAAAAGATGTCTAACCCCCCAAGAGCAATTTAAGAGGTAGATTTTTGTAGATAAGGACATTAATGATGCAGTGAAAAGTATCAGTGGACGATCGAGAAATTCAGCGCTCAACATAGAAGATCCAGAACTCTAATTCAAAATTTGAAAGCAGAGAGTACAATGCACAAAAAAACAATACCCTCCAAGTTTAATTTCAGCAGATCTTTCTCTTAGGAAAGGACAGAATGTTACATAATTTATTCTTCATATTTTATCCCTGGAGAGACTTTCACCTACAGCATTTACTTCATGGAGAAGGCCACAGAGTACGTTGAACATTTCAGAGCTGTCAAATAGTATGGGCATGAATGTTTCCTCCATTTTGTTCAAAATAAGAAAATTAAATGTTCCCACCTACTTCTTTTATTATGTTTTTCTTCTTCTTCTATAAAAACCTAGAAGAAAGACATTGTAAGGGTTCCATATTTCATCAGAAAGTTATGCAGTGAAAGGATTTTGTATACATTTTGCAAAAACTTTTGCATGAAGGCTCAGTGCCCATAGGGTCTCAGTGAGGAGGAGTTCAATCTGTTTTAGAAGATTCTGATCTTTGGTATTTCACAGTATGTAACCTTCTCTTATGTGTTTAATACAATATCTCATTGCATCCATCTCTCTTGTATCATGTTTTGGAATGAGAGTGGCTCACTGATTTTTGGTATGGATTCATCCTAGTTGATGCCCATGCTTGGATCAGTCAAGTTCTTTAAATATGGCTCATGCATGATATACTGTTCCATATTCATTTCATCCATATTTCTGCTATATTAGTTTCTTTGGGAGGGTGCTTTTAAAACGCCATTGTCATGTATGGATTCTTAGATTGATAAGCCCATATATGGCTCTGTTGTGTATCTGGGTATCTGTCTAAAGTTAAATAGTATCTTATTAATATTTCTTTCACCACATACACCTTCTGATATTTTATTTATGTTACATATTACTTGAATTGGCCCTATTTATAGTAAATTGTCTCTTAACTGTTTGATGCTTTTATATTGGAGCTTTGCATCTTGTCCTTGGAATATGAATTTCACTGTAATGCTTTCTAAGGGTCTTGGTTCCATTTGAATCAATATTTCCCTTTTACAGAAGATAGCAAGTGAGCTAAAGATGACAACTTCACACATTACATTATACACTCCTTGCTATGCTAAGATGTCCTAGGCACTGGTCTATAGCAACTCTAGGCTGTCTCTAGGAGCGACAACATCTGTCGACAACAAGGCCAACCAAAATTGTGGAAACGACACATTATGTATGATTCTAGGCCTCACATTGTTATTGTTACTTTGAGAATTACATTGCATAGGATATCGGAGGTAGCACTGCCTACGACCATCTCTTTGATCACTAAAAAAAAATGCAGTAAGCTCATTTCCAAAGCCAGGAAATTTATTTTCCTCATGATACACCATCAGGGAAATAAGAAGACCGCGGTCACGACCTCTAGGTATGGCTCCTCTGCACAACAATAACATATGGAGAAGGTCATGGAGGAGTATAGGGACATATTTACCTCACCTGCAGGGGTACCTATGCATTTTTCAGGTCAAGCACTCCATTAATCAGACCCCAAGTGTGAAGCTACCCAATGGACCGATCTATCATCGCTCTGTTCTGGAGAGTGAAGAAATTAAGAGGTAGATTTAGGATCTGAGGTAGAAAGGTCACATCTGGCCAAGTTCATTGCCCTATGGAAGCCTGATCGTGTTGGTGAAAAAGAATGATGGGACATGGAGACTCTGTATTGAATATAGGGCGTTGAACAAGATCAATTTCCAGAATAGGTATACAATCCCACAGATTTTTGACCTTTTTAACAAACTCAAGGGGCCCAAATATTTCAACAAGATTAACTTGAATTTCGGTTATCACCAGGTACCAATCAAACCCTCCAATTTTTCGAAGACTTCCTTAAAATCCAAGGAGGGGCTTTTTGAGTGGTTGGTCATGCCTTTTGGGTTAACAAATGCCCCCGCAACCTTCATGAGGTTGATGGATAACATATTGCGACCATTTAACAACTCATTTCTAGTGGTGTATTTGGATGACATCCTGATCTTCAGCCAGAGTTGGGAAGATCACCTCTACCACATTCGATAGGTCCTCCAAACACTACGGAAACAAAAGTTGTGTGAAAATTTGGAGAAATTCACTTTTTGCATGACCTAGGTTCAATATCTTAGATACATCATTCATGAGTGAGGGCTGCCTGTGGACCTAACCAAGATCCATGTTGTTCGGGATTAGCCATCCCTAACCACTCTAGCAGAGCTCCGCAACTTTATGTGTCTTTCCAATTTCTAACACAAGTTTGTGTTGGGGTTCTCTCATATAACTAGGCCTTTGAGTCAAGTCACCAAAGAGGGAGCAAAAGCCAAATTATTTTGGTATGAATCTCAACAAAAGGCATTCGCAGAGTTGAGGCATCACCTATGTTATGCACTAGTTCTTACATTACCAGACTTGCAACAATCATTTGAGAACAAGACAAATGCCTCTGAATATTCTATTGGGGAAATTATTACTTAGCAAGGACATTCAATGTCCTATCATAGTGATACAAATTCATACAAGGTTCATAAGTATCCCATCTATGACAAAGAGATGTATTCCAATGTGGAGGCTTGCCGACAATGGAAGCATTACAATTTGGGGAAGGAAATGGTCATAAACATAGATCACCTGTAGGTTTTAACCTTGTATAGAAATTATCTACAAATTAATTATTAAAAACAAATAAAAAATAGTGAGAGCATAAAACATAAACACATATACACAGAGATTTTTCTCCTAGATCCCAAATCGGGACTACCAAATTGATTTTTACTATATTCCTTTTAGTGTTACAACACATATATATACATGCCGAAGCATTCATAAACCCCAATCCATTAACCCTGGATTAGAACATAACCATAGCTCTCTTGACCAGATCTACAAAACACCGGGGTTCGAAAATGATCATTCCCCAAAAACATGTGCAAACCCATGCACAAAACCATAGGCGGGTCCTCCCACCTAAAATAGGGTCCAATTTTTTTTTCCCAGGGTGCTACCCTAGACCCTGTGTAGGGGGCTACCTACCCCCTGCAAACCCCTTGACAGAGGGGCTACCACCCCCCCGCGCATGTGACTATTCATGGAAAGAATATACTACATACCCAATATTCTCCCAGTTGTTTTTTTATTTCTGCATGGGGCCACATAAGATTTTAGTCATTAGTCTAGCCCTGCAACACCCATTTTTTCTCTACCACAAGATAAATTTTGAGTGCTCACAGACTTCGTCAATGCAAGTGAAACATTATCCAAAGTGTCCACCTTTACTAGCAACACCTTTTTATCCTCAACCATATATCTCACAAAGTGATATTGAAAATCAATGTGCTTTGTCTTTGAATGATAAGCAGGGTTATTAGCCAAGAAAATTTCACTTTTCCTATCACAGTCTATCCTTATAGCTCGTTGTACCAACCCCATACTTGAACACAATATCTGCAACCAAACTGCTTCCTTGCTTGCATGAGTGGCTGCATGTATTCTACCTATATATTTGAAACAACCACTACATATTGTCTTTTACTCATCCTATTAGTCATCAGTATTTTTCACTTGTTGGTGATGAATAGTTGTGACAGCGAAGTTTTCTAGCAGCTGATCTAAAAAATTGTCAAATTTGCCAGCTGGAAAACACCCATAATTTTTTTTTGCCCTCTTACCTTTTAAATCCACCCATGACTAGATGAAACCTCATTATCAAGCCCTATCTAGCCTCAGCCATACTAGCTTGTCCATCAGCTCAAAAGAAAACAATCCAAATCTGTCCAAAGAAGTCTCCCCTAAGTTAGATAGTGGCACTTTAGGCATTTCTCACTTGGCAAACTATCCTAAACCCAAAGAATCTCTATCTGCTACAAACCAATCATAACAGACCTTCCCATTCTACAAATAAAGTTGGTTAGACCCTTAAGTCGTGCCACTAACAAGCCCTAAAGTCTCAACAATGCACATGCCCTAGGTCAAAATTGATATTAGGTAGTTTTACAGTGTTTCAATGGATCTTTCAAAGAGTAGAAGTGTACCAGCATCCCAGAAGACAATATTTGGCTCAACATGAGAATACAACTGCTTCTCATGTGATTTTGAGCCTGGGATGTAGCTACAAGGCAAAGAGTTGTTTCATTAAGCTCTTACGATCACAGTCAAAGGTTAGTAAATTATGAATGACAAGAAGTGCTTTGCAAATACTAACCAAACTGCTTGTGATGTCTAAAGAGGCACATAGATATTTGAAAAGGAGAATTACATGTCTCAGAGAAGTGCCCATCTTAACTATTATCAATTTTTCATTCTTCATTTGCTCAAACATGAAAAGGCAGTGAAAGGAAAAATAACACTGTTAAAAGCTGATGAAATGGCATCACTGAGAAAAACCTCCTTCATCTATAAGAAGAGGGTTTGAGGACTAAGAAAACCTCCTTCATTTTATAAGTAGATGGTTGAATACTGAGAGCGCCTCCTTTTTCTATAAGCAGAGGGCCAAGGATAAAGTTTGATTTTAAGAATTGCACTGACTGTAAGGAAATTTTTGGGTACAGTGAGATAGGAACTAAGGGTTTCTGAACAGGGATATGGTGTTAAAAAACAAAGAGAAAGCAGGGTACTATAATAATCCTAGAGGTTGATCTTATCTCTTATCATATTTTCTTTCAAAAGGTATTCTAGAGCCTGTTATGGCCTAAATCTACCTCAGGCTGAAGGAAGGTAGAGTTCAGGGTAACATCAAACCACGCTCAATCTGGTAGCTAGCCCTACCAGATCAGGAGAGGGCTCTCTTCGGGTCAATCTCAACAAAAATAATCAATAGGGCTTGAGATGACTTGAAATAAATGCTAATTTTAGGCTAGGTATATAAGTAGGAGGGTTTGATTTTGATTTTTGGGGTTTTGTTGGAATCAAAGGGAAAGGTAATTTTGGGTTCAGGGATGAGGCCTAGTTTTTGCAGAGTTTTGATTGGGGCAAGGAAGGAAATTGTTTTGATGTTTTGAATTAAGTGAATGGATGGTTCAGACCAGTGAGGAGCTAAAGAGGGAAAGAGGCTCTCAATGATCCTCTTCAAAAAGATGAAAACATGGAAAATTAAACAAAATTTCAAGGTAGAGCACAACAATCTAATGAATTCTACCTTTATCACTCATTTGTTTAATTTAAGAATAAAGGAGAAGGGAAATGATACACATAAACATCAGTGAACTTAAAATCACATAGAGAAACACACCATCAAAACACAGAGCCATATGGATCCCAAAGAGTGCTGCAAACCCTGGTCTATTCCTTTGCCAAAATTGCAGAGATGAAATGTACAATGAAGTGCCAAGCAATCCCAAGTGTCCAACCCTGAAAATGACTGATGAATTACATGATATAGACAAGCCTAACTCATTCCCATGCCTCTAGGGGTCTAGCTCACCATTATAGGAGCTGTTTCAACCATATCTAAACTAAGAACTGAAAAATAGGCAATGAAACAACTTGCCTCTATATGATAGGAAACTGATTCATTCACTTACATTTCACCTTTTGGTGAATGAATCTACTAAGATGAGGAAAAATGTGCAAAAATTACATCAAATTCATGAAATTACATTAATTTTCATCAAGAGTTACATGAAAAATTCAAAATATCCAAAACTAGGCGAAATTCTGAGCTGCTGAGTGAAAAATAGGCCAAATTTCCCTATGCGCCGTGCCTGAAATATCTATGCATAGCACAAGTTTGAGGCTGATTTTGAGGGCCTTCCTGAAGTCCAAATGGAGTTCAGGATAGCTCATCGGAAAGCCCTACTTGTCTACTTTCCAACCCAAGTGGAATTTCTGAATTTGGTTGCCATTTACCCCTCCAAAACTCCAATCTCCCAACACTGCTTCCTGTGTGTGCAAAAAGTGGCAGAAAGCCATTTTTAGGGTGTTTTTGACCCTTTAGGAAACCCAAAACTTGTCAAAATCCTTAGGTAATTCATAGGAATGCATAAATTTGGATGAAAAATCCATAAATGCAAAGTTTTCCTCCTGAAGAGCTACCAATTATAAGCGCGCGCCAAGTGGCGCTACACGTCGGGTAGGAAAATATGTTTTGAAGCCAAAAAATTCAAAATTGACAAATTTTTTCCCAAATTTCTTGAAATTTGGGCTGAAGGTCCCTCATCAAGCACTATTTTGGGCCAAATAAGCTTCAGCCAAAATTTGGAGCCCATCATGCCTTTTGCGACGCTTTAGTGCCCTCCTTAGCCTTGCCTTTAGGATTTTGATCCTTGCTTTGCAAACATGAGTTCGCGCCCAATAATGGTTCTTCATGTGTTTGAGCATGTTATTCTCCTTTTTTTGCTTCTCCAACAGCTTATCAAGATGATTTTTTACCCTATCAAGCCAAATCTCATGCTCAATGGGTGTCATGTCGGTTTGGCTTCCTTGGGAAGCTTGTCGGTTCTCACGGATGTTTCGTAACTCCATGATTGTTTGTTGATCCTCCAACTATTTGTTCCACTGCTCCAAGTAGTTTATGACCCATTGAGCTCTCTGCAATTTTTTGGTCAATGTGTCTATCTCAGCCTTCTACTCCTGAATGGTCTCTCTCAACTTTGAGCTTGGAGAGCTCAAATCCTCATCGATCAATACAAAATCAGTATCTTGGCCTCCTGAAGGGCCCTCATCCTGCATAGGCCTCTTTCCTCTGTCCTGTAACTATACTGCTGGTGACAGAAATGAGACCCCTTCCACCCTGGGTGGAGATAGTACTCGTCGGGCTGCTGCAAATAATCCTCTCGTGCCTCTCTGATAAGTGACATATGTCAGCACACTAATAGTCTCTGCCTCCTGAACTCCATACTAATGTGAGGGTTCACCTGCATCATGAAAAACCTTCGGTGGAACCTGAGGGGCTATGAAGAACTCATGGGAAATGAAATCCTCCCATGAAACACCCTGCAATCCAAGCTTATGTACAACAATGATCTTAATGAGCGCATAATGATAAATACTGTTGTGCTGCTGCTCGGGAGTTTTCTTCTGCACAAGAGTGGTCATTCTCTTTCTAGCACATGAAATAAGGAATGTTCATCATCCTCACTCTCGTGAAATGCATCAATAACTAGATGTGGTAGGCATAGAGGCATGAGAAATGGCCCTCACAATTGAAGTATATGATAATGAGTTTCATCAGAGGCGCATAGGATTATTTCAGGAAGCAGAATGGGAATACTCTGCTGAGCTATCTCACATAGCTAGGCCTGATGTATGGTTCATAATGCACTCTGTCCACCTGTTGTCTTTTATTCCACTGTTCACCCACATTCGGTATTCCTGTTGCTTGAGAGATGGTTTCCGGTGTCAAAGTGAAATTTACACCGGCAAGAGTTACCTGACCATCATGTAAATGTAATACAAATAAACGAGACAACTCCTGATGATGATGAATCCTAGCAATCATCTCACAATAATGATAGCATGACTGCTCTCGAAAACATGCCATTGCAAGTGGGCAAGCCTACAATTGGGTCAATGAGGTGGTCTCTTCTCTCACATGTCTGCCACCTTTACGAGGCCTTCTCGGTGCATGTAGCTCAGTGGTAGAATCACTATCTCTATCATATGATGTATCGGTGTCTATCTCCATGGTACTCAAGGTTAATGCAAGGTGTGTGTTGGCTTGAATGAGATGAAGAATGAGAATTTGGTGCTTTGTTTCAATGCCAAATATATGGTAGTGTGAGAGGGACTGTGGGGAAATAGGGCAGTGGGGATAATGTGGTTCAATCAAGTGAAATTTGAAGTGTAAGGACAGTCACTTGACTGTTTGGACTTGGGGTTTGGGAATTTTTATAAGTGAAATGGGAAAGGGAGAGTGATAGGAAATGAAAGGATTTAGGGATAGGGATAATGTGAATGAGTGACTTGGGATAGGGGATGAACAGTAATGATAGGATTACGGTGAGGGAAGGAATAAACAAGGCGGGGAAATGGAGTATTTGGCACCACAATCACTTTTAAAACACCAATTTTAAACCCTAAGGGAACACTTCAAAAAGAGGATAGGGTTAATATTTTTTGGCATTCAAACTCTTATAGTCCCTTTTCAAACACTTGTAAATGGCAATTAAAGAGTCACATGAACTTACATGGAGCAGAGGAGGCCGAATCGTTACGCAATTTGAAAGAGATGGGAACAAATTTTGTGTTTTTTCCCTGTGCGCCGCGACAGTGGCCCAGTGCGCTACGACAATTGTGTGCGCTGTTGGCCACCTGTAAATTTTGGTCTATCAAAAGGTGGCCAAAACATGTTTTCAGCCTTCAAGAAACACTTTCCTGGCCAAAATGTTATCTCTTGAAGCCTGTAGACGATCTCATGCTCATGTCTCAAGGTTTTCACTGTTATTTCTCAGAAACTCAAAATTCTGCTAAAAATTCCATGAGAAGACTACTGCAATATCCTCCTTCTTTTCCCCTTTTTCCTCTCAGAGACTAACCTTCATATTTTTCATCATTTTCCTTTGTTGTCCATTTTTCTCACCTTTTTTTTCATGAAAATTGCCTTGCAGAGTTCCAAACTTTTTTCGAACTCTGTCAAAACCCTCAGAAACCTTTGAAAATCATTGAAAATTTGTGTAAAAAACCCATTTCTCTCTTAAGGGTTTAAGCCCCTTGGCCTGAGTTTCCAAACCACTTCCCCAATATGCCCTCATCATAAAAACCAAGTGCCAAACCCATGAAGCGCTAATCGCATCGGAAAGATTCGAAGTGTGCATGTTTGTGAGCCATTTCAAAATGCTGATTGCGATCAGCCCCTTTGTCCTAAACTGCAGATCATATTGTTATTTCATTTACCCGTGGGCCCGCAATCGGGCGCTAAACCATTGAAAAATCCCTCTCTAATCAATATTTTTCTGTGTAAACCCAAAAACCCACTTTCCGAAGTTTTAAGTTAAAAACTTAAGGACACGTGATAAATAAAAATGGGTAGATCAAAAAGACCAATGCGCAATCGCATCGGAAAAGTTACAAATGGGTTGATTGAAAGACCGGGCCCGAATGTTCCGATTGCGATTGGCCCTAATTATATAAAGCCCCGGGCCCATGGTACTCCATACACCCAGTGGCCCCGCAATCGGGCGCTAGCCTATCATATATATTCCGCCCGATCCCTCTCAAAACCTTGGTGTTTATCGAAATTTATGGGTTTCTCACAAAGTATAAGGGTCCCGCCGGTGCAAAAAAATTAAAGGATCTAGACCGTTGATCTAGACCCGATCTAATGACCCGTGCAAAATCGAAATATTTCAATCACATGCTTTGTTGTGACCTCCCCGATTGCGATCCTCCGATTAAATCCGGGCCATCCATCTCCCTGTTGATCGGACGGACAGCGCTCAATCGCATCGCTGCGTTCCAATCGCATCCCCTTTGCTGCCCTCCCGATTGTGATCCTCCGATTAAATCCTGACCGTTGATCTTGTTCTCAGATCGACAGCCTGTGCTCAATCGCAAGTTCCCTTTGATCGCAATCACAGACCTTCCCGTCTCACCCCCGATTCCATCGCAGCCGTCTGTCCCGCCAGATCCAACGGTTCAGATTTGTCCCGCACCTCTCCCATCATTCTTCTCCCCTGCCCCTCCGATTACATCCCGTTCATTCATTTCTCGCTGATCCAACGGTCCTTATTCCCTCCGATCACAAGTCTTGCCCCCATTTCGAAAACCCTCCGATTCACTTTCAGCCGTCAATCTGATCTGCAGATCAACGGCCAGCACTTAATCGCATTGGAAATTTACATCGCATGCACTTTTTGCCCTCCCCGATTGCGATCCTCCGATTAAATCTGGGCCGTCCGTCTCCCTAATGATCAGACGGCCTACGCTCAATCGCAAAGTTTCAATCGCAATGTTTCAATCGCATCCCCTCTTCCGCGCACCCCGATTGCGATCCTCCGATCAAATCCTAGCCGTCCATCTCCCTGATGATCGGACGGACAGCGCTCAATCGCATCGCAATGTTTCAATCACATGTTTTGTTGTGACCTGCCGATTGCGATCCTCCGATTAAATCTAGGCCGTCCACATGTCCAGGTCGGACGGTCCCAGATCACCCCCACCGTTGCTCATCGCGCGATCGACGGTTCTGTTTTATTCTTCCTCCCGCGTCATTTAAAATTCCTCTCAGTTAATCTCCACCATTGGATGATGCCATCCAACGGTCCTGCTCTCTTCCTACGCCTCTGAAGCAGTAAAACCAAATACGCAGGATTTTATAACAAATTGTTTGTATTTTGCAGGTTTTCGAATGAATTCTTCCGCCATTTTTGAAGAAACCACAAAGGCCGAGGGTGACGATCCTCTGTCTTCTCAGTTCATAAGGAATCATTCGAGGGGTGTTAGATTTACGTTTTATCAGTGATTTCATGACCCATTGATGCCATTCGACCCCGCTACTACCCTGCGCACCAGAAGACAAGCATAAATCATCATTTATTCAAGAGTATCAGTGCCAAAGACAAAATTTATTAGAATCAGAGATTGAAGACCCAAAAACACAGATCTCAAGTAACTTAAAGTGTTTTAGGAAACGACGAAGACACCTGCAGTCTCGATGAGATCAAAGACCGCCGAACAATTAATACTAATTGAGCTATCTTGTCCCTAATTGTCGGCAAAACCATTCGAGAAGATTAAAGAACAGTTCAGAAGCAGATATTTAGATCATTTCATCTTGGGAAGCATAAATAAAGTCACTCCAGCATGACACCGAGCTTCAAAGGACGGCAAAAAGCTCCCACTGAGCTTAATTGTAAGTGTACATCAATTAATGTTGATGAACACCTGTAGATTTCTTGATCGAGGCCCTCAAAGTACCGAAGAGTCATATTCTGTATTAATTGATCCAAACAGATCTTTTCATAGTTTACCACCGCCTCATTCTTCTGTAAATACCTCTGTAGAAGATGAGCAAATGGTTGGTCTCGGGACATCTGAATGCATGTAATAGTCATTCTGAAGCCACTGATGCCCTGTTCTGTAATTGAAAGATACGTAAGCTGATATGAGAAGTTCAAAGCTGTAGAGACCCACCGGGCTTGCTGATTGTAATTGGTTTGAACATCAATACAAGCTGTTGATTCATGGAATTCTGAAACTATGTCAATGGTGATGTGTTCCTTACTGTCAATTGTCGTTTTACTTAATGTTTTCACTTTGTTCACTTTCTCTGATAAAGAGCAGCAAACATAGAGTTAGGATATACTCTCCACGGTACCCTACTCTTACTGAAAGCTTTATCTTCTATGTTTTCTTCATTTGAATGTCCTTTTTGAAGAGTTTATTAATGCAGGTTAGTTTAAAAGTACTTCCCTGATCTAGATAGCTCTTTGAGATGAATGTTTTCTATGTTATCCTTGGAGTTTATCAATGCAGCGTAGTTTAAAAGTACTTAGCTGATCTAGATTTCTCTTTGTGATTATCATCTGTGTTCCCTTATCGAATATGCTGAAGCAGGCTGGTTTAAAAGCACTTACCTGATCTTAAGCTGTTTGAACTGTTTTTTAAATGTTTCTGATGGAAAGTACTTCAATGCAGGCTAGTTTAAAAGCACTTACCTGATCAACAGAAATACTTTTATGTTTCTCCTTAAGTACATGTTGAAAGCAAGCTAGTTTAAAAGTACTTACTTGATCTTAGACTGTGCTTTGTTTTTTCACTTGTTTAAATCTTTCACTGCCTATTTGTTTCACTCCATTAATCACCTTAAGAGATCCTTTGATGTACATGACTTTCTCCATGGATCCTTCTTGAATTTGCTATCCAATTAAATCCTCCTATGACTCCATAGCCCAATGGGTTAAAGTTGTCTTTGTCCTTTGCTATCAGCTGAAACATTCCTTCATTTGCAGGCTCTTCACCATTTATTTTGAACTGCTTTCACCTTCACCATGTCTTCGCCCAACCAAAAACAAACAAAACAAACCCATGCTCTTCATAACTAGCCTAATATCATAATTCCATTCTTTAAAGATCACATCTTTGAACTCATTTATAGAGAGATCCCTCTCTGGATTCAGGAGGGCTAGATCCTTGAATCCCAAAGCGGTTTGATGTTACCTCTGCAGTTGGACTTTGCCAATCTTGCTAATTACAGAGTGATAACATAATGGCGACTCCGCTGGGGGATCTCCTGAGTATTTCTTCGATTAGAAGACAATCATAGGATACCAGATATCCCTTGCTAACTGAAAATTAACTCAGAAAAACCCAAAAATATTTCAGATTGGTATTTAATAAACATGGTAGTGGACCATAACACCTCTTACCTCTGAAAAGGAGCTAAAAAATTCCACTTGGCAACTCCACAATCCTGAACAGACCTTAAGACTCCACTGGGAAGAACCCTCATTACTATACTATCCTTCAAACTCAGTTAGAGGACTGTAGCATTGAAATTTGTGTAAAACAGATTATTTAACCTCTCAAAGATTGTCATACTTGGTTGAACTTTCTTGTTATTTGGGTCTAAAAAATTACAGCATAGTGGCTCCTAGAAAGATTCACACTAGAGCCCATCCTGACCCGGATCCACCTGAAATAGTTGATGACCCAGAAAGCATCCTTTGGAAGTCTCCTAGGATTAAATTATCAACTGTTTTTAGATCACCCTTGAGAGCTAATTTTGTCCCAGAAAATCTTTCAGCTCTACAACAATCACAAGAAGACTTAGTAAATCCTTTTAGAACTAGGTCTCTTGGTGATTTAGATCAGTCAGATTCTGAGTCTTTGCCTTCTTCTCCTGAGACAAGTACACATCTTGGTAGTAGAGAGACTACACCACCTAATTTACACTTCCTCCACAATCTAGGTGTCTCTCATCAAAGATTTGCTCAGCAATCTATCCCTGGTCCATCCATTTCTGCTCACCCTGTGTCCATTGTTCCAACCACTCCCCTCCAACCCACTTTCACTCTTGTTAATCCACCTCCACCTCCTGCCATGGCTGCATGGTATGCCCCCTTAGTTCTTCCAGTACCTTTAGTCAATCTGCCACAGGACTATCTGTCCAAAATTCCAATGTATGATGATAGTGGTGCCACTACTGCATCACAACATGTGGATAAGATGAATGACTGCTTTGACAGAAATAAGATTGATGATGTTTCTGTCAAAATGAGATTATTTGCTCAAAATTTGGGAGGAGAAGTAAGAAAATGGTTCAAAGGCTTAGCCCCTCATAGTATTAATGACCTTCAAGGTTTCCATCAATCTTTCTTAAACAAATGGGAAGTGAGGAAGAATCCTCTCCAAATCTTGGCTGACTACAACAATCTCCACAGGAACCTAGGGGAAAGTGTACAGGCTTATTGTACTAGATTTAACAGTATCTATAATGCACTTCCCCCAGAACTAAAACCTCCGCAAGGCTCAGCTTTGAACAAATTTCCTGAAGGTTTTGACTCTGACATGACCTATTCGCTAAGAGAGAGAGACTTTGCAACTCTTGAAGATATGCAAAGGGGTGCTCTTTCTGTCAAAGTCAATCTAATAGAGAAGAGAGCAAGAATGAAAGTTGAAAAGAGAGTATCTTTTAGAGAGAAATCCACACCTTCCACTTCAAACTCAAAGATGGAAAGAATGATGGAAGAGATGATGAAAGAGATGAGCATAATTAAGAGAATGCAAGCAAGCCTAAACCAAACTGCTTCTCAGAATAGAAACCAGAACCAGAATCAAAATTTAAGAAGAAACCAACTTCCAAATAGACATAGAGAAGATGATCAGCAGATCATTGCTCCCTTTCATCAAAACTATATAAGTGAGACAAAGGAAACAGGTGAGATAGCAGAGGAAAATGATATCAACATGCTAGGGGTAGATAACGATGGCTTTGAGATTCATTATGAAAAGAAACGAGGTCTATACACACCTTATGATGACAACAGGGATGATGATCGACATTGTTATCAAGATATGGAAAATGTCATCATAGAGCCTCACAGAGAATATGACCTTAGAAGCAAATCCAGTCAAAAAACTCCCAACACTAAAACCTTTGATAAATCTTCACAAAATAGCACCACAACCAAATGTAAAAATGTCAATCAAAAGGATAAAACAATGGCTGTTGATTCTGGTAAAGGTAAAGAGAAAGGCAATCCAAATTTTGAAAAGCAGGATGCAGATCTTAGCAGTACTAACACCTCAGCTAGTACTCCTGTCAAAACCATGTTATCAAATGTAAATAGAACAAATCAACAAGGTGATGTTGCTGAAAGACTAGCAGCTAGTAAGGCTGAGGCAAGTTCTTCAAAAAACCAAATTCCTTTCAGCCTAGAACAAGAACTTTCAAAGATTAAAATCTCTGTTCCCCTTACTGAGTTAGCTTCCCATAATGTGTACAGGACCCAAATTCTGAAGGATTTAAACATAGAGGACTAGAATGACACAATAAATTATAATGATGACCAGCCAGAGCTCATTTTTGGTCCTAAAGCTGAAGGGAAATTTCAAGAAGGAATAGTACCTCCATTCTACGTCAGTCTAAATGTTCATGACAAAATTCTACACAATGCTATGCATGATTCTGGAGCCTCACATAATCTTATGCCAAAGGTGATAATGTAAAGGCTAGGACTAGAAATAACCAGACCTTACAAGGATTTATATTCCTTTGATTCAAGCAGGGTCAAATGTCTTGGCCTAATTAAGGACCTCTGTGTGAATTTGACTCAAATCCCAGCCAAGTGCCTAGTTATGGATGTAGTGGTGGCTGATGTCCCTCCTAAGTATGGCATGTTGTTGTCTAGATCGTGGGGTGCCAAGCTGCAAGGTACAATGCAGATGGACGGGACATATGCCACTATTCCTGTTTTTAACCAGCCTAGAAGACTATATAGAGAGGCACACATGAAATTCATGGTCAGTAGCCCAGAAAAACTGGAAAATTGTCCCATCTACTCTATCCATACTGACCTGAACTCTTTTATCCTTTACCATGATGAACCTTCGAATAAGTCAGAACCAGAAGACAGTAACGCAGATAACCTGTTAGAGGCCCCAAATCTAGAAATGAATGCAGTTCTAGACATGGATGAAAATGAAAGGGAAACTTTCGAACAATGAATTGAAATGACAAACCAAAATGAATATGGCCAAGATGGCCAACAACAAACACCCCATCGAGTTCATCTCCATGAAAGTCCTGAGGAACGAGGCCCAGTACAACAACTTTTTGACCTTAAAACAGAACATGACGCTGAAACAGTTTGCGAGCAAGTCACTACAACAAGATTAATCGCCGATGAAGCTCAAGAAACACCTAAATCACAAGTATCAAAACAGTTTGATGCATTTGAAGATATTAACGAAACAATTGAAAGTCTCGACCCACAAGTCATGTGCCCACGGCTCTCGAAACTTGAAACTCAGGAAAACAACCTTCAATATGGCGAGGAACTTGAAAACGAGACACAAATTCGACTAAGTGCTGACATACCACCACAATCAGATAGCATGTTAGTTAGCGAGATTACCAACCAAGGCGAAACCAAAAATAATCCTCTATGGACCATGTTCTTCGATGGGTCATGTACTAAGAATAGTGCTGGCGCCGGTGTTTGGTTAACAAACACCGAAAACAGCCATACAGAAAGTGTTTCGTGCAAATTGAATTTTCGATGTTCTAATAACATTGCCAAGTATGAAGCTCTCATTTTGGGCTTGCATCTGTTAGAAAAGCTAGGAGCCAAAAGAATCCACGTATATGGCGATTCAGAATTAATCATTAGGCAAGTTAATGGGGAATACACTGCTAATCATCCCACACTTAGAGCCTACTAAAATGACGTCCTAGATCTGTTAAACATTTTCGAGGATCCAAAATTGATTTTTGTCCCAAGAAAACAGAATATTGCCGCTCACAATTTAGCTTTTACAACTAGAACGTGTTTAGCACCATATGAAAACGAGGACAGCACCGTTCAGGTAAAATTTAGGCCAGCCATACCCGATAATCAAAAATATTGGCAGGTCTTTGAGAATGATAAACAGATAGAGGATTTCCTGCTCGGTAAGAATGAGTTTGAATCATCCAATTCATATTCTACATCCGATGAAAACTGTCTAAACGAAGAACCCCCTGAACAAGAACAACCATCTAGTCCTACAGATATCAACATGTTAACTCAAAAACTCGAAACTCATGCTGAAGAGTATGAAGACTCAGAAAACGAAGACATTGAGGTATTAACACTGAGAGACAAGAACATACCCAGGGGGCTAGCACCGTTAGAAGACCTGTTTGATTTTAATGACGCGGCTAAGAAACCTGCAGTAGAATATACAGAGTCTGACATTGAAGAATGCAACATAGGCACAAAGGATCAACCTAAAATGATTAAATTAGCTAGGTCCTTGCCACCAGACATGAAAAAGAAATACATTGACTTGTTTAAAGATTTTGCTGATGTGTTTGCCTAGAGCTATGAATATTTAAAAGCTTACGATACAGAAATCATCCAGCACAAGATCCCTTTGAGAGAAAAACAAAAACCTTTTAAGAAGAAACTGCATCGAATCAACCCAATACAACTGCCTCTAGTCGAAAATGAAATTAAGAAAATGTACGAGGCAGGAATCATTGTGCCTGTAAGGTTTTCAGATTGGGTTTCTAACCTTGTAGCTGTGAGGAAAAAGACAGGAGAAATCAGACTGTGCATTGATTTCAGAAACCTTAACAGAGATTCCCTAAAAGACAATTACCCTTTACCCAAAATGGAGCACATCCTACAAAAGGTAGTTGGTTCAAAGAGGATTTCTCTGTTAGATGGTTTCTCAGGATATAACCAACTTTTAGTACTCCCAGAAGATCAACTCAAGATAGCCTTTACCACTCCTTGGGGCACCTTCATGTATGTGAAAATGCCTTTTGGGCTAATGAATGCTGGGGCCACTTTTCAAAGGGCCATGGACATTGCATTTTCAGAGGAAATAGGACACTTCATTGTAATTTACCTGGATGATATAATAGTTTATTCCAAAACCGATGAAGAGCACCTCAAACATCTAAGAAAGGTCTTTGAGAAATGCAGGAGATTTGGGCTATCTTTAAATCCCAAAAAGACAGTGTTTGGCTTGCAAGAGGGTAAGCTCCTTGGCCACATTATATCAGAAAATGGGATTAAAATAGATCCAAAAAGAGTTGAGGGAATACTACAGATTAGCCACCCTAGGAACATAAAAGAACTGCAGTCCTTTATTGGAAAGATTAATTTCTTAAGGAGGTTTATTCCCAACTTAGCAGAGCTCCTTAGAAACATGAATAATATGCTCAAAAAGGAAGTAGGAGTGAAATGAAATGTAGAGGCCAGAAAATCCTTTGAATTAGTAAAACATGCACTCACCCAAGCACTAGTTTTGATCAGCCCGGAATTTTCAAAAGATTTTCTTATTTTTTCTTTTGCCTCAGAACATACAATAGCTGCAGTTCTGTTGCAGAAAAACTCAGAAGGACAGGAACAGCCTATTGCTTTTTTCAGTAAGGCTTTAAGGGATGCACCCTTGAAATATAACATAATGGAAAAACAAGCCTATGCTTTAGTAAAGTCATTAAAGGATTTCAGGGTGTATATTCTTCATTCCCACACCATTTCCTATGTACCCAACATTGTGGTAAAAGACATCTTGTCACAAGACCCTGATGGAAAGAGAGGAAAATGGATAGCTGTAATATTAGAATATGATTTGGAGATCAAACCCACCAAACTCATCAAAGGTCAGGGCTTGGATCAATTAATGGCTGAATCTAATCTACAAGCCCTAGACATTAACATGATAGATGCCTTGGATGAGCAGGAAGAATTACCCCCTCCCACTATGGAAGAGCAGTTCCAAAACTCACCTTGGTACGCCAACATCTTGTATGTACTTACAAATATTAATGCTCCTCCTGATTTATCAAAAACTAAGGCAAGGTTTTTAAAGTTGAAAGCTAAGAATTATTGCATTTTGAATGAATGTTTATACTGGAAAAATGCTAATGGTTTATTGCTAAAATGTTTGCCTGAAGTTGATGCAGAGAAGATCAAGCATGAATTCCATGAAGGAGAGTGTGGAGGTCATCTCTACTGGAAAACCACAGCCAACAAAATCCTTAGAGCTGGCTATTATTGGCCCACCCTCTTCCAAGATGTTCATAAAATGATAATTGCCTGTCACAAGTGCCAAATTTTTTAGGGCAAAAGAAAACTCCTTCCCTTACCATTAAAACCTATCATTGTTGAAGCTCCTTTTCAATAATGGGGCCTAGATTTCATAGGAGAAATCCATCCTGCTTCATCTGCCCAACATAAATGGATTCTTACAGCCACTGACTACTTCACAAAGTGGATAGAGGCCATCCCTACCAGGAATGCCACAGATTCTGTCATTATAAAATTTCTTGAAGACCATATCCTTTCTAGATTTGGATGCCCTAGGAAAATTATTACTGATAATGTTGCTGCTTTTGATTCCAAAAAGATGATTGATTTTTGTCACAAGTATCAGATTACATTGGGTCATTCTACTGCTTATTACCCTCAAGGTAATGGGCTAGCTGAATCATCAAATAAAAGCTTGGTGACCATCATCAAGAAGCTACTTGAAGAGAATAAAAGGTCATGGCATAACAAGCTGGTGCATGCATTGTGGGCAGATAGGTTGACCACAAAGAAATCCATTGGAACCTCCCCCTACCAACTTGTTTATGGAGCAGATGCAGTGTTTCCTACCAGCCTGGGTGTACCAGTAATAAAATTAGTCCAAGAAATTCAGTCAGAAGAATACAGTATGATAAGAAGGATTCATGAGACAATACATCTCCAGCAGACGAGGGAAGAAGTTTACAACAGAGCTCAAAAAGTGCAAGAAAACATCAAGAAGTTGTTTGACAAGAGAGCTAAGGCTTGTGACTTCAACATTGGAGATAGGGTACTCAAATGGGATTCTAGAAGAGAGGAAAAAGGTAAACATGGCAAATTTGACAGTTTGTGGCAAGGCCCTTATATCATTCAGTCCACCATTGGTCCAAATGCCTTTTTTCTGCAAGAGTTAGATGGCACAGATCTGTTTGGGGGTCCTGTCAATGGCAGGGTCCTTAAGCATTACTACTGCTGAGTTCAATTTTCAAGTTTCATTTCCATTGTAAATATCATTGCTTCATTAGTTTCATAAAAAGAAAAAGAAAAAAGAAAAAAGAAAAAAGAAAAAAAAAAAGAAAAAAAAAGAAAAAAAAAAATATATATATATATATATATATATACAAAAACAATAAAAGATAGAAAAGAGGGCAGAAATAAAAAAAAAGAAAGGCAAAGCCCCATGCCAAAAAAGAGAAATAAATCTGAAAGTGTGCAAGCTCAAATGCCACTCCTCAAAAAACACGCTTCTAGTTAGTCAAACTATTTAATCTTGACTAATTAGCTTTAAATTTTTCTGCTGATAGGATAGTGAATTGGATTTGCCAAACTGTTTAAACTTGGCTTATCAGTAGATAGATTAGGCTAGAAAATAAAGGTTCAAACAAGCCCAAAACCTGAACCTAAAGTTTCCAAGCAAGAGATGACTCAAATCTGTTTTATTTTTCTGAGTCATAAAGTTGTAAATCTGGTTCTAATCAACTCAAAATCTGAACCAGAAAGAAAGAAATAACATCTCAAACAAATTCGAACCAGAGCTGAAATCAAGGAAGGCAAGTGGCTCTAACAAGCTCAAAACTTGAGCCACAAATAAGAAGAAGGATGCTTCAAAAAAATTTCATATTTCAAAACCTTCAATTTTTTATTTTTAAAAGTCTATGTGCAGCTTGTTTTTATGCCATAGATCACAGCAAGTCAAACAGTTCAATCTTGACTTGACTGTTTTTGAATTTCTGTCTTAGAATCTAGAGAATGAAATATGTTGGACAGTTTAATCCCAACAGATAGTAGATTAGGTAGAGAAACATCTGAGCTCAACTGTTTAATCTGAGTTCAGGGAGAAATAAGGGGTAGAATTAGATTAGATTTCCTATTTTCAAAAGAATAAAATGTTGAAAAAGAGTTTGCCAGTCCAAGTGCACTCTAAATGAAGAAAAAATGTTAGATCAGTAGGATTGGGTAGGTAGAAAGCCTGTGTTGATGAAGATTCATTGTTTTTCAATGTTGCTAACCTTTTTTCAGCCAGAATAAGATCATTTCAGCAAAGACAACAGCCCAAAGGACGAGGCATTGCTCAGCCTCCCAGAGAATGCAGTTCTAAAGTTCTTGATGCCTTCAACAAGGCACCATCCCCAAGTGGAGCCACTGTTGGCCACCTGTAAATTTTGGTCTATCAAAAGGTGGCCAAAACATGTTTTCAGCCTTCAAGAAACACTTTCCTGGCCAAAATGTTATCTCTTGAAGCCTGTAGACGATCTCATGCTCATGTCTCAAGGTTTTCACTGTTATTTCTCAGAAACTCAAAATTCTGCCAAAAATTCCATGAGAAGACTGCTGCAATATCCTCCTTCTTTTCCCCTTTTTCCTCTCAGAGACTAACCTTCATATTTTTCATCATTTTCCTTTGTTGTCCATTTTTCTCACCTTTTTTTTCATGAAAATTGCCTTGTAGAGTTCCAAACTTTTTTCGAACTCTGTCAAAACCCTCAGAAACCTTTGAAAATCATTGAAAATCTGTGTAAAAAACCCATTTCTCTCTTAAGGGTTTAAGCCCCTTGGCCTGAGTTTCCAAACCACTTCCCCAATACGCCCTCATCATAAAAACCAAGCGCCAAACCCATGAAGCGCTAATCGCATCGGAAAGATTCAAGTGTGCATGTTTGTGAGCCATTTCAAAATGCCGATTGCGATCAGCCCCTTTGTCATAAACCGCAGATCATATTGTTATTTCATTTACCCGTGGGCCCGCAATCGGGCGCTAAACCATTGAAAAATCCCTCTCTGATCAATATTTTCCTTTGTAAACCCAAAAACCCACTTTCCGAAGTTTTAAGTTAAAAACTTAAAGTCACGTGATAAATAAAAATGGGTAGATCAAAAAGACCGATGCGCAATCGCATCGGAGAAGTTACAAATGGGTTGATTGAAAGACCGGGCCCGAATGTTCCGATTGCGATTGGCCCTAGTTATATAAAGCCCTGGGCCCATGGTACTCCATACACCCAGTGGCCCCGCAATCGGGCGCCAGCCTATCATATATATTCCGCCCGATCCCACTCAAAACCTTGGTGTTTATCGAAATTTATGGGTTTCTCACAAAGTATAAGGGTCCCGCCGGTGCAAAAAAATTAAAGGATCTGGACCGTTGATCTAGACCCGATCTAACGACCCACGCACAATCGCAATATTTCAATCGCATGCTTTGTTGTGACCTCCCCGATTGCGATCCTCCGATTAAATCCGGGCCATCCATCTCCCTGTTGATCGGACGGACATCGCTTAATCGCATCGCTGCGTTCCAATCGCATCCCCTTTGCTGCCCTCCCGATTTCGATCCTCCGATTAAATCCCGACCTTTGATCTTGTTCTCAGATCAACGGCCTGTGCTCAATCAGAAGTTCCCTCCGATCGCAATCACATACCTTCCCGTCTCACCCCCGATTCCATCGCAGTCGTCCATCCCGCCAGATCCAACGGTTCAGATTTGTCCCGCACCTCTCCCATCATTCTTCTCCCCTGCCCCTCCGATTACATCCCATTCGTTCATTTCCCGCTGATCCAACGGTCCTTATTCCCTCCGATCACAAGTCTTGCCCCCATTTCGAAAACCCTCCGATTCACTTTCCGTCATCAATATGATCTGCAGATCAACGGCCAGCGCTTAATCGCATTGGAAATTTACATCGCATGCACTTTTTGCCCTCCCCGATTGCAATCCTCTGATTAAATCTGGGCCGTCCATCTCCCTGATGATCGGACGACCTGCGCTCAATCACAAAGTTTCAATCGCATCCCCTCTTCTGCGCACACCGATTGCGATCCTCTGATCAAATCCTAGCCGTGCATCTCCCTGATGATCGGAAGGACAGCGCTCAATCGCATCGCAATGTTTCAATCGCATGTTTTGTTGTGACCTGCCGATTGCGATCCTCCGATTAAATCTGGGCCATCCACGTGTCCAGATCGGACGGTCCCAGATCACCCCCACCGTTGCTCATGGCGCGATCGACGGTTCTGTTTTATTCTTCCTCCCGCGTCATCTAAAATTCCTCTCAGTTAATCTCCACCATTGGATGATGCCATCCAACGGTCTTGTTCTCTTCCTACGCCTCTGAAGCAGTAAAACCAAATATGCAGGATTTTATAACAAATTGTTTGTATTTTGCAGGTTTTCGAATGAATTATTCTGCCATTTTTGAAGAAACCACAAAGGCCGAGGGTGACGATCCTCTGTCTTCTGAGTTCATAAAGAATCATTCGAGGGGTGTTAGATTTACATTTTATCAGTGATTTCATGACCCATTGATGCCATTCGACCCCGCTACTGCCCTGCGCACCAGAAGACAAGCAGAAATCATCATTTATTCAAGAGTATCAGTGCCAAAGACAAAATTTATCAGAACCGGAGATTGAAGACCCAAAAACACAGATCTCAAGTAACTTAAAGTGTTTTAGGAAATGACGAAGACACCTGCAGTCTCGATGAGATAAAAGACCACCGAACAATTAATACTAATTGAGCTATCTTGTCCCTAATTTTCGGCAGAACCATTCGAGAAGATTAAAGAACAGTTCAGAAGCAGATATTTAGATCATTTCATCTCGGGAAGCAGAAATAAAGTCACTCCAGCATGACACCGAGCTTCAAAGGACAGCAAAAAGCTCCCACTGAGCTTAATTGTAAGTGTACATCAATTAATGTTGATGAACACTTGTAGATTTCTTGATCGAGGCCCTCAAAGTACAAAAGAGTCATCTTCTGTATTAATTGATCCAAACAGATCTTTTCATAGTTTACCACCGCCTCATTCTTCTATAAATACCTCTGTAGAAGATGAGCAAATGGTTGGTCTCGGGACATCTGAACGCATGTAATAGTCATTCTGAAGCCACTGATGCCCTGTTCTGTAATTGAAAGATACATAAGCTGATATGAGAAGTTCAAAGCCGTAGAGACCCACCGGGCTTGCTGATTGTAACTGGTTTGAACATCAATACAAGCTGCTGATTCATGGAATTCTGAAACTATGTCAATGGTGATGTGTTCCTTACTGTCAACTGTCGTTTTACTTAATGTTTTCACTCTGTTCACCTTCTCTGATAAAGAGCAGCAAACATAGAGTTAGGATATACTCTCCACGGTACCCTACTCTTACTGAAAGCTTTATCTTATATGTTTTCTTCATTTGAATGTCCTCTTTGAAGAGTTTATTGATGCAGGTTAGTTTAAAAGTACTTCCCTGATCTAGATAGCTCTTTGAGATGAATGTTTTCTATGTTATCCTTGGAGTTTATCAATGCAACGTAGTTTAAAAGTACTTAGCTGATCTAGATTGCTCTTTGTGATTATCATATGTGTTCCCTTATCGAATATGCTGAAGCAGGCTGGTTTAAAAGCACTTACCTGATCTTAAGCTGTTTGAACTGTTTTTAAATGTTTCTGATGGAAAGTACTTCAATGCAGGCTAGTTTAAAAGCACTTACCTGATCAACAGAAATACTTTTATGTTTCTCCTTTAGTACATGTTGAAAGCAAGCTAGTTTAAAAGTACTTACTTGATCTTAGACTGTGCTTTTTTTTTTCATTTGTTTAAGTCTTTCACTGCCTATTTGTTTCACCCCATTAATCAGCTTAAAAGATAATTTGATGTACATGACTTGCTCCATGGACCCCTCTTGAATTTTCTATCCAATTAAATCCTCCTATGACTCCATAGCCCAATGGGTTAAAGCTGTCTTTGTCCTTTGCTATCAGCTGAAACATTCCTTCATTTGCAGGCTCTTCACCCTTTATTTTGAACTGCTTTCACCTTCACCATGTCTTCGCCCAACCAAAAACAAACAAAACAAACCCATGCTCTTCATAACTAGCTTAATATCATAATTCCAGTCTTTAAAGATCACATCTTTGAACTCATCTATAGAGAGATCCCTCTCTGGATTCAGGAGGGCTAGATCCCTGAATCCCAAAGTGGTTTGATGTTACCTCTGCAGTCGGACTTTGCCAATATTGCTAATTACAGAGTGATAACATGCGCCACGTCAGTTCAACTTTTCACTATGTAGAACGGCCCTATGCGCCGCGACCAACCAGTGCGCCACGACCTTCACCCAGTGCGCCGCGACTGTAAACTCACCCACAATTTTTCCTTCCAACACTGTTTCGCCCTCCTCCACAATTTTCTCTGGGCTCTTCGATGACTTTGCTTGCAAATGAATTGTTGAATATGAAAATATCTTATATATACAAAGGATTTTGATTTTTTCTTTGGCAAACCCACTTTCTAATGTTGCAGACTTTGGCACTTTTCACATAAACTCTGTTTTGCTTGTTTCTTTTGATTTTTTTGAGCTGGATGATGAATCTCTTGTATGTATTTACAGGGATATCTGGCATGGGATTTGACAAAGGTGACCAAGGCTACGCATGAAGAAATTTACAACTGAAAAACTTTTGAGAATTACATTACATTTATTACAAAAAATAAAATGGACGATTTTTCTTCAAAACAGAGTTTTGAAGAAGAATCATGATCAAGCATTATGATGATGAAATTTTTGCAATGAAAACTTATTCCAAACCTCCCTCATGTGCCTGCTAATGTTATTAAACATTCTGAAGACTAAATTAACGAAACCCTAGACCTAATGAGACTAAAAATCTTAAAATGACTCTTAGCAACTTTAAGACCAAACATGATTGTAAATGACTGGAAATGATTTTAATGAATTTTGATGAACAGAACTAGGCCAAGGCCAGTAGGTACAAGACATGAGGGATATGAGAGACAAGACCCTTCCGTCAGATGATCCATGCTCCTAATGGAATGCAACTGACTAAACTGAATGAGACACCTAAAATGAAATGTAGCGAAAGAGATTTTGATCTCTGACGAAGGGATGAACATACCAACTCTAACAATTGCTCCAATGGGGATGGTAGATCCTTGGAGGTGCCAAGAAATACAGATTTCTGGGAGAGTAGGAAATGCCTTCGTTCATTGGGCTATGGAGTCGATAACTTGACAAATCCACACAAGACTCTTGACTCATTTATTGACTTGACTCAAATAGACTCAATTTTGAAACCAAAATGACTGAAAGATTGACTCGACAAACTCGAACCAAATCTGAAATCATTTTTCAAAATTATAGCCTTCACTTCGAGCCCCAAACTGAAGAAAAGATCACAACACACACTTGCAATGAAATTGAAATAAACGGTATGTACAGTGACAATGTAAATAGTAGAAAACATCTCAGAAATGATACCGCTTGAGCAGTCAACCATTTACCGGCCCTCTTGGACAATCTTCCCCATTCATCTCTTTCAGAAGAAAAGCATTCTGACCCCGATATGCAGCTATTTTAAAGGGTCCTTTCCAGAGATTTTCAAACTTACCGTGCTTACCCTTTTCCTCATTCCTTGCATCCCATTTCAGCACCAGTTCTTCCAATTGGAATTTGTCCGCCTTCACTTTTCTGTCATAGATTTTCTTAATTATCTGCTGCAGCTTGAATGTGTTTTGGAGAACTTCTTCTCTCATCTGCTGCAAATGGATCATTTGATTTATTCACCTTTGCATATGATTGTCTTCACTGCCAGCTTCCTGTAGAATTTTGACCACTGGAACTGCGAGAGAGATAGGAAACACCGTATCAACTCCATATACTAACTCAAAGGGGGACATACCAATGGATTTCTTCTGACTCACTCGATCTGCCCAAAGTGCATTGACTAACTTGTTATGCCAACTTTTTTCGTTTATTTCCAGCAACTTTTTAATGATGTTGACCAAAGACTTGTTGGAAGACTCTTCCAATCCGTTGCCTTGTGGATGATAAGTGGTTGAGTGTCCCAAAGTGATGTGATACTTGTCACAAAACTCAACCATCCTTTTTGATTTGAAATTTGTTGCGTTATCAGTAATTAACTAATTGAGGCAACCAAAACGAGACAAAATGTTATTCTCACGGAATGAAATTATTATCGCATCCGTAGCTTGCCTGATGGGAATTGCTTCGATCCATTTCGTGAAATAATCTGTCGCTGTGAGGATCCACCTATGATGAGCTGAATAAGGAGGATGGATCTCACCAATGAAATCCAAACCCCACTGCTGAAAAGGGGCGCTTACCTTAATGGGCTTAAGCGGCAAAGGCTGCAATTTATGCCTTCCTTCAAAAATCTAACATTCATGACAGCTTTTGATAGTCTTATACACATCAGCAAAAAGTGTCAGCCAATAATATCTGGCTCTCAAAATCTTGTTGGCCGTTGTTTTCCAGAAAAGGTGACCGCCACAATCTCCTTTATGAAAATCCTCCATAACCTACTTCGCTTCTTCTTCCACCAAAAAATTCAGCAAAACACCACCGGGATCTTTCCAATAGAGTGCATTGTTCAAAATACAAAACTTAGCAGCCTTCAATTTCAGAGTTCTACTTTTGTTTCTAGTCATGCTGGGTGGTGGTGACAAATTTTTAAGCACATATACAATATCTGAATACCAAGGAGAAAGCACAAAGATTTCTGATACCTGAACTGATGAACTTTCCTCATTCTCCTCGGACATAGCAGCAATAAGATTGATGTCCAAGGCATGTAAATTTGATTCTGCCATTAGTTTCGCCAGCCCTTGTCTTTGATAAGCTTTGTAGGCTTTATCTCCACATCATACTCCAAAAAGGTAGCAATCCATTTGCCTCATCTCCCCTTCGGATCTGTTTGTACTAAAACATCCTTAACAACAACATTAGGAACATAAGCAAGAATATGAGAATGCAGAATATATACCCAAAAATCTTTCAACGCCTTCACAAGAGCAAGAGCTTGCTTCCCAATGATGTTATATTTCAAGGCTGCATCTCTTATAGTATGGCTGAAAAAATCATTTTTTTTTCATGTTGATCTCTTTTCTGCATTAATACTGATGCCATAGTATGCTCCGAAGCAAATGAAAACAAAATAAAATCCGGAGTATAATCCGGGCTGATCAAAACTGAAGCTGAAGAAAGAGCTAACTTCACTAAATTGAAAGACTTTACAGCCTCCTCAGTCCACTTTACTATGCTATCTTTCTTAATCATGTTTGTAATCTCCCTTAGATGTTCAGCAAGATTAGGCACAAAGCGGCATAAAAAATTTATCTTACCATTGAAGGATTGAATCTCCTTTTTGTTCCGGGGAAGATCAATTTGCTGAATAGCTTCAACTCAAGCTGGGTCAATACAAATGCCATATTTTGAGATAATATGACCAAGAAGTTTGCCCTCATCCATGGCAAAAAAACTCTTCTTCGGTTTGAGTGACACACCATACTTTCTACATCACTGAAAAACAATCTTTAAATGGTAAAGATGCTCTTCATCAGAATTGGAAAAGACTGTCAAATCATCAAGATACACAACTAGAAAACATCTTTCTCATTTGCAAATGCCATATCCATTGCGTGTTGAAAGGTTGCACCAGCATTCTTTAAACCGAAAGGCATTTTAGTATAATGGAAAGTTCTCCATGGAGTGGTGAACACTGTTTTGTCTCTATCATCCTCATGGACCAAAATTTCGTTGTACCCTGAATATCCATCGAGTAGTGACATACGAAGTGCTCCAACTACTCACTAAAGTATGTGATCCATTTTGGGCAATGGATAATTGTCTTTCAAAGACACCTTGTTCAGATTCCTAAAATCAATGCACAAACGAATCTCACCTGTCTTCTTGCGTACGGGCACCAAGTTGGAAATCCAATCTAAAAATCTTATTGGAACAATGATACCGACCTTGTATAATAAATTCACCTCCTTCTCAATTGAGGGCAGCAACTTTGGATTTATCCTTTTCAACTTCTGTCTGAAGGGCTTTTGATTTGGCTTAATTGGAATGGTGTGCTGAATTATGTTTGTATCATACGTCTTCAAATCTGAATAGTCCCAAGCAAATACATCAGCAAAAGAAGAAAATAAACTAACATACTTGGATTTTACCTCCGGTGGCAATGCTTTGGAAAATTTCACCATCTTTGGATTCTCAGCTGATTATATGTTCACATCTTCAACTCCCTTTTCAGTTGGCAGCAAGGTTGGTTTCCGAGACATGTCATCTTGATCGAAGAGCTCCTCTAAAGGTATCGAACCTTTAGGAATGACATTATCTTTCAGCTGCAATACTTCCATCTGATTTATTTGCACATCAGCCCCACCATCATCATGCTCCTCGTCAATTTAAGTGTCTCTGAATTTGCCTTCATTTTGCAGAAATTCATCAATCTCATCATCATCTTGAAATACTTGCCAATATCTTTGATTGTCCGGGACAGTCGGACGATGCTTCACATGGATTTCAAATTTGTTACATGAATTCATTGGAATTTTCAAATTACTTGTTGCCTTTGCAAGTGCATCTGCAATACCATTCTGAATATGAGGGATACAAGTTAAAGTATAGTTTGAAAACAACTTCAAAATATCGAGAACAGCATTTCGGTAAGCTCGCATTCGACGATGTTTGGTTTGGTATTCACCCTTTACTTTTTTAATAACCAACTCGGAGTCGCCATACACTGCAATCCTCTTAGCATTCAACTTTCTAAGAATTTTCGGACCAGCAATCAAAGCTTCGTATTTTGCCTCATTATTTGAACAATCAAATGCTAATTTGTAAGAGCAGACCCTTACATTACTCGGTACCTATTTTGGGGTGGAAAAAGGGCTGCGTACCCAAATTCCAATTCCAGCACCATCACTTCCAACTGCACCATCGAAATCCATAGTCCACAAACCATCTTCATCTTCTTCCAAGTGCTAAAACTCTGTTTACTCTGTTATTTCTGCTTGTTGTCCATTAATTTTATGCTATTGTTGGAAGGCTGATTGCTCAGCAGAACTTTCAAGTTCTTGTCTCTCTTTCTTCAAAACTTCTCTAAAATTTTCAGTGATCTCCGGAATGTCCTCTACTTCAACTAACTGACTATTTACATCATTGAAACTATCTGAATACAAAAAAAATGACTCTAAATCTGTATGTACATAATTTATTGGATGATTTACCGGTTTCTCCTTACTGGTGATCATATATTTCATCTTTTGCTCCCGATATAATTTTCTCATCTAACTGAACACGGGAATAGTAGCATAGGAGAAATCAAGTTTCAATGTTCCCTTTAGTTTTTCTCCCCAAGATCTGGAAAGAAGCATGCCAAATCTAGGAGGAATATCTGCCACAACCACGTCCATCAAAAAATTCTTAGTAGGAATCTGATCTAAACTTACCACCAAATATTTGATAAGCCCAATGCATCTTACTCTACTGGAATCAAAAGAGTAAAGATCATGATACTTTCTAGTGATGTCCAATCCCAATTTCTCCATGATTTCCCTCGGCATGAGATTATGAGAAGCTCCGGAATCAAACATAGCATTGTGTAGCACAAAATCATGCAATCTAAGGCTAATATAAAAAGGAGGCACATCACTATCTGGAGACTCACCGTCCAATGTTGGACCAAATATCAACTTAGGTTGATCATCTTCCACATTCACCATATCAGACATTGGATCGAAATTCAAAATCTTAGATACCTGACCCTTATAGCTGCTATTTTTCATCAACTCAGTCAAAGGAGTGGAAAATTTTAACTTAGCAATTTCACTCTCTAAGTTAAAGACTGAAGTTTTTTCTACCTCTTTGGCTGGAACATCCTTATTTTTAGCTTTCTCCCTTGATACATTTGGCTGATTATATTTTTCATTTGCTGATGGAGGCTTTCTAGTAGAGGGATCAGCTAGCTCTTTTCCCTTCTTCAGTGCCACGGGTGAATCATTCTTTGGTGATGAAACTTCCTTTCTCTTTTGGATTGGAGTAACAGGCACATCTCCGTTTCTAAGTGAATATTGACGCTGCTGGGCTGTCAAGGCATTCATATAACCTCTCTCATACTCATCCGACTCTTCTTCAAGAGATGTCTCATTTGCCAAGATAAAATCCTCATCCTTTTGTACAGCTGAAATTTCTGCATACTCCTCATCCTCAGTGATAAATTTTGGCATATCATCAGGTGTAAAGAAGTGATTCTCTTCCCCTATTACACTCTCTTCATCATCTGATTCCAGACCAACAAAATTTTGCTGTAAAGGTGTCTTGACCTGCTATTGTGCTGGCAATTCTTGTGCTCGCTACTCTCGTTGTTTGATCTTGAATTGTGGTTGCTGCTGGCCACGAAAGTTAGGATTTCTGATCTGCAGTTCGGGCTTATCAAGTGTAAATCTCTCAATCATCTTTTCCACCTTGCGAAGTACTTGATCTGAAGTAGAAGCCTCTTCCTTTATTACTACTTTCTTTTCAACTCTTAATCTAGCTCTCTTGTCATTCAAATTAGCTTCAACACTGACTACAATTTTCTGCATTTCTTCCAAAGTAGCCGGATCTCTTTCTCTTAATTGATAGGCCATGTCCGGATCAAAACCATCTGGAAACTTAAGCAAAGCCGAGTTCCTAGATGGCTTCAAATCATCAGGAATTGCATTGTAAACCGCATTGAATCTAATACAATAATCTTGGACAGACTCACCAACATTCCGCTTGATCTTGGTATATTCAGAAGTGATATGAAGAGGATATTTCTTTACTTCCCATTGATCCGAGAATTTTCTTTGAAGCTTGGCCAATGTAGCAATACTTCTAGGTTGCAAAGCTCTGAACCACTTTCTTACTTCACCTCCAAAAGTTTGCACAAATAATCTCATGGTCACATTTTCTTCATCAATTTCATGAAGGTCAAAGAAGTCTGCCATTTTATCAACATGTTGCTGAGCAGTGACACTTTGAGGAGTGCCATCAAACAATGGGATCTTGCTCTGATAATCAGCGGGCATAGCATCCAAGTTTTGAGGCAAGACAAGAGGTGAAAATCGGGCAGCCATAGCTCTGGGTGGATTTACAATCGGTATTGGAGATATAGGAGGAGTCAGAGTAGTTGAATGAGGTGTATGAGGTGTGGACGGAGGCGATACTATTGTAGATTTTTGATTAGAAATAGATGGTTGCATGGGAATGGTAGGAATGAAAGGAGGCTCGGTATGAACCTGTGAACCAGATGTAACTACTGATGGCCCAAGTGTTTCAGAAGCAGAATCTATGAACTTGGGAATATTTGTTGCCACAATGGAGTTTTGAATATTCAAGATGTAACTGTCATTGGATCTATTAGCCTGTTCAATTTCAAGATACCTAATAAACTATGGATTTATGATAGTAGAACCAATAGCACTTTCAGACTTTGTCTCAAACAACGACAACTCAAATTGTTCATCAAAATAAATATCTTCAAGGTACTAAAAAACAACGGGACATGAATGAGATTTAAACAGAGGAATCACAGGACTTTCTCGACGATGGATTCTTGAAATTAGATTGGGATTTTCATACACTGGAGGTGGATCAGGATCCGAATTTTCTCTGGTATGTCTTCTGGAAGCCAGTGTGTTGAATTGTTTTCAAAAATCAAAGGGACAAAACCAACTTGTTCAGCCTATCAAATTATAAACTCATCATCCAAAGTATAGAATGATCTGATGTACTGGGGGAAATTTACAAGTCAAGTGTCACGTCTACAAGCTAGACCGGAGATTGACTGAAGCATTGTTTATCTACTTTCGCTAATTCAAAGCAAGAGCGTTTCGAAGGCTACCTAGCATAATTTCAGGCTTCGTTTGTAGCTTATAAAGAAAATAACACTAACAAGAAAATCATTTGATTCCCCAGTATGGTCGCCACTATGTTATGGCATAAATATACCTCAGGTTGAAGGAAGGCAGAGTTCAGGGTAACATCAAACCACGCTCTGTCTGGTAGCTAGCCCTACCAGATCAGGAGAGGGCTCTCTCCATGTCAATCTCAACAAAAATAATCAATAGGGCTTGAGATGAATTGAAATAAATGTTGATTTTAGGCTAGGTATATAAGTAGGAGGGTTTGATTTTGATTTTGGGGGTTTTGTTGGAATCAAATGGAAAGGTAATTTTGGGTTCGGGGATGAGGCCTAGTTTTTGCAGAGTTCTGATTGGGGAAAGGAAGGAAATTGTTTCGATGTTTTGAATTGAGTGAATGGATGGTTCAGACCAGTGAGGAGATGAATAGGGCAAGAGGCTCTCAAGGATCCTCTTCAAACATATGAAAACATGGAAAATTAAACAAAATTTCAAGGCAGATCACAACAATCTAATGAATTCTGCCTTTATCACTCATTTGTTTAATTTAAGAAGAAAGGAGAAGGGAAATGATACAAATAAACATCAATGAAATTACAATCACATAGAAAAACACACCATCAAAACACAAAGCCACATGGATCCCAAAGAGTGCTGCAAACCCTGGTCTTTTCCTTTGCCAAAATTGCAGAGATGAAATGTACAATGAAGTGCCAAGAAATCCCAAGTGTCCAACCCTGAAAATGACTGATGAATTACATGATATAGACAAGCATAACTCATTCCCATGCCTCTAGGGGTCGAGCTCACCATTCTAGGAGCTATTTCAACCATATCTAAACTAAGAACTGAAAAAGAGGCAATGAAACAACTTGCCTCTATATGATAGGAAACTGATTCATTCACTTACATTTCACCTTTCGGTGAATGAATCTACTAAGATGAGTAAAAATGTGCCAAAATTACATCAAAGTCATGAAATTACATCTATTTTAATCAAGATTTACATGAAAAAATCAAAGGCGAAATTCTGAGCTGCTGAGTGAAAAATAGGCCAAATTTCCCTATGCGCCGTGCCTGAAATCTCTATGCGTAGCACAAGTTTGAGGCTGATTTTGAGGGCCTTCCTAAAGTCAAAATTGAGTGTAGGATAGCTTTTTGGAAATCCCTACTTGTCTACTTTCCAACCCAAGTGGAATTTCTAAATTTGGTTGCCATTTGCCACTCCAAATATCCAATCTCCCAACACTGCTTCCTATGTGTGCAAAAACTGGTAGAAAGGCCATTTTTAGGGTGTTTTTGACCCTTTAGGCAACCCAAAACTTGTCAAAATCCTTAGGTAATTCATAGGAATGCATAAATTTTGATGAAAAATCCAAAAACGCAAAGTTTTCCTCCTGAAGAGCTGCCAACTATAAGCGCGCGCCAAGTGGCGCTACGCGTCGGGCAGGAAAATCTGTTTTGAAGCCAAAAAATTCAAAATTGACAAAATGTTTCCCAAATTTCTTGAAATTTGGGCTAAAGGTCCCTCATCAAGCACTATGTTGGGACAAAGAAGCTTCGGCCAAAATTTGGAGTCTATCATGCCTTTTGCGACGCTTTAGTGCCCTCCTTAGCCTTGCCTTTAGGATTTTGATCCTTGCTTTGCAAACATGAGTTCGCGCCCAATAATGGTTCTTCATGTGTCTGAGCATGTTCTTCTCCTTATTTTCCTTCTCCAACAGCTTCTCAAGATGAATTTTGACCCTCTCAAGCCAAATCTCACGCTCAATGGGTGTCATGTCGGTTTGGCTTCCTTGGGCAGCTTGTCGGTTCTCACAGATGTTTCGTAACTCCATGATTGTTTGTTGATCCTCCAACTGTCTGTTCCGCTGCTCCAAGTAGTTTATGACCCATTGAGCTCTCTGCAATTTTTCGGTCAATGTGTCTATCTCAGCCTTCTGCTCCTGAATGGTCTCTCTCAACTTTGAGCTTGGAGAGCTCAAATCCTCATCAATCAATACAAAATTAGTATCTTGGCCTCCTAAAGGGCCCTCATCCTGCATAGGCCTCTTTCCTCTGTCCTGTACCTATACTGCTAGTTACGAAAACGATACCCCTCCCACCCCGGGTGGAGATAGTACTCGTCAAGCTGCTGAAAATAATCCTCTCGTGCCTCTCTAATAAGTGACATATGTCGGCACACTAATAGTCTCTACCTCACGATCTCGATACTGATGTGAGGGTTCACCTGCATCATGAACAACCTCCGGAGGAACCTGAGGGGCTATGAAGAACTCATGGGAAATTAAATCCTCCCATGAAACACCCCGCAATCCAAGCTGATGTACAACAATGATCTTGATGAGCGCATAATGATAAATATTGTTGTGCTGCTGCTCGGGAGTTTTCTTCTGCACAAGAGTGGTCATTCTCTCGATGTTCCGGGACATGAAATAAAGAATGTTCATCATCCTCACTCTCGTGAAATGCATCAATGACCAGATGTGGTAGGCATAGAGGCGTGAGAAACGACCCTCACAACTGAAGTATCTCATAATGAGTTTCATCAGAGGTGCATAGGATTCTTTCAGGAACCAGAATGGGAATACTCTGCTGAGCTGTCTCACATAGCTAGGCCTGATGTATGGTTCATAATGCACTCTGTCCACCTGATGTATTTTATTCCGCTATTCACCCACATTCGGTATTCATGTTGCTTGAGAGATGGTTTCCGGTGTCAAAGTGAAATTTACACCGGCAAGAGTTACCTGACCATCATGTAAATGTAATACAAATAAATGAGCCAACTCCTGATGATGATGAATCCTAACAATCATCCCACAATATTGATAGCATGACTGCGCTCGAAAAAATGCCATTGCAAGTGGGCAAGCCTGAAATTGGGTCAATGAGGTGGGCTCTTCTCTCACATGTCTGCCACCTTTATGAGGCCTTCTCGGTGCATGTAGCTCAGTGGTAGAATCACTATCTCTGTCATATGATGTATCGGTGTCTATCTCCATGGTACTCAAGGTTAATGCAAGGTGTATGTTGGCTTGAATGAGATGAGGAATGAGAATTTGGTGCCTTGTTTCAATGCCAAATATATGGTAGTGTCAGAGGGACTGTGGGGAAATAGGGCAATGGGGATAATGTGGTTCAATCAAGTGAAATTTGAAGTGTAAGGACAGTCACTTGACTGTTTGGACTTGGGGTTTGGGAATTTTTATAAGTGAAATGGAAAAGGGAGAGTGATAGGAAATGAAAGGATTTAGGGATAGGGATAATGGGAATGAGTGACTTGGGATAGGGGATGAACAGTAATGATAGGATTACGGTGAGGGAAGGAATAAACAAGGCGGGGAAATGGAGTATTTGGCACCACAATCACTTTTAAAACACCAATTTTAAAGCCTAATGAAACACTTCAAAAAGAGGATAGGGTTAATATTTCTTGGCATTCAAACTCTTATACTCCCTTTTCAAACACTTGTAAACGGAAATTAAAGAGTCACATGAGCTTACATGGAGTATAGGAGGCCGAATTGTTTTGCAATTTGAAAGAGATGGGAACAAATTTTGTGTTTCGGCCCTGTGCACTGCGACAGTGGCCCAGTGCGCCGCGACAATTATGTGCGCCACGTCAGTTCAACTTTGCACTTTGTAGAACGGCCCTATGCACCGCGACCAGCCAGTGTGCCGCGACCTTCACCCAGTGTGCTGCGACTGTAAACTCACCCATAGTTTTGCCTTCCAACACTGTTTCGCCCTCCTCCACAATTTTCTCTTGGCTCTTTGATGACTTTGCTTGCAAATGAATTGTTGAATATGAAAATATCTTATATATACAAAGGATTTTTATTTTTGCTTTGGCAAACCCACTTTCTAATGCTGCAGACTTTGGCACTTCTCACATAAACTCTGTTTTGCTTGTTTCTTTTGATTTTTTTGAGCTGAATGATGAATCTCTTGTCTGTCTTTCCAGGGATAGTTGGCATGGGATTTGGAAAAGGTGACCAAGGCTGTGCATGAAGAACTTTACAACTGAATTTTTTTGAGAATTACATTACATTTATTACAAAAGATAAAATGGATGATTTTTCTTCAAAACAAAGTTTTGAAGAAGAATCATGATCAAGCATTATGATGATGAAATTTTTGCAATGAAAACTTATTCCGAACCTCCCTCATGTGCCTGCTGAAGTTATTAAACATTCTAAAGACTAAATTAATGAAACCATAGACCTAATGAGACTAAAAATCTTAAAATGACTCTTAGCAACTTTAAGACCAAACATGACTGTAAATGACTGGAAATGATTTTAATGAATTTTGATGAACAGAAATAGGCCAAGGCCTGTAGGAACAAGACATGAGGGATATGAGAGACAAGACCCTTCCGTCAAATGATCCATGCTCCTAATGGAATGCAACTGACTGTACTGAATGAGACACCTAAAATGAAATGCAACAAAAGAGATTTTGATCTCTGACGGAGGGATGAACATACCGACTCTAACAGAGCCAACATGAAACAACCTTGCTGAGGTTGAGAGATGGGTTAGACACATGCCAAAAAGTGATGATTTCTTTTCAAAAGATTTGTTCTTCCTGTTCATCAGGAATTTTCTCTCAATAACTCACCATAGTGGACAAGAAGGAATTTTGAGCTTATTTTTCCCAAAGAGGAATTGCAACTAAACACATAGGTTCATAAATGTGCAAGAATGATTATTTCATGTTTTTCAGGTTCTGGAACAACATTCAAAACCAATAAAGCATGCCACTGTTACAAATGAAGGCCCGTTCCTTACAAAAATAGGTCAAAGATACCTTGTTGTTGCGTTTTGAGTAAAGGAGATGTTTTTGAAAGAATTTCCCTTTTGATGGACAGATGATAGTAAAGCCCAGGTGAGTACAAATGATTTTAACCTCAAAATCAAAGAGAAAAGTCATTTGGAGAATGAATCTACAGTCACTATATGGATTTGAGCCAGGTTTCCCTCTAACAAGCAGATATAATCATCAGGAATAGACACTGTCCGTTTAAGTTAAGTTATCTCCTTGCAAGTATGGGAAAAGATGCTTCACAAATCATTGGGTTTCCTTTTCAATAAGAAAAACACTGAGTGATGATTAGCCTTCAAAGTGGTTTTCTCACGGTGAAAAAAGGTCACAAGTATAAATACCTCCAAAAGAAGTCATCCATAGTACTTCAAAGAGGCCTGGTCGAGTTTGGGTTTGTTTTGTTTTGAAAAATCACAAATGATAAGATTTGGTTTGCATTTGTTGTTTCAAAACCAACACCTTTTTCAAAAAGGGACTTACAAAAACCCTCACAAAAGTAACCACAAAGGGTGATTGAATTGTTCACTATCAAAAGGAGTTGAAGACCATTGCCCATATCTATTTTGCATTTCAAAACGTAAACAACTCCCCTTTGCTGTTCACTGGACCAAAGAAAGAGTTTTTGAGCGAATATTTTCAGAGTTTAAAGCTTGGAGACTGCGCGGCATGCCTGGAAAAGCACGTGGCACATTCAGGACTAATTTTACACAGAGGTTGTATTATTCCATAGAGTCCCAGTAGCGGCGCGTGGCGCGCCTATAGGCACCGGTCACGACTGCCCATCGTCGACCCGAATCCTTTTCTATTGCACGGCGCCTTCCTAGTTCAACGTGCCACACATGTTTTAACACTCAAAGCGCCTCCAACAAGTCTTGAAGTTGCTAAATTCCTCAAGCAAAGGCCAGCATCAATCTTCAAGGTATTTTGTTTACCTCCTTGATATATTCGAGCTACTAGATGGTGTTTGAAACAATGAAGGTCTTGGTATAAATCAAGGTGTGTTGAGTAAATATTTTGAAGAAAATTATCACAGTGGGAGACTAGTGGGAGCTTAATTTTAGCTTCAAAGAGCCTAAATTTCCCTAAAAACAGTGCTAAACATCACATTACCTTCAAGACAAAACAAACACCGTTTTAGTGGTTTTGTCAAGTATTAAGGGTATCCTAACTCCTTTAGCATAAACCATAAACTCTGTTAGCTTTATGTATTGGTGAAAACAGTGGTAAGGAGGGTTGAATTTTTTGTTTAAAGATCCGAGATTGCTGTGGCTATGATTGCCCAACATTGACATAGTGAAAGTGGTGGGTTTTTATTGATGTCAAAAGACCTAATAAACTGCCCTCAAAACAGTGTTAGATAATGAAGCAATGTTTTGAAGGAAAGCATAGTGATTATTTTAATAAGTAAAACAGTGAAACAACTGCTGCCTCATTTGTCCCATAAAACAAGTTGTGGTGAAAATTTTTTCAAACTCAGTCTAGAGGTTTTTGTTGGCATATGTTGTCCTTGATGGAAAACTACTTGATGAAGTTGATGGTAACCTACTTGATGAAATAAAGTTGATGATGGCAATATGATGCAGAGTGTTTTCCTTGATGGCAACCTACTTGATAAAGTTGATGACAACCTTGTTGATGAGTTAAAGAGGAGATTTTTGGCAACTGATACAGTGTGTTGACTTTGATGGAATCTGCTTAATGAAGTTGTCCTTGATGGAAACCTACTTGATGAGTTTCCTATGATAAGCAACCTATGTGCTAAAGATGTAAGAATGATGTATCTACAGATCAGTTCAGATGTGACAGAGAAAACATTTCCAGTAAGTGCCAGAAAAATGATAAATATAATATGTCACAATGTATACGCTACTTTTGTGAAGGCAACCTACGTATATACTCTACTTTTGTGAAGGGAACCCGCGTATACATTCAGGGTTAGCATATACGCAGTTTTTATGAGGCAAAGTTGCGTATACACGCGAATACGCACGCTCAAAGTCGTGTATGCCTTTTGCGCTCTAAAAAATATGATACCTAAGGGAATTACCATGGTATTGACCCATTTTATTGAGCGTTGGATTATCTATTTGATCCTGTCCAGGAATACCATCAGAAGTTGTGTGGTTTTGGCTCATGGTATTGATAAAGGCCAAATCTATTTATGGAGAAGAAAACCATAGTGCAAGAGTGTGCATGAGTAAGGGTTGTGAATGAATAAATCTCTCTAAGGAATATCTGCATGGATGAACTCTATTCTTGATTGATAGATCTGAATCTATGATGCACCTATGAAGGAAATGATGAATAGGGATCTCTAGATCTGAAATGTATATGTATTTTCTAGATTTGATTATGGATTGTTTAGATCTGAGATGAGGCGAAATACTCTCTGAAGTAAGGGATGAAATATGAGTTGTTTATCTGATCTGAAGAGCTGCACAATCCTGAAAAGTTACAGAGGTATACGCAGGTTTGCTTTAGCAAAAACCGCGTGTATACGCGGGTCTACTTAAGGAAAAGCATGTATGGGCAGAAATGATTTTCTGAAGAATGCACTGAAGTATACGCGGGTTGGTCTATATGAAAGTGAATACATACGCAGGTTCAGTGAAGTAAAAACGCGTATGGAATCTAGGGTTTTAATGAATTATGTGGTATGAAATATCTGATCTTTTCTGTTGTTTTACTGCTATCTATCAATGATGTATTCATACAGAATTGGGTTGTTTGAATGATGAATATGTTGCTGATTATGTTAATTGAAGATCAATTTGTTGGTTGATTGGTTGATGATTCAATGAATGAATTGATGGGGTTATAAGTTTCAGTTTGATGAATGTTGAGCTTAAATGTGTGGAGTGGGTCCAGTCTGAAAATCTGATGAAAAGTGGCCTACAAGATATGTTGTATGGAAGTTGTTGGATCCAGTGTGAAAATTGATGAAACGTGGTCCATGGTGGTTCTGAGGGTTGTAGCCTTCAGTCAGGGGGTTGTAGCTCCCTTCCAGGTGAGGCTGGTAAACGAGAGCAGGGGGTCGTAGCTCCCTTCCAGGAGAGGCTGGTAAACGAGTCAGGGGGTTGGAGCTCCCTTCCAGGAGAGGCCGGTAAACGAGCGCAGGTGGGTGCCTGCGTGCTGGTAGGAGTCTGCGCCAGCACATATGTTGTAAGATGTTTTCTCTATAATAAAATATTGAAGGCTGAGCAACTGCAGCGGTAGTTTTCTCTCGACTTGGGTTTCCACCTAAAATCCTGGTGTTCATGTGTGATGCTTATGTGTGATGGTTTATTCTGTTCTTACTGCACATGTTTACTATTTATAGAACATCTAATGAATAAATGATGGAATGATATAAGTGAAGAATTAATGGCATAATTAGATCTCTGTGTATACGCGAGTTTTATGAAGGATATCCGCGTGTATACGCTAGTTGGCTTCAGCAAAGTAGCGTATGGGTTTTAGAGCATGAAAAAGTAAAAAGTTTTAGTATGCCCTAAATACTGATTCACCCCCCCCCCCTCTCAGTATTTTTCCCAACAATTGGTATCAGAGCAGGTCCTTGTGTAGAAGCTTGATCGCTTGAAGGAGATCCATTGAAATGGGAAGTCATGAAGGGTTAATGTCTATAAGGCCACCTCTATTCAATGGAAATAATCTGTTGTTATGGGAGATACGAACAAAATCATATCTACAAAGTCTTGGTGTAGAAGTATGGGCAATCGTGGAAGGAGGTTATCAGTATCCGGTAAGTATTCCTACTGATGCAACATAAAGTAAGAAATATGAAATCAATGCCAAAGCCGTCAATGTCCTATTAGGAAGCTTGTCTGAAACAGAATTTGCTAAAGTGATGCAGCTAAATTCAGCAAAAGAAATATGGGACAAAATCATTCTGAGCAATGAAGGAGATACAAAGGTAAAAAGTGCAAAACTCCAAACTCTCAGAATTGAATATGAAAATTTAAGGATGCATAGTGATGAGAGTATTTCCAGTTTCTTTTTATGTCTAGATGATATTGTAAATCGTATGAGAAGTTTGGGTGAAACCATAACCGATACTACTCTGGTGGAAAAAGTCTTAAGATCTTTAACTTCAAAATTTGAGTCAAAAGTGTCAGCTATTGAATAAAGGCAAGATATGCAAACTCTTACTATTTTTCAACTACATGTTATTCTAACTGCTTATGAAATGAGACAAGGACGTCCCTTTCAAATCAAAGAAGCTGCTTTTAAGGCATGTGCAAAAGGAAAAGAAAAGGAAGTTGTCAAGGAATCAAGTTATATATCAGAAGAAGAAGAAGCAAATTTTGTAAGGAGACTCCAACCAGGTACTGGAATATTCAAAGGTAAGCTACCCTTCAAATGTTTTGATTGTGGAAGAGTGGGTCATTATGCTGCTAAATGTCCTTATAAACAATTTTAAAAGGGAAAGAGTTATTATGCAAATGAAGATAATAATGAAATGTCAAGTGAGGATGAAGAATATTCTGACCAAGATCTGCTAGTGCTCATGGCAAAGAAGCAAAAGAAGAAGGCTACTCAAGAAAAGAAGATATCTCAGAAAACATGTGTAGCAGAAAATGAAGAAGAAGAAACAGGTATTGATTGTTGTTCTTGTAATCCACTCACTTTTGCATGCAATGATGAAGATAGTGAAAGTAACAGTATAAGTCTAGAAGCAAATCTCAAGATCAATGATGAAAGTAATTTTTGGGATCAATTTAAAAGGAGGGAATCTATTCTCAAGGATGTGATCTCTAGATTGAATGAACAGATAGAAACAATGAAGGGACAGATAGAAATGTATCAAAGACTGGAGGACAAAGTAACCAATCACAGTGAAGGAATTGAAGAAGAAATCATCTCTCTGAAAGCAGACCTTGAAGCATCAAATAAGAAGAATGAAGAACTTCTACAATCATTTGAAAAGGAAGGACGTGAAGAAGAAATCATCTCACTCAAAACAGATCTGGAAAAACCAAATAAGAAGAATGAAGAACTTTTACAAATCTTTGAAGAGCAAGAAAATGGGTTGAAAGAAGAGATCTTAAATTTGAATGATCAAGTAGAAGAAGGAAAAAGGGTTGAAGAAAGCATGATGAAGCAATGCCAAAAATTGGAGGTTGAGGTAAAAATTCTCAAAGGTAAATTAGAAGAAAAGGATAAACTCTTGAGGTTTCAAGATAGTACTAAGATTCTAGACAATATTTTTAGTAGTCAAAGGTCTCCTTCTGTTAAACTTGGTCTTGGTTTTCATGAAACTGTTAAAGGAGAATCTAGTTCACAAGGAAGTGCTAAAGATTCAAAGGATATCAATGCAAAGCCTGAAGTGTTGAAAGAAGCAAAAGGGAAACCGAAAATCATGAACTCTCAAAAGAAATCATTCCCTCCTTTGATCAATAATGTTGAATGCTTTAAATGTCATAATTATGGGCATGTTGCAGCAAATTGCAGAAGCAGATTGTTTCAGTCACAAACAAACAGATTCTATACTGAAAGGTACTATGGGTTCTTTAAGGGATATTGTTTTTCATGCAACAAGTATGGTCATAAAGCAGCTGATTGCAATAGAAGAAAGTATAGAAAAACACATTATGATCCATATGCTTACTTTTCTGGTCATGCAAGATGTTATGCCTATAACAAGTATGGACATGTAGAAAAAGAATGCAGGATGAACAGATATGAGAAATTGAACAATTTCCAGCACACAATACGAAACTTCAAGCAAAGCTGGAAAAGGAAGGAAGACCGGTCAGAAACGTAGGGAATATTGACCCTACTGTAGTCATCCGCTTCTAAAGCTTATTTCTCATAATAACTGCATGAATGATGTGAGATACATTATAGAGATTAGTAATGTATCATCACAGGTGGAGCAATGTATGATGATTCTCATTATTCTGGTTATATTTATTTCTGAGAGAGCATCTGATGTGAAGAAGACAGGTACAGGTGGTACAACTTCAGGGGGAGATGAAGGAATGTGAAGCTTTCAATGTTTCACTTACCATACGTGGGTTCAGTGAACTAAATCCGCGTATACACACGAGTTATAGTGGAGAAAGTCACATATGCACTTGTGACAAGAAAATTTGTATGACAGCTGAAGATCAGGAGCACAGGTTCAGGGGGAGCATCAGTCTGACTATTAATGATTGTATTATTGGCACTGTATCTACTTAGTATTCAGTTCTAAATGATGATGAAATGATACATGGTTTCTTATGATGAGAATATGAATGAGCCGTGTTTGCTTTTTGCTGAAGAGTATTCCTTGCTTTCACACATGGATGAGATAGAAGTCTTATGATTCAGATACACACTATGGATTGGTTGCTGACACTGTTGAAAGGTTCGTGATGTTTGGGAAGTAGTAGCCTCAAATACAGTGAAGTTGCTGATGTACATTTTTCTGTGGGAGTATTAGACTGATGAGCATGTTATTGTTGGCTAGTGATACTTCCCATCAAGACTTGAAAAGCCTGTGGTATTTGGCAAAAGGCCTATATTTGTAATTATTAAAATGCATGAGACTCAGGATGTAAAATTATGATGGCTTAAGATCTGAGTCAGCTGGGAACCACTTAAGGTACTTGAGCTACAGGTAAATCCACTGGTTGGACTCATTGCTGTGGGCAAGAGTCCCTGCAGAGAGGAGTTACCAGAGCTCATGGCCTGAAGGACAAGAGGTCAGATTCATGAACTGTGGGGAGCACACTACTGCATCTGCTGGGATCTGCAGAGCTCTTTCTTTCTGGTGGTGGAGGAAGAAAACTTTGTTTGAATTTGATCCCGCCTTGCCTTGATCCTTGATGTCAAAGGGGGAGAGTAACATGGTGTTTGAATAGGGGGAGATCATCATGGTGTTTGCATAATGGTTATATTAAATGTATCTATCTGTTGTGATGATCAAACACCATCATGGTTGTCATCAAGTCCAAAGGGGGATATTGTTGGCATATGTTGTCCTTGATGGCAACCTACTTGATGAAGTTGATGGTAACCTACTTGATGAAATAAAGTTGATGATGGCAATATGATGCAGAGTGTTGTCCTTGATGGCAACCTACTAGATAAAGTTGATGACAACCTTCTTGATGAGTTAAAGAGGAGATTGTTGGCAAGTGATACAGTGTGTTGACTTTGATGGAATCTGCTTAATGAAGTTGTCCTTGATGGAAACCTACTTGATGATTTGCCTATGATAAGCAACCTATGTGCTAAAGATGTAAGAATGATGTATCTACAGATCAGTTCAGATGTGACAGAGAAAAAATTTCCAGTAAGTGCCAGAAAAATGATAAATATAATATGTCACAATGTATACGCTACTTTTTTGAAGGAAACCCGTGTATATACTCTACTTTTGTGAAGGGAACCCGCGTATACATTCAGGGTTAGCATATACACAGTTTTTATGAGGCAAACTTGCATATACACGTGAATACGCACGCTCAAAGTCGCGTATGCCTTTTGCGCTCTAAAAACTATGATACCTAGGGGCATTACCATGGTACTGACCCATTGTATTGAGCGTTGGATTATCTATTTGATCCCATCCAAGAATACCATTGGAAGGTGTGTGTTTTTGGCTCATGGTATTGATAAAGGCCAAATCTATTTAAGGAGAAGAAAACCATAGTGCAAGGGGGTGCGTGAGTAAGGGTTGTGAATGAATAAATCTCTCTAAGGAATATCTGCATGGATGAACTCTGTTCTTGATTGATAGATCTGAATCTATGATGCACCTATGAAGAAAATGATGAAGAGGGATCTCTAGATCTGAAATGTATATGTATTTTCTAGATCTGATTATGGATTGTTTAGATCTGAGATGAGGCAAAATACTTTCTGAAGTAAGGGATGAAATCTGAGTTGTTTATCTGATTTGAAGAGCTGCACAATCCTAAAAAGTTATAGATGTATACGCAGGTTCGCTTCAGCAAAAGCGCGCGTATACGCGGGTCTGCTTAACGAAAAGCGCGTATGGGAAGAAAGGATTTTCTGAAGAATGCACTGAAGTATACGTGGGTTGGTCTATATGAAAGCACGTATGTACGCAGGTTAAGTGAAATAAAAGCGCGTATGGAATCTAGGGTTTTACTGAAGTATGTGGTATGAAATATCTGATCTGTTCTGAAGAGCGATCGTATTCATTAATGATAAATGCGAATCAGTTGTTTGAATTGATGAATAGGTTTGAGCCTTACAGCACTAAGACCAAGTGGTTGGTTGATTGGTTATTGATTCAATTGTTAATTGATGAAGCAGGTGCCTGGGCTTGATGAATGTCAAAACACGTGTCGAGTGGGTCCGGGCCGAAAAACCGATGAAAAGTAAGCCTGCAAGATATGCTTTCATGGAAGTCGTTGGATCCAGATAGGTCTGACAATGGTCCTGGTAGAGGTGGCTGAAGGTCGAAGCCTTCGGGCAGAGGGGTTGTAGTCCTGGGTGTGCAGAATAGTAAAATCAGAGCAGGGGTTGCAGCTCCCTCTTCTGGGGAGGCCGGGAACGAGAAGGTTGCAGCCTCTGCAGGTGGGAATCAGAGGCCGGGTATGAGTCTCGGCGCTAGTACACGCGTTGTAAGATGTTTTTCTATAATAAAATATTGAAGGCTGAGAAACCGGCAGCGGTGGTTTTCTCCCGACTTGGGTTTCCACCTAAAATCCTGGTGTTCATGTGTGTTGCTTATGTGTGATGGTTTATTCTGTTATTACTGTTCATGCTTACTGTTTATTGAACATCTAATGAATGAATGATGGAATGATATAAGTGAAGAATTATCTGCATAATAAGATTGCTGGACATACACATGTTTTATTAAGTATATCCGTGTGTATAGGCGAGTTGGCTACATGAAAGTCACGTATGTGTTTTGAAGTAAGAAAAAGTAAAAAGTTTTGAGTATGCCCTAAATACTGATTCACCCCCCCCCTCTCAGTATTTTTCCCAACAATTTTTTATCTGCCTGTGAATGTGAAACAGTGAAGTACAAGAGAAGTGTTTTTGATTGGGAGGGGTGTTTTGTTTGCTGCAAGGCTGTTTTTGCTTACACAAAAACACAAAGAACTTTGTGACCTTACCCAACACAGTGATCATTTGACTGTGTGTACCTTTTTGTTTATATGTGTGCTTGTTATTATAACTTTTTGTTGATTGGCATACAAAGGAAGACAAGCAGTGATTTGGAAGGAGAAGAGAGCTGATATTAAACAAAAATTTCACACAACATTTGAGGAAAATTTGCCTTGGTCAAACAATGATTAACAAAGAAGACAAAGTTGTGTTTGAGAAAGAATTTAGAAAACCGTTTTGAGGCAGCTTGGTGTTGCAGAGAGCATTCAAAACAAGATGCCTCTCAAACAGGACAGTAGGCATGTCTTGCATAAGAGATTTGAGCCTACTTCCACTAAAGAAGTGAATGCCCACCCATCAGTCTTGTTCAATTTCCATGAGGTTGTGTGTTTAGATTTTTGTCAAAGAGTGCAAGAGGTGAAGAGCTTTTCTCCTTTGACACATCTTTGCACTTTGAGGTTTCAAGAAAAGCATTTCCAACTAGCAGGCATTGAATTCAAATTCTCTCCAAGGTCCATCTCCAAGGCCACTAAAATCCCTTATATTGGGGAGAAGTGGTTTAAACAAAGCCATTTGGACTCAAGATATTACAAGCCCTTTCTAAAGCCTGAGCATAGAGATTCATGTCCTTCTATTTTCCCCTTCTCATATCTTTTGACCAGCTATGCCCCCCTCATGAAGATCATCATGAAATACTTCACTTGTGAGGGAAGATTCTCCTAAGTCTATGCCTATCACATTTGACTGCTCATGCATTTCACAAGGGCCAAGTTGCTAAATCTTCCTTTCTTCTTACACAAGAGCATTGATAAAATGGCCTCCACTGTTCAGAATAAGCCTTCTTCACAGCAAATAGCCTGCCTCTTCCATCACTCTCTCATCAATGTCATCATTCTTCATCAACATTAAAAGAGGGAGGTCTCTTGGGATACTTTCATCACCCATCCGGATTTCTCCAATGTCCCTCCAGTTCATACATCCCCTACACCTCCTACTCACCATCCTTCACCTTCTTTTAGCAGACCTACTCCCAAAAAGCTCAAGTTTACCACAGAAAAAAAAAAGGAGCCTGAAGAAGGAGAAGAGCAGGACCATGATGAGGAAGAAGGACATGGGGATGAAGAAGAAAGTGCTGAAGAGCAGCATCACAGTGAGATAGAACAACAAGAGCATGAAAGTGCTGAAGAGCAACATCACAGTGAGATAGAACAACAAGAGCATGAAAGTGCTGAACAGGAGCAGCATGAAGGTGATGAACAAGGGTATGAAAGTGTTGAACAGGAGTAGCATGAAAGTGCTAAACAGGAGCAGCATGAAGGTGATGAGCAAGGGCATGAAAGTGATGAACAGGGGAAGCAAAAAGATGATACACAGTAGCTACAGCAGTATGAGCAGAGGAAGCCTCGGGGTGAAGAATAGGAGCCTCCTCAAGAGGAACAAAAAACTCAAGAAGAAGAGGAGTAGCAGGATAAAAAGTTGCAGCACAGTGAGGAGGATAGCCCTCAAAGGGAAGTGCAAAATGACAACCAAGGCATCCATAAAGAACTGCAAGACAGTGGCAAAAATGAGGGGCAAAGTGACAAGGGTAAAGAGCCCATGGAGCATGTGCTAGCTGCCTCTCCTAGGCAAGGGGCCATGCTCTCTTCTCCGACAGTTGCCAAGCCCCGGAAAACGAAGAAAAGGGCACCTAGAGTTGTAACTATAAATGTGACTAGGGCCCTCCGAAGCAAGGGAAAATTTTCCTAGAAACCCATGGTCGAATTTCCCAAGAGGAAGAGTACTAGAAAAGCCACCCAAAGCAAAGGGAAGGGCAAGGAAGAAAGTAGTCATGAACCAGAAAAGGAATTTGACATCATCCAAATCCAAAGTGATGATAGTGATAATGAAGCCCGGATCCTAGAAAATCTCTTGATCCATAGAGAAAGCCAAATTAATGCCTTGAGGGCTAATCTTCATAGAGCTAGGAACTTCAATCACTTTTTGCAAGTCCAAAACAAGCAAATGAGTGTTCATATGGCTGTATATGAGACACGGGCCATCCGATACAAAAAGGAGGCCTCCAAAGCACGGGTTATATTGGAATAACTCATGGGTGAGTTCGAGGAAAGTGAAGGTGAAGATCAGCCTAGGCGAAAGCGGCCAAGAACCATGGGGCTAAAAAAGGCCCTTGAGAAACAAAAAGAAGAAGAAGATGCCCTTCTCCAATCCACCCCTCTCACTGCATTGTTCGAACAAGAGATAGAGAACAATCAAGAAGCATGGCTTGAGAGAGTTAATGATCACTTGGAGAAGAAATTGGAGAAGGCAAACAGGGACTTGGACCTTCAACGGAGGATGACCAGGCATTATAAAAAGCTCAATCAGTTTGCTCGACGGAAGTTGAAGGCTGCTCAAGAAAAACTCAAGGAGGCTAAAGGGAAGTGCCCGGCACCAAAATTGAGGAAAGAAACCTCAAGGCTCCAAATTTTGGCCTCTGATTCACAAAATTTTATTGAAAAACCTTGAGGGTCATGCTCACCAATTTTGGGCTAAATTCGACATATTTTGGTTTTTTGTCATTTTTAGGTTTTTGGCCAAAACTCATGGGCACCGCCATTTCAGTTTGGGACATCATCAAAGGATGAAAATATTATCATTGGATGCCATAATTTCAGGGGCACATACTCAACTATTTTCAGAACAATTGAAGATCTTTTGCTCCCCCAAAATGGCAAAAAACACTCGTTTTTTCTACACTCTGCCCCGTTTATCAGCAAGGCTTATTTTTTTGGGTTTTTACACACAGACCTATTTTTGGAGGACTTCTAGTGGTTAGTTGGGTGAAAAATAAACATTTTCATAAATTAGACACTCAGATATTTTCAATGAGCTATCATGAGCCTCATTTCGACACCGGGAAGGCCTCCAAAGGTTGCCAGCAAGTCAAGGGACCTTTTGTTGATGTATTTTTTGAGTATTTTTGTAAAAATTGAATTTTTCTCATGTGCGTTTAGCTATTTTTGTACATGATAAGTTATGAAAATTCAATATATTTCCCTTTTTTAGCATTTTTGAGATATTTTATTAGATATTTTGTGCCTTGGGCTTTGCAAAGCCTCAAGGACAAAATGAGATATTTTTGATAGGCCAATGATATTGAAAGTTGAACTAAGAGGTTTTCCTCACTTTCGCCTATATATTCCAAAGGCTTTCATTGTAAAAAGAGGCTGAACTTGATGAATAGAAGCAATATATCGTCATATAAGCTTTGGAAGAAATACTTGTCTCATGCTTTTGGATAGTCTCTTAGATGTTCTTGGATGATGAAAGAGGATTGTTATTGGATTCCATGACTTGGTAGAATGGTATAGTGTCTCTCTCTCTATTTTGTTTCCTAGTTTTCATTCATAAATCCATGCTCTTGCTTGCTATAGGACAGTAGAGAAAAAATTTGAGACATGCCCTTGGAGGCACCTCAAATTTCCTGTTTCTTCATATCTTCCATGTTTTATTCATTCTTAGTCACATTAAAGAATTCTTGATTGCTGCTTAATAACTTAAGAATATTGTTTTCTTGTTTCATTCTTGGTTTTATGCATGATAAGTATGATTTACGGTATGCCCTACTTACTCATGGCTAGCCATAGCTCCATCTATGAAACTTCTCTTTGACTGATTAGATTGTTATTTTTTGAACCAAGGAGGTCTTGTTCTGATCTTGCCCTTTGCCTAAGACTATGCAATCTTGTTTTCAAGGTGCCCAATAGCTTGAAGTACTATGTTTAGCCGTTCTGGTATAGTGATTTAAGTTGTTTGTCTGTCTTAAGTGTATTTACCCAAAGTCTGATAGCCATTTCCTAAAGTTAGAGAGTTATATATCTCTATGCATGGATTGAATGTTTATTTCTATGCATTGATTAGCTTAAATTTACATTTCTCATGATTAATGGTTTGCCCTACCATGTTTATGTTAGCTATTAAAGTATTTGTGCTTGAAATCCTTTGTTTCTCACAAACTTTATGTCCATCTTACTCCATTTTGTGCAAAGATCCATTTTACCTCAAATCAAATTGGCCCTTCAACAACCTTGTATCACCATCTGAAAGCTTTCTTGACCTTTTCGAACCCATAGCCCAGTCGATCTGACATCTTTTTACCTATCTTATATCTTTGATCAGGTTCATCCCTCAACCTAAAAACCAAAACCAAAAACCTACTTCATAACTAGCCTAAAATCAGAACACAATAAGCAAACACATAGATATCCCTTACAAAAATAGAGAGAGCCCTCTATGAGTCCAGAAAGGCTAGGTCCTTGGGCTCCAAAGACTGGTTTGATGTTACACTGTCATTTGGCTTGCCAATCAGCCAAATCACAGGACCCTAACATAATGGCGATCACGGTGGGACGCTGAGTGATAAACAAACTTAGATTCCCTAAAACATTCTAACAACCTTAAGAATACTATCTAATTGAATGATCCCACCGCTCACTAACATAATGGCGATCACGGTGGGACTTTGAGTCAAAACATCCTAGGTATCCCTTAGGAACTCTCAAAATCTCAGTCAAACTTATAAGAGTAGAATCTGGTTGTCTCACCATCCTAGAAAAATGATGTCTTAGCTGTAAGACACCCTTACAAACCTTAGGACTACATAAAGAACTCAAAAAAACCCCAAAAACTCCCTTAGATTGGTTTTTGTCAGTACTGGTGGTGGACCATACACATATACCTCAAAACAACTAAAAATCCACCTAGCGACTCCACTAGCCTCCAGTAGGCCTAAAAACTCCATAAAAGACCAAAAAATTCATAAACCATACCTTTCTGCTAACTCATCCTTCCAAAAACTTAAGCTTAGGGTAGAAGATCTGTAATCAGTGACAAACTAAGTATAACTTAGCGATTCAGAAAAAATCAGCTAAAACATAGGAGATAAGCAGAAGTCTTCTTGCCAAGAGAATCTTTAGCTTGTCCATATAGCCTAGAAAACTATTAAAACCAAGTGAATCACTCTTATTTGCAAGTTTCCATCTCAAAGTTTGTTATAAAACTTTTTCCCATAAGCATCTTTGATAGTGTTGGTGGTGGACCATAGTTGTCATAAAAATCCACCTGGTGACTCCACCAGTCCATCCTTTTTGTTTTGACCATCCTTAACATTAGTAAAACCCTAGAGAGACCATTCATCAAAAACATTCACAAATACCATCCTCTCTAAACTCTATATTCTAAATTTGGCTTCACGAAGAATCAACACCAGATCTCATCCAAACCCAAATCCCCCTATCATAGTAGATGACTCAGAGAAGATTCTGTGGCAAGCTTCCGAAACTAGAAATTTAGCCACGATAGGTCCATCTGTAAAGAAAAATTAGTACCTGAACATCTCACAACCTTGCAAGATTGCCCCTTTGACTTAAAATCAACAAAAACCCTTTTTAGAAGCAAGTCACAAAGTAAGATAGACTTTGACGATCTTGAGCCCCTAGATCTGCCATAGAGTCCTAGTAGAGAAGCCTCGCCTACTACACCTCCCAAATTTCACCTTCTCCATCACTTTGGCTCCTACCATCCCATATTTGCTCAAAATCAGATCACTAGTCCAAGTACGTCTGCCACACCTACCTAAACTACTACTGTTCAAACCACCTCAGCTCATCCCACAAGCCCTCATTTTGTACATCATCCATTAGCTCCCGTCATGGCAGCCTGGTACGCAACTTTGGTGTTGCCATAGACTTTTCCTCCCTTACAAAATGACTATCAATCCAAAATCCCAAACTTTACCGGAGTTGAGGCTACCACAGCTCAACAACATGTAGATAGGATTAGCGATGCCTTTGAATACATGGAACTAGAAGACGAGACCATCAGAATGAGGATGTTCACCCAAAGCCTGGGTGGAGAACCCAAAAAATGGTTTAAGAGCTTAAATCCAAATGGCATCCACAATCTCCTAGAACTCTACCAAGTCTTCATAAACAAGTGGGAAATCCGAAAGAACCCCATTCAAATCCTATCAGAATATAACAATCTAAAACGGGAAAATGGGGAAAGTGTCTAGGGATACTGCACTAGGTTCAACAGTGTGTATAATGCCCTCCCACCTCACTTCAAATCCCCACTTGGCTCAGCCTTGGCAAAATTCCCTGAGGGCTTTGACCCAGACATGACTTATCAGCTAAGAGACAAGGACCCCCTTACCGTAGAGGAGACGCAAAAAGTAGCCATAAGGACAGAAGCCAACTTAGCAGAAAAAAGAGCTAGGACTAGATCAGAAAGGAAAATCACATACCGAGATGAGGTCTCCACTTCATCCCCTTCCCTAGACCCTAGAATAGATGACTTTTTTAGGTCCATGGCCAAAATGTGGGAAAAGATAAGTGAAAAGACCCCTCTTAGGGATAGCCAGCCAAACCCTCCAAAAAGAAACCGGAACCAAAGTTTTAGGAGGGAAAAGCCTCAAAACAAACCAAGGGAAACTGACCAACAAATTAGGCCACCATTTAATGAAAATTATGTGGAAGAAGATGATAGGGATACAGAACCCATTGATGAAAATTATTTGAACCTCATAGGGTCTGATAATGAGAGTGAGGTGTACCTCACATTAGAAGAACAAACATTCTTCTCTCTGAATCAGGATGAAACCAACTATGAAGATCCCGAGGATCCTACCATAGATTTTCAGAATGCCATAGTAGAAGCTCACAGGCAGTATGACCTTAGAAGCAGGAAAAACCAAGACAACTCCAAGAAAGAAAACTCAGACAATGCTAAAATCCTTGATACCATCCTTAGAAAAGCAGTGGACAGCAACAAAATAATAGTCAGGAAAAATGACCAAAATAAAGATAAAGTTACCCAAACAAGTCTTGGATCATATGCTTCTAGTATTTCCACAAAGATTCCCTAGGTGGCTGTGTCAAACAAGATCCCAAAACAAAGCCAACAAACTCAGAACATAAAGAAAGTCATGGCTGAAAAAGCTGAAGCGAACCTGTCTAAACTACAAGTACCCTTTAGTTTTGAGGGAGAAATTTCCAAAATAAAGATCACCATGCCTCTCACTGAACTTATCGCCCAAGGCTCTTATAAATCCCAAATGCTAAAGGTCCTAAATATAGGAAATGATGCAAACACCCTTAATCTAGCTGATGACACTCCTGAAGTATTGTTTGGTCCAAAAATAGAAGGAAAATTCCAAGAAGGAACCACTCTTCCCTTTTACATCAGTCTAAATATCCATGACCAAATCCTTCACAATGCCATGCTAGACTCCGGAGCCTCGCATAATCTCATGCCAAAGGTTGTAATGGAAATATTAGGCCTAGAAATCAAAAGACCATACAAAGACTTATATTCATTTGATTCGAGTAGAGTCAAATGTCTAGGTTTGATAAAAGATATTTGTTTCACTTTGGCCTAGGTACCTGCAAAACATCTGATTATGGATATAGTGGTAGTAGACATCCATCCCAAGTACAAAATGCTTCTATCCAGATCTTGGGGAGCCAATCTCCAAGGAAATATTCAACTTGATATGTCCTAAGCCACTATTCCCGTGTTTGACCAAACAAGAATACTCTATCGAGAGTCACACATGAAATACATGATCAGTAGCCAAGAGAGGCTAGATAACATCCCAATGTATTCCTTGCATTCCGACCTGAACTCTTTTATTCCACACACTGATGTGGACATTGAAGAACAGTCAGAAGAATTTGAAACAAACTTAGACCCACCACATCAGCTGCCTCTAGTTCTCTATGATGAACTAGACACTCAAAACTACTATGATCATGAACAGCTATGTCTTGAGGAAAGTAAGTGTGTTTCTTTTGAAACAGAGATAGAGCAAGAAGCACAAACCATTATGTAATATAAAGCAAATCACTTAAACCTTAGGCAAACATCAGTAGTAACATCAGGAAACTTTTTCAGAATAGAGGCATTAGAGGACTTACATATCACAAACCTCTTTGGAACTCAGGAGTAGAGAAGCTTAATGCTTTTACCATACCTCAAGGATTTACCATCATATAACTCTTCCACTGCAAATGAAACCTTGACTGTAGCCATAACAACTCAAAATCCAGAAAAAATTGCCTGATAAACTTCTTATGAGCAAAGATGATAAATGCAGTCCAAGTATACCTAAATTACTTGAACTGGCTAATATTTTGTCATTCCACCAAAGACTTAGAACTGCTAGAATTGGCAATCTCATGCAGAATACTACTTCATAAAGAGAAAATAGTGAGAAACACTATGCCACTACCATCACTCCAAGAAACAACTTCGACAAAAGAAAATACAAGAATCTGAACCAATCAGTAAAAGTCAAAGATAAAATAGCTGGTCATAGGATCTGTTTTGATTATAGAAACACTAATACACATCCTGGTGACAGAAATTTTATCCTTCCTGCCAAAGACCATGATATACTGATGATAAGTGCTTTTAATCATATGTCTTTGCAAGATGATATTTCAGGGTATAGCCAATTGATTCCATTACATAGTAGACAACTCAAGGATTTTTTCCAGTATACTGGAAGTAGTTCCAGTGTCAAATTCAGAATTGCAAAAACACTGGATATCAAAAATATGGTCCTAAAAGCCATGTTTCCAGTCCTGAATTTCTGCATGTTGACATACCTTGATGATTTCATTATTTATTTCAAAAATGACAAATAATATATGCATTACTTAAAGAAGATGTACAATAAAGGAAGGAGCGGAAATCAGAGGTATAAAGAGGTACAGCGGGAAGATACGAGTTTGTTTAGAGATTCATGCATGAATCCTTATGTCATGCTTACAAGAGAAAACTTTCACAATTTTTCTTTTCAAGAGCTGGATGGACCAAGAGTGGTAGGAGATCCTTATGAGGATAAGATGCTTAAGTTTCGCCATTTCCAAGATTTCTGACTTTAAAACATTTTCAATCATTGTATATACCATGGTTTGAAAAATAGATAAAAATAGAAAATTAAAAAAAAATAGAAAAATAGAAAAGAGGGCAGTTTGAAAAATAGAAAGAAGGCCCCATGTTCAAAAAATAGTCATTCAGAAAGCGCGCAAGTCTAAATGCCGCTACTAGTGCTCAAATGTCTTGTTCAATTATCTAGCCTAATCACAGTTGAACATGTTTTAAATTTATTTGTTGATAAGTTAGTAAGTGGAAAAGATGGTCAACATTGTGTAAGCTTGAATTATCAAAGAGAGTAGATTAGGAAAAGATATTGGTTCCACATGCTCAAAACAGAACCAAAGAGGGAAGCGGGAATGAGAAAAAATTGTGCATCCTAGCCCCGTTTTTCTAGATTTCATTTTTTGCAAAATAATATTTGTGTGAAGTTTGTCTTTCGTGCCACAAGTACATGACAAATCAGACTGTCTAACCCTGATTTGATCATTTTTAAATTTCATGTTTTAGATTAGAGAACAAAATCCTTTCAAACAGTTTAACCTTGACAGTTGATCTAGCATAGGTAGAGTAATGAAGGAGTTTATCAGCTTAATCTGAACTCCCTACACATATAAGTGTAGAACTAGATAGGTTCATTTTTCAATATATATATATATATATATATATATATATATATATATATATATATATATATATATATATATATTGTCAAAGGGTTGCTAGTCCAAATGCACCCAAAGGAAGATAAAATGTTAGGAAATATAGTGGGGTAGGTAGAAATATCATTGATGCTAATCATCACATCCTGTAATTTCGAAATAGCATCAAGGAAAGGCTTGAAATTTGTGCCAATGGATAAGGCAACGGTCTTCAAAACTCAAAGATGCGAAATTACGGACACCTCCACGAAAATGAGCTTCCCTCCCCAAATGGAGCCAGCATTAGTCATCAGTATTTTTCACTTGTTGGTGATGAATAGTTGTGACAGCGAAGTTTTCTAGCAGCTGATCTAAAAAATTGTCAAATTTGCCAGCTGGAAAACACCCATAATTTTTTTTTGCCCTCTTACCTTTTAAATCCACCCATGACTAGATGAAACCTCATTATCAAGCCCTATCTAGCCTCAGCCATACTAGCTTGTCCATCAGCTCAAAAGAAAACAATCCAAATCTGTCCAAAGAAGTCTCCCCTAAGTTAGATAGTGGCACTTTAGGCATTTCTCACTTGGCAAACTATCCTAAACCCAAAGAATCTCTATCTGCTACAAACCAATCATAACAGACCTTCCCATTCTACAAATAAAGTTGGTTAGACCCTTAAGTCGTGCCACTAACAAGCCCTAAAGTCTCAACAATGCACATGCCCTAGGTCAAAATTGATATTAGGTAGTTTTACAGTGTTTCAATGGATCTTTCAAAGAGTAGAAGTGTACCAGCATCCCAGAAGACAATATTTGGCTCAACATGAGAATACAACTGCTTCTCATGTGATTTTGAGCCTGGGATGTAGCTACAAGGCAAAGAGTTGTTTCATTAAGCTCTTACGATCACAGTCAAAGGTTAGTAAATTATGAATGACAAGAAGTGCTTTGCAAATACTAACCAAACTGCTTGTGATGTCTAAAGAGGCACATAGATATTTGAAAAGGAGAATTACATGTCTCAGAGAAGTGCCCATCTTAACTATTATCAATTTTTCATTCTTCATTTGCTCAAACATGAAAAGGCAGTGAAAGGAAAAATAACACTGTTAAAAGCTGATGAAATGGCATCACTGAGAAAAACCTCCTTCATCTATAAGAAGAGGGTTTGAGGACTAAGAAAACCTCCTTCATTTTATAAGTAGATGGTTGAATACTGAGAGCGCCTCCTTTTTCTATAAGCAGAGGGCCAAGGATAAAGTTTGATTTTAAGAATTGCACTGACTGTAAGGAAATTTTTGGGTACAGTGAGACAGCAACTGAGGGCTTCTGAACAGAGAGATGGTGTTAAAAAACAAAGAGAAAGTAGGGTACTATAATAATCCTAGAGGTTGATCTTATCTCTTATCAGAGTTTCTTTCAAAAGGCAGTCTGGAGCCAACATAAAACAACCTTGCTAAGGTTGAGAGATGGGTTAGACACAGGCCAAAAAGTGATGATTGCTTTTCAAAAGGTTTTGTTCTTCCTGTTCATAAGAAATTTTCTCTCAATAACTCATCATAGTGGACAAGAAGGCAATTTGAGCTTAGTTTTCCCAAAGAGGCATTGCAACTGAACACATAGGTTCATAAATGTGCAAGAAGGATTATGGCATGTGTTTCAGGTTCTAGAACAACATTCAAAACCAATAAAGCATGCAACTATTACAAATGAAGGCCTGTTCCTTATAAAAATAGGTCAAAGATACCTTGCTCTTGCATTGTGAGTAAAGGAGATGTTTTTGAAAGAAGTTCCCTTTTGATGGACAGATGATAGTAAATCCCAGGTGAGTACAACTGAGTTTCACCTCACAATCAAAGATAAAATTCATTTGGAGAATGCATCTACAGTCACTATATGGATTTGAGCTAGGTTTCCCTCTAACAAGCATATATAATCATCAGGAACAGACACTGTCAGTTTAAGTTAAGTTATCTCCTTGCAAGTATGGGAAAAGATGCTTCACAAATCATTGGGTTTCCTTTTCAATAAGAAAAACATTGAGTGATGATCAGCCTTCAAAGTGGTTTTCTCACGGTGAAAAAAGGTCACAAGTATAAAGACCTCCAAAAGCAGTCATCCACAGTACTTCAAAGAGGCCTGGTCGAGTTTGGGTTTGTTTTATTTTGAAAAATCACAAATGATAAGATTGGGTTTTCATTTGTTGTTTCACAACCAACACCTTTTTCAAAAAGGGACTTACAAAAACCCTCACAAAAGTAACCACAAAGGGTGATTGACTTGTTCATTTTCAAAAGGAGTTAAAGACCGTTGCCCATATATATTTTGCATTTCAAAACGCAAAAAAATCCCCTTTGTTGTTCACTGGACTGAAGAAAGAGTTTTTGAGCGAAAATTTGCAGAGTTTAAAGCTTGGAGACTGCGCGGTGTGCCTGGAAAAGTGCGCAGCGCGTTCAGGACTGATTTTACACAGAGGTTGTATTGTTGCCCTGTAGGCACCGGTCACGACTGCCCATCGTCGACCCGAATCCTTTTCTATTGCGCGGCGCCTTCCCAGTTCAACGTGCCGCACATGTTTTAACACTCAAAGCGCCTCCAACAAGTCTTGAAGCTTCTCAATTCCTCAAGCAAAGGCCACCATCGATCTTCAACGTATTTTGTTTACCTCCTTGATATATTCGAGTTGCTAGATGGTGTTTGAAACAATGAAGGTCTTGGTATAAATCAAGGTGTGTTGAGTAAATATTTTGAAGAAAATTATCACAGTGGGAGATTGGTGGGGGGTTTATTTTAGCTTCAAAGAGCCTAAACTGCCCTAAAAACAGTGCTAAACATCACACTACCTGCAAGACAAAAAAAACACCATTTTAGTGGTTTTGTCAAGTATTAAGGGTATCCTAACTGCTTTAGCATAAACCACAAACTCTGTCAGCTTTATGTATTTGTGACAACAGTGGTAAGGAGGGTTGAATTTTTTGTTTAAAGATCCGAGATTGATGTGGCTATGATTGCCCAACATTGACATAGTGAAAGTGGTGGGTTTTTATTGATGTCAAAAGACCTAATAAACTACCCTCAAAACAGTGTTAGAAGATGAAGCAATGTTTGGAAGGAAAGCATAGTGATTATTTGAATAAGTAAAACAGTGAAACAACTGCTGCCTCATTTGTCCCATAAAACAAGTTGTGGTGAAAAATATTTCAAACTCAGTCTGGAGGTTTTTTATCTGCTTGTGAATGTGAAACAGTGAAGTACAAGAGAAGTGTTTTTGATTGGGAGGGGTGTTTTGTTTGCTGCAAGGCTATTTTTTCTTACACCAACACACAAAGAGCTTTGTGACCTTACCCAACACAGTGATCATTTGACTGTGTGTACCTTTTTGTTTGTCTATGTGCTTGTTATTATAAATTTTTGTTGATTGGCATACAAAGGAAGACAAGCAGTGATTTGGAAGGAGCAGAGAGCTGATATTAAAGAAATTTTTCACACAACATTTGAGGAAAATTTTCCTTCGTAAAATAGTGATTAACAAAGAATACAGAGTTGTGTTTGAGAAAGCATTTAAAAAACCCTTTTAAGGCAGCTTGGTTTTGCAGAGAGCATTCAAAACAAGATGCCTCCCAGACAGGATAGTAGGAGTAGCTTGCAAAAGAGATTTGAGCCTAATTCCACTGAAGAAGTGAATGCCCACCCATCAGTCTTATTCAATTTCCATGAGGTTCGATGTTTATATTTTTATCAAAGAGTGCAAGAGGTGAAGAGCTTTTCTCCTTTGACACATCTTTGCACTCTGAGGTTTCAAGAAAAGCATTTCCAACTGGCAGGTCTTGACTTCAAATTCTCTCCAAGGTCCATCTCCAAGGCCACTAAAATCCCTTATATTGGGGAGAAGTGGTTTAAACAAAGCCATTTGGACTCAGAAGATTACAAGCCCTTTATAAAGCCTGAGCATAGAGATTCATGTCCTTCTATTTTCCCCTTCTCATATCTTTTGACCAGCTACGATGCCCTCATGAAGATCATCATGAAATACTTCACTTGTGATGGAAGATTCTCCTGAGTATATTCCTATCACATTCAACTGCTCATGCATTTCACAAGGGCCAAGTTGCTAAATATTCCTTTCTTCTTACACAGGAGCATTGAGAAAATGGCCTCTACTATTCAGAAGAAGCCTCCTTCACAGCAAATAGCCTGCCTCTTCCATCACTCTCTCATCAAAGTCATTATTCTTCATCAACTTGAAAAGAGGGAGGTCTCTTGGGATACTTTCATCACCCATCCAGATTTCTCCACTGTCCCTCCAGTTCATACATCCCTTACACCTCCTACTCACCATCCTTTACCTTCTTCTAGCAGACCTAATCCCAGAAAGCTCAAGTTTACTACAGAACAAACAAAGGAGCCTGAAGAAGGAGAAGAGCATGACCATGATGAGGAAGCAGGACATGGGGATGAAGAAGAAAGTGCTGAAAAACAGCATCACAGTGAGACAGAATAGCAAGAGAATGAAAGTGTTGAACAGGAGCAGCATGAAGGTGATGAACAAGGGCATGAAAGTGCTGAAGAGGAGCAGCATGAAAGTGTTGAACGAGCAGCATGAAGGTGATGAACAAGGGCATGAAAGTGATGAACAGGGGTAGAAAAAAGATGATACACAACAGCTACAGCAGTATGAGCAGAGGCAGCCTCAAGGTGAAGAACAGCAGCCTCCTCAAGAGGAACAAAAAACTCAAGAAGAAGAGGGGCAGCAGGATAAAAATTTGCAGCACAGTGAGGAGGATATCCCTCAAAGGGAAGTGCAAAAGGATAGCCAAGGCATCCATAAAGAACCCCAAGATAGTGGAAAAAATGAGGGGCAAAGTGACAATGGTAAAGAGCCCACGGAGCATGTGCTAGCTGCCTCTCCTAGGCAAGGGGTCATGCTCTCTTCTCTGAAAGTTGCCAAGCCCTGGACAACAAAGAAAAGGGTGCCTAGAGTTGTAACTCCAAATGTGGCTAGGGCCCTCTGAAGCAAGGGAAAATTGCCCCAGAAACCCATGGTGGAATTGCCCAAGAGGAAGAGTACTAAAAAAGCCACCCAAAGCAAAGGGAAGGGCAAGGAAGAAAGCAGTCATGAATAGGAAAGGGAATTTGACATCATCCAAATCCAAAGTGATGATAGTGATAATGAAGCTCAGATCCTAGAAAATCTCTTCATCCATAGAGAAAGCCAAATTGATGCCTTGAGGGCTGATCTTCATAGAGCTAGGAACTTCAATCACTTTTTGCAAGTCCAAAACAAGCAAATGAGTGTCCATATGGATGTATATGAGACATAGGCCATCTGATACAAAAAGGAGGCCTCCAAAGCACAGGTTAGATTGGAAGAACTCATGGGTGAGTTCAATGAAAGTGAAGGTGAAGATCAGCCTAGGTGAAAGAGGCCAAGAACCATGGGGCTAAAAAAGGCCCTTGAGAAACAAGAAGAAGAAGAAGATGCCCTTCTCCAATCCACCCCTCTCACTGCATTGTTCGAGCAAGAGATAGATAACAATCGGGAAGCATGGCTTGAGAAATTTAATGATCACTTGGAGAAGAAATTGGAGAAGGCAAACAACGACTTGAACCTTCAATGGAGGATGATCGGGCATTATAAAAAGCTCAATCAGTTTGCCTGACAGAAGTTGAAGGCTGGTTTAGAAAAGCTCAAGGAGGCTAAAGGGAAGCGCCCGACACCAAAATTGAGGAAAGACACCTCAAGGCTCCAAATTTTTGCCTCTTCTTCACAACATGTTACTGAAAACCCTTGAGGGTCATTCTCACCAATTTTGGGCGAAATTCGACATATTTTGGTTTTTTGTCATTTTTGGGTTTTTTGGAAAAACTCATGGGCACCGCCATTTTAGTTTGGGACATCATCAAAGGATGAAAATGGTATCATTGGATTCCATAATTTCAGGGGCACATACTCAGAAATTTTCAAAACAATTGAAGATCTTTTGCTCCCCCAAAACGGTGAAAAACACTTGCTTTTTCTACACTCTGCCCCGTTTATCAGCAAGGCTTATTTTTTGGGTTTTTATACACAGACCTATTTTTGGAGAACTTCCAGTGGTTGGTTGGGAGAAAACTGAATATTTTTGGAAAGTAGACACTCAGATATTTCCAACGAGCTATCATGAGCCTCATTTCAACACCGGAAAGGCCTCCAAAGGTTGCTGGCAATTCAAGGGACCCTTTGTTGATGTATTTTTTGAGTATTTTTGTAAAAATTTAACCTTTCAAAATTAACTTTTCCTCATGTGCGTTTAGCTATTTTTGTACATGATAAGTTATGAAAAGTCAATATATTTCCCTTTTTTAGCATTTTTGAGATATTTTATTATATATTTTGTGCCTTGGGCTTTGCAAAGCCTCAAGGACAAAATGAGATATTTTTGATAGGCCAATGAGATTGCAAGTTGAACTAAGAGGTTTTCCTCACTTTGGCCTATATATTCCAAAGGCTTTCATTGTAAAAAGAGATTGAAATTGATGAATAGAAGCAATATATGGTCATATAAGCTTTGGAAGAAATACTTGTCTCATGCTTTTGGATAGTCTCTTGGATGTTCTTGGATGATGAAAGAGGATTGTTGTTGGATTCCATGACTTGGTAGAATGGTATAGTGTCTCTCTCTCTGTTTTGTTTCCTAGATTTCATTCATAAATCCATGCTCTTGCTTGTTATAGGGCAGTAGAGAAAAAATTTGAGACATGCCCTTGGAGGCACCTCAAATTTCCTGTTTCTTCATAGCTTCCATGTTTTCTTCATTCTTAGTCACATTAAAGAATTCTTGATTGCTCTTTAATAACTTAAGAATATTGTTTGCTTGTTTCATTCCTAGTTTTATGCATGCTAAGTATGATTTACGGTATGCCCTGCTTACTCATGGCTAGCCATAGCTCCATCTATGAAACTTCTCTTTGACTGATTAGATTTTTATTTGATGAACCAATGAGGTCTTGTTCTGATCTTGCCCTTTGCCTAGGACTATGCAATCTTGTTTTCAAGGTGCCCAATAGCTTGAAGTACTGTGTTTAGGTGTTCCAGCATAGTGTTTTGAGTTGTTTGTCTATCTTAAGTGTATTTCCCCAAAGTATGATAGCCATTTCCTAAAGTTAGAGAGTTATATATCTCTATGCATGGCTTGAATGTTAATTTCTATGCATTGATTAGCTTAAAGTTACATTTCTCATGATTAATGGTTTGCCCTACCATGTTTATGTCAGCTATTAAACTATTTGTGTTTGAAATCCTTTTTTTCTCACAAACTTGATGTCCATCTTACTCCATTTTACCCAAAGATCCATTTTACCTCGAATCAAATCGGCCCTTCAACAACCTTGTATCACCATCTGAAAGCTTTCTTGAACTTTTCAACCCCATAGCCCAGTTGATCTGATATATTTTTACCTATCTTATATCCTTGATCAGGTTCATCCCTCACAAACTGAAAACCAAAGCCAAAAACCTACTTCATAAGTAGCCTAAAATCAGAACACAATAAGCAAACACATAGATATCCCTTACACAAATAGAGAGAGCCTTCTCTGAGTCCAGGAAGGCTTGGTCCTTGGGCTCCAAAGACTGGTTTGATGTTACACTATCATTTCGCTTTCCAATCAGCCAAATCATGAGACCCTAACACATCCAATTGACTGCACCTCCAAATAGGCTAAACACATACCCACTTGTAGATATTCTTTGGTCTAGATCTTCAACCCAGTCTGCATCAACAAAACCATGGATGTCCAAAACTCTGTTCAATCTCGGTCTTCCCTGGTAGCTCAAACCATAAATAGGATTCACTTCTATCTAATTCTCCTTCCATGATTTTTACATAAACCTTCTCAATACTCCCAGTGCATGTGAAATTATCAGTCTAGTACATACCATTTCATACATCAGGCTACCCATTGCACTTGCATATAGAACATGAGACATATTCTCCTCTTCTTCTTATTTCTTGGGACACTATTCAGTAGATATATTTACACCTACAGGAGCAAGAACCTTCACCAGTTTACTATCATGCATATTGAGCCTCTGCAATATTGTCTTAAAATACATCCTTTGGTTTAACGAGACCTTCCTCTTTTCCCTATCTCTCTTAATTTCCATGCCAAAAATATATTTTGTAGAACCAAGATCGTTCATGTCGAATTTGGAGAACAATTGGGTCTTCAAATCTTGGATAATTTCTTTGTCGTTTCCAATCAACAAAATATCATCCACATACAAGACCAAATAAATAACATGATCACCAATTAATTTAAAATACACGCAGTGATCCTCTTTGCTTATGGTGAAGCCAAGCCCCCGTATATAGGTATCAAATTTATGATACCACGTTATTGGTGACTGTTTTAAACCATACAGAGACTATTTTAACCTACATACCAGTTATTTCTTACCCTTCACTGCAAAGCCATCACGTTTCTTCATGTATATCTCCTTTTCTAGATCCCGGTGAAGAAATGATGTCTTCACATCCATCTGTTCTATCTCAAAATCAAATGCAGTAGCAACAGAGAAAAGTAATCTAATAGAAGTAACCTTGGCAACAGGAGAAAAAATATCACCAAAATCAGTTCCCTGCACCTTAGAATAACCATTTTCTACCAACCGAGCTTTTAATTTATCCACCTTGCATTCTACATTCATATTCTTCTTAAACACGCATTTTCTATTGGAAATACTGAGGGGGGGGGGGGGGTGAATCAGTATTCCTTTCAATTAGAGCAATATTTAATATTCAATTATTATCAGTGTTTGTACAATGATAGCAGCAAACAAGAGAAACACAAATGCACACAGCTTTTAAGGTGGAAACCCACTCCGGGACAAAAACCACCTAATGTTTTTATAATAATTCTTTAATATTCAAATCCAATTGAAAATAAAGCTCCAACTTCCTAGAATCTAGAAAAGAATTCTTCTCCAACACCCACTAGATGGACGATCCAATGCCCGAGATTCTTCAGTAGTCAACTGAATGGATGCCCCAACACCCAATGAGCTACAACTCACCCTAGCACCACCCTACCACCCTATAGAAGAATAAAAGAAGAATGGAATCCTATACCAGGGAAAATGGTCCACTTTAGAATGATATAGAATGATGTAGAAGAAGAAGATATACTAGAACATAACCCCAACATTGACACAAACACCTAATAATGATTCTATACCTCCCAACACTGCCTCTTCAACCCTTGGCAGATAGACACTAGTACAATTTGTACAATAATGTATTTACAATTACTAAGTGCAATGATACCTTTACAATGATTGTATGCAGTGTTTCCCACTTGAAGACTTCATATGATGAACTTCTTGCTACTATTATGCACCTTGGTTACTGCTCTTTTCATGCTACCCTCTGCTGCTCCTTGCTTTGCTTTGCTGTCATAGAAAGTCTGGTCCTTTGCAACCCTTGACAACACATGATCTAGCTTTTTCTTTCCTTCTAGGAGCTTGATATTAAATCTGGTGTATCTCTGTTATTTCAGATCCTCAATATCTAATTTTTGGTCCTGTAGTAGTCCTCCGAGTCTTCTTTCCAATGCCACAAGTCTGACCCAATTTGGATTCTTCAAGAGAGAGTTATACCCAATCTCTCATAATGCCCTAATTATGGACTGTTTCAGCAGAGCACACTTGTATGGCATGCCACGTGTCATTTTTTCTTCATTTGGATCTGAAATTGATAGAGAGAAAACAAAATAATGTGTACTATCTACCACATTTTATGGAATTCCAATCTGATACTCAGAGAGAGAGTTATGACGAATTTACCAAGGTCAATTCTTTGAGATGAATTTCAGGAGCCTGCCAAAACCCTAAATTCCACGGATCATATCTCCAAAAATATTGCTCACCTTGATCTAAAATGTTTACAATAGCTTCCTCAGGATTTCGGCTTCCCCTCTTAAAAATTTCAGCTTCTGAACCTTCGTATAAAAAAAGTTAGAGTGAAAATTTCACGATGACCTGTTTCAGATGGCGAAATCCCTTACATAAGGAGGAAATGAGGATCATAATTTATATAAATTCTTAGGTTGAGAGGGGCTTCAAAAAGTGAACGTGGGAGGGATTTTAGGAGCTTATGACTTTTCAATGACCCATTCCCTAACCCTATGGGGTTTTAGCCCACGAACTGGGGGTACAAACTTCAAACATGAATATCTCTCAAACCGTGAAGAATTACATGGCGTGCCATATATCAACGGAAAAATATCGACAAGTAGAAAACATCAAAAGAATTATTGACCTAGAATATATTAATTTGGTAGGTAAAAATTCCCATGCAATATTGGGTTAGCCCGTGGTGCTGCTTGGGTTGACATCAATGACAACCGCTGATCAAAAATCTCCCCCTTTGGCACTGATGGCAACACAAGTACTCCCTCTACAATCATGACATCTCTTCCTACAACATTCTCTCCCCCTTTGACATCAACGGAAAAGGGTAACTCCCCCTAAAACACAACCATCCTGTGGCCCTGTACACACTTCCACTCCTGCTGACACACAACCGTCCTACAGACCTGTAATCTAATGAGAACTTGGGAGAATCCCAAGCTTTTGACGAAGATATTCAAATGCTTCATGAGGTAAAGGTTTAGTGAAGATATCAGAAATTTTCTCTTTCGTACAAACATACTCAAGTTTGATAATCTTTTCAGCGACTTGTTCTCTAGCAAAATGATCTTTGATCGAAATGTGTTTTGTTTTTGAATGTTAAGTCCCTATATTAATAGTGTAGCCCCTTATTATGTTAGTGTAGCCCCCCTTATTGTTATTATTGTACCCCTGTAACCCCCATATTGTTATTATTGTGCCCTTACATTATTATTGTTAGGTCGGCTAGGATTACATTGTGGCCCCACTAGGATTATATTGTGGCCCCATGGACTCCTTTATATAGAAGGAGGTTTTGTTCATTTGTATCATCCAAGAATTGTTCATTCATGTAATGTATTGGAGGTTGCCCCCTCGAAGTGGCTCATTTCTAAGGCGTGAATATCTCTTTTCTTCTCTCTTTGGAGCTGGTTACACAACATTTGGTATCAGAGCTTTGGGATTCTAGGGTTTCGCTGCTCCAAACAGGTCATAGTGGCATTTTCGCTATAACTTTTTTTCTACGAATCTTAAGAAGCTGAAATTTCTAGGGTGCGAAGCTGCAATCGTGAGGAAGGTTGTCTAAAAATTTCAGATCTTGGTTCGCAATATTTGAGGAGATATCATCTGTGGAAGTTAGGTATTTTTTCAGGCTCATAAACAGGTCATCGTGGAAATTGCGCTATAAATTTTTTTGTACGAAGTTTCAGAGTCTGAAATTCATATGGTGCGAAGCTGAAATCCTGAGGAAATTTGTCTAAAAATTTCAGAGCTTGGTTCGCAATATTTTTGGAGATATGATCTGTGGAAGGTAGTGCTTTTTCAGGCTCCTGAATTTCATCTCAAAGAGGTGATCGTGGGAAAACTTCAATAACTCTCTCTCTGGGCATTGGATTGAAGTGCCGTAAAGAGTGGTCGCAAGTACACAGACTGAAGTTTCTTCGCTATCAATTTCAGAGACAAAGGACAAAACAGTGACACGTGGCAATTCGTACAAGTTCGCTCTACTGAACCAGTCCAGAATTAGGTCATTGTGGGAGATTGGACACAAATTTGTCTTGGAGAATCCAAATCAGGTCAGACCTATGGCATTTGAAAGAAGCTTCAGAGATCTACTACAGAGCTGAATTTCAGATATCGAAGATTTTCAAATACAGAGATAATTCAATTTCAATATCGAGCTCCTAAAAGCTAGTAAAAGGTGTGTATTTTTTTCCCAAATTGCATAAGTCTTGTTTGAAGAATCAAGTTGAATTGATTCCAAGGGCATATTGTAGAATAGATATCAATATTGAATTCTAAAATGGCCCCTAAAAAGAATTCAACACCCATCAAGCCTTCAGAAGGCTCTGCCATGACTCATGAAGATGAAGAATTGCAACATGATCTATGAAAATTACAAGAACAAGTGCAACAAATTTCACTCTCGCAAAGAGCAGCAAAAAATGAAATGGAAGTTTTGAAGAAAGGTGTGGAAGTGAAGATGGATGGTTTGAAGAAAGGCATGGAAGCTAAGATGGATGGTGTGCAAGCTAAGATGAATGGCATGGAAGCTAAGATGGATGGCATGGAAGTGGGCATGGAAGCTAAGATGGATGACATGAAAGAAAACATGGAAAACATGAAGAATGATCTAAAAGCATACATGGAAGGCTTGATGACAAGCTTAAAACCAGAAATGATTCCTAATGGCGGAAATATAGGAGAAGAACCTCATGATGAGAACAAAATAAATGTTAATCGTGATTTCATAAGCTCGAATGTTGGTGGGAAGAACCACCATATTCCAAAAATGGATATGAGGAAGTTTGATGGAAAGGATCCTGTAACATGGATACTACGGATGGAGCAATATTTTGATCTCCATAACGTGCAAAACACACAAAAGGTACGCATTGCAACTTTACATTTATAACAAAATACATTTGTATGGTATCGATGGCTTTGCTCCCGTAAAAAAAATGTCACTTGGTCAATTTTTACGGAGGAAATGATAGCACATTATGAGGATACAAAGAGCAACACCTTCTTTAGCCAATTGATAAATCTCAAACAAAAGGGTTTAGTGGGGCGGCACATTGAGGACTTCCAAAAATTGAGTATAAGGGTAACTGATATTTCAGAGGACCACAGGATTGATCTCTTCTTAGGCAGTTTAAAGGATAACATTCAACATGAAGTTCGTGTTCTGGAACCTGATTCATTAGAGAAGGCATTCAGGTTGGCAAGAAAAGTTGAATGTAAAATTATGGCAACAAGGAAGTCTACCACTCAATTCTATAAAGAAGGAAGTGTGGCTACATCTAGATTTCCACAACCTACAAGGTTGACACCACAACAATTGGAAGAAAAAAGAGCAAAAGGGCTTTGCTACGGTTGTGATAACAAATACACTAAAGGTCATAAGTGTGCTGAGAAGAAATTATTTTACATAGATTGTGAAGAGGAAGAAGAAAATGAACAAGAGGATGATATACACCAGGAACCAGCCATAGAAGGGGAAGAAATGAATCCAACCATATCATGTAATGCACTGGTAGGAATTACCACTCCTCAAACTCTCAAGATAGAAGGACATATCAAGAAGAAAAAGGTAATAGTGTTGATTGATTCAGGTAGCACCCATAATTTTATTCATTGTAAGGTAGCCAAGGAATTAAATTGTTTCCTATACCCAGCACCAGAATGTCAAGTGATGGTTGCAAATGGAGGAACTATAAAGTGCTCTGGAAAATGCAATAACATCAAGCTAACCATGGGGGAATATGTGTTGACTAGTCCAATGCTTTCCATTCCTATGGGAGGTGCTGATGTTGTACTAGGAGTACAATGGTTACAATCTTTGGGGACGGTAGCTTTTAATTTTCAAGAACTTTTCTTGAAATTTTTTTCAGAAGGAAAGGAAGTCGGATTACGGGGTATTGAAGGGAATCTGGGAAGGATAATAAGCTATAATTTCATGACAAAGCTTTTAAAGAAAGAACAATGAGGCGTAATTGCACAATTATGCTCACTAGAAGTTCCGACATCAAAATCATCTATTTCTGCAGATCTCCAACAAGTCTTGGACAATCATTCCAAGGTGTTTGAAACTCCCAAAGGACTCCCACCTATTCGTGATCATGATCATGCTATTCATTTGATTCCAGGAAGTGTTCCTCCAAACATCGGCCTTATAGATATCCTTACTTCCAAAAGAGCGAAATTGAACGTATGATTGCAGAAATGTTAGAGGCGGGTATAATTCAACCCAGTCAAAGTTCTTTCTCTGCTCCTGTAGTATTGGTACACAAGAAGGATGGATCATGGCGAATGTGTCCGGATTATAGGGAGCTCAATAAGCTCACCATTAAAGATAAATCTCCCATTCCTGTGATTGATGAATTATTGGATGAATTACATGGAGCAATTTATTTTACCAAGTTGGATCTTCATTCAGGATATCATCAAATTAGAATGAAGACTGAAGATATTCCAAAAACGGCATTTCGAACTCATGAGGGTCATTATGAATTTTTGGTCATGCCTTTTGGCCTTACCAATGCACCTTCTACATTTCAAGGGTTGATGAATTCCATTTTCAAACCCTTCCTTAGAAAATTTGTGCTAGTATTTTTTGATGATATACTAATCTACAGCAGGTCTTGGAAGGATCATGTTGAACATGTTGACGGGGTGCTCAAACTATTGCAGGAGAAACAATTATATGCAAAAACATCCAAATGTTTCTTTGGAGTACAAGAGGTGGAATATCTGGGTCATATTGTATCTCACGAGGGTGTTAAAGTAGACCCTAACAAAATTAAAGCCATTAAGGAATGGAAAGTCCCCACAACAATAAAGCAGTTGCGAGGATTTCTCGGGTTAACAGGGTATTATCGCAAGTTTGTTAAGAATTATGGGAGAATAGCAGCACCTCTAACAACATTATTGAAGAAAGATGCATTTTCATGGACTCCTGAAGCAACTAAGGCCTTTGAACATCTTAAAGAGGCAATGTGCCTAGCACCGGTCTTAGCTACGCCGGACTTCACAAAAACCTTTATTGTGGAATGTGATGCCTCAGGAAATGGAATTGGTGCAGTTTTAATGCAGGAAGGAAGACCCATTTCTTTTGAAAGTCGTCCAATCAAAGGAAAGTATTTACAAAAACCTATTTATGAGAAGAAATGTTAGCAATACTGCATGCACTAAAGAAATGGCGAACTTACCTAATGGGAAGACACTTCAAGGTAAAAACTGATCATGATAGTCTTAAACACTTTTTGGAACAAAGACTATCTTCAGAAGAGCAGCAAAAATGGGTCACAAAGATGTTGGGTTATGACTTTGAAATAATCTACAAAAAGGGAAAGCTTAATGTTGTTGCAGATGCACTCTCAAGAAAGAATGAAGAGGTGGAAACATTGCTTTGTGCCATTTCTATTATCCAACCAGATTGGATAACCGAAGCAAGAGATGAATGGAAGAAGGACAAATATGTATGGACACTCATTCAAAAGTTGCAGCAAGATCTTAGTACATCTGATACATTTAGTTGGAAAAATGATTCCTTATGGTACAAAGATCGCTTATATCTTTGTAAGAATTCCCAAATAAAACAAAAGATTCTTCTGGAATTGCACACTTCTCCTTTAGGAGGACACTCAGGATTTTTAAAAACTTACCACGGGGTGAAGAAAGAATTTTTTTGGGATGGCCTTAAATCTGATATTCAAAAGTTTGTGGCGGAATGTTTGGTTTTCCAGCAGAATAAAGTGGAGACAATTAAGACCCAGGGACTTCTACAACCTTTATCCATTCCAAGTCAACGTTGGGAGGAGATTTCAATGGATTTTATCACAGGTTTACCTAAGTCCGAAGGAAAGAGTGTCATCATGGTGGTAGTTGATTGACTTACCAAGTATGCACACTTTTGTGCATTATCTCATCCATTTAAAGCAAGTACAGTTGCTACTACATTTATGGACAGAATTCAAAAGCTACATGGAAGCCCAAGGGTGATTGTGAGCGACAGAGATCCCATTTTTACGGGAAATTTTTGGACAGAGTTATTTTCTTCTTTGGGTACTAAATTAGCTCATAGCTCATCTTATCATCCTCAATCTGATGGTCAAACCGAGATAGTAAATAAATGTTTGGAAGGATATCTTCGTTGTTTTGTATCTGATAAACAAACACAATGGGTCAAGTGGTTACCTCTCGCTGAATGGTGGTATAACACTTCCCTCCATACTGCAGCAAAAATGACCCCATTTATGGCACTTTATGGATATCATCCACCATCGATCACATCATCTTTAAGGGAAAATTCGAAGGTTCAAGCAGTGGAAGATCACGTCGAGCATCAGCAAGAAGTTCTCCAGCTCTTAAAGGATAACCTGAATTTGGCACAAAATCGAATGAAACAACAGGCAGATCAACATCGCAGCGAGAGAATTTTTGATATAGGAGATTGGGTATTTTTACGGCTACAACCATATAAACAAATGTCCCTCAAGCAAGCTAAGAAGGATAATTAATTATCGCCAAAGTACTATGGTCCTTACAAGGTGTTGCAAAAGATTGGTACTATGGCATACAAATTGGAGCTTCCTGCTTCTTCACGAGTGCATCCAGTTTTCCATGTTTCATGCTTAAAGAAGGTTGTAGGTGAAAATCTTCCAGTTCAAACAATATTGCGAGAACTTGATGAGGAAGGAAAAATCATATTGGAAATTGAACCGGTCACGGAAACAAGAACTCGACAGCTATGGAACCGATCAATTTCAGAGTATCTCATCAAGTGGAAGAACTTACCCACTAAAGATTCTACATGGGAGGATGAGAATTTTATACAGAAGCACCCAGAGCTACTCAAGCGTTGAGGACAACACTTTTTGGAAGGAGAGGGGCATGTTAGGTCCCTATATTACTAGTATAGTCCCTTATTGTTGTTAGTGTAACCCCCTTATTGTTATTATTGTACCCTTGTAACCCCCATTTTGTTATTATTGTGCCCTTAAATTATTATTGTTAGGTCGGCTAGGATTACATTGTGGCCCACTAGGATTACATTATGGCCCCATGGACTCCTATATATAGAAGGGAGGTTTTGTAAATTGTATCATCCAAGAATTGTTCATTCATGTAATGTATTGGAGGTTGCCCCCTCGAAGTGGCTCATTTCTAAGGCGTGAATATCTCTTTTCTTCTCTCTTTGGAGCTGGTTACACAACATTGAATGCATGATAGGATTCTTGAAGATGTTGATGGCACTAGTGTTGTCACAGAATATGGGAATAGGCTCACTGAATTGTACTTGAAGATCTTGAAAAGTTTGTTTCATCCAAAGGACTTGAGTACAACATGATGCTGCTACAATGTATTCTGCTTCCGCTGTAGATAACAAGATTGAAGTTTGCTTTTTTCTCAACCATGATACGAGACAACCACCTAGATAGAATGCTACTCCACTAGTACTCTTATGATCATCAACGCTTCCTGCCCAATCTGCATCTATAAAGGCTTGAATAATGAGATTTTTACCCTTGGGATACCACAAGCCATGTTCTTTTGTGCCCTTTAGATATCAAAGAATTCTTTTGATGGAAATAATATGTGATTCTTTTGGTGCTGCTTGGAATCTTGCTACTTGTCTAACTACTTGCATAACATCTGGCCGAGAGGTTGTTACATGTAGAATACTACCAATCATGGATCTACACAACCTCTGATCCACATCCTTAGATGAGTCGTCTATGCTCAATTTGCAACCTGTTACCATCGGAGTAAGGACGGGCTTGCAATCTTCCATTTTGAATTTCTTGAGCATTTCCTTGATGTACTTGTCTTGAAATATAAATATTCCTTTCTCTTGCTGAGATATTTGAAGCCCTAAGAAGTATGTCAGCTCACCAAGTAAAGACATCTCAAACTCACTTTGCATATTTGTAGAAAAGTTCTTACTTAGTCGATCATCATTGCTACCAAATATTATATCATCCACATATACCTCAACGATTTTTAAATTATCTTTATCTATTTGTACATAAAGATTTCTATCAACAGTACCTTTCTTGAACCCTTGTTGACGTAGATATCCATCAAGACGAGCATACCATGCTCTAGGAGCCTGCTTGAGACCATATAGAGCCTTCTTTAACCTGCATACATAGTCTTCTTTTTGTGATAGTAGAAAACCTTCAGGTTGTTCGATGTAAACTTCTTCTTCTAATTCTCCATTCAGAAATGCTAACTTAACATCCATTTGGTAGACTTTGATTTTTCTTGAACATGCATAGGCGAGAAACATTCAGATGGCTTCCATTCTGGCAACTGGTGCAAATGTTTCATCGAAATCAATTCCTTCCACTTGTGCATAGCCTTTGCAAACCAATCTTGCTTTGTTTCTGGTAACCTGCCCATCTTCATTCAATTTGTTCCTAAACACCCATTTAGTCCCAATGACATTTTTATTTTTTGGTCGTGGAACTAATTCCCAGGTGTTATTCTTCTCAATTTGATCTAATTCTTCATTCATAGCTGCTACCCAATGTTCATTCTGGCGGGCTTCCTCGAAACTACTAGGCTCAAACGTTTCTAGAAAAGCAACATGAGCTTGTTGTGATGAAAGAAGCTATCAACCTTCATTTATGTCACCAATGATTTGAATTGATGGATGGTTCTTTTGAATCCACTCTTTTGTTCTCCTTGGAGGAGCTTCTTGTTATTGTTCTGGTATATCTTGATGATCATTGTTTACTTCTTCCTCGTTGATAGTTGCTTCTTGTTCTACAATTTTATTTGTGTCTTTTTTAGCTTTTGTCTCAAGTTTCAAAGATTCTAGATCATCATCATTACTCGCTAGAACACCATCTTCATCAAATGTAACATTTAAGCTTTGCACTATCTGTTTTCATCTTATATTATAGCATTTATAGGCCTTTCTTTTGCGTGAGTAACCAATAAAGATACCTTCATCAACATGTGATTCAAACTTACACAAATTTTGATCTTCTCTTTTGATATAACATTTGCTTCCGAAGATTCTGAAATATTTTACATTAGCTGGTTTTCCTTTCCATAATTCATATGGGGTCTTGTTGCAATTATTTCTGAGAATAATTCGGTTGATAATGAACAATGTCATATCAATTACTTGAACCCATATTTTTTCATCCAATTTTGAGTCCTTCAACATTGTTCTACCCATATCCTGTATGGTTCTATTCTTTCTTTCAGCAACTCCATTTTACTGAGGTGTTCGTGTTGTTGAAAACTGTCTTTTTATTCCATTTTCGTCACAGTATTGCTGAAATAATTTGGAAGTGAATTTTCCACCATTATATGATCTTAGACACTTTATTTTCAAATCAGTTTCATTTTCGACCAACTCCTTGTAAATCTTAAAGCACTCAAATGCTTCAAATTTTTTCTTTAGGAAACTGACGGTTGTCAGCCTGGTATAGTCATCTATCATTAACATGAAATATAATTCTCCATCTAAGCCTTTTGTTCTCACAGGACCACATAGATCAGTATGTAGCAATTCCAATGGATGTGATGCAAAGTGTTATATTGTTTTAAATTGGACTTTTGTCTGCTTTCCACGTCGACAAGCCTCACATAGTGTGTTGGAAGGTTTTGAGATTTTTGGCATTTCTCGTACTACTTCCTTTTTGCTTACCCTGACAAGATTGTCAAAGTTTATGTGACCCATTCGTTTGTGCCATAACCAGCTTTCATCTTCTTTATCTAGTAGAAATGCTTTAGTTGCTTCATCCAAAACATATATGTTGTTTGTAGCTCGACTTGTTGTAGCCACAATTTTACCATACTTGCCTTTCCTGATTTCACATTTTGTGGAGTTGAATAGCATTGTGTGTCCTTGATAACACATTTGTCTCAAGACAAGCATACCATGCTCTGGGAGCCTGCTTGAGACCATATAGGGCCTTCTTTAACTTGCAGACATAGTCTTCTTTTTGTGATAGTAGAAAACCTTCAGGTTGTTTGATGTAAACTTCTTCTTCTATTTCTCCATTCACAAATGATGACTTAACATCCATTTGGTAGACTTGATTTTTCTTGAACATGCATAGGTGAGAAACATTCATATGGCTTCCATTCTAGCAACTGGTGAAAATGTTTCATTGAAATCAATTCCTTCCACTTATGCATAGCCTTTACAAACCAATCTTGCTTTGTTTCTGGTAACCTGTCCATCTTCATTCAATTTGTTCCAAAACACCCATTTAGTCCCAATGAAATTTTTATCTTTTGGTCATGGAACTAATTCCTAGGTGTTATTATTCTTGATTTGATCCAATTCTTCATTCATAGCTGCTACCTAATGTTCATTCTGGCTAGTTTCCTCAAAACTACTAGGCTCAAATGTTGCTATAAAAGTAATGTGAACTTGTTGTGATGAATGAAGTTCTCGACCTTCATTTATGTCACCAATCATTTGCTTTGATGGATGGCTCTTTTGAATCCATTATTTTGTTCTCTTTAGAGGAGCTTCTTGTTTTTTTTACAGTATATCTTAATGATCATTGTTTACTTCTTCCTGGTTGATAGTTGCTTCTTGTTCTATAATTTTCTATGTCTTTTTTAGCCTCTATCTCATGTTTCAAATATTCTATATCCTCATCATTATTCACTAGAACACCATCTTCGTCAAATGTAACATTTAAGCTCTGCACTATCTGTTTTCATCTTATATTATAGCATTTATAGGCCTTTCTTTTGCATGAGTAACCGATAAAGATACCTTCATCAACATGTGATTCAAACCTACCCAAATTTTGATCTTCTCTTTTGATATAACATTTGCTTTCGAAGATTCTGAAATATTTTACATTAGCTGGTTTTCCTTTCCATAATTCATATGGAGTCTTGTTGCAATTATTTCTGAGAAGACTTCGGTTCATAATGAAGACTGCCGTATAAATTTCTTGAACCCATAACTTTTCATCCAATTTTGAGTCCTTCAACATTGTTCTACCCATTTCCTGTATGGTTCTATTCTTTCTTTCAACAACTCCATTTTGCTGAGGTGTTCGTGCTGTTGAAAATTTCCTTTTTATTCCATTTTCGTCACAGTATTGCCGAAATAATTTGGAAGTGAATTCTCCACCATTATCTGATCTTAAACACTTTATTTTCAAATCAGTTTCATTTTCAACCAACTCTCAGAGATCTTAAAGAACTCAAATGGGTTTAGATTTTTTCTTAGAAACTAATGGTTGTCATCCTAGTATAGTAATCTATCATTAACATGAAATATAATTCTCTGCCTAAGACTTTTGTTCTCAGTGACCACATAGATCAGTATGTATCAATTCCAATGGATGTGATGCAAAGTGTTATTTTGTTTTAAATTGTACTTTTTTCTGCTTGCCATGCTGACATGCCTCACATAGTGTGTTGGAAGGTTTTGAGATTTTTGGCATTTCTCGTACTACTTCCTTTTTGCTTATCCTTACAAGATTTTCAAAGTTTATGTGACCCATTCGTTTGTGCCATAACCATATTTCATCTTCTTTAGCTAGTAGACATGCTTTAGTTGCTTCATCCAGAACATATATGCTGTTTGGAGCTCGACTTGTTGTAGCCACAATTTTACCATACTTGCCTTTCCTGATTTCACATTTTGTGGAGTTGAATAGCATTGTGTGTCCTTGATAACACATTTGTCCAACACTGAGCAGATGTGATTCATGTTTTAGACCAATAGAACATTCTTGGCTATAAAATCTTTGCTTCCGAGAGTGACGATACCTGATCCTATAACATTTGAAGATCCATCATTTCCAAAGGATATGGTTCCATCCTTCTTCTCTTTCAGAGATACAAATTTCCTTCTATCTCTAGTCATATGCGTTGAGCAACTGATGTCAACATACCACACATCTTTATTTTTTTGAGCCTTGAGAGCGAGAGCACAATTATCAGTCTTCTTCTTCTTCCATATTCGTTCATTCTGTGGCTTTGAATATTCTTTTATAGGATTTTCAAGTCTACAGTCTCTGGCTATGTGTCGAAAGTTTTGACATTTGTAACATTCCATATTATTTCTTAAATGTTCAAATCTATTGATGTTTCGTTGAGCCTTGGGAGGTTCGTATTTGAAGAATCTCTTGGAATTGTATTGGCTCTTAGGGTATGTGTGACATTCTACAGCTTTATGACCAAATTTTCCACATGAATAACAATAGCCATGAAAAATATGTTGGTACCTGGATAAAAATATTTGTCGAGGAATCGTCTTTCAAGGATGTGCTTGCGAATCTTGTCCAATGAAGTCTACATATATGTCGAATCTCATAGGTTCTGTTGATCGTGTTAGCCCCCTATTAAATTTTGACAAGCACACTGGGGGTCAAACTGCCTCTAAAATTTCGAGGAATGCTTTCCCTATGAATACACATCATCCTTGAAAGCCTCTTTAGGCCCTCTTCCCTTTAATTATTTCCCTATGCTATTCTTAAGTTAATAAGCCACATTGATTGTGAAGAATTGTGCCCCAAGAGGCCTTCATTTTCCCCTTGTGCCCCTGTAGATTTCTCCATTTCATCCCCTCTTCCTCTTTTTCATAACCTCCCTTTTACCCCAAAGTCCCTTCCCTTAATCCTTCTAAATCATCCCAAAATCCCCTTTAAACTATACTCACACCCTTGTTGGTTTAAAAAACCCCTCATTCCCTTTATCGTTACTCTTTCCCAGCCCAAAATTGCATAAAAGAGGGGCGAAAGAACTCATTTTAACGTATTTAATGCCTAGCACCTTTCGGCCCTAGCCCCTTCATCACTTTCCTCCACATGACCAAAAGCTGAGACCGAGCGCTAATCTCGAAGGCGCTTATCACGTCAGGATATCGGGTGCATTTATAACCGTCGATCTGTATAGATCTGACGGCATTCACAAGTCTTCATCGCATCCGTGTCCCACTCTGTTCATTGCCCAAATCACCTATCCACCGTCCGTTTAAACCGCAGATCAATGGTTCGCAGCTCACCCGCCCTTGCGGTCCCCGCTCCGTGCACTGTACAAAACCGGTGGTTTATATAGCACCGCCTTTCAAAGGCGGGCGATATTTCTCATTTCAGAGAGATGCCATTCATCACGTGACGCGTGTCTCACGCACTATTTCAAAACCGCCTGCTCATCGCGACTCCACACTCCATAACTCCCAAAAGACAAAATGACTCCACTAGTAGAAGACTCTGAACTGGTTGAGAAGATGTAGTGACCATCTTTGCAGAAACATGGATCCAAACATGGATAGGGATACAAATCTAGATGCTTTGTATGATCAATTATATGAATTAATAGAAACGTTTGATAAAGTGCTGGAGATGTATATGGCTAATATGAATGCAAATTATGATTATTTAGAACAGCCCATGCCTCTTCCAGAAAAAGAACAAACTCAAGACCTAGATAATGAGCAAGACATGTATGATGCTTTAAAACCTATGGAAGATGAGGAGGAAAGTGATCAGGAACCGCCTGATTACTTACATATGTCTTGTGTTACACTGACTAGAGAAGATCAGGACCTAATAGCAAAAGCTAATAGGGAACGCTACCTTGAGGAAACAAGAGACCACATAGAAGAGGAAGAATCTAATGTGGAAGAAAAGGCTCAAGAGAACATCCCGCCTCCTAGTTAGCTAATGCAAGAAAAAGAGGATTGTTGTGATTTTGTCCATGACGAAAGGGAAACCCCCCTTTTGACAGAAGAAGGGATTGATCAGATATTAAATCAGTGATCCACCTCCTAAGTCTTTTATAGAACATATTCCCTTGCTCACTTGTCTATTGAGTTTGATGATTCGGATCCAGAAAACTCCTCTGAGGATCGAGATGAAGAAAGACCTGCTGAGAAGCCGACAAGTTTGATTGGTGACCTTGCTTACGATTATGACTTTCCCAGTTATGATCTATTTGATGATGACTGTTTCCAAAGAGAAGCTGAGTTCACAGAGCCATCATCAGTAGACCCATGGGAGGAAATCCAGGGCTAGCAACTCCAGAAAAGCAATGAACCAAGACAACCTATCTATGACACTGATGGAGAAAGTTATGAAAGCATCAGTGATGAGTGTCATGAGATCAGTGATCAACAGTCCTTCCTTTCAGAAGATGAGGAGGAGAGTAAAGAAGAGATTCTTGAGCAAGATGAAAATAACGAGCCTTCTCTTGAAAGGGAGGAAGAAATGGAACAAACTACTGCTCAAGAAAGCACTGATCTGTTCACAGAGCTCAACCCATCAGAGCATAATATATCAGAGCTCCAAGAGGACGGCACTGTCATATATGATGAGTCCTCCAATTCATAAAATGAAGAAAATGAAGAAAATGAGGGAGAGTCTCTCTCTCAAGAAAGTCTTCTTCTTGATCCAGTGGAAGAAGAAGAGATCCTGGTGGAAGCCTGCTTGCCTAATATTCATAGCCAGGTTTCTTTTCATGATCCTTATGCTCATTTCCTGCAAACATTTGAGGAAGGATCAAAGGTATTTTTGAGCAGCATGTTGCAAACAGAAATAAATTTTTTCAAAACTGCTATTGTGGAACAAAAGGAGTGGGAGTAGCCCTGCCTATCCAGCCTGCTCAAGGAGTTGAGCAAGAGAGACCAATCATGGGATCATTTGATGGACTGGTTGCATTGGAAGACAATGTTTGTAAGCTAGTCTGTGAATATTCTAGTTAGAGTAGGGTAGGTAGGAAAAGCTCAATAAAGCTCAACCTGTGAGCATGTAGTTAGTTGTTTTAATTTCTGCAAATTCCAGCAAGTCAGACAGTCTAATCCTGGCTTGATTGTTTTCAATTTCTTTCTTAGAATGTAGAGAAGAAGTCTGCTAGATAGTTTAATCCTAGCAGATAGTAGTTTAGGTAGAGAAAATGTGAGACCAACAGTTTAATCTGGTCTCATGGAGTAATAAGGGTAGAAGTAGAATAGATTTATTTTTCCTGTCTGTGAAAATTGATGATGTAGATGGTCTGCGAAGTTCTCAACACGCCCAAGGATGAACATGCCGTCCCTAGGTGGAGCCAATGTTGATCGTGTTAGTCCCCTATTAAATTTTGACAAGCACATAGGTGGTCAAACTGCCTCTGAACTTTCGAGGAATGCTTTCCCTCTGAATACACACCATCCTTGAAAGCCTCTTCAGGCCCTCTTCCATTTAATTATTTCCCTCTGTTGTTATTAAGTCAATAAGCCTCATTTTTTGTGAAGAATTGTGCCCCAAGAGGCCTTCATTTGCCCCTTGTGCCCCTGCAGATTTCTCCATTTCATCCCCTCTTCCTCTTTTTCATAACCTCCCTTTTACCCCAAAATCCCTCCCCCTAATCCTTCTAAACCATCCCAAAATCCCCTTTAAACTATACTCACACCCTTGTTGGTTTAAAAAAACCCTCATTCCCTTTATCGTTACACTTTCCCAGCCCAAAATTGCATAAAAAAGGGGCGAAAGCACTCATTTTAATGTATTTAAGGCCTAGCACCTTTCGGCCCTAGCCCCTTCAGCCTTTTCCTCCATGTGACCGAAAGCCGAGACCAAGCGCTAACCTCGAAGGTGCTTATCACATCAGTATATCGGGCGCGTTTATAACCATTGGTCTATACAGATCTGACGAAATTCACAAGTATTCATCACATCCGTGGCCCATTCCGTTCATCACCCAAATCGCCTATCCATCCTCTATTTAAACCGCAGATCAACAGTTCGCATCTCACCCGCCCTTGTTGCCCCCGCTCTGTGCACTGTACAAAACCGGTGGTTTATATCGCATCTCCTTTCGGAGGCGGGAGGTATTTCTCATTTCAGAGCGATGCCATTCATCGCGAGACGCATGTCTCGCGCACTATTTCAAAACCACCTGCTCATCGCGTGTTATAGTTCGGCAGTGGACATGGCGTGATATGCACGTGAGTCATCCGATCTAGAGCAGCCCATCCAACGGTGATCGCTCCTAGAATTTGTGTGGAAGTTAACACGGGGAAACCGTACCCCTAGCCCACGGTCCATCGCCCTCCGACACATTTTCAGCCGTAGATCTCCTCCTGAGATTTGATGGTCCAGATCACTTACCTCTCCACCAGTTGTCTTCGTACCTCCACATCACCCGTTCCACGTGTGTGTCGCATTTTTCCTTCACCTGTTATATATTCCAGTCATAAGTCAAATTTTAATGTTTTACATTAAAAAATTTCACTAGTCCATCCTCCATCGTTTCACTACGTTTTTTGCCACCACCCTGCATTGTTCCACCATTGCCATCTCTGTCGCCACCTGCATCCAACTTCCCATGCATTATTTTCCTAACGAGTTTGCGGGTTTCGCAGGGTTACAACGGCGGAAAACCGCCATGATTCATTCTCTGTTACAGTGACAGAGGACACATCAAAGGACCATTTCCAGGAGTTGAAATTATGGAGAAAGGCCTGGGAAGGTATGTCGACAAGACTTCCATTAAAGAAGCAGGGTTAAAATCTGTCAAACACTCCAGAGTCATTCAAAGCATAGATTGCGCAGATGGAGACATTAATGGAGTAGCAGAGAAATATCAGTGAATGATCGAGGAATTCAATGCTCAGCATTGAATATTTTTAGCCGTAATTCAAGGTTTAGAAGGTAGAGGGTACAATGCACAGAAAAAGATACCCTCGAGGTTTCATTTCAGCAGAGTTTCTTTTAGGAAAAGACGGAATGTTTATGTGATTTTACTTCTATACCATGCTCCTGAAGAGACTTCTACCCAGTGCATTTATTTCAATAAGCAGGTCACAGGGTATAAACAACATGACAGAGTCATCAAGAAGTATTTGCGTGCACGATTCCGCCACCTTTTCTTAATGAGGAAAATTAAACGTTCATCACCTACTCCCTTTTCGAGCTTTCTTTTTCTCCTATAAAGCTCCCGAAGAACAGATGATTTAGGGTTCCATATTTATCAGAAAATTATGCAGTGAGAGGATTTTTGTATACATTTTGTTGAACTCTTATATGAATTCTCAGAGCCCATTGGGTCTCAGTGAGGAGGAGTTCCATCTGTTAAGGGGATTCTGGTCTTTGGTATTTCAGAGTTTGTAACTTCTCCCTTTATGTGTTAATTACATTGTTCATCTTGTTGCCATCCATCTTTCTTGTATTATGTTTTGGAATGCGAGTGGCTCACTGCTTTTGGTGAGAATTTATCCTAGTTGATACTCATACTAGAATCAATCAAGCACTTTAAATATGGCTCATGCATGATATATTGTTCCATCTTCACTTCTACCATATTTCTGCTATATTAGCTTCTATGGAATGTTATTTTTAAAATGTTGTTATTATGTATGGATTCTTAAATTGGTAAGCCCATTACATGTTAACATGTGTATCTGGATATCATCTATATGACAGCTATTATTCTCTCACCTTTCTTACACAGTAAACACCTTCAGATTATTTATCTCTGTGAAGTATTTCTGAACCGACCCGCTTTGCAGTAAGCTATCTTTGAATTTTCTGACACTTTGTATTAGAGTTTTACACCTTGAATTTGCAATATATCTTTTCCTGTGTCAAGTTTCTGTAAGTTTTGGTCCCATTTAAATTAATCTTCTTGTTTACAAGAGATAGCATGAGAGCCTTTTACAGATAACTTCCCCTGTTATACCATACGCTCCTTGCTATGTAAGATGTCTTAGGCACTGGTCTTTCACAACTCAAGGCTGTCTCTAGGAACGACAACGGGTTCATTGTATTTTGTTGTAGAAGGTCCCGCTTCTTCTTCTTTGTAATCGAGGCTAGTTCTGTCCTTGTAATATCGTTTATTTTTGATGAGTTCCTCCAATGCCCTTGAGCTGTTGGCATAGTTTTGGACAGTTTTTCCCTTCTTCACTTCCTTACGCAGCGAGACTACTTCGTCTTCTAATGCTTCCCTTTCTTGGTTGCTTTCTTCCAACTTATTTTGAAGTGACTCTTCAATACATTTGTGTTCTTCAACCTCAATTTTGAGACCTTGAACTTGTTCTTCAAGAGTGTTGGAACGGATCTTCTCAACATTGAGCTCTTTTATAAGCTTGATTGCCTCCTCATAAAATTCTTCTATGGTCAACCCTTCTTCTTCATTGTTTGATACTTCTTGTTTATTGTGCTTAGCCATAAACAATACTTTCTCATTGGCTTCTTCTTTGCTGTCACTTTCTTCATCAGATGATGAGCTATCTTCTTTAGAGAGAATGTTACACCATTTTTTGGTCATCTAACCTATTATCATTAGATGGACCCAAGTACACCATCATATTTTCCGATTTTACCTAAATATTACTTTTTCCTCATTAAAACAAGGAAACCCCAAAAGGAAATATTAAACAAACCCATATTTGTTTGATTTTCCTCATCAGAATAAGTAATTAAACCATAGTTAATTATTATTCCAGTCATGTTACAACCCAAAAATCAAGAAATTAATTAGATAAACCTTTATTTATCTTATTATTTTCTAAGAATAATTATTTAAACCTTATTTAAATAATATTCTTTGTTAAATATGACTAAATCACCCATAAATAATTAAATAAATCATTATTTATTTGATTATTATTCAACCACATCCTTAAAATGATAAATAAATCATTTATTTATTTATTATTATCTTCTAACAGCTTCCTTAAAAACATAAATAAATCATTTATTTATTTATTCTTCACTAATCAAGGGATTTGACCCAAGTCAAACACCCTTTCCCTCCAACAAATAATAATAAAATATTCCATAGAGGTGGATCTAGATTTGATTAACATTATTTTAATCATGCGCCAAGATCTAGAATGACCCAATATTTTGTTATAAATAGGAGGGTTTTCCCCTTCATTCTTCACCTTTTGTTGCATATTAGATCACTCTGGATCTATACACTTGGTCACCATTTTCTGCCATTTACTGCAAGAGCTCCCTTTGAGTTCCATTCTTTGTGTGGGTCTTCTACACCAACAAGAGAGAGAAATCTTAGATCTGAAGTGCTGAGGACTTCCAAGAACCCATCCCACTGAGGGGAATTGGACACACCTTCTTGTTTTCCTCCCAGGTGCCCCATTAATATAAAAATTCTTTCAAAAATTTTTCTTGTCTTGTCTATTGGTATATGGAGCAAACCCTTACTTTTTCTACTTAATGTCTTTCCATGCATAGATCTAGTTTTTTGCAGCTCTTTTATGTCTAACTAACCGCAGATCTGAAGATATTGGCAGCCACTTTTGTTGTTATGGCTATTAGTTATGCGTAGCTAAAGTAGTCCTTTTCGTACACTTAGACCAAAGGATTCATACTAACAAATGGCGACTCCACCACAGGGTTTAAATTCTGACATTGTAGTTTCATATTCTGCATATCATTTCACTTGACCTAATTTCTTTTTCATTTTGTTTATTTTCCTATTTTTATGTTGTTTTTCTCATAAAACCTAAAACATTAAAATTTCTAACTAGTGTGTTTACGGCCCTATTGTGCGGGTAAGCTGGCCCATAGCGAGCGACGACTTTTAAATCTACCTTGGGAGCTGCTTAGGAACGAGGTCGCACTTTGGCCTCAGCTCGACTTGGACCTCTAGGTCGCGCACTACTTGCCCCTTTGCAGGCACACTTGCGAAAGCAGTCGAAGCTGACTGCGATTTTCGTGATTTTACCTGTATTTTTAAGATTCCCCAGTGAAGCTTAATCGAGTGCTCGGCCTCTGTCTGACCGCCTTGACCCAGGATTACGTCTGTTTACTCATCTAAGTGGGAACCTAGCCCCCTAGGGCTTTAGTACCCTCCACTTTTTGTGGAAGAGTTTTAGCTGTTTCAGCCGTCTGTTTTTCAGAGCTTCAGCCTCCTTTTTTCCAGATCTGTTACCTCCCTTCCAGATCCATTGAAATCAGCTCTTCTACCTCTCAAATAACCTCCTAAAGATTTGTTTGGATCTACTTTTTGGGCTTCCACCTTGCCCCCTCCATATTTTTCTGATTTCCTTCCTTTTTTCAGCCACCTTGCCTCTGTCTTTTGGCTGTGATCTGCACCTCTTTTCAGCAGCTTTATCCTTTAGATCCCTGTCCCTTTTTTACCTTAGATCTATTGGCCTCTTTTATGTGTGTTTTGCCTAGATTTTTCCCTTTCTTTTTCAGATTAGTTTTGAGAGACCCGCCTTCTTGGGTTAGATAGATGCACAAGTAGCTGTTATTTTTCTGTTATTTCAGCATTATATACTGTTCTCTGTAGGTTTATTTTCAGTTACGCAGCACACTTTTTTCTTGCTCTCAAAACGGAAAGGGTTAAAAATTAAAATTATGCACGCCCTTCCTTTGACCCTAAGCGAAGAAGCGCCTAGTTAACACCGCCTGGCAAAGACTCTAAAATCAATTGTCACTGCACCTTTTCTGCCCTTGACCTCAATTGATTCTGTCCCTTTCTGCCCCTGTCGGTTTCCTTCTTCTTGTCGTCATTGCGCCCCCAAGGCGCCTTTCCCAGAGACTTCTTGGCCTTCACCCTCAGTTTCCGGTCGATCGACCTGCTCCGACCCACCGTCGTCGAGCCAGTCCTCCTCCGAGTCCGCACTCCAACTCCTCTCCTGATTCATCGGGTTCCCCTTCTCCTCCTGGTTCTCCCCCTACCACCATGTCTGGTCCAGGGCCTAACGCTAGCGGTTCTCCCGGCCCTAATGCCGGCCCGAATACTAGCGGAACCACCACAGGAATGACCCTGGCCACCCCCTTGCTACCGTACATTGCAGGCCTCAGCCTCCTCGATTTCAATCAGTTGATCAACGAACCTATCTGCCACGATGTTGGTTGGCCTACCATGCCAACCAAGCTCCCTTCCGACATCCCTAAATTCAAAGGCCAAGCTGGAGAAGATCCAACCAATCATGTCCGATCTTTCCACATGTGGTGTTCCTCCAATTCTATTACCGATGACTCCATCCGTCTTTGTTTGTTCCAACACACGCTTACTGGCGAAGCCTCTAAATGGTATGTCGAACAAGCCACCTCTTCACATACCACCTTTGCGACCCTTGCCCAAGCCTTTTTGTCCTATTTCCAGCTCCCTCTCCGATACGACACTGGCACGAAGCTCTTGACTTCCTTTAAGCAATCCTCTTCAACCATATTCTGCCCATGTTCGGGAATGGGAAGACTATAACTATATCGAGCCCCTCCCTTCGAAGATCGGGTTTACATGGACTGGTTCCTCCGCACCCTTCCCGCTCCCATCGGCAAAGATGTCGCCTCTCACTTTCCTCAAACTGAAGAAGCCGCCCTCCAAATAGCATTGAAATATGACCTGATCTACACTCAATCTGGTTATGTTTATACCATTCTTCCTGACCTCCCCAGGCCCGGTGGCACTAACGCCCCGGGGGCATCTCATTCCGCCGACGGTATCATTGGAGCCCTTTCCCATCCATACGCTCAACCTCCTATAGGCTATGGTCTCCCTCAGGGAGGGGCCAGCTCCTCCAGCACTCTTCCCCCTTCCGGTAGCATGTATCCAGGATACGGCATGCCTCCTCCTTTTGCCCAACCTCCTGCTTACCTCAATGTTGCCCAACCTACCCATTACCGCCATCCCGCCAGCACAGTGCGCCGGCTCCTCTCGCGTGCTCTTCTCTCCTTGCCTCCTGAGCTCCCGCGCACCGGCCACCACGGCCTCCGGGAAAGTGTTGCACAGCAGGGCGTGACTAATTGTTTGGTCAATTTAGTGTATCCTAAATTGCTGCATTTAATTTGTCAATCCGGGAATCGTAAGCTGATGAAGTGCGGCGCACTATATGTGCAAGATAACCTATTTCTTAACTTTTTGTCGTTTTTGGTTTTCTAAGGTGAAATGGAAATTCTAAAATGAAAAAAAGTATGGTTATGTTTGTTCAAGGAAATGATATCCCCTATAATGATTTACCAACTTGAAACTTAAAAAGGAATTTGAAATTTACAATGACAAAACTTGAAAGGAAATGAAAATGTGCTGCTGAAATGAAAAGGTGCTGCTAGTCTAATAAATCAAAACAGTGAACTAGTGAGCACGAAAACCAAACTATTCTTGCTGCTGTCTAAACACAAAAGAACTATGCTTAAGGAAATTCAAAATTGCAACAAAGTAAATCTAAATCAGATTACATCAATTTATCTTCTGATCCTTCATCATTAGTCTAGCTATGATTTTCGGAAGTAACCATAAACAACTTGAGTAACTGATATCTAACTTGCAGAAAGTAAACTAATATCAAACCATACATTCATAATTCAATCCCTCACCATCAGTCCAGCTGTGGCTTTCGGAGGTAACTGAATATGTCATGCACAATTTAACATTTCTAACTTGCCAAAAGGAAACTAATACTAAACTACACATTTCATAATACAATCCCTCACCATCAGTCCAGCTGTGGCTTTCGGAGGCAACTGAAGACGTTATGAGCAGTTTAATATATTTAAATTTGCAGAAGGAAAACTAATACTAAACTACACATTTAATAATACAATCCCTCACCATCAGTCCAGCTGTGGCTTTCGGAGGCAACTGAAGATGCTATGAGCAGTTTAATATATCTAAATTTAACTACTGAAACAATTAAGCAAAACTGAGTTAAACAAAGCAATACTGAAATGAAATAGAAACTAAGAAAAACACATTAGCAGCAGAACAATGTTAATTCCATGTCATTAGTCAAAAAGCTATGAAAATGCCCGGGCTGCCTATCTATAACCTGAAACAAGAACACTGATCAGTGATTAACAACATAAAACATGAAAGACAGAAGTGAAATGGAAAGCAGGAAAGTTTATAAACAGAAATGAAAAAAAAAATGAAATGTATAAACATGTGAATGGATTATGGCACAATGAGCTTTAAAGAAATGAAATAAGAACTATACACTAATGCACAAAACCTTAGCTGAGCAGGGGCCCTCTACACCAGCCTTGGCAATGATCTTCAAGTACGAATTAAGTTGGAAAATAGAGTCTTCTTATATTAAAATGCAGTCATAACAGTATGGTAGTATTACGGCTCAAAGGCAGCGTAATTACATTACAGAGTAGACTTAATAAAATTAACAGAGACTAATCGGGACTAACTCTATATGCGTATGCAAACGCATTATATATAACAAAAGAAATATAAATGTCTCCTAAATTTTATGCTGGTGTAGAACACGTAGACCATTACGTCCACGGATCTAGGATCATGGCCGTGTTGGAAAATAAATCTATGAGAAGTGGATGCTTGAATTCGACTATGGAGCCATGTACATATGTTGACTTGTCCTCCGCAAGCTCAGAAACGGCCATATGAACCTTTACGTGACACGGAACAGAGTCCTGTCACTGTAAGACTCTATGGTTGACTTCCGTGTGGACGCCTTTGACCGCGGCTTCTTTAGATGAGTTTTCTCGAACCAATAGGACACGAACCATGTCCACATCATTCTCGACTTTCCCATGTGGCTCGTTTTCCCTGTAGACACTTGTAACATAGAGTTTCACAAAATAGCTGCGGAAAGTTGCAGTAGCTGTGGAAAGTGGCAAGGTTCCGCAACTGAATGAACAAAATCTAAATCAAATAACAAACACAAAAATATAATTAAAAACCATGTTAGATTCTCTTTTGCAAATGATATTGACAACTTGGGAGGTTCAGGTGAGTGAAAAAGGTATAGAAAAGTGTATGGAAAAGATGCAGAATTGAGACTCAACATACCCCCACTGTGAAGGTGTTGCATGTCCTCATGCAACCAAAATTTTGATATTCCTTCCTTAATTCATGTGCCTTGACACTTCAGCCAGCACATCCAATCCTCTCCTCCTCTTCCTTGGTGCTGCTAACATTCTGGGTTTCTTCATTAAGCACCTAAATTTGATATTAACCAGTGCTCTGCTCAACTTCTGGCATTTTCTTTTCAATTTCTTGTTCTTCTTTTTCCATATTCCCAGATGTAGCATAGTATTATCATGGATGATTTTGTCCAGTTTTCCTTGTTCCTTCAATGTCTCATTTTCATTTTTGATATGTTTATTTAAAAGATCTAACTCAAAAATTTCCTGTTTTAGTGATTGGACTAAATCATCCTGTACTGTATGAGGCTGGATAGACGAAGTACTGGGACCTGTAGCTGCCTTTTCCAAAGATTCTATATAGTCATATACTTCCTGCTGCTTGGGGTCTATTTCAGGTGTCATTTTTATTGGGCTGTCCCCAAAATGCCGTGAAGGAGAATAATATGGCTGAGGAGGGCTCATATCAATATCCTGCTGAGAATGGGATGGAGTATGTTCAATGTCTGATTGGGAATGAAATGAACCAGGTTCACTAACTGACTGAGATGGACTATGGTCAGCTCGGGACTGTTCAGATTTTTCCTCTCCCAAATCAATGAAATGAGGACCCTTCATTTGCGTTTTCCTCAATTTCCCCTTAAGTCTGCTGCTTCTTCTCACACGCTGTGGTGCACTATCCTTTTGTTTTTGTTTTCCTTTCTCTATCTTCTTGGCCATAGAGGATTGTTTTTGAAGATAAATTAGTCTTTCAGATAACACTTGATTATCTTCTTCTTCAGAAGAAGGAGTTTTATGTATAGCCTCAATATTTTTTCTTTCTTTTGGTGTTATTGGCTTCTTACCCTTGATTTCTTTCTTCTTCCTCTTTGACAGTCTTTCTTCCCTATCAGTTCTTTCAATTGCAGTAGTAGGAGTATTTTGGATTTCATCAATTGTTCTTTTTCTCCTACTTCTTCTTGCTGTGCTACCTTCAGGAATTTCCTGAGGTTCCTCAAAGAAATTTCTAACCAGAAATTGTTTCCATGTGTCTTTCTTTTCCTTTAACTCCTTTTCAATCAAATTTTTTATAAGGCCGTGGTGATATAGATGAGGTTCTACATCTCCTAAATGTTTCTGAATAGTCACAGACATTTTCTTCAAGCTATTTAACAGAAAATATGGGAGATTGAGAGCTTGATTATCTAGAAAATTCATCAGTAACCTGGTATGGTACATGTATATGGACCCAAAACGGCCTTCACGTGTAATGAATTTCTGAACAACTAGCAGCAAAGTAGCCCATTCCTCTTTCAATGCATGCACAGGAATTCCTCTTTTAAAAACAGTTATGTCCATACCTTGGTTTCGTAAGATTGTTCTCCATGCTTCATCACTGATACTTTTATTCTTAAACCAATGCTCACCCTCCTGAAGAAGTTCCATGGCTGTTGCTATAGATGCTTCATTGACCGCAAACTTAAGGTCTCCAATCTCTGCTTCCAAGCCATTAAACGACCTTGCAAATGCTTTTGTAACTTCTTTGTGATAACCTCTGAACTTCTGGATAAAACGCAGCCATTTTTCTTTCTTCAATATCTCCCTTACTTGCGGATATCCATCCATGAACTTCGGTCCTTCCGGTTCTACTCTTAGCAATTTACCCATTTCTCTTTTTGCTCTTCAAAGACTTTCCTGTGTGGAGGATTCAAATGGAAATAGAACGGCTGAATGCACAGAAACGAGCTCAATGACTGTGGGAATATATTATAGAATGGGAATGAGCACAATGAACGGAATGGAGTGAGACTATGGGTAGATATCTGAGAGTGGAAATGAACACAATGAACGGAATGGAGTGAGACAGAATAGAAAAGGGTTTCGTGAGCATAACAGAGATACGACTGTGCAATTGACAGAGTATAACACATTCGGCAGCGTTTTGAAATTTGGTGGCTGTGAAATAAATGTGAACACATTTCAATCAACGGTTATGGATTTATGCGGCTGTAAGAGTCCTTGGTCAAATCAAATACGTCTCATTGTCACCGGTGGAATATTGTATCATGAGTGAAAATCGGGGGTTTAATGATGGAACCGTTTGGGAATGAATGCGAGAGGATAATATGGAGATCGTGAAAGGTTACGGAATTGTCAATATAATCATTGCACATAATGGATAGAGCTCATGGTTCATAACTATATAAAAATGTGTTTTTCAATGCTATTTGAAATAAATTTTATTCATACGTTTGGAATCTTTGCCTTTTCCTTTGGTCTTCAACTAATTGCTCTTCATTGGTGTCTTGAATGCTCCATGTCTTCATTTTTGATCCTCTCACCTGCATTTTATTTCATGATTATGGAAATAACATCTGATTGTACATTCTTTTTGAAAATAGAGTAGTAGCTGCGGAATCTACTTCTGGCTGCAGAAACTGGAGTCAGCTGCGAAAACAGATGTCAGCTGTGGAAACTGACACAGCTATTACTTGGATGAATGGAAATGAACAGATGACAAATGACCAGATGGAAATGGTCATGAAATTTTTTTTTTTTAATGAAATGGAATGAAATGGATGAAATGAAGTGGAGTGGAGTGAAATGAAATGGAATGAAGTGGAATGGAATGGAGTGAATGATCACAAAACTTGTGAAATGAAAGAGAGATTTTTATTTTTTTTTAAACTAAAAAGAACAAAAGCTAGGCTGGTGGAGAAGAAGAATTCTTCTGTACCAGCCTGATTGCAGAACTTTCTTGAAACATTTTGACAAAATCCTCTTTTGAGAGTGGCTTATGATAAACTTTCAATCTATGGCCATTCACAATAAGAGGAGTTTTAAACTCATCAATGGTCTTGATTCTTACCGCTCCATTGCTAAAGATCTTGTCAATCTCATATGGCCCAAGCCAATGAGTCTGAAATTTTCCTTGAAAATATTTAAACTTGGAATCAAATAACAATTCCCAATCTCCTTCTTGAAACTTATTCTCTTTGATGTACTTGTCATGCCATTTAGTTCTTTGATATTGAACTAGATCAGTTCTTAAAATTGCTTCTTGTCTGATCTCATCTAGCTCATTCAACTGCTCCATTCTATGCTTTTGGGCTTCTGATAAGTCCATCCCCAACTGAACTTCTATCTTGAAGGTCTTGACTTGGAACTCAATGGGGAGCAAGACTTCTTTCCCATAAACAAGTTCATATGGAGAATGTCTTGTTGTATTTCTCCATGTATTTTTGTAGGCCCACAAGGCTTCAGGAAGCCTTTCTGCCCAATCTCTTCTATGTAGATGAACAGTTTTTGTGATGATACTTTCAAGAACTTTATTTGTGGATTCCACTTGACCATTTGCTTGCAGATGGTAAGGAGTAGATCTTCTGTGCTTGATTTTGTATTCTTCCATCAACTTCTCCACCAAATTGGATGTGAATTGGCTCCCCTGATCTGTCACAATTTCTCTTGGAACACCAAAGCGAGTAAAAATATCCTCATAAAGAAAATGAATAACTGAATTTTCAGTAGCAGATACTAATGCTTTGGCATCTACCCATTTAGTAACATAATCAGTACAAACCAATATATACTTCTTCTACTTAGATGGTGGATTAATAGGTCCAATGAAATATAAAGCCCATTTTTCAAAGGGTTCAATGAATACCTGTGTTTGCAATGGCATTTCATTTGAAAGGGTAGGTTTCCCTACTCTTTGGCAGCTGTCACACCTTTTGACATATTGTTTTGCATCTTTGAAGAGGGAAGGCCAATAATATCCTAAAGAAAGGATTTTATAGGCTGTCCTTTTGTCAGCAAAGTGTCCGCCGCATGGTTCATCATGACATGCCTTGAGGATATCAGGCATTTCATCTTCCCTGACACATCTTCTGATCACAAGATCTGGCCCTGTTTTAAACAATTCGTTAGAAATCCATGAATATTTTGAACTCTCCTGAATAATTTTTCGTTTTTCACTTGGAAATAAATGTGAAGGTAGTTTCCATGTAACCAAATAGTTAGCAATATCTGCATACCAAGGAGTTTTAATAGTTACTGCAAACAAGTATTCATCAGGAAACTTATCCTCTACAGGAGAATCTTCTTTAGTATTCTGAATCCTAGACAAGAAATCAGCTACTGTATTCTGTTTTGCTGGTCTATCCAACACAGTAATATTGAATTCTTGCAAAAGTAAGAGCCATCTTGTCACTCTGCCATTAGTAATAGGTTTGTTCATTAAATATCTAATTGCAGAATGGTCAGTATGAATAAAAGTTTCATAGCCTGTTATGTAATGTCTAAACTTATTAATTGCAAGAACAACAGCTAAAAACTCTTTTTCAGTCACAGTATAGTTCAACTCTGTGGGAGTCAAATTTTTACTGGTGTAATAAATGGCATAAGGAATTAAATCTTTTTGACCCAACACAGCTCCAAGAGCTGTATCTGAAGCATATGTAGAAATATGAAAAGGAAGTTTCCAATTTGGTCCTCTTAAGATAGGTGCTTCAGATATTCTTGTTTTCAAAGTTTCAAAAGCTGATTGACAATCAGGATCCCATTTAAATTCACAGTCTTTTGTAAGCAATTTGAAGAGTGGAGATGCTATTTTAGTGAGGTTTTCTATAAATCTTCTATAGTAACCAGTAAATCCTAGAAAACTTCTAACATCTCTTTGACAATTTGGAATAGGCAAATTGGAAATGACTTCAACTTTTGATCTATCAACCTTAATCCCATCTCCTGAAATATGATGTCCTAAAACAATCCCTTCAGTAAACATCATAAAGCATTTTTCATGGCTTAATGAAAGGTTTGTTTCTTTGCATCTTATAAGAACTTTTCCAAATTTTCTAATGCCTCTTCAAATGAATTACCATAAACTGTAAAATCATCCATATAAACCTCTACACAATCATGGATTAGATTAGAAAAAATTCCTAGTACTGCTCTTTGGAATGTTGCAGGTGCATTACATAACCCAAAAGGAAGTACTCGATAGGCAAAATTTCCCCATGGACAAGTAAATGTGGTCTTATCTTGATCTTTAGGTGCTACCTGAATTTGATTATAACCACTAAAACCATCCAAAAATGAAAAGTACTTTTTACCTGCTAATGTATCTAATACCTGATCGATAAAAGGCAAAGGAAAGTGATCCTTCAAAGTTGCTTTGTTCAATTCCCTGTAATCAATCCATACCCTCCATTTACCATTCTTTTTAGGTACTATAACCAAAGGAGAAACCCATCGGCTATCTGAAATTGGATAAATGAAGTTTACATTGAGTAGTTTTTGGAGCTCTTCTTTCACTATCTCCCTAATATTTGGATTCATCCTTCTTTGAGGTTGTCTGATTGGTCTACTGTTTTCCTGAATATAGATGTGATGGATGCAAGTCTTAGGATCAATACCCTTCATGTCAGTATACTCCCATGCAAATGCAGTAGAATGTTTTTGCAAGATTTTGGTTAGTTCTTCTTGTTGTGATTTTTCCATATGTTTGTTGATATTCAATGTTTTTCCTGGAAAAATCTCAATATTAGAACTACCAAACTCTTCCATAGAGTAAAGAGACATTTGTCTTGATGATAAATATTCTATGTCAGATTCCAACTGAAATTGTGTGGGGTCATATTCTGAAGATATCTCAAAATTTTCTAATGTGTTCGGAATTTGACTATCCTCACTGATTTCAGAAATGGTAAAGACAGGTTGTATAGTGTCCTCATCATCAACCCATTCATTGTCTCCTACTTCTGTGATTGCTCTTGCTGGAGAATACAAATTGAATTTCTTTGTCGAATTACCATTAGAAATGTACATGTCCCCATATCTACAACTAATAAAAGCATCAGCTGTGGCTAGCCAAGGTCTTCCTAAAATAAGTGGGTGCCCTCCTAGATTACTCTTGGGAGTCAAAATCATAAAATCTACTGGATATTCCCAAGAATATAAGGAGACTGAAATATCTTCTAATACACCATTTGGTTTAATAACTAATTGATCTGCAAGTTGCAGTAAAGTAGGTGTAAAAAGAAGGTTAGGAAGTTTTAGCTGTTCCATAGTCTGTCTAATCATAATGTTGATAGCAGCCCCTAAGTCAATCAATGTGTTTGGAATTTCTATCCCATTTATATGTGTCTTAACAATTGGACTTCCTGGATCTACATACTTCTGCATGGTAATTTTTCCCATCATAATATCTGCAATCTTTCCTACCAGGTGGATTCTTCTTGTGTCTTTTAGTTTCCTTCTTGGTCTTTTGAAACTCAACTCCTTTATTGTTTTTGCTAGAATAAGAATCTCTCGAATGGCTTGTAGCAAGGGAATCTTGATACAAACATTCTTCAATTCATCTAGAAAGTCATAGTTAGGCAACAAGATTTGTTTTTCCACCCCCTTATCAATTTGTAATCTTTCAGGAAAAGGAGGTGTAGATGAAGATGCAGGTTGCTCAACTATAGGAGTTGTGGGTGTTAACTTTTCTTTTTCTTTTTGAATATTTGAATTTTGAAGAGATTCTTCCTCAGAACCCTTATTGACTTAAAGAGAATCCTCCTCAGAGGTATCTTGCTCTTGGATATCTATAGAAGGTTTTTCTAAAACTCTACCAGATCTGAGTTGTACATCGTTGAGAGGAACAATCATATAGGTAGGAAATTGTTGTCCTTCTACCATGTAAGTATTCTGAGGATTCTTATTGTTAGGATTTGGCAATGGCTGAGATGGAAGTTGATTTTTCTTTTGTTGGTATGGGAGCATGAGTTGAGGATTTGGATTTTGTTGAGAAGGTTGTTGTTGTGGAAATGGCAATGAAAGTTGTGGATTTGAGTTTGGAAGTTGTGGAGCTTGTTGATTTTGAAAAGATGGAGGATATTGATAAAATTGAGCAAATCTCCCATAAGGATTTTGCATCCCTTGTACCCATGGCTGATATGAGTTTTGATGTTGGGGCCAAGGTTGTTGCCAAGGATTCCAATTTGGTGGGGTTTGAAGATTCATAGGGTTGTTAAACCCTTGAGATTTTTGTCCCTGCCAAGGTCTCCTTGCGACAAAACAGAGAGATTCTACTGAATTTGGATCTTCTTGAAAAAAAGCTTTGAGTCCAGGGATTGAAGGACAATCCTTGATCTCATGATTTTCTGAGCAAATCATACATGTTTCTACAACTTTTTCATCCAAGGGACATTCCCTTAAAGAATGTTTCTTTCTACATTTCGGACAAAAGATGGCTAAAGCATCTGTTTCTGCTTTCTGCTTGTTTTGGATTTTAAGGGTGTCTAGTTGTTCACTAAGGCTCCCTAAGATATCAGTTTTGAACTCATCAAGAATATTGCCAATCTCTGCCCTACTTACTGATCCAGTTGCAGATTTGTTAGCCCTAATAAGAGAAGGATCCCTAGGCCCTTTTCCTGTTTTAGATTTTCCTCTTGAGAGATGGACACATAGTTCTGTTATGTCACGAAGTGGGAGTTGAGAAATATATCCTTTCCCCATCATGTTTAAAATATCTATCCATTCATCTCTAATGGCTTTTAAGATGAGGGCTTTCAAGGTTTCATCATCTAAGTTGCTCATCTTTGCTCTTTTCAAGTTGTATTGAAATATTTCAAGTAAGTCTTCCAAATTTTCATCTTCTTTTTGCATCATCTTGAATACCTCATTCTTGTGATTGGTGGGCATACAATAGTCCAAGTATCTATCCAAAATTTTTTGTTTCATATCATTCCAAGTCCTAATATATTGAGTGGCTAATCCCATGAACCATTTCAAAGTAGATCCTTTCAAAGTTGAAGGAAACAGTTTGAGTTTTTTAGAATCTTCCATATAGTCATAGGTTCGGCACACAACTTCAAACTCAAAAAAAAAAGTTTTAGGGTCCTCACTTCGCAATCCATAAAAGTTAGGGAGGAAAGATGGTGAGATATTATTCATTGTTGCATGAGTTTCCTCATCAACTATAGGGAATCCAAACAAGTTGTCTCCTTCCCTATTTCTACCATTATTTCCTTCACCATTGTTGTCTCCATTGTTTCCTCCTCTTCTACCTCTACCTCTACCTCCATCTATTACTTCCTCCGCCAAGATAGTTTCTTTAGAGTCCTTAAAGTCCTCTAGTTTTTCTACCAAGGGAGAATGAGAGAAAGTCTCTTTGTTTTCTAAATGGGATTGAGTAGGTGGTATAGGAGAATCCTCTAATTCAGTTGTTCCTTGACTTCCAAAAATCTTAAGGCTAGGGGTAGATGGTGGTGAATCTGGTCTATGCCTTGAAGAAGATGGAGTTGTGAAAATCGAACTCTTGGCTTTAGCTATAAACCTTCCCCTAGAATCTCTTGCTCTCTGCATGTCATTTTTTATTTTTATTTTTATTTTTATTTTTTTTAAAGAAAAAGTTGGGCTAATAATTCTCTTTCTGATCTTCCAGATCACACTAGGTGCAAGAAGAGAGCATACTTAAGAAATTACTAAACCAATAACTCTCTTTTCTGATCCTCCAGATCACACTAGGTGCAAGAGGAGAGCATACTTCAAGAAGTTATCAAGTTTTCCCTTCTTTTATGATTTTATGTTTTTTTTTTTTAGAAATTGGCTACCTAGTTACACTTCCCCGGCAACGGCGCCAAAATGTTTGGTCAATTTAGTGTGTCCTAAATTGCTGCATTTAATTTGTCAATCGGGGAATCGTAAGCTGATGAAGTGCGGCGCACTATATGTGCAAGATAACCTATTTCTTAACTTTTTGTCGTTTTTGGTTTTCTAAGGTGAAATGGAAATTATAAAATGAAAACAAGTATGGTTATATTTGTTCAAGGAAATGATATCCCCTATAATGATTTACCAACTTGAAACTTAAAAAGGAATTTGAAATTTTCAATGACAAAACTTGAAAGGAAATGAAAATGTACTGCTGAAATGAAAAGATGATGTAAATCTAATAAATCAAAAACAGTGAACTAGTGAGAATGAAACTAAACTATTCTTGCTGATGTCTAAACAAAAAGAAACTATGCTTAAAGAAATTCAAAATTGCAACAAAGTAAATCTAAATCAGATTACATCAATTTATCTTCTGATCCTTCATCATTAGTCCAGCTATGATTTTCGGAAGTAACCATAAACAACTTGAGTAACTGATATATAACTTGTAGAAAGTAAACTAATATCAAACCATACATTCATAATTCAATCCCTCACCATCAGTCCAGCTGTGGCTTTGGGAGGTAACTGAAGATGTCATGCACAATTTAACATTTCTAACTTGCAGAAAGGAAACTAATACTAAACTACACACTTCATAATACAATCCCTCACCGTCAGTCCATCTGTGGCTTTCGGGGGCAACTGAAGACGTTATGAGCAGTTTAATATATTTAAATTTGTAGAAGGAAAACTAATACTAAACTACACATTTCATAATACAATCCCTCACCATCAGTCCAGCTGTGGCTTTCGGAGGCAACTGAAGATGCTATGAGCAGTTTAATATATCTAAATTTAACTACTGAAACAATTAACCAAAACTGAGTTAAACAAAGAAATACTGAAATGAAACAGAAACTAAGAAAAACACATTAGCAGCAGAACAATGTTAATTCCATGTCATTAGTCAAAAAGCTATGAAAATGCCCGGGCTGCCTATCTATAACCTGAAACAAGAACACTGATCAGTGATTAATCAACATAAAACATGAAAGACAGAAGTGAAATGGAAAGCAGGAAAGTTTATAAACAGAAATGAAAAAAAATGAAATGTATAAACATGTGAATGGATTATGGCACAATGAGCTTTAAAGAAATGAAATAAGAACTATACACTAATGCACAAAACCTTAGCTGATCAGGGGCCCTCTACACCATCCTTGGCAACGATCTTTAAGTACGAATTAAGTTGGAAAACAGAGTCTTCTTATATTAAAATGCAGTCATAACAGTATGGTAGTATTACGGCTCAAAGGCAGCGTAATTACATTACAGAGTAGACTTAATAAAATTAACAGAGACTAATCGGGACTAAATCTATATGCGTATGCAAACGCGTTATATATAACAAAAGAAATATAACTGTCTCCTAAAGTTTATGCTGGTGTAGAACACGTAGACCATTACGTCCACGGATCTAGGATCATGGCCATGTTGGAAAATAAATCTATGAGAAGTGGATGCTTGAATTCGACTATGGAGCCATGCACATATGTTGACTTGTCCTCCGCAAGCTCAGAAACGGCCATATGAACCTTTACGTGACACGGAACAGATTCCTGTCACTGTAAGACTCTATGGTTGACTTCCATGTTGACGCCTTTGACCGCGGCTTCTTTAGATGATTTTTCTCGAACCAATAGGACACGAACCATGTCCACATCATTCCTGACTTGCCCATGTGGCTCGTTTTCCCTGTAGACACCTATAACATAGAGTTTCACAAAATAGCTGCGGAAAGTTGCAGTAGCTGCGGAAAGTGGCAAGGTTCCGCAGCTGAATGAACAAAATCTAAATCAAATAACAAACACAAAAATATAATTAAAAACCATGTTAGATGCTCTTTTGCAAATGATATTGACAACTTGGGAGGTTCAGGTGAGTGAAAAAGGTATAGAAAAGTGTATGGAAAAGATGCAGAATTGAGACTCAACACTAATCCCCCTTCTTCTCAAAGAAGACAGAGAGGCAATCCAAACCCATTTGCCCCTGGTACCCGTGGACCCAATCCTGCTGTGGACCCTAACACTGCCAACCAACAACAAGGCACTCAGCCCAAGCCGGATAGGCCGCTTCGCACAAGTAAGCCCTGTTCGTGTTGTGATGTTTATGGTCATTACACCCACGATTGTCCCCTCTTACCCCAGATGTGGCAGATTTGGGAGTCTCAAGCCACATTGCGTGGACAGCACGCCTCCCCTCATGCTCCTCCTAATGTGTCCACAACCCAGCCAGCTGTGTTTACTGATCCTTTCCCTCAGCAAGGATTCGTGGCTACCCAACCGCCCAACAGCCAGATAGCCACACCCCCTTCCCTTTCTGGTTCCTCTGATTACCAGATCCTTATGATGCACTCCGATCCTAACCCGTCCGTCGATCTTCACCTTCAAACTCGGTCTCGCCAGTACCCCAAGCCTCCTGCTCAGTCTGCCCCCGAGCCTCCTTCTTCAGGTTCTACAGAGCCTCTTTCGACACCCGATGGCCCCTTACATATCCCTCAACCCAAGGTTGAGGTTCGCCTGGAGTGCTTTTGGGAAAATTATGTATAGCAGCGCTTCCGGTCGAGTGCTCATTAAGTATAGCATAGTAGATGCTCTGGTGCAATCTCACATCGCCAATTTCCCACCTTTTGGAACTCCCTCTGGTCGTGCCCTTCCCAAAAGAAGGCTCTGCTATGCTGCCAGTGGCGGCGTAGATCTGATGACCAAATGATTGATTTCGACGCCACTCAATCGGACCACCCTCCTCTCCCTCCTTCAGTCGCCTTCCAAATCCCAGTCAAGATCCGGAATGCCAACGTGTCCCGGTGTATAATTGATGAGGGGGCATCCACCTGCGTGATGTCCGCTTCGGTTTGGAAGCAACTCGGATCCCCTGAGCTGGCCCCTTCCATGATCACCCTTCGAGAGTGGGACGGTCATGCCTCCCAACCCATTGGCCTGTTTCGTAACTGTCCCATCACCCTCGCCGGTAAGACCGTTTGCGTTGACGTTGAAGTCATCGACGCCCCGCTAGATTACAACATTCTATTGGGGTGAAGCTACACCTATGCTATGTCTGCTGTCCCATCCGCGGTCTTTCACAAGATGTCTTTCCCCCATAATGGAAAGATAGTCACCATTGACCAGTTGACATATCATGAGCCAAAATCTCAGACCTCCCCTGAGACAACCATCTCTTCTGTAGCCAACAAGCAAACCGTCGATTCCTTGACCAGTGTCTCCCCCGACATTTACAAAGATTCCTCCCTGCTTGGAACTTTCCCTAACCTTCCCCCCCCTCCTGTCACCGATCCCAGCTTATCGACTGTTTGCATGATGCAATCGTCTCAGGCTGCCCGTAAGCGGCTTGCCTCGGCTAGTCAGCAACCTCCCCCTCGCCCTCCGCAACCCGCTCCTAGCCATTCATTTCAGCCAGTCGGACCTCCTCCTTCTGGCCCTCCCCCTACAGCTGGTATCCCTGAACCCCTTTATCCTCCTAGATCGGTTCCCCCTGGCCTTAACCATCTCGGAGCCGTCCCTCCTGGTCATTACCCTGCTGGGCAGATACCGTTCCTAGCTCCCCCACCAGGGATGTACATGGTACCGGTCATGGCCACCCTCTCTCTTCCTAACTTGACCCTTGGGATTCCCGTCTGGTACCATGATCCTCCAGCCGCAACCTCGCCTGGTCAACCCAAACCTTATATTTCTTTGACCCCGGTTCAACCAGTCCCCATGACTTCTCCCACTACAACAGTGCCTCAATCACCTCAACAGGAACCACCTCTTGTTGTGACCACTTCGGGTAAGAAGGGAAAAGCCCGCAAGGGGGCATCAAAGGACAAGGCTGCCCCGACAAACCCTGCCCCTCCTCGGCCTCCAAAGCATATCATCCAGTGTGCTTTGTGTGATGTTGTCGGCCACGCCACCCATACCTGTCCCGAAGTGCTTCGTCTCAAGCCCATGGTTAATGTCACGTTCCCTGAGTCCATGGTCCCAGAAGCCTCTGTTCCTTCCGCGACCACGCTCAAGAACCCAAAGACTATTCACACCAACCGCTCCTGTGCTTTGTGTGATCTCCATGGCCATTACACCCATATTTGTCCCCGCCTCAAGGATTTCTGCCCCTCTCTAGCCGTGGTCCACCATTTCGAGGCCAAGCGCAATGAGTCCACCTCTCCCCTATTTGCGCATTCTGCTTCAGCAGAACTACTAGATATGACTGCTCCCATTGACATTCCCCCTCCTGATGTCGAGATGACGGAGCCTTCATCCAACATTTTCTACCTATCATCATCCATGAGACCCTCGGGTAACATTCCATCTGAATCCTCCCCTGTTGTTTCGCTTGACCTGCCTTCCGCGATCATCTTGGGCTCAACATCGGTAGATCCTCTATCTACTTACTCTTCGGTCACCCCTTGTGACGATGCGCATGTGAACCTCTCTTCTCATGATGATGATTCAGGTTGCTTCACCACATCAGGCGGTCTTTCTTCCACCAGTCACCCCATCTTCTATCACGATGACGACATTATGGAACAAATTCCCACCCCTGACTTTATCTATTCCCCCTTACATCGAACCCATGCGTTCACACCACATCCACCTTGTGGCCATTACATTGAAACCTAATGTTTGGGTAAGGGGGCACCCACATTTGAGAGACCAAGAGAAGCAATTCTCCACAACTCTCCTAGTGTATCTGGTCGTGTTGAATTTAGTCCCAGTATTCTTCCACATTTAGAAGAACCTCTAGAGTCCCATATCACTTCAGATCACTATAGGGATGATACCCCTTATCGTTCCCTCATCTTACATCAGCAACCCAGTCTCTTAGACATTATTGTTGACCAACCTATAGCTTTTCTACGAGAGCATCAGTTCATTATCTCCAAATCCTCTTTTTGGGATAGTGACACCAGGCATGCCAACTTGGAAACTTAAATTCCATTTGATCCCTATATGCAGTACCAAAAGAGATTGGTAATCCTCCATTGAATTTCTCAAACTGCATAACCATAACGAGAAAAAATGGCACACCACATCATTTAAATGTGTTTAGATTTCCCTTTTTCTAAATACATTTTGGCATGACCACACCATGCTCGGGGGCACCTATGCCCCTCAACCATAACCCTCCTCACCTCGTTTTTGGAGAGGAGGTTGTCTTACCAATCGAGTGTGAAATCCCTTCCCTTCATCTGGTTGTTGAACTTCTCCCTGACACCCAACCTCTAGAACAACGACTTATCATGCCTGAGCATGCCTCTGAAGACCGCTGTGTTGCATTGCAAACCATGGAAGCGGCCAAGAAACGCACCAAAGCTCAATATGACCGAAAATTCCAGCCTCATCCTTTTCACAAAGGCAACCTTGTTCTAGTATGTGACCAAGCCCATGATGTCCTTGGTCACGGGAAGTTCGACTCATTATGGCTAGGCCTTTACGTTATCAGTAAGGATCTTGGTAAGGGGGCATACCTTTTAGAGGACTTTGAAGGCAATCCTCGCAATGCACTCTATCTTAAGAAATATTACCCTTAGCATTTCCCTTCTGAGATGTGTGTTTTATGTTCTGATAGATAGCCAGCATCTTTTTTGTACTTTCATCCTTCGCCAGGAGCTATTTTGTCCAAGAAGGATCACTTCACCTCTCCTTCAAATTGAACTTCCTCACTTACAACACTTGTACTTGGGGCACCATTTTTCCTCCTTACTTGTCTTTGTTCGTGTCGATTTTCGTCATGAGTTACCATCTTGTACTCATGTTTTCATGGCCCCCCATTGGGCCTTTACTGTGTGGTAGCACCATCAAGTTGCCCTTGTTTAGAGCATCCAAGTTGAGTCATCATCGCATTCATGGAGTCTATCCCGAGTCCCTTTGTACCCCACTATAGCCCTCCATCCTTCATTGCTTGGTCTCTCTCTTGTGTCGCACATTATGACCTTCAGTCCCACTGTCCCCTATCCCTTATGATATTGTGTCAGTCGCTTCCATGTCATTCATGCCCTTTATGCTCTAACAAGGGAAGTCGTCCATTCGCTACTCAGTCCTTTCCATTTCACCATCATCATTAGTGTCAGTCTGTCCGTCGCTCTACTGTTTTCTCTCGTGCCTTAGTTGGGGACATCTCACTCCCTCAACTATGGCGGACCTTCTTCTGTCGACATCAGCACTTTCATTCCAGAAGCCAGGTCTAGAGGGCAGTGTACCTTGGTTCCAGCTTCTACTCTTGTTCAGTGCCTCGGATCAGGCCAAGGGATCTCTCATTTCCCTTTGACTTGATTGTTTCTCCAGCTCCTTTCAGCATGATCGAGATTTGTATACTTGATGGTCCAGTGATCCAGCAGCAGCTCTTGATGATTCCTGGGTGTGTGTGAGATGTCTCAACCCTCATGAGGGGGTGGCCCTGCAGGTAGCCCCCCACATGCCCGGATGACCTCTTCTTTGCGGCCTTCGATGCAGCTCCAGATATTTAATGATGTTGGCCATAGCCACTTGCAGGGCCTCTTCGACTTGCATATATCAGTCAGATTTTGTGAGCCCTTCCCCATTTACAGGGGGCATTTGGGTTGTATTTGTATCTCATGTACTCAGATATTATTGTACAAGTCCTGGCTGTTATCCCAGGCACAACATGTATATGGGATTCCTCATTATATTTTTATCTGGCTCATGATTATGCCAGCTGTACTTTATAGTTCGGTCCCTTGTTTACTGGACACACTATTCTTTTGTACTTTGTCTCGGCGGGCATAGGTATGCCTCCCCCGCCGCCTTCAGCACAGGTACCCTCTCATAAAAAAGAGACTTGTTGCACCTACGAGTCTCATCTCCTCAGGGTCTAGTCCTTCAGCACACTATCTACCTCACATTTCTCTCTCTGACATCCATTTTATTGTCTAGTGATCGTGTTCTTACAACGTACTTCGGTCATACGATTTGCTCCTGACACTCGCACGCTGGGGGGCAATCTGTTACACCATTTTCTGGTCATCTAACCTATTATCATTAGATGGACCCAAGTACACCATGTAAGACTAGTTTTACCCTAATTAAAACTGCTTTCACTATGTTAAAATAGGAAACCCCAAAAGGAAATATTAAACAAACCCATATTTGTTTGATTTTCCTCATGGAATAATTAATTAAACCATAATTTAATTATTATTCTCAGTCATGTTTAACCCAAAATCAAAGAAATTAATTAGATAAACCTTTATTTATCTTATTATTTTCTAAGAATAATCATTTAAACCTTATTTAGATGATATTCCTTGTTAAATATGACCAAATCACCCACAAATAATTAAATAAATCACTATTTATTTAATTATCTTTCAACCACTTCCTTAAATAATTAAATAAATCATTATTTATTTGATTATCTTCTAACCGCTTCCTTAAAAAGATAAATAAATCATTTATTTATTTGTTTTTGACAAATTAAGGGATTTGACCCAAGTCAAATACCTTTTCCCTCCAACAAATATAATAAAATATTCCATAAAAAGTGGATCTAGATCTCGTTAACCCATGCACCAAGATCTAGAATGACCCAATATTTTGTTATAAATAGGAGGGTTTTTCCTACCATTCTTCACCTTTTGTTGCCTATTATATCACTCTGGATCTATACACTTGGTCACCATTTTCTGCCATTTGCTGTGTGAGCTCCCTTGAGTTCCATTCTTTGTGTGGGTCTTCTACACCAACAAGAGAGAGAAATATTAGATCTGAAGTGCTGAGGACTTCCAAGAACCCATCCCACTGAGGAGAATTGGATACACCTTCTTGTTTTCCTCCCAGGTGCCCCATTAATATAAAAATTCTTTCAAAAATTGTTCTTGTCTTGTCTATTGGTATATGGAGCAAACCCTTACTTTTACTGCTTAATGTCTTTCCATGCATAGATATGGTTTTTTGCAGCTCTTTTATGTCTAACTAACCGCAGATCTGAAGATATTGGCAGCCACTTTTGTTGTTAGGGCTATTAGTTATGCGTAGCTAAAGTGGTCCTTTTTCGTACACTTCGACAAAGGATTCATACTAACAGAGAAAGTTACTTTTGGATCCTTTCTTTTTTCCTTGCTTGTTGAATTTATTAAAGCCTTTCTTTCCTTTTGAGTTGCCATCACTTTTGTTCAAAAATTTTGCTACGAAATGCCCAACCTCACCACAACCGAAACATATCAATGGAAGTTTACCTTTGAATTTTCTCTTACTAGGTTTCAGTTTTCTCATAAAGTAAGCATATTATTCATCTGAAAGACCTTCTCCATCATCTCCCTTTTCTTCACACTTGAAGGTGCATGTCATTTCAATTGAAGGTTGTTTGTCCTTATTGGTTTGCTTAGATGCAACGAATGCAGTTTCTAGATTTGAAGTACCCTTTTCTTCATCAAGTCTCATTTCATATGCTATGAGAACTCCATGTAATTCTTCCTTGCTGAGTTTGTCTAGATTTGCACTATATTCTAAGACCGATACCTTTGGGTTGTATCTCCCTGGTAACGTTCTAAGAATCTTCCGTATAATAGTCTTCTCATCAACTATCTCTCCCAATCCTTCCAGAGTATTGGTTATTTCATCAATGTATTAGAAGTATGCAGCAATGTTGCAATCTTCTTTCATTCTGAGTTTCTCAAATTTTTCTCTATAGATTTGATGCTTTGCTTCTTTGACATTTGAGTCACCTGCATATATATTCTCAAGCTTGTCCCATAAATTTTTGGCGGTTTTACAACCCAACACCTTACGATAAGCAGATTCAATAAGTTCATTGATAATAATATTCCTTGCTTTTTCGTCAATTACCAAATTCTTCTTACCTCGTTCATCTGCGGTTGATGTAAATCCATTTTTAACAGTGTCCCATACTTCGTAACCTTGTGCCAAGAGATAGACCTCCATTCTTCCTTTCTAAAGTGCATAATTTTTTTCATTGAATAGAGGTACACCATTCTTGGTATGCTCCATGACCTCCTTCCAGCTATTAAACTGCTATTGAAGGAACCTGGCTCTGATTCCAATTGTTGGAAATACTGAGAGGGGGGGTGAATCAGTATTCCTTTCAATTAGAGCATTATTTAATCTTCAATTATTATCAGTGCTTGTACAATGATAGCGGTAAACAAGAGGAACACAAATGCACACAATTTTTAAGGTGCAAATCCACTCCAAGACAAAAACCACCTAATGCTTTTCTAATAATTCTTTAATATTCAACTCCAATTGAAAATAAAGCTCCAACTTCCTAGAATCTAGAAAAGAATTCTTCTCCATCTCTCACTGGATGGACGCTCCAACACCCAAGATTCTTTAGTAGTCAACTGAACGGATGCCCCAACACCAAATGAGCTACAACTCACCCTATCACCACCCTACCACCCTATAGAAGAATAAAAGAAGAATGTACTCCCGTACCAGGGAAAATAGTCCACTTTACAATGATATAGAATGATGTAGAAGAAGAATATATACTAGACCATAACCCCAACTTTGACACAACCACCTAATGATGATCCTAGACCTCCCAACACTACCTCTTCAACCCTTGGCAGATAGACACTAATACAATTTGTACAATAATGTATTTACAATGACTATGTACAATGATACCTTTACAATGATTGTATGCAGTGCTGCCCACTTGAAGACTTCATAAGATGAACTTCTTACTGCTGTTATGAACCTTGGTTTCTGCTCTTGTCATGCTACCCTCTGCTACATCTTGCTTTTCTTTGCTGCTGTATAAAGTCTGGTCGTTTGCAACCCTTGACAACACATGATCTAGCTTTTTCTTTCCTTCTAAGAGCTCCATATTGAATCTGGTATATCTCTGCTATTTAAGATCCTAAATATCTGATTTTCTTTCTTGTAGTATTCCTCTGAGTCATCTTTCCAATGCCATAGGTATGACCCAATTTGGATTCTTCAAGAGAGAGTTATACCCAATCTCTCACAATGCCCTAATTATGGACTGTTTCAGCAGAGCACACTTGTATGGCATGCCACATGTCACTGTTTATTCATTTGGCTCTGAAATTGATAGATCAAAAATTGTAGACTGTGCGCTATCCACTATTTTTTACGGAATTCCAATTTGATACTCAGAGAGAGAGTTATGACAATTTTACCAAGGTCACTTCTTTGAGATGAATTTCAGGAACCTGCAAAAACCTTGACTTCCACAGATCATATCTCCAAAAATATTGTGCACCATGATCTGAAATTTTTACAGTCCTCAAGATTTTGGCTTTGCCTCATCAAAATTTCAGCTTCTGAACCTTCATAGAAAGAAAGTTAGAGCGCAAATGCCACAATGACCTGTTTCAGATGGTGAAATACCTTACATAAGGAGGAAATGAGGATCACAATTTATATAAATTCTTAGGTTGAGAGGGGCTTCAAAGAGTAATGTGGGAAGGATTTTAGGAGCTTATGACTTTTCAATGACCCATGCCCCAACCCCATGGGGTTTTAGCCCACTAACTGGGGGTACAAACTTCAAACATGAATATCTCTCAAACCGTGAAGAATTACATGGCGTGCCATATATCAACGGAAACATCTCGAAAAGTAGAAACCATCAAAAGAATTATTGACCCAGAATATATTGGTTTGGTAGGTAAAAATTCCCATGCAATATTGGGTTAGCCCCTGGTGCTGCTTGGGTTGACATCAATGACAATCACTAATCAACATTTTCTCCCGATGGGCTTCCTTCCAAATAGTAACTCCACCAGATCCCATGACTCATTTTTATGCAAGGATGTCATTTCATCAACCATAGCCTCCTTTCATCGTTTTCCATCCTATGAATCCACTGCCTCCCTAACAGTTTTGGGATCATCATCAGCGATAGTTAAAGAAAAATTTGAACAGAAAGAAAATGTACTATACCTTTCTAACTGCCTTATTTCCCGAACTCATATTCTCATAGTTGTAATGGGTCAAGGGTAGACCAAGAGTCTATAAACCATATTTTATGGACCATTGGAAGTGTAGGCTAAGTCGATATAAATAGATGAACATTTTGAGTCTTAAGGTACGAAAGAATTAAGTCTGATGCTAAGTGAAAATTGTTAGATATGTTGATGGGTCATTAGGGTAAGGACTCCTGCTGGCTGTGTGTGCGGAGATCCTTAATCCTGCTATGTGTGGACACTACTGGCTATGTGTGCAACCTGTGTCAGATTCTATTGGGTTTTGTATGCTAATATATGCAGATATGGTTGAATTATTTCTATGTTATCTGATCTAATTTATTTATTTTGATGCAAACTATTAGATCTGTTACAAATATTGTTGCTTATATGTTTATGCTACAAATCTGTCTATGTTATTGTATAAATTTAATCTGTTGATGATGCATTATGATAATATGTGTTGATAACCGCTGATACGCACGTGGATGCGGAGTTATTAACTAGATCTATGCATGATAATAGATTTGTATATTTCACTTATACTGTTAACTACCCTGCGAATAGATCTGTTTGGTTACTTGACTTACCTACTCTCTCTCTTAGGGTGTGGAAACCTGGTTCCAAAACCCTTTCATACTGCTTCTGGTGAGACTTTGGCCTGCGTAAGATGGCCAATGCTGAAAGGGCTAGTAGTATAGGGGTTTGTTGGAAAGCCTTAACCTCCAAACCTTGGTCAGGACCCCTCGAGCCAACAAATGGTTCTATTGCTGGGACTGGGAGCATTTTGAGAGAGGGATTGGGTAATGCCAAGAGAACACTAGAGACCTGAGACGAAAGAAACTGAAGAGTGGCTTGAAAAACAAGTTCAAGAATTTGTGATAAAAGAGAATCGCAGCACAAGATTGATGGCAGAGAAGTGGAAGAATAAGTATATTTTCATAGAGATCTATGAAATTTTCTTTGTGACATTTGCGACCGAGCTTCAGGAGTGGCTTGCAAGGCTCGCAGATTTCCAGAAGTGTTGGAAGGATGAACGGGTCACACAGTGGACTCCAGAGTTGATCCAGTAGTTAGAAAAGACTTATAACACCATCAATCGCATGGTAGATCATTGGGTAGACAGCGTGTTAGGAGGATTTGTGACGAAATTTGCAATCGATCAATTCGTGTCCTATTCAGAGGAAGAGTAGAGGTTCTTCAAGGGTTTCCAGGGAAAGTTTCTGAAAACCTTACCATTACTGAAAAGAGCATTCTGTGTAGTCATACAGAGTGAATGAGCTCCAATCAGAGTGAGGGTACAACGTGGAGTGGAAAATACTACAGAACTAATCAAGAAGGAGATAGATCTGTCTGCAGCCCAGTAAGGGATTTAGTTGTGCATAGCCCTCAAACTACACCACCTTAAAATCAGCATAGGGGGAAGAAATCACCCATACCTACACCACCAGAAGATGAGATGGCCTTGCACATGAAGTTACCTACCTTTAAGGGAATATGGGATGAAGATATGGATCATTTTTGGTTTGTCGCAGAGTCGGTATGGACTATGCAGAATGTGTCCAACAATGCTGTGAAAAGGGTGCAGCTGTCCCTTGCCTTTGAAGGAAGAGCCATGGATCAGTATATGGGATAAATAGCTTAGCATGTGAATGTGACCATTCAAGAGGTTAAGAATGCCCTAAAACAACAGTTCAAAAATCCTAAATCATACTCTTAAATAGTGAATGATCTAAAATATTTCTAGCAAGGATCCTTTGAGTCTGTGTGGGAAGCTAACCAATGGTTGAAGAAGGTAATCAGAGAAGGGGAATTTTTGTATGATGACAAATAACACAAGGAATGGTTCATTTCTATGTTGCTACCTCACTTGCGCATACCTATGGGTTAGTAGGCCATTAAATTGTAGGAAAAAACCTTGGAGATTGCTATGAAGTTGGAAGTTGCGCCGAGAGATGATACCCAGTCGAGAGTACAACAAATCCAAGAGAAACTTGCGGCGATGCACATGGAGATCTTGAACCTGCGAAAGAACCAAGGGAAGGTGTTAGTGATCAGTAATATTTTTCTTTCTATATATGACTAAATGTTTATCCTAGATTTATAGAATCAAAATTCAACAATATTGTGAGTTCTAGAAATCTCACTGCCTTCATTATCCTCAGGATAATTTTTTCACTATTTTACTACTCTACCAAGTCATGGCCAACATACCACTCCTAGGAGACCCATCATGGGCTCAAGCTACTCATATTCACTATGTTTTTACACCTTTGACCTTAGCACCCAATTTGGCCTTTCTTGACCACTCTATTTTCCATCTATGATCACCAACCAACTTGATTTTTCCCATGTTTACCAAATATCTTAAAGCATTGATAGTCTCAAAATCCCTCTATAAGCTCTTTATATCAGTCAAGTTCATCCATTTCTATATCCTCAAATACAATCATTGATCAAGAAGCTCTACTTTTACACTGTCAAGATCCCAAGCCTAATATCAATCAAGGATCAAGTCCAAGGAATTTCCCACTAGGTCACTAGGGTTTCACAAATTGTAGGGTTATTTTGAATGCCTCTTAATCAGTGTTTTTCATGTGCCAAGAAGGTGAAATCAAATGGGAAGGGAAGTGAGCAACTGTTTGTCCAAGTTTGATAAAAAAACCTTCAAGAGAGACCTCCTTGATCAAAGCAAAACATCTGGAAAAGATAGTTGCCCATCTTAGACATTTCTACAGGAATCAATGAGATGGTCATCAACAAAAAAAGACGTAAGGAGAGATACCAACTCCTCACTACAAGGAAATTCACATCACAGGAGAGACAACAAGCCTAATTTCAAAGAAAATTAGGGTTTTATGACTGATTAGCTAATAGTGTTTCCCAAGAAGGAGCCAAAGCCAAAACCACAATGATAGAGGTACATTAGCACAACTGTGCATAAATTGAAGATTTATTGAAACTAGAAATGAAGATGAAAGACTTCCATGATGATAGCAGACAGAAGTTGAAAATGATATCAGAAGGTGACTTACATAATTTGTCAAGGCAACACTGTACCAAAGGGAGGAATTGTAAAGAGTATCAGTGTGAGGGAGCCTAAACTTTCAAAGTACAGTCAAAGTTCTTCAAAATGGTCAAAATAAGGAAATCATGAGGTAAAGTGTCAAAATATAACACCAAGCAAATCATGAGTTTGTTGTTGAGTGACTAAACTTGTCAAGATTCCAAGAATGACAAAGGAGACTAAATAATTTGTGTCATGGCATTTGCATGAGAAAAAGAGAAGTGGCCAAGAGAAGACATGGTATACATGATTTAGAGTCTTAATCAAAATAGCGATATCACTGTCAAAATCAGTGAGAGGGGAATAAAATCATATTTTCAGATCACCCACAAAGATTTCATTTTTTGTGTGTCTAAAGTCACCTACTACAAAGGTAAAATAAATATCAGTAAAGGGATAAAAAGATAAAAAACAAACATTAGCAAAGGTGGGTTTTGGTTTTAAGTTATTTTTCCAAAGGTATAAAAAGCCATTGTTTATCACTCAAGCCCATTTCTCATTTGCAAAAGGAAGTGGAAGGTTTTAAAAGAAATATTTCAGATTTTTTGGAAAGACTTAGGGCATAAAAAACATGGTGTAGGGCTCCTGAAACACAGTGATATGCGCCTGTGCGTTACCGCTGTGTAAGGTTTAATAGAGCATTGTGCTCCTATGAAAGACATCTGCGCGTTTACCACATGCAGGACCACCCGACCACTCCACCTGGTGTTGTGCGCTTGCGCTACCCACTTACAGACGTTCAGAGGGGGCCCAAAAACTCATTCAAAGGCACCCAACAAGACAAGATAGCGTGAAAACTCTACCTGTGCTGCGCGTTTGCCCTACCCTTCCACACTGCACGAAGACCCGGCTGACCTGGGCGCTATGCACAGGGCCATAGGTTGACCCGATAGTGCATGTAGCTCCACTCGGGTGCTACGCGCTTATCCATTCAGCACTACGCGAGGACCACCCAACAGGACCCGACGCTGCGCTCCTATGCTACGCATTTAGCCATGAAGCTTTTCAAGCTGTGCAAGCCTCCAAATTTGCTCAGAGCTCCTCCATGTCTCTACTTCGCACCTCCTGAGGGTTTTTTAAGAGGTATTTAGATCTATTGCCCCCTTTCATACTGTTTTAAAGGGTGAAATTAGAGAGAAAGGTAAAAAACCCTAAAGGAAGAGAAAGGCTTGGTCACCATGCTAAAAAAATCTGCTGATTGAAGAACACTCACCCATCTACATGATAAAGATACACTGAGACTGCTTTGCTAATCACTCATCATTTTCCTTCACTTACAAATCATTGACATTCTCATTATCATCTCACTTGCCCTCTCCATATCGTTTCACAAGTAGTTCAGGGTTTTTTTTTCAAAGCAAGAGTAAAAAATAAAATGTCTAGAGAAGGAAATAGTGATAATGGCAAGGGAGGCCAAAGGCCCGGGGGACCACAGAGAAAGGGTGGAAAAGTAAACATATTTGAGCCTTTAAACACCAAGGAGTTAACAACCTCCCATACCACAGTTGCATATTTCCAAGAGGTAGGTTTTTTTGATTTCTGTGAGAAGGTACAAAGAGTCCAAAGACACCCTGAGTTGACCAGACTTTTTGTCCTCAAACTCCATGACCAGCAACTACATCTAGTAGGGGTAAATTTTGAGCTATCCACCAATAAAATTGCTATGGCCACTAGAATACCTTGTATGGGAGAAAAATGGTTCAAACAGGTGAATTTGAACTTGAGCCATTATCAACCTTTCTTGAAACCAAGATACCAAGCTGATTGAAAAACTATTTTTCCCTTTTCCCATTTGTTGGAAAGATATGCCCCTTTAATGAAAGTCATCAAGAAGTATTTTACATGTGAGGGGAGGTTTTCTAGACTTTATTCCTACCATATAAGACTTCTTATGCACTTCACTAGGGCCAAGCTACTACATTTTCCCTATTACCTTTATAGAAGTATTGATAAGATGTCATACATTGTGCAAAAGAGACCTCCTTCACAAAAAATGCAGTCTTTTCCACCATTCTCTTATCAAGATGATTGTGTTGCATCAATTAGAGCAACAAGTTATCCCATGGGAAGTGTTCATTGCCCATTATTTTTTCACAAATACACAGCCTCTTCCTCTACCCTCGTCATCTCATCCACCTTCCTCCATTCATCCATCACCCCTCACTGCTCATGATTCCTCATCCACACATGAATCCTCTCCCTAAGAGAAATTCCCTCCTTCACCTTCTCCAAAAACATCAGAACAAGAAGAAAGTGATGAAGAGCAAGAGGAAAATGACAGTTAAGAGGAGAATAACAATCAAGAAGAAAATGAAAATGAAGAAAATGATGATGAGGAAGAAACAAAGGACAGTGACGAAGAAGAAAGAAATGATGAGGTAGAAAGTGACAATCATGAGGAAGCAAAAAATGATATTCAGGAGAAAGAAAATGATGATGATGAGGATGATGATGAATATCAAGATACAGAGTCAGATTTTGATGAGCAAGATAGTGAAGAAGAAGAAGAAGGCAATGAGTCAAATAGTGAGGAAAAAACAAATGAAAAAGAGGCAGATTCAAGAAATGAAGAAGTGGAAGATACAAGAAATGAAGAGGAGGATGATGCTGATGATCAGGAAGATAAAGAAACAAATAATGAAGAGACAGAAGAACAAACAAAGACAAAGAATGAGGAAGAAGAAACATATTATGAAGACAAATTCAGTGATGGAGACAAAAGCAGTAATAAACAAGTCAATACAGAGATTGAAGATGAAGACAAAGGCAGTGGGAAAAACAATGACAATGATGAAGAGGGAAGTTAAAAAAAAAATGACAATGCAGAAGATATGGAAGAGAATGAAAATGATGAAGATGCACCAAACAGTAATGAAGACACCAAAAAAGACACCTCTAATAGTGACAACACAGAAAATTATGATAGCAATGATAATGTTGCAAACATAGAGGAGGATGATGAAGAAGAAAACATGATGACTGACCACCCTAATAATGATAACAACAGTGACACTATGAACCAAAAGGATAGTCGAAATGTTGATGATAGTGCCAAAGGTCTTGACATTGATGTGAGCATGAAGGAAAATGAAAGTACCTCTCAAGAGTGTTGTCAAGAAAAAAATGAAGAAGACATAAATGCAGAGAGCATTGATGAAAGGAAAGGCAATCTTGAGATCAGTCATGGTAAGAGCATTCTAGTAAACAATTTTGAGTTTCTTCCTCTCGCATATCAAAGGGGATAAAGGCAAGTGTTTGCTGCCTCCAAAAGGCAATAGACCTTGCCATCTACATCAACTCAAAGGATTGACAAGGGAAAAGAAAATATAGAAAAGGATAAGAAAGGTAAGGGAGGCAAGCAAACTACTCAAAAGCCACAATTCATTGACCTAGATAGTGATAAGGAAGATGAGGAGGTGGCCACTAGACTACTACTCCAAAGCAAAGATGCACAAATTAGGGAGTGGGAGAGGGATTTTGAGATGGTACAATGTATCATTCATTACTACAAGAATGAAAACAAGTACTTCAAGAAGATAAAGAGGGGCCTTGCTCTCTAGAAAAAGATGACCAAACATTATGCCATGAAAAACAAACTTGCTTGTGCCAAATTGAAGGAAGCCCTCATGGAAATTCAAGCACTAAAAGAAGAAAAGGGTCAATATAGGCTTGGAATCTTGGTACAAACCTCTCTACAGATCTCCCAAAGCCCATGAGGTACTCATTCACCAAATTTGGGAGAATTTGACAAGTTTTGGTTTTTTGCTAATTTTGAGGCCAAGGGGGTAGCACACTTGGTGCTATGATTTTTCTCAGAGCATCTTCAGGAGGAAAGGCTCACATTTTTGGAATCCTAACCTTAAATTTAGCATGCTCACAAAATTTCAGATCAATTGGAGTTTTTTTGGTCCTCCAAAAGGGTCAGAGACACCCTAATTGTCACCATTGTGTCTGCTTTTCAGAACATGTGTTGTGCCTTTACCAGCCTTGGCATTTTTTTCTTTTTGAACAGGTTTCAGAGGTAAAATCAGAGAACCAAGGGTAGATATGGAAATTAGAATCAAATGGATTTCAATGGGCCATCACGGAGCTTTTTCTGACATTGGGAAGGCTTTCAAAACACTGCTGTAAGTTGACCCAATTTTCTTGCTCCTGTGCTACGCCCTTGGCATGGAAATTCCTCCTAAAACAGAGTGATCACCCTTAGCAGAGGGAAAGTCAACAATGTATGCTTGGAAATTTTTAGGAGGCTTTTCAAACCTCAAATATATATTTCTTTGCTAAAAATTTCTAAAAATATATTTTGTGCCTTAGGCCTCGCAAGGTCACAAGGACAATAGTAACATTTATGATTAGCCAATAGGATTCTAGATACTCTATTAGGTTTTTATCCTCATTACTGGTTAAATAGGAATTGAGGATTCATTTTTAATGTTGGATTTCGATGATTTTTGAGAGAAATACATGGTTCTTTGAGGTTGAAGAGCAATTTGGTGTTATGGAGCTTGTGAATGATATGCTTTGATTGATGATTATGAAAGCTTGCTTGCAGAATCCCTGAGCTTGATGAATGCTAATGTGTCTCTAATTTTTTCATGTTTTCTTGTTTATCATTATGTCCATGCTTCTATGTTACAGTAGACCATGAAATTATGCTAAGAAATGTTGTTTGAGGCACCTTAGTCCTTCCTGTTACTATTGTCTTTATGTTTTCCTCTGCTGGGTTAGTTTAAGGAATTATCAGTTGCTCCTTAGATCCACCTAAGCTTGTTTGTTTCATTAATTTTTTAAGAAAGTATTTTTTAAATATGTTTTATGGTTAGCCCTGCCTATTTGATGCTATATAAACGATGTTTATGGAATCTCTCTTTGATGGATTACTTGCTAGTTTTAGCCAAAGAGGCCATGTTTTGATCATGCCCTTTGTTTATGCTTGATAAGTTTGCCTCAAAGTTATTTATAGCTTGATTGATGATGTCTGGGAGTTCCCTCTTCATTGGTTAAAGTTATTTTTCATATTATATTTTTTCAAAATTTCAAGGTGAAATCACTAAAGTTAGATAGAAATTCTTGCTTTCTGTGTTTCACTAAATTGTTCATCTTGAATGTCTATTTGTTTAAGTATTGCCATTGAGTAAATGGTTTGCCCTATCGCATGATTATTATATTTTTCTTATCAGTATTTGAGACCTTCTTGTTTATGGGTATATGACAAAGGATTCTTAATTGCCCTTTTCCCTACCTTGTTTTCCCAACTTAATGTCCATTTTTCTTCACACATAACCTTAAAAGATCCATTGACCACACTATATTTTCCCTGTGATGCACTCTGACTCATTGTTGAGATATCCATGAATTTCAGAGACTCCATAGCCCAATCATTTGATGACCTCTCATTCCACTTATTCCACTTGATAATTTTACCCAACCCAACCAAACAAACAAAACCCTAAACTTCACAACTAGCCTAAAATCAACCATCTAAAGAAAATAAGTTCACATCCTTTGCATACAATAGAGAGAACCCTCTCTGAGTCTAGGAAGCCTAAGAATATAAGGACTCCAAAGACTGGTTTCATGTTACCCTATGCATTTTTTCTACCAATCTGATAAATCACAGGACCCTAAACTTATGGCGATCATGGTGGGACCAAGTACATAGTAGCATAAAAAATTTTGTAGACTCATTTAAACCCTCAGTTAAGCTTAGAAAATCAACTGATAGCCAAGAGTAGAATCTGGTTGTTTCACCATCCTAGAAAAATGATGACTCAACTGTAGGACACTCTCACAAACCCTAGGGCTACATAAAGAAACTAAGAAAACCCCAAAACATCCTTAGATTGGTTTTTTGTCAGTGTTGGTGGTGGACCATACACATATCTCTTCAAAACAAATAAAAACATCCACATGGCGACTCCAGTAATCTCCAATAGGCCTATTACTTCACTAGTACTCATTTAGACTCCCTGGGATTGTATCAAATCAGTCCTAAGAAGTTTAGAAGCCTAGTTCTACACTGTGTGTAATATTCCAAAATTAGCATGCAGCTAATTCGAATATTGATTTTTATTTTTATCACCTACCAGTTGAATAAATGGGTAAGGAGGCCCATGCATATTAAAAATATAAATAAAATCCCTCATAATGTGAAAATGGATCATCATAGGAGTTGGATTTCACACCCTCATGTGTGAAAAGGGGCAAATACATGTGGACAAGGTCAAGTTTGACCAAGTCAACAATGCTTGAAAGGAAGGTGGAGATCATCTATGGAGGCAGCGCAGTGATAGTGGGAGGAAGATTCCTTGGTGGAGGAAACCATAATGAGTGGGACCCAAGGTGAGAGGGCTTCCATTTGTGTAAAAGGAGGGAAAGGCAGCCATAGAAAGACATGAAATGGATTATTGAATTTGTGGTGTGAATGACTATTGTGCTTTCTTCAACTGTTTTGTTGAGATTGCTGTGATGCTTAGCACACGACATTCTTATTCAGGAATTCCTTATCCTTTATTTATATGCCTCTTGAGGGAGCTTTCACTTCATTTCTCCATATCCAGGCTTAAGACCAAGCCACATCCTTCAGCTATAGCATTATTTCTGCATAATTATAACGTTGTGTTGCAGGGTGTTGCAGTGGAGGTTTCACAACACCACTTCCGGAGCTTGTTTTTTAGAGGAGGGATCTTCTATTCCTTTGGGAGATCAGTAAGGAATATTCTAGAGTAGGTTTTATATCTTGGCACTTGGCCAATACATTTTCTATCTCCTACAACGCAGTCCCTCTCCTTGACTGCGTTATTTTCAATGAGCATTTTCAGTAAGGGCTTGTAGTGATTGTTGGAGGATGAGTTATTCAGTGTTAGGACCAAACTTTCACTTGGAAGATCCATTGGAGGAGTTTTATTCATCTTGTGCAACATCTTCAACCATCTCCATCCAGTTCTTGAGTTGCAGCTGCTATTCAATCCTAGGACTGCAACTCTGGCATTTTTGTACTTTTGCATATTTCAGGAAATCCTTTCCGGATTGTCTTGGAATTATCTTTGGGGGTTTAGATATTTGCTACCAACATTGTATGAGCTATATATTTCCATATTCATGAATTGATATACTCAGGTAGTAGTTGTCTCTAATAAAACTGCATTGTCATAGCCTTGGGAATTTTCTGTGTAGCAGTATATTTCATATTTCATGTACATGCTTTCGTGAGGCTTGTATTGCCTAATTTGAGTGATTATTTCCTCAAGATCTTGTATACATTTTGCTGTTGTAACATTAATATGATGGATATCTGCTGTTCTTATATTTTGTGAGTTGATTTATCGCTGCTACTCCAATTTTTTGTTCATGTATTGTTGCAACCCCATTTTGGGATATTACAATGTGAGTTTACCAAGCACCAAAGAGAGGTCAGCCATCCGAAAACAGTACTAAACTTTTAGCCTCTCTAAATTTTGAGTTTGGAATCTAGCTTCATAAAGGATCAGTACCAGATCTCATCCGAACCCAAACCCTCCCAACATAGTTGATGACCTAGAAAATATTTTGTGGAAAACTTCTAGATATGGAAACTTAACTGTCGTTAGGACCATTCATAGAGAAAGCTCTGACCCTGAACATCTTACAGCCTTGAAAGATCCCCAGTTTGACTTGCATAACACAAAGAACCTTTTCAGAACCAAGTCACAAACTAATATCAAATAGAATGACCTTGAGCCCATAGATTTGCAGCAGAGTTCTAGTAGAGAAGCCTCTCCTTCCACACCACTTGAATTTCAGCTTCTCCATCACTTTAGATCTTTCCATACCAAATCTGTTTAGAATCAGTTTGCTAGTCGAAGTACTTCCACCACGCCCATCAATAACACCACTATTCAAACCACTCCACTTCATCCTACACCCCCTTTTACAAACCCTCCTATTTTAAATCCTCCATTATCTCCCATCATGGAAGCTTGGTATGCCCCCCTGGTTTTACCACAACCTTTGGTGCCTTTACCAAATGACTACCAATCCAAAATTCCCCACTTCACCGGAGCTAAATCCATCACTACCCAACAGCATGTAGATAGGATAAATGATGCCTTTGAATATATGGAATTAGAAGAGGAAACCATTAAAATGAGGATATTTACACAAAGCCTAGGAGGAGAGGCTAATAAATGGTTTAAATGCTTAGCTCCTAACAACATATATGATCTCCCTTCCCTCTACCAATATTTTATAAACAAGTGTGAAATCAAGAAAAACCCCCTCCAAATCCTTTCTGAATATAACAATCTTAAGAGGAATGTAGGAGAAAGTGTGCAAGATTATTGCACCAGGTTTAACAGTGTCTACAATTCCCTCCCCCCTCACATGAAACCCCCACAAGGCCTAACACTAGTGAAATTTCTTGAAGGCTTTGATCTGAAAATTACATACAATTTAAGAGAGAGGGACCCCCCAACTTTAGAAGAAATGAAAAGGTCAAGTATTAGTGCAGAAGCCAACTTGATTGAAAAGAGAGCTAGGATGAGGTCGGAAAAAAGAGTCACTTACAAAGATGAAACCATAGCCTCAATCTCTTCTTCCGATGCCAAGATAGACAACCTAGTTAGAACCACGGAGAGAATGATGAAAAGGATAAACTTGAATGAAAGAGCACCTCCTAGGGAAAATCAACCAAATCCCCAAAACATAAATAGAACTCAAAACTTCAGAAGGGACCCTCCCCAAAATAGGCCACGAGACAATGAAAAACAAATTAGGCCTCCTTTCCAAGACAATTATCTTGATGAAGAGGGAAGAGAGAATGAAGAACTTGAAGAAAGCCATGTAAAATTAATAGGTTCAGATAATGAAGATAATGTTTTTCTGACAAAAGAAGAACACGAGTTCTTTTCCCTAGATCAAACTAAAACTAACCATGAGGATTCTAAAGACTACAGGTTGGGATTTGAAAATGCAATAATGGAAGTCCATATGCAATATGACCTTAGGAGAAAAAATAACCAAGATTCCCCCAAGAAAATCCAAATAGACACTGTTGTTAGGAAAGCACCTGAAAACACTCCTAAGAAGATAGTAGACAACACCAACACCATGGCTAAGAAAGTTGATCCAAATAGAGATAAAAATAGCCAACCAAGTGGTGACACAAGCTGCCCTAGTACCTCTACTAGTGGCCCTGAGAAAATTGTTTTGTCCAAAGCCCCAAATAAGAATCAACAAATTAAAAATGTAGAAAAATTTATGTCTGATAAAACTAATGTAAATATGCCCAAAACCCAAGTACCTTTCAGTTTTGAAGGAGAGATTGCTAAAATTAAGATAACCATACCTCTCACTGAATTGGTAACTCAGGTTATGTACAGGTCCCAGGTTTTGAAATTTTTGAACATAGAGAATGATACAGACACTCTAAACTTGGTTGATGACAAACCATAACTGTTGTTTGGCCCCGAAGTTGAGGGAAAATACCAAGAAGGAGCAGTCCCTCCTTTCTATGTTAGCCTAAAAATACATGAAAAAATATTACACAATGATATGCTAGATTCTGGTGCCTCGCACAACCTCATGCCTAAGGTAGTGATGGATAGGTGCCTAGAAATAACCAAACCTTACAAAGACTTATACTCTTTTGATTCAAGTAGAGTCAAATCTTTGGGTCTAATAAAGGACCTTTGTATCTCTCTGGCACAGATACATGATAAGAATCTAGTCATGGACATAGTTTTTGCTGAAATTTCGCCCAAGTATGGTATGATTTTATCCAGATATTTGGGAGCCAAGCTTCAGGGGAACCTCCAACTTGACATGTCATATGACGCCATCCATGTTTTCAACCAAACCAGGAGGTTATACCGGGAATCCTACATGAACTATATGGTAAGTAGCCTGGATAGGCCAAACAACACCCTTGTCTATTCCATTCACTCAGATCTTGATTCTTTCATCTTGTGTAATGAAGAGGACATTAATGAGCAGGTAAGCGAAGTTGAGACAGATCTAGACACCCTACAACAGTCAAACCAGTATCTGCATGAGGAACTCAATAGTCAACAATATAACAACCCTGAACAACCACATGATGATAAAACTGAACTTGGCTTTCTGCAAACTGAAATTGAAATTTCAAAACCAAAAATAAATTTAGAATCAAAATCAGGTTTGTCAAATAAAGGAAAAACCTCAAAAATAGAACTTTCCCCTTTTTCCAATCCAGAAGTGTTGAAATATCCTCACATAGCAGAAATATTTGGGAATCTAGATCAAAAGAGTCTTATGTTTTTCCCTTACATAGAAAACTCATCATCAAAGAGTTTTGTCCCTTCATAAGAATTATTGACTCTCACAAATGCTGCTATGGACACTAAAGGGGTATCCACTGGAAATGATATAGAGGAGTTTTATGTAGGGAGCCTAGGAAGGCCCAAAATGATTAAGTTATCTAGAACCTTGTCATTAAATAAAAAATTGAAATACATAAGGTTATGCAAGAAGTTTCAGGATGCTTGTATATATAGTGATGAAAATTTAAAGCCTTGTGACATATGCATTATTGAAAAGAGGTCTCCTTCCAAGAGAAACAATGAAACCCTTGGAAAAATTGTGTCACTAACAAAGAAAGCCAAAGGATGCAGACTATGTATAGACTTTAGGTGCCTAGACAAAACCTCCATGAAGTAAAAATACCCTTATCCCAAGATAAATCATCCTATAAAAAGGGTAGGAACTTCTAACAATATGTCATTACATGATAGTGTTTCAGGTTATCATCAAATGATACCACTTTCGATCAATCAGCATAAAGCCATTTTCAAATTTCCTTGGAGCAACTACATGTTTGACCAAATGCTTCCTGGGCTAAGGAATGCTAAAGACACCTTCCAAAGAGCCATGGCCCCTTTTTTCAACTTCTTCACTATGATATACATTGATGACATCATCATCTAATGTGAAGCTGATAAAGAGTACATTTTTTACCTAAGGAGGATCTTTGACAGAAAAAAGTTTTGGAAGCAAGACTCGAAGAGGAAATACCAAGGAGAGCATGCCTTCTTTGAAATTTTTTGGAAAAATACTTATATCATGCTTTCAAATGGAGGTGACTATGATTTCTGTTTACAAGAGCTGAATGGACAAAGAATGTTAGGAGATCCTTTTGAGGACAGGATGCTCAAGTACCATTGCTGTAAAAACCCTTAGTTTAAAATTTTTTCATTCATTGTATAGAAACATTGCATGAGAAAAGTCACAAAAACACAAAAACAAAGAAGGAAAAAATGGGAGGGCAGATTTGAAAAGACGTGCATCCCCATATCCAAAAAATAGTAGTACTGAAAGTGTGCAAGCCTAAATTCCACTACTTGTTCAAAAAGAATATATTTTTCAATCATCTAGCCTAATCACGGTTGGACATGCTTTAAATTTTTGTTGATAAATTAGTGAAAGAGAGCTTGTCAAATCATTCAAACTTAACTTGTCAAAAAGAATAAATTAGGAATGAAAGATACTGGTTCCACATGCTCAAAACTGAACTAAAGAGAAAGATAGGGATGCAGACCAAATGATAAATCACAACCCTTATTTTTCTAGTGTTGTTTGTACAAAAATAATGTTGTGTGCAGCTTGTTCTAATGCCACAACCCATGGTTAGTCAGATTGCCTGATCCTGATTTAAACCATGCTTTCAATTTCATGTCTGTATCTTAGAGAATGAAGTCTATCATACATCCTAATCTTGACAGTCAGTTAGACGAGGTAGAGAATAAAAGAGTTCATTAGCGTAATCTGAACTCTTGGAAGTAATAAGAGTAGAAGTAGATAGTCTGTTTTGTTTTCAAAAGAAGAAAATGTCAAGGGATCTCCAGTCCAAGTGCACCCAAGGAAGAAAAAATGTTAGGCAAAGAAAGCTGGGCAGGTAGAGGTGATTTTGAATCTAAAATTTCCTTCAAGCTTTTAGATACTAGCTTCAAGAGAAACATCAAAAAATGAGGAGGAGTAAAAATATGCCCAATGGATGAGGCACTGGTCTTCATAAAACCAAGATATCTGATGTTCTAGACACCTCGTGAAAAGGAGCTGCCCTCCCCAAGTGGAGCCACTATTAGTCATCAGTAATTTTTTTCTTTCTATAGATGACTAAATGTTTATCCCAGATTTCTAGAAAAAAAATTCATCAATATTGTGAGTTTTAGAAATATCACTGCCTTCATTATCCTCAGGATAAATTTTTCACTATTTTACTACTCTACCAAGTCATGGCCAGCATACCACTCCTGGGAGACCCATAATGGGCTCAAGATACTCATATTCAATTTGTTTTGACACCTTTGACGTTAGCACCCAGTTTGGCCTTGCCTGACCCCTCCATTTTCCATCTATGATCACCAACCAACCTGCTTTTTCCTATGTTTACCCGATATATTAAAGCATTGATAGTCTCAAAATCCCTCTATAAGATATTTAGATTAGTCATGTTCATCCATTTCTATATCCTCAAATACACTCATTGATCAAGAAGCTATGTTTTTACATTGTCAAGATCCCAAGCCTAATCTCAGTCAAGGATCAAGTCCAAGGAATTGCCCACGAGGTCACTATGGTTTCACAAATTGTAGGGTTATTTTGAATGCTCTTAATCAGTGTTTTTCATGTGCCAAGAAGGCGAAATCAAATGGGAAGGGAAGTGAGCAACTGTTTGTCCAAGTTTGATAGATAAAACTTCAAGAGAGACCTCCTTGATCAAAGCACAACTTCTGGAAAAGATAGTTGCCCATCTTAGACATTTTTGCAAGAATAAATGAGATGGCCTTTAGTAGAAAAAGAGGTAAGGAGAGAGACCAGATCCTCACTAAAAGGACATTCATAGCAAAGGACAGACAACATGCCTAATTTCAAATAAAATCAGGGTTTTATGATTGATTGTCTAAAAGTGTTGCCCAGTAAGGATCCAAAGCCAAAACCACAAGGATAGAAGTACATGAGCACAACTGTGCATAAATTGAAGATTTATTGAAACTAGAAATGAATATGAGAGAATTCCATGATGACAGCAGGAAGAAGTTGAAAATGATATCAGAAGGTAACTTATATAATTTTTCAAGGCATGTAATATTCTCACTTTAGCACACAGCTAAATGGAATATTAAATTTTGTTTTTTTCACCTAGCAGCTAAATAAATGGGTAAGGAAGCCCATGCATATTAAAAACATGAATAAATTCCCCCATAAAATGAAAGGGCATAGTCATAAGAGCTGTATTTCACACCCTTATGTGTGAAAGAGGACATTTGCATGGAGACAAGGTCAAGTTTGACCAAGTCAACAACGTTGGGATAGGAGGTGGAGTACACTTTGAGAGACAACGCAGTATGAATGGGAAGAGGGTTATTTGGTGAAGGAAACCCTAATGAGTGGGACCAATGGAGAGATAGCTTCCACTTGTTTAAAAGGAGGGAAAGGCAACCATTGTTATTCATGATTTAGATTATTGATTTCATTGTCTATTCAAACTTTGTGCATTCTCATGTTGTTTAGTAGAGTTGTAGTGCTGCTTACCACAAGGATTTCCTATTTAGGAATTCCTCCTCCTTTCAAGGGAGGCCTCTTGAAGGAGCTTTTACTTCATTTCTCCACACTTAGGCTTCAGGCCAAGCATCCTCCTTCAGCTACATCGCAGTTTCTATTTAGAGCTGAGTTGTATTGTAGGGTGTTGCAGTGGAGGTTACTCAACACTACTTCCTGGGCTAATCTTTCAGAGGAGGGAGCTTCCTTTCCTTTGTGTGATCAGTTGGTAAGCCCTTGGAGCATATTGCAGATCTTGGCACTTGGCCAACATATTTTCTTACACCTACAACACAATATCCCTTAGTGACTGCATTATCTTCAGTGAGTATTTGAAGTGAGGGGTTGCAGTGTTTGTCGGAGGGTGAGATCTTCAGTGTTAGGATCAGCCTTTCACTTGGAAGATCCATTGGAGGAGGTCTATTCATCGGATTCAGCATCTTCAGCCATCTCCATCCAGATACAGTCCTTGAGTTGTAGCTGCTACTCTGCAACTCCGGTATTTTCTAGTTTTGCATATTTCAGCCAATCCTTCCAGGATTGTCTCGAAATAGTGTTTGGGAGCATAGATATTCTATCCCATCACTGTATCATCCATATATATGCAGATCTATTTTGTATTTCCTATAGCAGTGCACTCTCTATGGTTGCGCAGGTTTGATCCATAGACATTCTGTTATGTAGCAGCGTTTCATTATTCACATATGTATTCATGGGAGGCTTGTTTGCCTTGATCATTTGATGTGTATTGCACTTAATTTCTGCTGATATATATAATAAAATGGCTTTATGGTTTTCATACATCTTGGTATGATATTATCGCTGCTACTCCATGTTTATGTTCATGTATTGCTGGATCTCTAACTTTAGAATATCTTAAGATATTCTCATTGTTGTAGAATTTCCATATTTTTGGATATTACAGTGGTATCATAGCATAGTCTTGGCTCAGCCCGTGGAACTCAGCCATGATGCTATCAAGAAAAGAGAAGATGAAGAATCCATTCTTTGGAGGAACAAAGGAGGACAGGCTTTCAAATTTTCTTCCTAAATCTGTACAGAGCATTCAAGGAGATCTCAAGAAGATCATAGTGGAGATGAGCATAGAATCTCCAAGAGGGTATGAATCTGAGTCAAACTCTAGAATTTCACATCATGAGTGTGAGCATGCAGCCACACACATTGATGCACAACGCAGTCACATGCCCATAATTTCCATGAAGGAGATGGAAGAAGAAGGAATGACTAGGAGGGAAACTCTTAGTGATTTTCTACAAGAGTATGAGTTTCAAACTCAAAAGTTTAGAGACCATGTCACTTTTCTAGAATTATGCAAGATCAAGGTGAAGAATAGCAAGAAACATGATAGGGGTAGATTCCTCCTATCTACTTTTGATGGTTCACCTACATGTTCAGCTGGAACTTGGGTGGAAGAACCAGACACCTTTTTGCAGCAACACCAAATTTTTGAAGATAAATCCATCAGAGTTGCAGCACTGCATCTTAGAGGTAAGGCCTATGCATGGTGGATATTTGAGTCTTTATCTATGAAAAATGAAAATACTTATTCTTATGCAAGGTTTATTAAGGCATTGATGGGAAGGTTTGATGAAAAACTTTCTGCAACACATGTGGAGAAGTTAAACAAACATAAACAAACAAAACCCTTGCATGTGATGGAGAAAAATATAAACTCAGATCCACTTCAGAAACCCATGGAAGAGACTAACATCTTGCAACATACCTTGTTAGAGGCACAACCACTATCTCATATTTTTAAACAAGAGGGCATGGTGATCTCTTTTTCAAAAGAGGATCCAATACTTGGGAGGTTGTCCATACATGTTGATAAGGAGGAGGGCAACAACACTGCCATGTCTAGAGTTTATCTAGAACCTCATGCAAAGGAAGAGGGAGCTCTTGCTCCAACCAGAGGGATTATTGTATCATTGTAAGAAATTCCCCAGGATCTCACATGTGGATATCAAGGCACAACTCATGATTTACATGTGCCTTTGATAGAAGGGTGTGAACCTATGGAGATATAAGGAGGATATAGGGAGGATGGCCAGCATCATGTGATGAGGAGCACACACCCCTATCTATTTCATGAGGTTGATGCACCTAAAAGGGAGACTAGATTGCACAATAAGAGCAGGGACAAGTCTGTACATACATATATGTAGTCTACTCTTGATGAGGATGTCTCATTGCATGGAGACATTCCACCAAGGAGATCACCAGATCAGCAAATGATGAGAGATGCTTCACATTTTGAGGCACAATTCATTGATTTCAGATGAGTGGAGACCTTTGGGGATCATTGTACAGTGCTGAGAGTCTTGGGTAGACTCAAGGAGGAGAGAGGTATTCTCTCAACATCATATTTTCCCACTCTCATTTCAGATTCTACGTTGTGGAAAAAGCAGCAGGGGAAGGGTAGCAACCTTCAAACTTGCATCTTTGGCATGGTAAATGTCAAAGAGGAGGATTACCATATGATATATGTTCTTCATGAGAGATCATCATCGCTGTCACTATGGAGGATGGATCCATATTGGAACTCCCAGCTGTTGGTGGAGTATTCCAAGGATCTTTTCACTTGCATGATATTGGATGATTAGTTGCATGAGGAGGCATGTTCAGTTAGAGATGGGGTCATCTACTACCATGGTAGGATATTCTTATCTAGAGCTTTGAAGCTCAAGGAGAAGTTGCTACAATCATTTCATGGAGATTTCCTTTTCAGCCACACTTATTCTATGAGGACATACCACACCATCATGGAGGGGTATTTTTGGGAAGGCTTTGAGGACAAGACGTATCATCATTTGAGGAGATGCATGGATCATGTAGAGATGGAGGAGATACATAACTCTTTGAAAGAGTTAGCAAATCCACCTCTTTCCTCTTTGAGGATGAGAGGAGACTCATCTATGAGCCACTCCATTTGTATGAGCAAAGTATATGGTGAGGGTATTGTTTGTTTGCATAATTATTTGTATAATGTATATATGCATCCCTTAACCATATATGTGTAGGATATTGCTCAAGGAAGGAACATTATTCCTTCTAGACCTCATGGTCTACTTGGGGCCATGAGCATTATTGATGACCACTCCTTAGGAGGGCTAGGGGAGGAGATGTATTATGGAGAACATGGGCACTTTGTACCATACATCATTCAATTTCTCCAAATATATGAGGAGAGTGGGACAGCAAGAAAGTGGTTGAGAAACCACACTTTCTATCACTCTCTTTTGCAGTTGAGGGTCAAAATACATTGGTTACATTTGAGGGACCATTGTCTTTCTCCCTTGCTACATATGGCAGCAAGTATGGTTCTCATTATGGTTCCTTATGTTGTTGTTGTTCTTGTTTTTATTGGGAGCATGATTGGGGGAATGGCACATTGGTTGGATGTGTCCCTTGGGGGAGGGATTTCCCACATTGTTTGCATTTCATGTTCTGATGGGAACATGAGAGGTAGCATGGCCACCATAGCCAAAATTTTGTTCTTTTATGAGGTGAGCCATGGGATTGATTGGATGCCATATGATGGTGACTTCCAACTCATCATATATGAGGTGATTTGGGCCAACATGATTCATAACATTGGAGGAGAGATCCTTGGAGGTCTAGTATTCATCTTGCCACTTGAGGGAAATATTATTGCAGCCCAAGATCAGCATATACTCTGCACTTATCCTAAGTGGAGAGGAGGAGAGCGTGGGGTAGGCTATTTTGTCTACCAAGATCAGATTTTCAGCCCACCTACATTGCAGGAGCCAAAGGTGGAAGAGGACTCTCAGGAGTTGCCATGTTGGGAGGTAACTCATTTTGTATGGATGATTTCCTGCGGATGGGAGCTTCACATGGGGATGGAAGATCCCAATTCATATCAGACCTCATGCCTCAAGAAGGCCCCTTAGTTTTATCTTTGTAGTTGATTTAGGACAAGAAACATTTGGGAAGGGAGGACCGTAATATTCCCACTTTAGCACACAGCTAAAGGGAATATTAAATTTTGTTTTTATCACCTAGAAACTAAATAAATGGGTAAGGAAGCCAATGCATATTAAAAAAATGAATAAATTCCCTCATAAAATGAAAGGGGATAGTCATAAGAGCTAGATTTCCACCCTTATGTGTGAAAGAGGACATTTGCATGGAGATAAGGTCAAGTTTGACCAAGTCAACAACACTGGGATACGAGGTGGATAAAACTTTGAGAGACAGTGCAGTATGAATGGAAAGAGGGTTATTTGGTGAAGGAAACCCTAATGAATGGGATGCATGGAGAGAGGGCTTCCACTTGTCTAAAATGAGGGCAAGTCAACCATTTGTATTCATGATTTAGATTATTGATTTCATTGTCTCTTTAGACTTTGTGCATTCTCCTGCTGTTTAGCAGAGTTGCAGTGCTGCTTAGCACAAGGATTTCATGTTTAGGAATTCCTCCTCCTTTCAAGAGAGGCCTCTTGAAGGAGCTTGTACTTCATTTATCCACACTTAGGCTTTAGGCCAAGCATCCTCCTTCAGCCACAACGCAGTTTCTGTTTAGAGCTGAGTTGTGGTTCAAGGTGTAACAGTGGAGGTTCCTCAATACCACTTCCTGGGTGTATATTTCAAAGTAGGGAGATTCATTTCCTTTGGGTGATTAGTTGGGAATCCCTTGGAGAATATTGCAAATATTGGCACTTGGCCAACATATTTTATTGCACCTACATCGCAGTATCCCTTAGTGAATGCGTTATTTTCAATGAGTATTTGCAGTGACGGATTGCAGTGTTTGTCAGAGGGTGAGGTATTCAGTGTTAGGATCAGCCTTTCACTTGGAAGATCCATTGGAGGAGGTATATTCATAATATGCAGCATCTTCAGCCATCTCCATCCAGATCCAATCCTTCAGTTACAGCTGCTACCCTGCAACTTCGATATTTTGCAGTCTTGCATATTTCAGCCAATCCTTCCAGGATTGTCTTGAAATAGTGTTTGGGAGAATATATATTCTCTACCATCATTGTATCGGCCATATATATGCATATCTATGATTTTTTTTATTTCCTGTAGTAGTTCTCTCTCTATGAATACGCAGTTTTGATCCATAGACATTCTGCTATGTAGCAGCATTTCGCTATTCACATATGTATTCATGGGAGGCTTGTTTGCCTTGATCATTTGATGTGTATTGAACCTAATTTCTGCTGATATATACAATAAAATGGATTTATGGTTTTCATACATCTTGGTATGATATTATCACTGCTACTCCATGTTCATGTTCATGTATTACTGGATATTCAACTTTAGAATATCTTAAGATATTCTCATTGTTGTAGAATTTCCCTATTTTGGGGTATTGCAAGGCAACACTATTTCACTGCACCAAAGGGATAAATTGTAAAGAGTATCAGTGTGAGGGAGCCTAAACTTTCAAATTACAGTCAAAGGTATTCAAAATGGTCAAAATAAGGAAAACATGAGGTAAAGTGTCAAAATAGAACACCAAGAAAATCATGAGTTTGTTGTTGAGTGAATAAAGTTGTTAAGATTCCAAGAATGACAAAGGAGACTAAATAATTTGTGTCATGGAATCTACATGAGAAAAACAGAAGTGGCCAAGAGAAGACATGGTAGAAATGATTTACAGTCTTAGTCAAAATAGAGATATCACTGTCAAAATCAGTGAGAGCGGAATAAAATCATATTTTCAGATCACCCACAAAGAGTTCATTTTTTGTGTGTCTAAAGTCACCTACTGCAAAGGTAAAAGAAATATCAGTAAAGGGATAAAAAGATAAAAAACAAACATTAGAAAAGGTGGGTTTTGGATTTAAATTATTTTTCCAAAGGTATAAAAAGCCATTGTATATCACTCAAGCCCATTTCTCATTTGCAAAAGAAATTGGAAGGTTTTAAAAGAAATATTTCAGAGTTTCTGGCAAGACTTAGGGTAGAAAGACATGGTGTTGTGCTCCTGGGACACGGTTCTATGTGCCTATGCATGACCCCTATGTAAGGTTTAACAGAGCATTGGACTCCTGTGAAAGACCGTTGTGCGTTTACCCCATGTAGTACCGCCCAATGACTCTGCACGGTGTTGCCCGCTTGTGATACCCGCTTAAAGACATTCAGAGGAGGCCCGAAAACCTGTTACAAGCCACCTGACAGGACAAGACGACACAAAAACTCTGCATGTTCTACGCATTTTCCCTACCCTTCCACATTGCATGAAGACTCAACTGATCCGGGCACTACGTGCAGTTCCATAGGTCGACCCGACAGCGTGTGCCACTCCACCTAGGTGCTACACGCCTATCCATTTAGCACTGCATGAGGACCTCCCGATAGGACCCAATGTTGCGTTCCTATGCTACGCATTTAGCTAGGAATATTTTCAAGCTGTGCAAGACTCCAAATTTTCTCATAGCTCCTCCATGTCTCTGCTTGGCACCTCCTCAGTGTTTTTTATGAGATATTTAGATCTATTGCCCCCTTTCATACTGTTTTAAAGGGTGAACTTAGAGAGAAAGGTAAAAAACCCTAAAGGAAGAAAAATTCTTAGTCACCATGCTAAAAAAATAGGTTGATTGAAGAACACTCACCCATCTACATGATAAAGATACATTGAGACTTCTTTACTAATCATCCATCATTTTACTTCACTTACAAATCACTGCCATTCTCATTATCATCTCACTTTCCCTCTCCATATCATTTCACAAGTAGTTCAGGGTTTTGTTTTCAAAGCAAGAGTAAAAAAATAAAATTTCTAGAGAAGGCAGTAGTGATAGTGGCAAGGGAGGCCAAAGGCCCCAGGGACCACAAACAAAGGGTGGAAAAGTAAATAGGTTTGAGCCTTTAAACACAAAATATTTGATAGCCTCCCCTACCACAGTTACAGATTTCCAAGAGGTAGGTTGTTTTGATTTATATGAGAAGGTACAAAGAGTCCAAAGTCACCCTGAGTTGACCAGACTTTTTTTCCTCAACCTCCATGACCATCAAGTGCATCTATCTGGGGTAAATTTTGAGCTATCCACCAATACAATTGCTATGGCCACTGGAACACCTTGTATGGGAGAAAATTGTTCAAACAGGGGAATTTGTACTTGAGCCATTATCAGACTTTCTTGAAACCAAGATACCAAGCTGATTGCAAAACTATTTTTCCCTTTTCCCATTTGTTGGAAAGATATGCCCCTTTAATGAAAGTCATCATGAAGTATTTTACATGTGAGGGGAGGTTTTCTATACTTTATTCCTACCATATAAGGCTACTTATGCACTTCACTAGGGCCAAGATACTACATTTTCCTTATTACCTTTCTAGAAGTATTGATAAGATGTCATACATTGTGAAAAAGAGACCTCCTTCACAAAAAATGCAGAGTCTTTTCCACCATTCTCTTATCAAGATGATTATGTTGCATCAATTAGAGCAATAGGGTATCCCATGGGAAATGTTCATCACCCATGATGTTTTCACAAATCCACAGACTCTTCCTCTGCAAAGTTTACCCTCATCATCTCATCCACCTTCCTCCATTCCTCCATCGACCCTCACTAATCATGATTCCTCATCCACACATGAATCCTCTCCCTAAGAGAAATTCCCTCATTCACCTTCTCCTAAAGCATCAAAACAAGAAGAAAGTGATGAAGAGAAAGAGTAAAATGATAGTCAAGAGGAGAATAATAGTCAAGAAGAAAGTGAAAATGATGAAAATGATTATGAGGAAGAAACAAAGGACAGTGAGGAAGAAGAAACAAATGATGAGGCAGAAAGTGACAGTCACGAGGAAGCAGAAAATGACAATCATGAGAAAGAAAATGATGATGAGGAGGATGATGATAAAAATCAAGAGACAGAGGCATATTTTGATGAGAAAATGAGTGAAGAAGAAGAAGAAGGTAATGAGCCAAATCATGAGGAAGAAATAGATGAGAAAGAGGCAGATGCAAGAAATGAAGAAGTGGAAGATACAAGCAATGAAGAGGAGGATGATGCTGATGATCATGAAGATAAAGAAACAAATAATGAAGAGACAGAAGAAAAAACAGAGGTAGATAATGAAGAAGAAGAAACATATTATGAAGACAAAGGAAATGATGGAGACAAAAGCAATAATAAAGAAGATAATACAGAGACTAAAGATAAAGACAAAGTCAGTGGGAAAAACAATGACAATGATGAAGAGGGAAGTTTAGAAAAAAATGACAGTGCATAAGATATGGAAGAGAATGAAAATGATGAGGATGCACCAAATAGTAATGAAGACACTGACAAAGACAAATCTAACAGTGAAAACACAGAAAATGATGATGGAAATGACATTGTTGAAAACATAGAGGAGGAGGATGAAGAAGAAAACATGATTACTGATAGCCCTAATAATGATAACAACTGTGACACTATGAACCATCAAGACAGTCAAAAGGTTGATGATAGTGGAGAAGGTCATGACAGTGATTTGAGCATGAAGGAAAATGAAAGTACCTCTCAAGAGTGTAGTCAAGAACAAAATGAAGAAGACATAAATGCAGAGAGGATTGATGAAAGGAAAGGCAATCTTGAGATTAGTCATGGTAAGAGCATTCTAGTAAACAATTTTGAGTTTCTTCCTCTCACATATCAAAGGGGATCAAGGCAAGTGTTTGCTGCCTCCAAAAGGCAAGGGACCTTTCTATCTACATCAGCTCAAAGGCTTGACAAGGGAAAATAAAATATAAAAAAGGATAAGAAAGGTAAGGGATGTAAGAAAACTACTCAAAAGCCACAATTCATTGACCTAGATAGTGATAATGAAGATGAGGAGGTGGCCACTAGACTACTACTCCAAAGCAAAGATGCACAAATTAGGGAGTGGGAGAGGGATTTTGAGATGGCACAATGAATAATTTAGTACTACAAGAATGAACATAAGTACTTCAAGAAGATAAAGAGGGGCCTTTCTCTCCAGAAAAATATGACCAAATATTATGCCATGAAAAACAAACTTGCTTGTGCCAAACTGAAGGAAGCCCTCATGGAAATTCAAGCACTAAAAGAAGAAAAGGGCCAATATAGGCTTTGAATCTTGGCACTAGCCTCTCTATAGGTCTCCCAAATCCCATCAAGCACTCATTCACCAAATTTGGGAGAATTTTTACAGGTTTTGGTTTTTTGCTAATTTTGAGGCCAAGGGGGTCGCACACTTGGTGCTACACTTTTTCTCAGAGCATCTTCAAGAGGCAAGATTCAAATTTTTGGAATCCTCATCTCAAATTTAGCATGCTCACAAAGTTTCAGATCAATTGGAGTTGTTTTGGTCCTCCAAAAGGGTCAAAAACACCCTAATTTTCACCATTATGCCTGCTTTTCAGGACATGTGTTGCGCCTTTACCAGCCTTGGAAGTTTTAATTTTTGAATAGGCTGTAAAGTTCAAATCAGAGAAACAAGGGTAGATCTAGAACCTATACTCAAAGGGCTTTCCAACGGGCCATCACGGAGCTTTTTCTGACATCAGGAAGGCTTTCAAAACACTGCTGCAAGTTGACCCAATTTTCCTGCTCCTGTGCTACGCCCTTGGCATGGAAATTCCTCCTAAAACACAGTGTTGCACCCTTAGTAGAGGGAAAGTAAAAAATATACGCATGGAAACTTTTAGGAGGCTTGTCATACCTCAAATATCTATTTATTTGCTAAAAATGTTCGAAAATATATTTTGTTTAAATATTTTGTTCCTTGGGCCTTGCAAGGTCTCAAGGACAATAGTAACATTTCTGATTAGCCAATAGGCTTCTAGATACTCTATTAGGTTTTTCTCCTCCTTGTTGGTTAAATAGGCATTGAGGACTCATTGTTAATGTTGGCGTTTGATGATTTTTGAGAGAAATACATGGTTCTTTGAGGTTGAAGAGAAATTTTGTGTTATGGAGCTTGTGAATGATATGCTTTGATTTATGACAATGAAAGCTTGCTTGCAGGACCAGTGAGCTTGGAGAATGGTGATGTGTCTCTAATTTTTTCATGTTTTCTTTTTTATCATTATTTCCATACTTCTATGTTATAGTAGATTAGAAAATTATAGGCTAAGAAATGTTATTTTTGGCACCTTAGTCCTTCCTGTTACTATTGTATTTATGTTTTCCTCTGCTGCGTTAGTTTAAGGAATTATTAGCTACTCCTTAGATCCACCTAAGCTTGTTTGTTTCATTAATGGTTTAAGAAAGTAGTTTTCAAATATGTTTTATGGTTAGCCCTACTTATTTGATGTAATCTAAACTCTATTTATGGAATCTCTCTTTGATGGATTACTTGCTATTTTTAGCCAAAGAGGCCATATTTTGATCATGACCTTTGTTTATTCTTGATAATTTTCCCTCAAAGTTCTTTATAGCTTGATTGATGATGTCTAGCAGTTCCCTCTTCATTGGTTAAAGTTATTTGTCATCTTATATGTTTTCAAACTTTCAAGTGGAAATCACTAAAGTTAGATAGGATTTCTTGCTTTCTCTGTTTCACTAAATTGTTCTTCTTGAATGTCTATTTGTTTAAGTATTGTCATTGAGTAAATGGTTTGCCCTATCTCATGATTATTATCTTTTTCTTATCAGTATTTTAGACCTTCTTGTTTATGGGTATATGACAAAGGATTCTTAACTGCCTTTTGCCCTACCTTGTTTTCCCAACTTAATGTCCATTTCACTTCACACATAACCTTAAAAGATCCATTGACCACACTAGATTTTCCCTTTGATGCACTCTGAATCATTGTTGAGATATCCATGACTTTCATAGACTCGATAGCCTAATGATTTGATGACCTATCATTCCACCTATTCCACTTGATCATTTTACCCAACCCAACCAAACAAACAAAACCCTAAACTTCACAACTAGCCTAAAATAAACCATCTAAAGCAAACAAGTTCACATCCTTTACATACAATAGAGAGAGCCCTCTCTGAGTCCAGGAAGCCTAGGACTCCAAAAACTCCAAAGACTGGTTTCATGTTAGCCTGTGCATTTGGTCTACCAATCATTTAAATCACGGGACCCTAACAGAAGGGAGCTAGTCTAGACATATGGTGCATACGATGTAGGGTATTTGGGCATATCAAGGATCAGTGTGCACTGCTGGTAGACTACCTATAGGTGGGGGGACCCAGTCCGTTGTACCCAGGACCAAGTGGACCTGCATTGTGGTGCAATGATTACTGTGTAGCCGGCCTGCATGATACTAACCATTTCCCCTGTCAAGGTGCTTATGTCCCAGAACTGAAGCAAAAATGGCACAGGTTTTACCGATCAGTAGGACATGATGAGCATAACTTCCAAACTTATGATTTGATGATAGACCGGGGAAACTTATATAGGGTACAATCAGATCCTTCTTCACCAAGATCCCCCTCAGGTATAGGTGGCTCCCCAGCTAGGGGTAGGGGAGGGGGTTGAGGTCAAAGCGCAGGTAGGGGAAGAGGACAATTGATCTGATATAACTACAGAGAGGTAGGGAAATTTGCGAGGGGCTGCCTGAACCCTTCAAGACAATCCTACAAATACTGTAGACAACTGGACCATGTGATTGAATACTGCCTAATTCTGATAGCTAAGATGGAGGAAAAGCAGGAGACACCTATGTAGAATGTACAAAGGGTTAAGGTAGAACCTTAAGACGAAGGACCAAGCATTAATGTCATAACACACAGTGGAATGGCCATCGGGGGAGTTGTAGAGAAAGCTAAGGTGGAGCCTCTTATCCAAAAAGCATCCATCAAACAAGAAGGTTTGGACTTACAGAAGGAAAAGGAAACCTTTGTCGTAGCTCACCAAGACTTTGTTAAGGCTGATGCATCTACTCCTCAAGCCCCCATGGACCTCAAAGTAGATGATGAGGTCAAACCATTTCTACAATCATGTATGAAGCTACTGAAAGCAAAGGGCTATAGAAAACCTCCAAGCTTTGATAGACAGCTGTGCAGAAAGAACAAACACACCCATGGAAGTTAAGGATGTGCACAAATTGTACAAGCATAAGAAGCACACTGGTAGGGAAATGCGGTTAACCACGTAAATTGGTGATTATGAGATGGATCAAGTTATTCTGGACCTAGGCTAAGATGCGAATGTACTACCTAGGAAAACTTGGCAGAAAATGGGAGAACCAAAGTTGGAATGGTCCACTATCTAGCTGCGCATGTCCAATCAACAAAATATCATACCGTTGGGAAGGCTATCAAAGATCATGGTATATATCGTAGGAGTTAAGGTCTAGGCTGACTTCGAGTTCATTTGAGCTATAGAAGATGTGGGCCCCTATCCTGTGCTCCTAGGATTCGACTGGGCCATACATATGGGAGGTATCATCAACCTAAAGAAAATAAGCATGGTATTTGAAAATGAAGGTACACAGATGATAGTACCATTAGACCGTGTAGAATGAGAACGGTATACAGAGCTGGTGCGTGAAGAAGAAGATATGGATCATATTTATAAGTTAATTGGTTGGGACAAATATTGGATAAATCCCACAGCCGATGGTGTACTCTACTGAGAAAAGGATAGCGAATGTTTCGCTGATTCTGACAGAGAGATGGAAAATTATAGTATCCCAAAATGGGGATGTAACAATACATTAACACAAAGATGGAAGAGTAGCGATGCATCAATAAAATGTAAAAATATCCAAATAGCCATCATATTAAGATCACTTTATAAAATGTATACAAATCCTTGAGGAAAGAGTCACTCAAGATAGGAAAAATCAGCCTCAAGAAACATGTACATAAAATATAAGATCAGTGCTACACAAAAAAGTTACCAAGGCTATGAAAACGTAGTTTTATTAATAATAAATACTGATGGAAAGTGTCAATACACAAATATAAAAATATAGGGCCCACAAAATTTTGGGAGTGAATATCTAGACTCCCAAACTCAATTTCAAGACAATGTGGAAAGGATTTCTTGAAATATGCAAAAAGTACGAAATGCCGGAGTTGCAGCCCTAGGAATGAGTAGCAGCTGCAACTCAAGAACTGGATTGAGATGGATTAAGATGCTACACAATATGAATAGACCTCCTCCAATTTATCTTCCAAGTGAAAGGCTGATCCTAACACTGAAGATCTCACCCTCCAATCAAACACTGCAACCCCTCGCTTTAAATGGTCATATAAATAATGCAGTCAAGGAGAGGGACCGCGTTGTAGGAGAAAGGAACTATGTTGGCCAAGTGGAAAGATGTGAAATATGCTCCAAAATATTCCTGATTGATCTCCCAAAGGAAAGAAAGATTCCTCCTTTGAAAAACAAGCTCCGGAAGTGGTGTTCTGAACCCTCCCACGCAACACCCTGCAACACAACCCAGCTCTAGACAGAAACTACATTGTAGCTAAAGGAGGTAGCTTGGCCTCAAGCCTGAATGTGGAGAAATGAAGTAAAATATCCCTCAAGAGGCCTCTCTTGAAAGGAGGAAGAATTCCTAAATGGGAATTCCTTGTACTAAGCAGCACAACAATCTCAACTAAACAGTTGAAGAAAGCACAATAGTCATATGGACCATAAAATCAATAATCCCTTTCATCTCTTGCTATGGCTGCGTCGCCCTCCTTTTATACAAATGGAAGCCCTCCCACCTTGGGTCCCACTCATTAGGGTTTCCTCCGCCAAGGAATATTCCTCCCAATATCACTGCGTTGTCTCCATTGATGATCTCCACCTTCCTTTCCAACGCTATTGACTTGGTCAAGCTTGACCTTGTCCACATGTATTTGCCCATTTTCAAACATGAGGGTGTGAAATCCAGCTCCTATGATGATCCATTTTTCACATTATGATGGATTTTATTCATATTTTTACTATGCATGGGCCTTCTTACCCATTTATTCAACTGCTAGGTGATAAAAACAAAAATCAATATTCCAATTAGCTGCATGCTAATTTTGGAATATTACAGTCATCGCCTCCCAAATGTTGCTTGTCCTCAAGAAACTGCAAGGATAGAATTGAGGAACCTCATATCCTTCCCATGTAGCATCCTCATATGATAAAATCCTCCAAGGATCAAGATGTTGTCTCATCAATAAATCTCCAAGTTTCCCCTCCCAAGTATGCAAGCTAGATTTTGGTGAGCATCCCAAATAGCTATTATCATGTAAAAGTGAAACATCCATGGAGGAAACAATGGGATGTATAAAAGCCTTCTTGAGGCACGAGGTCTGATATATGAATCTCCCCTCCTCTTGCTGTAGCATCCACATATGATAAACTCCTCCAAGGAATGAGATGTTGTCATCAATAAATCTCCATATTTCCCCTCCCAAGCATGCAAGCTAGCTAAATAGCTATCATCATGAATAAGTAGAGTACTCAAGGAAGCAATAAGGTGCTGTCCAAAGGTCCCTTTAATGAATGGGATCTGAAATGTATTGGGAACTATCATTCCCATGTGGATCCTCCATCCCCAAGAAATCATCCATACAAATTGAGTTACCTCCCAACATGGCAACCCCTGAAAATTCTCCTCCACCTTTGGCTCCTGCAATGTAGGTGGGCTGAAAATCTGATCATGGTAGACAAATTAGCCTACCCCATGTTGTCCTCCTCTCCACTTATGATAAGTTTAGAGTATATTATGATCTTGGGCTACAATAATGTTTCCCTCAAGAGGAAAGATGAATACTATATCTCCAAAGATCTCCTCTCCAACGTTATGAATCATGCTAGCCCAAACCATCCCATATGTGGTGGATAGGAAATCACCACCATATGGCATCCAATAAATCCCATGGCCCACCTCATAAAGAAGCAAGTGTTTTACTGAAATGGACATATCATCTCCCATGCTCCCCTTAGAACATGTAATGCAAAAAGTGTGGGAAATCTCTTCCCCCAAGGACACATCCAGCCAATGTGTCTCTCCCCTAATCATGTTCCTAATAAAAGTAGGAACAACATCAGAAAATGGATTCATGATTATCATCATGCTAGCTGCCATATGTAATAAGGGAGAAGGACAATGGTCCCTCAAATGAAACCAGCATAGTTTTATTCTCCACTGCATCAGAAAATGGCGTGATGTGTGGTTTCCCAACCACTTGCTTGCTGCCCCAATCTCCTCACAAGCTTAGAGAAATTGTATAGTGTATGGTGCAAAGTGAGCATGCTCTGTAAAAGATGTAATCTCCCCAAGTCCTTCTAGGGAGTGGCCATCACCAAAACTGCTTATGGCCTCAAGTAGACCATGAAGTCTAGAAGGAAGAATGATCCTCTCTTGAACAATGTCCTGCACATATATGGTTAAGGAATGCATATACAAATCATTATGCAACCAAATAGTATCCTTACCATATGCTTTGCTCATGCAAATGGAGTGGCTCATAGATAAATCTCCTCTCACCTAAAAGAGGGCAGAGGTGGCCGTGTTAAATCTTCTAAAGTGTTATGTATCTCCTCCATCTCCACATGATCCATGCATCTCCTCAAATGCTGATATATCTCCTTGTCAAAGCCTTCCCAAATGTACCCGTCCATGATGGTGTGGTATGCTCTCATGGAATAAGTGTGGCTGAAAAGGAAATCTTCATGAGCTGCTTGTAGTAACTTCTCCTTGAGCTTGGAAGCTATAGATAAGAAGATCCTACCATGATAGTAGATAACCCCATCTCTGATTGAATATCCTTCCTCATGCAACTGGTCATCCAATATCATACAAGTAAAAATATCCTTGGAATAATCCACCAACAGCTGGGATTTCCAATATGGATCTATCCTCCATAGTGACAGCACTGTTGATCTATCACAAAGAACATCTGTCATATGGATTTCCTCCACTTTGGCACCTCCCATGCCAAAGACGCAAGTTTGAACGTTGCTATCCTTCCCATGCTACTCCTACCACAACGAAAATTCTGAAATGAGAGTGGGTAATGATGATGTTGAGAGAATGCCTCTCCTCTCCTTGAGTCTACCCAAGACTCCCAACACTGTATAAAGCTCTCCTAAGGTCCTCACCCCTATGGAACCAATGAGTGGTGCCTCCAAATGTAGAGCATCCCTCATCATCTGCTGATCTGGTGGTCTCCTCAGTGAGATGCCTCCATGCAATGAGACATCAAGATCAAGAGTAGACTGCATACATGAATGGACAAAATTGTCCCTGCCTTCGCTGCGCAATCCATTCTCCCTCTTTTCTGCATCAACCCTTTGAAATAGATAGGGGTTTGTGATCCTCATCAAATGATGTTGGTCATCCTCCCTACCTCCTTCTTTTAGCTGCATGGTTTCACAATCTATCAGCAGTGACACATGTTGATCATGGGTTGTGCCTTGATCTCCACATATGAGATCCTAGGGAATTCCTTGCAATGATACAAGAATCCCTCTTTCTGGAGCATGTGCTCCCTCTACCTCTGCATGATGTGCTAGATATGCTGTAGACATGACAGCACTGTTGTCCTCAACTTTTTCTTCCTCTCCAATATGAATGGGAAACCTCCCAAGAATTGGATTCTCTTTTGCAAAAGGGATCCCCACGCCCTCTTGTTCAAGAATATGAGATAGAGGTCTTGCCTCTAGCAAGGTATGATGCAAGATGTCAGCCTCCTCATTATTTTTCTGAAGTGGAGTTGAGTTTTTAGTTTCCTCCAACACATGAAAAGTTTCAGTTTTTTTTGGTTTGTTTGGTTTCACCAAGGATGTCTTAGAAAGTTTTCCATCAAATCTTTCTACTATCCTCTTAGTGAAATTTTCATACGAATAAGTATTTGAATTTTTCAAAGAAAGGGACTCAAATATCCACCATGCATAGGCCTTACCTCCAAAATACAGTGTTGCAACTTTGATAGCTTCATCTTCAGAAATTTGGTGTTGCTGCAAATAGGTGTCTAGCTCCTCCACCCAAGCTCTAACTGAGCATGTAGGTGAACCATCAAAAGTAGATAGAAAAAATATACTCATATTATGCTGCTTTCTTCTCTCCACCTTGATCTTGAAAAACTCTGGAAAATTGATTTGATCTCTAAACTTCTTAGTTTCGGATTCATATTCTTGCAGAAAATCACTAAGAGTTTCCCTCCTAGCCATCCCTTCTTCTTCTATCTCCCTCATAGAAAATTTGGGCATATGAATGCACTGTGCATCATAGTGTGTGGCTGCATGCTCACACTCATCATATGAAAATCTAGAGTTTTCTTTAGATTCAAACTCTCTTGGAGATCCTCTACACATCTCTTTCATCATCTTCTTAAGATCTCCATGAATGCTCTGCAAAGTTTGAGAAATAAACTTTGAATGTCTCTCATCCCCAAATAATGGAGCCTTCTTTTTGTCTTTTTTGTTCATATTTTCTTCTTCTTGTCTTCTTGATAGCATATTGGCTGAGATTCCATAGGCTGAGCTAAGATTATGCTTTGATACCACTTTAGTATCCCAAAATGGGGATGCAGTAATGCATGAACACAATGATGGAAGAGCAGTGATGCATCAACACATAAAATGTAAGAAGATCCAAATATCCATCATATTAAGATCACAACAGCAAATGTATACAAATCCTTGAGGAAAGAGTCACTCAAGATAGGAAAAATCAGCCTCAAGAAACATGTACATAAAATATAAGATCAGTACTACACAGAAAAGTGCCCAAGGCTATGACAACTCAGTTTTATTAAGAATAACTACTGCTAGAAAGTGCTAATACAAAAATATACAAATATAGGGCCCACACAATGTTGGGAGTGAAAATATAGACTCTCAAACTCAATTTCAGGACAATCTGGAAAGGATTTCCTGAAATATGCAAAAAGTAAAAAATGATGGAGTTGCAGTCCTAGGACTGAGTAGTAGCTGCAACCCAAGAGCTGGATAGATATGGCTGAAGATGTTTCATAAGATGAATATACCTCCTCCAATGGATCTTCCAAGTGAAATTCTGATTTTAACACTGAAGATTTGTCCCTCCAATCAAACACTGCAACCCCTCGCTGCAAATGGTCACAGAAATAACGCAGTCAAGGAGAGGGACTGCCCTATAGGAGAAAGGAACTGTGTTGGCCAAGTGCCAAGATGTGAAATATGCTCCAAAATCTTCCTGACTGATCTCCCAAAGGAAATAAGGCTTCCTCCTTTGAAAAACAAGCTCTGGAAGTGGTGTTGTGAACCCTCCACTACAACACCTTGCAACACAACCCAACTCTAAACAGAAAATACCCTGTAGCTGAAGGAGGTAGCTTGGCCTCAAGCCTGAATGTGGAGAAATGAAGTAAAATATCCCTCAAGAAGCCTCTCTTGAAAGGGGAAGGAAGTCATAAACTGGAATGCCTTGTGCTAAGCAGCACAACAATCTCAACTAAACAGTTGAAGAAAGCATAATAGTCATGCAGACCATAAAATCAATAATCACTTCCATCTCTTGCTATGGCTTCCTTGCCCTCCTTTTATATAAATGAAAGCCCTCTCACCTTAGGTCCCACTCATTAGGGTTTCCTCCACCAAGGAATCTTCCTCCCACTATCACTGCACTGTCTCCATAGATGATCTCCACCTTCCTTTCCAGCGTTGTTGACTTGGTCAAACTTGACCTTGTCCACATGTATTTTCCCCTTTTCACACATGAGGGTGTGAAAGTCAGCTCCTATGATGATCAATTTTCACATTATGAGGTATTTTATTCATATTTTTAATATGCATGGGCCTTCTTACCCATTTATTCAAATCTTAGGTGATAAAAACAAAATTAAATATTCTAATTATCTGCATGCTAATTTTGGAATATTACAAAAATAGGCAGAATCAGTTACATGATGTATATGCCCTGCGATGCCTTAGGATCACCAAGGATTTCTGATGCATAACCTTCAATGTCAGAGAACTGCCCTACTTTGATGGATCTGGTAGCATTAAGGAGTTTTTGCGAGAATTTGAAGCTGAGGTTTCGAGAGAGCGAAGGTTACGGGCCCTTAATTTAGTGATGCACACAACACTTGCAAGGTGGTGGGACAAGCATAAGGGGGAATTCCAGGACTGGGAAGAGTGTCAATATATGATGGTCCTGCGATTTTAACCTCCAGTTAACTTGCGCGTAAATAAATTCCCTGGGCCAGGGGACCTGCGCAAATATTTGTTCACTTGGATCGAGAAATGGTGTGACCAGAGTATAGAAGAATGGGTTCACCTGTTTATTCATGCCTTGGGACCAATTTCCACTGCATGGTACTTAGATGCAGAGCTACATCAGTGCACCTGCCATTGGGAAACATTAAAGGATGAATTTGTAGGTACATTTGGTTAACAGGGGGCACAAGGGTGCTTGACGAAGCTCTGCAGGATATAGACACCTTAGTATTTGATGAATCACGCCCTTCCACAACACTTGGGACACCAAAATGGGAAATTTAGATGAAGGATATTGTCAACTACCGCAATATAGCCATTGAAGAGTGCGATGAAGATTCCCACAATGTCACTATCCCAGAATCAGAAGGAGAGCACGTAGTTGAGGGACCCACACTACACACTGTCGATGTTATGAAGCCTTTGAAGCTGTGAGAAGTCAACAGTGGCACAGAAGATCATCCTAAGTCGGCTAAAATTGGGGATTATTGGGATGATAATACGGTAGGAAAATTTGCAGAGCTACTCACAGAATATCAGGACTTATTCTCGACGAAGTTCTTAGAGCTTAAGGGGATCATAGGGGACCTAGGGGTTGTGCGAATCATGTTAAAAATAGATGTGTGCCCTATGAAGCAGTGCCCTTATCAGTTGAACCCTAAGTATAAACGAAAGGTCAAAGAAGAAATTGACAAAATGCTAGCCGCAAGCATCATAAAAGCGGTTAAATAGTCAGACTGGGTGAGTCCGATGGTGTTTCAGGAGAAAAATACGAAGGGTGAAATACAGATATATGTGGACTTATGCAAAATAAATGATGCCTGTGTCCATGACCCATTTCCTATTATGTTCTTAGACAAAATCCTTAATAGCGTATGTTAGGTCCCTATATCACTAGTATAGTCCCTTATTATTGTTAGTGTAACCCCCTTATTGTTATTATTGAACCCTTGTAACCCCCATTTTGTTATTATTGTGCCCTTAAATTAGTATTGTTAGGTCGGCTAAGATTACATTGTGGCCCACTAGGATTACATTATGGCCCCATGGACTCCTATATATAGAAAGGAGGTTTTGTAAATTGTATCATCCAAGAATTGTTCATTTATGTAATGTATTGGAGGTTGCCCCCTCGAAGTGGCTCATTTCTAAGGCGTTGATATCTCTTTTCGTCTATTTTTGGAGCTGGTTACACAACATTTGGTATCAGAGCTTTGGATTCTAGGGTTTCGCTGCTCCAAACAGGTCAGCGTGGCATTTTCGCTATAACTTGTTTTCTACGAAGCTTCAGAAGCTGAAATTTTTAGGGTGCGAAGCTGAAATCTTGAGGAAGGTTTTCTAAAAATTTATGAGCTTTTTTCACAACATTTTCGGAGATATGATATGTAGAAGTTAGGTCTTTTTTCAGGCTCCTAAACAGGTCATCGTGGAATTTGTGCTATAAAACCTTTTCTACAAAGGTTCAGAATCTAAAATTTATATGGTGCGAAGCTGAAATCCTGAGGAAATTCATCAAAAAATTTCAGATCTTGGTTCGCAATATTTTTTGAGATATGATCTGTGGAAGGTAGTGCTTTTTCAGGCTCCTGAATTTCATCTCAAAGAGGTGATCGTGGGAAAAGTTCAATAACTCTCTCTCTAGGCATCAGATTGGAGTGCCGTAAAAATTGGTTTCAAGTACATGGACTGCAGTTTCTTGGCTATCAATTTCAGAGACGAAGGACGAAACAGTGACACGTGGAAAGTCGTACAAGTTCGCTCTACTGAACCAGTCCAAAATTGGGTCATTGTGGGAGATTGGAAATAACTTTGTCTTGAAGAATCCAAATCAGATCATACCTATGGCATTTGAAAGACAGTTCAGAAGGCTACTACAGCAATGAATTTCAGATATTGAAGATTCTCAATTACAGAGATAATTCAATTTCAATACAGAGCTCCTAAAAATCAAGTAAAAGGTGTGTATTTTTTTTTCCGAATTGCATAAGTCTTGTTTGAAGAATCAAGTTGAATTGATTCCAAGGGAATATTGTAGAATAGATATCAGTATTGGATTCTAAAATGGCCCCTAAAAAGAATTCAACTCCCATTAATCCTTTAGAAGGCTCTACTGTGACTCATGAAGACGAAGAATGGCAACATGACATATCAAAATTACAAGAGCAAGTGCAACAACAAATTTCGCTCTCGCAAAGAACAACAAAAAATGAAATGGAATTTTTGAAGAAAGGCATGGAAACTAAGATGGATGGTTTGAAGAAAGGCGTGGAAGCTAATATGAATGGTTTGGAAGCTAAGATGGATGGCATGGAAATGGGCATGGAAGCTAAGATTGATGACATGGAAGCTAAGATCGATGAAAACATGAAAGACAACATGGAAAACATGCAGAATGATCTAAAAGCATACATGGAAGACTTGATGACAAGCTTAAAACAAAAAACGATTCCTAATGGCGGAAATATATTAGAAGAATCTCATGATGAGAACAAAATAAATGTTAATCGTGATTTCATAACCTCTAATGTTGGCGGGAAGAACCACCATATTCCAAAAATGGATATGAGGAAGTTTGATGGAAAGGATCCTGTAACATGGATACTACAGATGGAGCAATATTTTGATCTCCATAACGTGCAAAACACACAAAAGGTATGCATTGTAACTTTACATTTAGAACAAAATACATTTGTATGGTATCGATGGCTTTGCTCCCGTAAAAAAATTGTCACTTGGTCAATTTTTACTGAGGAAATGATAGCACATTATGAGGATACAAAGAGCAACACCTTCTTTAGCCAATTGATAAATCTCAAACAAAAGGGTTTAGTGGGGCAGCACATTGAGGACTTCCAAAAATTGAATATAAGGGTAACCGATATTCCAGAGGAACACATGATTGATCTCTTCATAGGCACTTTAAAGGATAACATTCAACATGAAGTTCGCGTTCTGGAACCTGATTCATTGGAGAAGGCATTCAGTTTGGCAAGAAAAGTTGAATGTAAAATTATGGCAACAAGGAAGCCTACCACTCAATTCTATAAAGAAGGAAGTGTGGCTACGCCTAGATTTCCACAACCTACAAGGCTGACACCACAAAAATTGGAAGAAAAAAGAGCAAAAGGGCTTTGCTACAGTTGTGATAGCAAATACACTAAAGGTCATAAGTGTGCTGAGAAGAAATTATTTTACATAGATCGTGAAGAGGAAGAAGAAAATGAACAAGAAGAGGATATACACCAGGAACCAACCCTAGAAGAGGAAGAAATGAATCCGACCATATCGTGTAATGCACTGGCAGGAATTACCACTCCTCAAACTCTCAAGATACAAGGACAAATCAAGAAGAAAAAGGTAATAGTGTTGATTGATTCAGGTAGCACCCGTAATTTTATTCATTGTAAGGTAGCCAAGGAATTAAATTGTTTCCTATACCCAACACCAGAATGTCAAGTGATGGTTGCAAATGGAGGAACTATAAATTGCTCGGGAAAATGCCATAATATCAAGCTAACCATGGGGGAATATGTATTGACTAGTCCAATGCTTTCCATTCCTATGGAAGGTGCTGATGTTGTACTAGGAGTACAATGGTTACAATCTTTGGGGACGGTAGCTTTTAATTTTCAAGAACTTTTCTTGAAATTTTTTTCAGAAGGAAAGGAAGTCGAATTACGGGGTATTGAAGGGAATCCAGGAAGGATAATAAGATCTAATGTCATGACAAAGCTTCTAAAGAAAGAACAACGAGGTGTAATTGCACAATTATGCTCACTAGAAGTTTCGACATCAAAATCATCTATTTCTGCAGATCTCCAACAAGTCTTGGACAATCATTCCAAGGTGTTTGAAACTCCCAAAGGATTCCCACCTATTCGTGATCATGATCATGCTATTCATTTGATTCCAGGAAGTGTTCCTCCAAACATCAGGCCTTATAGATATCCTTACGTCCAAAAGAGCGAAATTGAACGTATGATTGCAGAAATGTTAGAGGCGGGTATAATTCAACCTAGTCAAAGTTCTTCTCTGCTCCTGTAGTATTGGTACACAAGAAGGATGGATCATGGCCGAATGTGTCCTGATTATAGGGAGCTCAATAAGCTCACCATTAAAGACAAATTTCCCATTCCTGTGATTGATGAATTATTGGATGAATTACATGGAGCAATTTATTTTACCAAGTTGGATCTTCGTTCAGGATATCATCAAATTAGAATGAAGATCGAAGATATTCCAAAAACAACATTTCGAACTCATGAGGGTCATTATGAATTTTTGGTCATGCCTTTTGGCCTTACCAATGCACCTTCTACATTTCAAGGGTTGATGAATTCCATTTTCAAACCCTTCCTTTGAAAATTTGTGCTAGTATTTTTTGATGATATACTAATCTACAGCAGGTCTTGGAAGGATCATGTTGAACATGTTGACAGGGTGCTCAAACTATTGCAGGAGAAACAATTATATGCAAAAAAATTCAAATGTTTCTTTGGAGTACAAGAGGTGGAATATCTGGGTCATATTGTATCTCACGAGGGTGTTAAAGTAGACCCTAACAAAATTAAAGCTATTAAGGAATGGAAAGTCCCCACAACCATAAAGCAGTTGCGAGGATTTCTCGGGTTAACAGGGTATTATCGCAAGTTTGTTAAGAATTATGGGAGAATAGCAGCACCTCTAACAACATTATTGAAGAAAGATGCATTTTCATGGACTCCTGAAGCAACTAAGGCCTTTCAACGTCTTAAAGAGGCAATGTGCCTAGCACCGGTCTTAGCTACACCAGACTTCACAAAAACCTTTATTGTGGAATGTGATGCCTCAGGAAATGGAATTGGTGCAGTTTTAATGCAGGAAGGAAGACCCATTGCTTTTGAAAGTCGTCCAATCAAAGGAAAGTATTTACAGAAACCTATTTATGAGAAGGAAATGTTAGCAATACTACATGCACTAAAGAAATGGCGACCTTACCTAATGGGAAGACACTTCAAGGTAAAAACTGATCATGATAGTCTTAAACACTTTTTGGAACAACAACTATCTTCAGAAGAGCAACAAAAATGGGTCACAAAGATGTTGGGTTATGACTTTGAAATAATGTACAAAAAAGGAAAGCTTAATGTTGTTGCAGATGCACTCTCAAGAAAGAATGAAGAGGTGGAAGCATTGCTTTGTGCCATTTCTATTATCCAACCAGATTGAATAACTGAAGCAAGAGATGAATGGAAGAAGGAAAAAGATGTATGGACACTCATTCAAAAGTTGCAGCAAGATCCTAGTACATCTGATACATTTAGTTGGAAAAATGATTCCTTATGGTACAAATATCGCTTATATCTTTGCAAGAATTCCCAACTAAAAAAAAAGATTCTTCTGGAATTGCACACTTCTCCTTTAGGAGGACACTCAGGATTTTTAAAAACTTACCAGAGGGTGAAGAAAGAATTTTTTTGGGATGGCCTTAAATCTGATATTCAAAAGTTTGTGGCGGAATGTTTGGTTTGCCAGCAGAATAAAGTGGAAACAATTAAGACCCCGGGACTTCTACAACCTTTATCCATTCCAAGTCAACTTTGGGAGGAGATTTCAATGGATTTTATCATAGGTTTACCTAAGTCTGAAGGAAAGAGTGTCATCATGGTGGTAGTTGATAGACTTACCAAGTATGCACACTTTTGTGCATTATCTCATCCATTTAAAGCAAGTACAGTTGCTACTACATTTATGGACAGAATTCAAAGCTACATGGAAGCCCAAGGGTTATTGTGAGCGACAGAGATCCCATTTTTACTGGAAATTTTTGGACGGAGTTATTTTCTTGTTTGGGTACTCAATTAGCTCATAGCTCATCTTATCATCCTCAATCTGATGGTCAAACTGAGATCGTAAATAAATGTTTGGAAGGATATCTTCGTTGTTTTGTATCCGATAAACAAACACAATGGGTCAAGTGGTTACCTCTTGTTGAATGGTGGTATAACACTTCCTTCCATACTGCAGCAAAAATGACCCCATTTATGGCACTTTATGGATATCATCCACCATCCATCACATCATATTTAAGAGAAAATTCGAAGGTTCAAGCAGTGGAAGATCGCATCGAGCATCAACAAGAAGTTCTCCACTCTTAAAGGATAACCTGAATTTGGCACAAAATCGAATGAAACAACAGGCAGATCAGCATTGCAGCGAGAGAAGTTTTGATGTAGGAGATTGGGTATTTTTACGGCTGCAACCATACAAACAAATGTCCCTCAAGCAAGCTAAGAAGGATAATAAATTATCACCAAAGTACTATGGTCCTTACAAGGTGTTGCAAAAGATTGGTTTTATGGCATACAAATTGGAGCTTCCTGCTTCTTCGCGAGTACATCCAGTTTTCCATGTTTCATGCTTAAAGAAGGTTATAGTTGAAAATCTTCCAGTTCAAACAATATTGCCAGAACTTGATGGGGAAGGGAAAATCATATTGGAACCTGAAGCAGTCATGGAAAAAAGAACTCGACAACTACGGAATCGATCAATTTCAGAGTATCTCATCAAGTGGAAGAACTTACCCACCGAAGATTCTACATGGGAGGATGAGAATTTTATACAGAAGCACCCAGAGCTACTCAAGTGTTGAGGACAACACTTTTTTGAAGGAGAGGGGTATGTTAGGTCCCTATATTACTAGTATAGTCCCTTATTGTTGTTAGTGTAACCCCCTTATTGTTATTATTGTACCCTTGTAACCCCCATTTTGTTATTATTGTGCCCTTAAATTATTATTGTTAGGTCGGCTAGGATTACACTGTGGCCCACTAGGATTACATTATGGCCCCATGGACTCCTATATATAGAAAGGAGGTTTTGTAAATTGTATCATCCAAGAATTTTTCATTTATGTAATGTATTGGAGGTTGCCCCCTTGAAGTGGCTCATTTCTAAGGCGTTGATATCTCCTTTCTTCTATTTTTGGAGCTGGTTACACAACAGCGTAGGAGGGCAGGAAGCATACTCATTCACTGATGGGTTCTCAGGGTACCATCAGATTAGAATCACACCTAAAAATCGTAGCAAGACTATGTTTGCCACTCAATGGGGACCCTTCCAGTATACAGTTATGCCGTTTGGACTCAAGAATTCCCCTGCTATATTTTCATGAGTAGTAGTCGTTGTGTTCAAAGAGTTCATCGAAACTTTTTTGGAGGTATAATTTGATGACTGGACAGTCTTCGACTTGTTTAAGAAACACATCTCAAAACTACACATGATGTTGGACGCCTGTAGAAGATAGAAGATTTCTTTGAATATCAAAAAGTCTATATTCTGCGTACCCTTCGGAATCTTTCTCGGGCATATAGTTTGCCGACAAGGATTGATGGTTGACCCTGCGAAAGTCGCAGTTATGATAAATCTGGCAGTACCTACAACTTAGAAACAACTACGTGTGATCCTTAGACATACAGGCGAATACCGGAAGTTCAATCAAGGATACGCGCTGATCACTGCGCCCATGGAAAAACTGTTGAAGAAGGATGTTTCATTTTTTTTGGATGATGAGTGTCAGAAGAGCTTCAAGCTACTCAAGGAAAATATGGTTTATGCACCTATTCTCATCTTTCCTTATTGGAAGAAGGTATTCCATGTTCACATAGAAACATCAGGAATCGCCCTGGGAGCGGTCCTCATGCAACCTGGAGACGGAGGCATTGATCACTCAGTTGCATTTGCTAGTAGGAAACTCTTAGGTGTAGAACGCAACTACTCCACCACGGAGCAAGAGGAACTGGCCATGGTCTATGCATTATAAAAGTATTGGCACTATCTGTTAGGAGGACACTTCAAAATGTTTACAGATCATTTAGCTTTGAAATCCCTGGTCAATAAGCCTATGTTGTGGGGGAAAATCTACTGATCACTTTTTCTGTTCTGGGAATATGACTTTGAGATCATTGTCAAGCTAGGGAAGTTAAATGCGGGGCTGGATCACTTGTCCTGAATTGAGAATGGTGAGGAACTGACCAACCTGGAAGAAGGATTACATGATGTGTATCTGTTTTCTATTAATGTAGTTGATGTGCACTTCGCTAACATCATTCAGTTCCTGACTATAGGAATGGCACCTGTGGAGTATTCAGTACAACAAAAGAGAGAGTTGGTAACCCGCACTGCATATTTTACGATCATCGTAGGTCATCTATATAAGATGGGGGCTGATGAACTACTGTGAAGGTAAATTTTTGAGCCTAAACGACATGCTATCTTGGTAGAAGCCCACGACGAGGTAGCAGGAGGTCACTACGTAGGGAAAGAAACAGCACAAAATATCTTGAGAGTTGGCTTATGGTGGCCTACCCTACATAGTGACTCTCACAACTATTGTAAGGCCTGCAATACATGCCAACGAACCGGAAGTCCATCTCACAGGGATGAAATTCCCCTTCAACCACAAATGGCCCTACAATCATTTGACAAATGGGCCATCGATTTTGTAGGACCTGTCAACCCACTTGAAAAGAAGATAGGTGCGCATTACATTATAACTGTTGCTAATTATGTAACTAGGTGGGCCAAAGCACAAGTGGTGAAGGAATGCACTGCAGATACCACCGTGCACTTCATCTGTCAGAAGATTCTGACTAGATTTTGATGTCCGAAAATATTGATGAGTGATAGAGGTACGCACTTTGTCAATGAAACAATACAGGCCTTGACTGAAGAATTCCAGGTCCATCACGTGAAAAGCACTCTGTATTATCCCCAGTCAAACGGGGAAGTCGAAGCTTTTAATAAAGTCTTGGAGAATGCACTAACTAAGGTCTGTAACGCTAATCATAGCAACTAGGACGTGTGCATCCCATCTGTTCTTTGGGCCTACCGAACCACATGTAAGAAGTTGACAGGGAAAACACTGCTTAGGATGGTCTATGGCAAGGAGGCCATTATGCCCATGGAATATATTGTTCCTAGCCTGTGCATCGCAACCTTTACAAATATGGTGGAGCCTCACATCATGGAAGAGAGTTTAGCACAACTTGTGGCTTTGGAGGAAGACCGTTTCATTGCTAATTTCCATCAGCAGGTTCAGAAGGCTCAGGATAAGGCATGGCATGATCGACATAGCCAGTTTGTAAAACACCCGGGGAAGTTTTGATAGCACTGGCTGGGCCCTATGCAGTTAAAGAAATCACAAATGGGCGAGCTATTCAATTAGCCACCCTGTGCAGTGATATGATACTCGGATATGTCAATGGAAATCGGCTCAAACCGTATCAGATCAAATGACTATATGGCTGGAGTAGCTGTATAAGTGGGCTACACCCACCAAGGGAGGTAACAATAGAATGTACCATGATATGCGTAGGGTGTGGCCATCGAATTCGATGCCCGGAGGGATGCGCGGGAGGCACAGGCGGATGTTTAGATCACAGAAGGTGTGATGGGGGCGCAGGGTTATGCTGGGCATAGCGGAGGTCTATTGGGAGCACAACGGTACGGTGGGCGCACAAGAGGTGCGAAAACTAGCCATTGGAGCAATAAAATCGGGTAACAATAAAAAGTTACAGTTGACAGGAGGAGGTGGCCGGCATTTAAAGAGGTGATGTCCAGAGATTTTTTACTGTTTACTTAATGGTAAGTTCCAAGTGAGGTTTACCCAACCATTGGTTAATTACAAAGGATATAAAAGGAGAAGGATAGACTAGACAATGGTTCTGTATCACTTGAATAGCTTGTACTTGGTGCATTTGTCCTTGAAAATTTTGTGATGTAAGAGTTTCTGTGCCTATTGCATTCCTTTCATGTCTGAGCAGCCTACTCCCTTTAACAGTAGCAACCCATAATTCATCTTCCGTGCTAGGATGACGACCATTAATCCCACGGAAGTCTCAGAACTGGTGACCCCAGTGGAGCAAGAAATCGAGGAAGTAGTGGAATTTGAGTCAGAAGTTGAAGAGGTTATATCTACGTCGAGTCAAGCAAAGAATAAAGGGAAGGAAAAAGAATAGGGGTTGGGGGAACCTGCAAAGTGGGTTTGTGTGAAGCCCCATACTTCTCCTCGGAATGTGAAATCCCCACAGGGAGCAGCCCCGACAGGCTCGCTTAAACTAGCAAAGTGACCTCAGGCTGATCAGGAGGAGGCCCGGGAAACCAAACAAATCAATTTTCTACCACCATTTATTCGGCCCCACGGGCCCTCCACAAGCACGCCGAAGAGCCTTGATGGCCTGTACACCTACCTATAGATGTCGCTGACCCTGTGTAAGGTCTTTTTCATTAGCGAACCTTTTGGAAGGCTCCATGAGGTGAAATTTGGTGATCATGACTTGGCCAATATGGAGACCTTCCCTTAGTTGGCACTTGAATTATACCTTTACATAATTCAGGAAGACGATGGGATAAAGATTATCCCCATGCACTGGGTAGGTGGATTGGCCAGGTTTGGGCTCTTGAACCTACTAAGGATGCTGCACTTCAGCCACTACAATATCATGGACCGTCTGACACGTCAGTTGCTCGCCCTGATTCATGATGGCTGCCTCTGGATCCAGGCTCAAATCCCCATCGATGCTGTGTTAATTCACCAAATTACTGGTCTTCCCATGAAAGGACCAGACCATCTGGAGCATGTTGGTAAGAAGTATGAAGGGGAGACTGATGAATACATGCATAAAAGCTACCGTGTGGAGCAAAATACTTGGGGCTTCATAATCAAATCCATCAGTGACCTTGGTATGCAATTGGGTACCATTTTGTTGGCATGAAAAATGATGCGGAAATGGCAGGTCACCACCATATTTGCATATGTAATTCAGTTAGCAGCCCAATGTGGGAAAGGGGTCTACTTCAATTGGTGCCAATACTTGTGTGACAAATTTTTAGCCAATGTCCAAGAATCCTAGGAGAAGGGAAGAGCCTTTTATTATTCTTCATTGCTGCTTCTCATTGCGTTGGTTTCTTGGGAAGCACCTGAGGAATCAATCCTCCCTGAGCTCACCCAAGACATGTGCGAAGGGACTCATTATACAAACTTGTGGGACTCTAAGGATGCGCAGTGCATCGAAGATAACCAAGTATTTTGGGTATTTTTCATAGTGGGCTCACAACAGCTATCAACTCATAGCCATGTCTGTCGCCAGTCATCTATGATAACTACAAAAGCATTGCTGCTTTCCAGGTGACTATGAATAATGTCCAAATTCGAGGCCATAAGGATTCTGCATGGGTTTTAGTCCCCCATATGGCTTCCGATGAAGAAATTGATCGTTTAGTTGCGTAGTGGCCTCCTCGCTGGAATCTTGGCTTCAAAACAGGTGCAAAGGGCTCTAAAGGAACAAGCACCCCAAAATTCACCCCACCTACCATCATCAAAGAAACTGGAGGATCGATCAAAAGCATGGGGAAGGGTGTCAAAGCCATGTTGCAGAAAGGTTCACAGTCCGGTAATAGTACAGGGAAAGGCACGGATGCAATAGTATAGAAGGAGGCAGAACAAGATCTCGGTACCGAAGGACAGGAGGTGGGAGGTGCTGAATCCCCTGGAGGGAAAAAGAGAATGGGTGACCCTGATAAGGGGCCATGAAAGAAGCAATGCTCCCAACAATCCAAACGTGACGAAGTAGTTACACTAACTAAAGGGGACCTCGAGAAAATTGCAGATGCGGTTACCTTGGCCACTGAAGAAAAATTGTTGCCTCTGGAAGAGCAGTAAAAAGCCGCGGTCGACACAGTTCAGGCTAAGCTTTGAGCCATGCAACTAAAAACAGACATGCAACAAACTAGCATGGTTTAGGTACGAATGACCTCAAAAACTAGCATTGCAGCACTTATTACAGAAAAAATTCACCTTTGTTCCTTGCCAGGTGCAGTCCTTGCAATAAGTCCACCTGACTTAAGAGTGTAGGTCCAGGCATGTGCGAAGGTACAACTAGATCTGGCCAGGTTGCCACATGAAGCATTGAAGGTTCTCCACACCTCCTTTTTCGAAGAAATCCAACACAGGGATCATCAAGTGCACCAACAGCTCAGCGTCGCTAAGCAGACAATTGAGGAAAAGAATGCTGAAGTTTCCTAGGTAGAAGCTGCATGTACCCTCGCCACCGCGCAGAAAACGGAGCTGGAACACTTAATTAGTAGACTCTATGTGGATGTTACAGAAGAAATCCTAGCCTCAACCACCCCGCAGGACAAGATTGAGAGGTTGGTCGCAATATTAAAGGCCTCTAGGACGAAGATTCAGGTAGTTAAAATGCATATGGAATAGCAGATCGCAAAATAGTAGACCAAGTTGTAGCCAAAGACACCACCCGAGGTATAGGCCTAGCGAGTTGCACTAGTTACCACAGCTACAAATGTGATTACAGGAAAAGTTACTCAGTGTGCTCAATTTCTGGATACAACCATGCAGTTATGGACCAAGGTATAGCGTGACCCGATCCTGCGTGAAATCAACCAGGACCTGTGACAAAAGGAAGAAGCATTCGAGTAGATAGAAGCCACAATTCCTACTCTGGTTCCTGCTCAACGATTAGCATGACTGCAAACTAGCCATCCCCTTCGGCATGATATCGACAAACTCCACTAGAAGAAGAAGACTCTCAGTGACCGTCTTAAGCCATGGGCTAATGAAGCCCTCAAGCTCTCCCAAGATATTGATGTCGTCGTTAAACAATTGAACCAGACTCTGGAGAGCGTCACAGCTGCAATAGAAGGACCGACCTCACTGAAGTTAGTGGATATTTCTTAGAATGTTGTTGCTCAAAGTGAAGGAGTGCTACCCCCACGGGTTGAGGTGATCAAAAAACTGTAGGCATAGGTGGACACCCCACCATCGCAGTGACTTGGGATGAGTCACAAGATTGTGTTGGGGGACTGTTGGAACAGGGTCCCCTAAAAGCTGCAAATTTTGTACAATTTTGTATATTTTTGGTATTAATTAGTCTAACGCAAGGGTTTTGGGTGGGTCAAAGTCCCAAATGCATTATAATGGGTCAAGGGTAGAACAAGAGTCCACAAACCATGGTTTGCAGACCATTAGAAGCGTAGGCTAAGTCGATATAAATAGATAAACATTTTGAGTCTTAAGGTAGGAAATAATTAAGTATGATGCTAAGTGAGAATTGTTAGATTTTTTGTTGGGTTGTTAGGGTAAGGAATCCTACTAGTTGTGTGCATGGAGATCTTCAGTCCTGCTGTGTGTGGACTCTACTAGTTGTGTGCGCAGGCTATGTCCGATTGTATTGGGTTTTGGATGCTAATATATGCAGATATGGTTGAAGTGTTATTGTGTTATTTGATCTAATGTATTTCTATTGATGCAAACTACTAGATCTATTACGAATACTGTTGGTTATCTATTTATGCTACGAATTTGTCTATGATATGGTAAAACTATAATCTGTTGATGATGCGTTATGATAATATGTGCTAATAACCACTGATACACACGTGGATGTGGAGTTATTAACTAGATCTGTGCATGATAATAGCTCTGTAAATTACGATTATACTGTTAACTACCCTGTGAATAGATCTGTATGGTTGCTTGACTTACCTACTCTCTTTCTCAAGGTGCGGAAACCTGGTTCCAGCACCCTGCCATATTGCTTCGGGTGAGACTTTGGCCTGCGCAAGCAGGTCACTACCGAAAGGGCCAGTAGTATAGGTGTTTTTTGGCAGACCTTAACCTCTAAACCTAGGTCAGGACCCCTCGAGCCAACACTGGGTAACATGTAGTCTCCACTAATTCTGCCCACAATTCCTGTCCTAACCCGGTACCACTGAGCATGATTCTTTCCTTTTCCATCAGCATTCTTTTCCTTCTTTCAACAACTCCATTTTTCAGAGGTGTGTATGGATTAGTCTTCTTCCGAGCTATACCACACTTCTTATAGAAATCTTCAAATTCCTTCTTGCAAAAATATCTGCCATTATCTGTCCTCTGCACCTTGATCTTCTTCTCTGTCTGGTTTTCCACCACATCTTGAAATTCTTTAAATATGTCAAAGAGTTCTGATTTCTTCTTCAAGAAATATATCCATGTATTCATTGAGAAGTCATCTATGAATGAAACATAGTACACAAAATTTCCTAGTGATGGAACTAACATAGGTCCAAACGCATCACTTTGCACAAGCTCTAATATCTTTCTCACCCTCTCAGCACCAGAAGGAAAAATCACCCTATTCTACTTCCCATATACACAATGTGATGAGCTCCATCATTAGACATATTTGGAGGGGTTAATAGTCACCATTTTTCCTTCTTAGATCTCTTTTTCTTGCATTTTTATTATTATTTAGTTTTATGATGCTAGTATAGGTGGTGATTAAGGCTAACATAATTTGAGTGCCTAATATAAGGTTTAGTGAAGAAAATCATGAATTATTAATCGCTTTTATAAGGATTTTATCATAAAGAATCAGACGAGACAAAAAAGAGGAATTATAGGAGGATTTTCCACCCTCAAAGGCATCCGAAGGATCCCAAAGATTCTCTCTAGCAATTCGAATTCCAAAAGCAGCCAAAGGATCACCAATGATTCTCTCCAACAATTCGAATTCCAAAGGCAGTCGAGCAACTCAAAGAGGAGTGCACCCAATCCTTGTTCACTGGGAGTCAAGTGGACTCAATCATAATTTTCTAGGGAGATGTTGGTAGCTTCCCTGTAGAGTAAATAGAGCAGAGCTATAGCTAGGAAGAGTTAGTCTATTCTAGTTAGTGAGTCGATTCCATTCAGAAATATTGTTGTGAGCTATTGATGTTTTTGCTTTATTCGGTGATCAAAATTTCAGAGATGTATGAAGTTATTCTTTTATGAAATGAGAAGACTGATTTCATTCAACTGATTTAAGTTTTAGAGGGCTAGGTTCATGGGTTAGGGCCCAATCCATGTGCCTTAGCTTCTCTGCTATTACTATTTTTTAATTTATGTCATTTAGCTAGTTTTGCTTCTTCCATTTAAGTTAAATCTACTTCTAATAGTTTCATTGTTGTTTAGTTTTGCTTCCAGTGTATTGCTGTAGTTTTTAATTACTTATGCATAGTAAAATAGAGGAAAAAATCCAAAAATTTTAGTCAAGCCTCCCCCTCTCATCTTTTTTAGTAGAGATCAAGCAGTGTAGACCTTCCCACATGCCAAAATTGATTTCTGTTTGAGTTTTGGGAAGAAATTGCATTACCAAGTCTGAGTCTCTCTTTCACTTTTTTTATCATGCATTTATATCTATTTCCCATGCATGAATCTGCAGGTGTGTTACACTTTTGAGCACTTATCTTATGCCTCCATTCCTCTTTATTCTCATTTTAACGTTGTACTTACCCTTTTCCCTAATGCACTTAAGCCGTTCAACTCCGCCTTATTTCTTTTTTTTTTCTCCATTCATGGTTGCCGTACCCTTTTTATGAAAAACACATGAAAAACCATTCAAAACCATCAAGAACCTGACCTCCGCCTTTGCTCCTCGAATCTCCCGCCACCATACATCAAACTTCGCAAATCAAAACTTTTAGCTTTTATCTTTAATCACTTACCACTTGTTCTTGCAGTTGCGATATTGTGAAATCGCGCCCTGCTATTGGTCTCACCACCACATCGCCCGTCGCAAATCGCACTTCGCACATTTCAACTTTTACCTTTAAACACTTATCACCTGTTCTTGCGATTGTGATATTGGGAAATCGAAAATCACACCATTTAACTTTTCGCATAATACTTACCGCTCATTTCGCTGATGCGACAACTCTGCCATGTCACTCATCGCACTTTGCACTTAGCTTAACTTACCACATCATAGATCACAGCCTGCAAATTTTACCGCATCAAAAATCACACTTCGCATCATTTAGCTTTTCGAATAACACTTACCGCTCATTCCGCCAATGTGAAAACTCCGCCACATCACCCATCGCACTTCACACTTCACTGAACTTACCACATCGCAGATCGCAACCCACAAATTTTACCGCATCAAAAATCGTACGTCACACATTTTAGTTCATTCCATTAACCTTTACCGCTATCCCTTTAAACTTGTGATATTTTGATTCTGACATCACAAATCGCAACTTTTGTCCTCCATCGCACTTCGCCATCGCACTTTTCAATTATTTCCGCTCCAAAACCATTTATCGCGCTATAATCAAGTTTCATAAGGGTTTAACCCCATCTTTGTGCTTCCAAACCTCATTTCATGTGTTAGTCCCCCCATTAACCTCTTTTAGCCCTTTTCTTCACTCCAAACTGAAAATTAACTCTTTTTAATTAGAATTAAGTCATGGATTGCTTAGTTGCATGGATAGGAGCATGGTAGATAGATCATAGGATAAGAGAGTGCATTTAGCTGTTTGGCCAAGTTAAGTGTGGTTTAGAATTAATTTCCTTTCTGCTATTTGTTTTCTTCGAATTAAATTAGTTTCATTCTTGTCATTTCATTTCAGCAATTTAGTTTAGTTTCCTTTCTGTCATTTCCTTCTAGCAATTTACTTTCTAGTTGTTCACATAGTTTAAGAAATAGCACCCTTTCGTAAAGCAGAAGAGGATGAAATGAACATAATGCATCTATTGTGTATATATCACTATCACCTCAAATTTTGTACGAACTTCAAGCTGATAAAGTAAAGTAGGGCAGCCCCTGGGAGTTGCAGCACTCTTGGTGCAATACCAAGGCTCACCACTTTTTGGCGTCATTGTTGGGGAGGTGTCTAGTAGATGTTTTGATTTTGTTTAATCATTCCTTTATGCTTTCCTTTCTTTTCATGTCATTTCATAAATATTGAAAAAATACTAAAATATCTGATTTTCATGCCTCATAAGACTAGGAATACTCAAAGAAAAATCTTACCTAAAACCCCCACATCACCTCCTGGCCACCTTTCACTCTTCTTCAGTGGTAATGAGATTGAACCCCCTATAGGAGAGCCTTCTAAATATTTTAAGGATCCTATTGGGGAAGAAGAAGAAGACCTTGTTTCAACTGAGGGACCTAATTCACCTATCTTAACCATGGCTGGGATCAAGAGAGCCTTTCCCATAAGAAAGGCAGATGGAGAAACTAAGATGAAAAACATTAGCCCCTCAGATCTTACATACCTCCATGGACTTACCTCTGAGGACTCGGACCCATTCATGTTTTAATTTGTTGTTGTTTGTAGGACTTATGACTACGCCTCTGATGATCAAAAGTTGAAGCTCTTCCCATCCACCCTTCAGGATGCAGCCTTGCGGTAGTTCATGGGTTTGCCTGGGGATAGCATCACTACCTGGGTACAGATGGAAGATACCTTCAACAACAAGTACAAATACTACTGTAGGTCCAAGGAACTAAGGATAAGATATTTAGGATGACTCTAGGGCCCGATGAATCCCTAGAAGATTATGAAGAGAGGTTTTAATTGAACTATAAGAGAGCTAACTGTACTCTTGTTCTTGACTCAATTAAACTTATACATCTTTGAGGGATCAATGAATGGATGATAGAAACCTTGAATATGTTTTTAGGTGGAGATATCTACCAACAACCCTATTAAACAATCAAAACTATCTTTCGGAACCATTCTAGGGAATTTAGGAAGAAGGGAAGAGCTAGCCAAAGTACATCCAATACCCCTTCCTCTTCGAAGTTCATAAAACATGAGATTGTAAACATGATAGAGTAATTTAAGAGTGACATGCTGCAAAACTTTACTTTGCAAATGGACACAATGCAGGTCAAAAGGAAGCACGTGGAAGTAGAGAGAGCCCTAACCATATTTTGTCCTAGAAGTACCAGGAAGCACCCAAGAAATGAATGTCTACTTAATTTCATAGAGGTTTGCTTAATCTGTGAAGAGAATCATGCCACAGACAAGTGTCCCTCCTTACCTGGATTTAAATTTTTATATCAAGGTGGGGAAACAATGCCAGAGAAACTTCATTTCATCAACCAGAGAAGGCCTCAATGCCCTTGGCCATATCAACAAGTTATGCAAGGTGAATCTTACTCTTACTATCACAACAATCAGAGTGCACCCATGAAATATTGGTACAGTCCCACTCCTCCATCCTAGCCTACACGTCCTACTTGGCTTTCCAACCCTTCATGCCATCCTCAGCTAGTAAACCAACCATTTCAGCAGTATGCTCCACAACAAACTCAGTGGAACAATCCATCTCAAGGGTGGAGGCCTCAAAAAAATCAACTACCTACTCTAATGCCTCCACCCCAACCTCAACCTCATCTTACTCATGCTACTCCACCTAGGCTACCTATACCTGCACAACCCAATTCTAACTCGAACAACAAACAGGCACAATAGGCTCCCAGTGTAGAAACATCCCATCCAGCTTATGCTGTGGAGATATAGGAGGTTAATATCAGGTCGGGAAGAGTAATCCCAAACAACCATCCCCCATCTCCACCTATAGAGGTTGCGGAGGAAAAGGAATAAGATAACACTCAGATCCAACAACCTCATTTTCCCGACCGCTTGATCCACCCTAGTCAGCACACTCTAGAGGAGACTAAACTCCATGGAGAATTGGAAAATTTGTGTGTAAATATACCACTTCTCCATGCCATTAAGGATGTCCCTATATACAATAGGCTCATTAAATAAAAATTTTTCAAGAAACCTGGGAGAAGGAAGAGAGATACCCCCACCATCAATGTGGTAGGACAACTGTCTAACTTGATACCGGGGAAGGTGATATTTCCAAAATACCTAGACCCTGGTAGTATAGTTCTTGATGTGAATATAGATGGTGTCATAGTCCCCACCACTCTGATTGATCTAGGGGATGCCATAAATATCATGACCAAGGAAACTATGTTGAAACTTAATCTCCAAGGGACTTTGAGGAAAACCACAACAGTTCTACAACTTACAGACCGGTCCAAAGTAAATCCAAAAGGAATTGTTGAGGATGTTATGGTTACCATTGACTCTTGGGAGTATCCTACAGATTCCCTAGTCTTGCAACCAAAAACCAAGTTTAATGGTTATCCCCTCATCTTAGGGAGACCTTGGATAGCCACTGCAGATGCTTATATTAGTTGTTGGGCCGGAAAGATGACTATAAAAAATGGGCCTTTCTCTAAACAACTAGTGTTATATCCTCCAGCCTAGCCTTCCATTGATCATGACCTCCCTATATGGTTAGATCATGAAGAAGATGAGTTATACAATACAGACCCTATGTGTATCATAGATGCTATTCTTATAGGGGGGCACCTTGATGAAGATGAACTCATCGACCATGCCATTCAAAAATAGTCCTCCACTAACACCTCTGGAAACCTTAGTCAAAGAGTCTGAAAGCCAACCATGGATGGAAGTGCACTCAGTTGAGACAACCTCTGAAACCACCAATGCTATTGATTTTGGCCCATCCAGATCTTTGAAAATCAACCCAAACCTTTCGAATGAAGAAGAGAAGAATTTATGCAATCTTTTGAAAGAAAATACTGAAGCATTTTCTTGGGATTACAAGGACATGAAAGGGGTGCATCCTTCAGTATGAAGACATCACATTTACATCAAAGAAGGATGCAAGCCTATGAGACAACCCCAAAGAAGGATGAACATGACTCTGAAGGACATAGTGAAAGAAGAGTTGCAGAAACTATTGGATGTAGGGTTCATATTCCTATATCCGACAGTGGGTAGGTATCCCCTCTTGGCCTAGTCCCAAAGAAGAATGGGAAGTGGAGAATTTGTGTTGACTATCGAGAGCTTAAAAAATCTACCAAGAAAGACCATTTACCTTTGCCCTTTATATACCAAGTCCTAGATGGCCTTGCAGGGAAGAATTTTGTTTCCTTCTTAGATGGGTTCAATGGGTACAATCAGATTCAAATCAGCCGTGAAGACCATGATAAGACTACTTTCACCTGCCCTTGGGGTACCTTTTCTTATAGATTCTTACCCTTTGGGTTGTGCAATGCCCCAGCTACCTTCCAAAGAGCTGTCACGAGCATATTTTATGAGTTATTCCATGACTCTGTCGAAATTTACATGGATGATTTCACACCATATGGGGATGACTTCCAGGAAGCTCTCTCCAATTTTAGTAAATTACTAAGAAGGTGCATTAAGATGCATCTCTCCTTGAGCCCAGAAAAGTGTGAATTCCTAAAGAAAGTAGGGGGTTTTATTAGAACACTCCATATCCCAAGCAGGAATGCAGGTAGACCCAAACAAAATCACTGTCATCAAAAGGGTACCTGCTCCTCAAAAGTAAAGAGATGTCAAGAGTTTCTTCAGCTTAGTTGGTTACTATAGAAGGTTCATCAAATATTTCAGCAATATGCCATCGCCATTGTTTGGGTTATTGGCCAAAGATTCTGAGTTTATTTAGTCTGGTCCTTGTCAAGAAGCTTTCGAGCTCATTAAGAAATAGTTGACTACTGCCCCCATCCTCCGAGGTCCAAATTGGACTCTGCCTTTCCACATCCACACTTATGTATCTGAAAAATCTGTAGGGGCAACATTAGGAAAATTAGAGGACAAAATCTCTTATGCCATTAATTTCATCAGCAATAATTTGTCAAAGACTGAGCTGAATTATATTATTGCCGAGAGGGAGATGTTAGCCATTGTCCATGCATTGAACAAATTCAGGCATTATGTAACTAGATATCAGACCTTATTCCACACTGACCATGCATCCATCAAGTATTTAATGAATAAACCAGATGCAAATGCTAGGATAATTAGATGGTTCTTAATTTTGTAGCAATTTTATTTGACTATTGTTGATAAACCTAGAAAGGAGAATGTCGCTGCAGATTTTTTGTCCATGTTAGCTCTCCCTGCAGGTGAAGAAGGAATGATGGATGACCAGATGCCTGATTAACACCTCTTTTCCATATCAACACTCTTTCCGTGGCTTTTTGATATAGCCAACTACTTGGTTGCTGGAAAACTCCCTCCTAATCTTTCATTCAGGTAGAGGAGCAGAATCATTAGAAAACACACCCCTTTCACATGGATTGGGGGAAATATTTTCAATATATTCCTTATCAAATACTAAGGAGATATGTGAGGGAGGAATAATTTTTTGATATCCTCTATGAATGTCATGAAAACCCATGTGGAGGCCACTTTGTTGCAAAGAAAACCGCTTACAAAGTTTTTCAGGCAGGATACTATTAGCCTACCCTTCACCAAGATTCCAGAAGATACACCAATAGGTGTGACCAATGCCAAAGGATGGGGAAACCCACACAAAGGGATGAAATTCCTTTACACCCTCTGGTGGATCTTGAGCCATTTGATAAGTGTGGCATGGAATTTTTTAGACTATCGATCCACCATCCAGACAAAAGAAGTATACCATAGTCTGCAATGATTACCTAACAAAGTGGGTTGAAGAAAAAGAAGTGAAGGTAGCAACTGAGGAGAAAGTAGAAAAATTTATGAGGGAGAATGTGTTTTAAAAAATTGGATACCCCATAGAAATAGTCACTGATTAGGGATCACTATTCACCTCTCACCTCATTGAGAATATTTTGAGGAAGCACAAGATTAAGCATATAACTTCTACTGCCAATCACCCTCAGGCGAATGACCAAGTAGAAGTAACTAACATATATTTAGAGAGCATTGTCACCAAGGTTGTGAGCAGCAACAGAAAATATTGGGCAGACAGATTGGTAGAAGTTACTTGGGCCTACAACACTACTTGGAAGACAACCACATGATTCACTCCTTATGAACTAGCCTATGGTAAGAATGCTCTACTTTCAGTTGAGTTTGAATTCAATACTTTATGAATGGAAGCTGAATTTAATATAGATCTATCAAATTCCCAAAAGGAGAGGTTGTTGCAACTAAATGGATTGGATGAGTTCAGAAGGCAAGCACTTCATCACACAGAGGTAGTTCAGCTACAAAGGAAGGTATGGCATAACAAGAAAATCAAATAAAATACCTTCCAAGAAGGAGATTTGGCATTGTTGTATGATTCAAGGTTTAAATAGTTTAAATGAGAGATGATGACAATATGGTTAGGAACACTAACTAATCAAAGGAAAAAGAGGAGTTTAGGATGCGCTCTCAAACGCCTCTGCAGAAACCCTAGTCTGTCGGCGCCATCGATCTACCGTTTCGGCCTGCTCTGCCTACCTGCGTGGTCTGACCACCGTCCATGGCTTCAAGATCGGGGGGGGGGGGACGCCCCCCCCCCAGTCAACAATGAGGGCACTCGCGTAAGCTCGGTGCAAAGCAATGAATCCGCCGGCAAAGGCCAGGAAACGCCGCTGCACAAGGATCCAACCACACAAACCCAGCCAGAGACGGAGGTGCCCAAATCCTCCACATGCAAGCCCATTGCGACAGAAAGACCCAAGGTCGAGCTGCCCAGTCATCGCATAAATGCCCGAATCCAGTTTATGAGAGACCACGCTCTCATTGGCAAATTCATCGGCTTCTGGCTGACAGAAAAGGCTCTGTATGGGTGGGTTGCATCTAAATGGAAGCCCAAGGGGCAAGTAACGCTACAATTAGGAGAAAAAGGGTTCTTTACAGCGATTTTCAACTGTCTGGAAGACAGAAACAGAGTAATGGATGGAGGACCTTACTTTTTCAACTCTGCTGGGCTATATCTCCGCAACTGGGTGGAACGATTCAACCCAGATAAAGAAAACTTTAACTGGGCACCCGTCTGGATACGCCTATACTCCCTTCCATTAGAGTACTAGGACGAAGAGTCTCTCCAAGCAATTGGCAAAGGTCTAGGGGAGTTCATCAAGATCGCGGAAGAAACAAAGCTCCACCGCTATACTTCATATGCCCGCATCTGCGTCCAAATGCATCTGGACAAACCTCTACCAGATGCTGTTAGTATCTATCATGATGATTTTGAATGGATCCAGCCGTTGGACTATGAGCATGTCCCTTTCAGATGTCGAAGATGCCATGCACTAGGGCATCTTTTCAGAGATTGTCCCCTCACTGTACAAGCTCAAGCAAAAGAAGCGGAGGCAACACCGGAAGAGGATGGATTCACCAGAGTAACGCAACGACGAAGACAGGGCAAGAAGCCTTCAGCTCTAGGTAAGAAACCCCCTCCCCCTTCCAATATACCCTCCACCAGTAATAGCTTTGCAGCCCTTGCCAACCCAGATCTTGCCTCTGAAACTACTCCTAATCCGAATGATACCCCTACCCAGCCTCCGAGCAATCCAATGCACTTAGTCAAACCCAACCCTGAGCATCCCCTTGAACTCAAACTTCCTTCTGAACCTAACCCTGATAACCACTCCGCTGAAATCAAACTTCTACCCTGGCATCCGGCCACAATGGAAGTAGATAACCCTAGCACCCAACCTGTCTTATCTAATGAAGCTCTGCTCAGCAAAAATCAAGAGACTTACATGGAAGAGGATTCTGAAGGCCTAGATCTGGGCGATCTGGACATAACAGAGTTAGAGGAAGCTTGCAAAAACTAGAAGTTTGACACCATCAACCCTCATCAAATTGACAAACTAGAAAAAGTCTTCTCAAGTGTTCATCAGCAAAAGAAGCTAGGCATCCAACCTGGCAGCCACTGGGACAGTCTCAAAATCACGAGAGAATCAAGGAAAAGAGGACGGAAGCCAGATTGGCAATGCACCATTACCATAGGGCAAATATTGGTCGACTCGGGCCGATATCCTAAGCTTACAAGGTTCTTCAAACCTCTGACAAACAGTTCCCCATGAAGCTGATCTCATGGAACATTAGAGGGCTAAACAGCCCTGGAAAGCACAAAATTCTCAAAGATATGATACAGAAAGAAAGACCAAATATACTCTTTCTTCAAGAAACTAAATGCAGCAGTGAAACTCTAGGAACAATCCTATCCAAGGCTTGGCCTAGTTGCAGTTCAGTAGCAGTGGATGCCTTAGGATCTTCAGGAGGCCTTGCTATCATATGGGACACTCAATTCATAGATATCTCCAACCTCCATGCGGCGCACCATTTTATCCAAGCAACCTTCCATCCCATTGGCTCCAACATCCATGGACATTTATCCAATGTCTACTTCCCACAGGACCATGCTCAGAAAATAGCCCTGCTCAATTCTATGGCAGATCTGAATGAAAACAGGACTTTTCCCCTATGGATTGTCGCGGGGGACTTCAATATGATCACTAAGCTGGGAGAAAGAAGAGGGGGAAGACTTCGAGCAGATCAAGACAGCACCCACTTCAGAGATTTCATAGCCAACAGTTGGCTAATAGACATTCCCTTTTCAAATGGTACGTTTACTTGGAACAATAAGAGAACGGGTAAGCAACAGATCGCTTCAAAGTTAGATCGCTTTCTCATCTCTGATAATGCTATCCACTTAGGGGGGGAACTCCTGGCTTCAATACTACCGCAGATCGGATCGGACCACTGGCCCATCATGCTCCAATGGCAAAATGTCGGTCTTCAATACAAAAAGCCCTTCAAGTTTGAAGCATTCTGGCTTACTCATGCCTCATTCAAAGATGTGGTCACCCAAGCTTGGCAAAGCTTTAATCCACCCCCCGGCTCGAAGATGTACCAATTTCAACAGAAACTCAAGCACCTCAAAGCAGTCATCAAGAACTGGAATATCTCTGCTTTTGGAAACATCTTCCAGGAAATCAGAACACTAGAAAGCAAAATGGAGGAAACGCAGCAAAAAATTATCAATGAAGGAAGGATTGAAGAGCTCGCCAATCAGGAACAAGACTTACACAAGCAGTTGGATGAGAGACGCAAGCAAGAGGAACTTCTGTGGCGCCAAAAATCTAGAATCACCTGGTTAAAGGAGGGGGAGAAGAACACGAAGTTCTTCCACAGATCAACCATTCAAAGAAGGATGCAGAACCGCATTCCTCACATAACCAACCAACAGGGAGCTAAAGTGGAACAACAAGAAGAAATTGAACAAGTCCTACTGGATCACTTTCAGAGCATACAGCAGGAAGACCATACTGTAGACCGACAGCCAGCTATAGACCACATAGCTCAGCTCATCCCCAAATTAGTCACTGAGGAGCACAACAAGATGTTACTCCGCCCGGTCACTCTCCCAGAAGTCGAAACGGCTGTAAATCAAATGAAAGAAGGAAAGGCACCTGGACCAGATGGATTCACCTCCAATTTCTTCCACACTTTTTGGGATTTTATTAAAGAAGAAGTCTGGCAGCTAGTCGAAGAATCCAGAGCAGCTCACTGGCTCCTACCTTCCTTGAATGCCACCTTTATAGCTTTGGTACCGAAAGAAAAGCAGCCTTGCACCCCAGAGAAGTTCAGGCCTATTGCCCTCTGCAATGTTATCTACAAAATCATCTCTAAAGTTATAGCCAATCGACTTAAGCCTCTGCTTCCTCTCCTTATTTCGCCAGAACAAACAGGATATGTTGAAGGAAGGCAAATCTTGGACGGCATCATCCTTACGCATGAGGTTATTCACTCTCTCAAAACCTCCAAGAAACCAGGTATGCTCATGAAAATTGATTTATCCAAAGCTTTCGATAAATTAAGTTGGCAATACATTCAAAGCATCCTTTCAGCTTTTGGCTTTGACAGAATGTGGATAAGATGGGTCCTTTCTCTCATCTCCTCACCTTTGCACTCCATCCTTATCAATGGCATCCCTTCTAAGCCTTTCAAACCGTCTCGGGGCATTAGACAAGGCGACCCCCTCTCGCCCTTTATCTTTGTCCTCATGTCAGAAGGTCTCAGCCAGCTCATCCATAATGCTGTCCACTCTAACAAGCTGCGTGGTCTCTCTCTTCATGGATCCCTCACCACCCATCAACAATTTGTTGATGACAATATGTTATTTGGGTTCCCTTCAGTCCAAGAAGCTAGATCCTTTAAGAAAATTCTTAATCTCTTCTCCACAGCCTCGGGCATGTCATTCAATGTATCCAAATCCCAGCTCTTCTTCTTCAACACCCCTTCTATCATCCAATCCAGCATCACCAGAATTCTTAGCTTCTCTCTTTCCCATCTCCCTTCCAAGTACTTAGGAGCCCCGCTTATCACCACCGCTATCAAGCATACCACTTGGAATCTTCTCTTGGAAAAGCTTGAGGCTAGACTCTCCTCTTGGACCTACAGAGCGCTCAATCTCTCTAGTAGACTTGTCCTCATAAAAGCGGTCCTGCAATCCATGCCTATATATCTGTTCTCGGTGCTTGCAGCTCCAAAATGGGTGCTCAACCAGATCAGGAATCTGCAACGACGCTTTCTATGGGGTTCCTCAGAACAAAAACGCAAATGGGCCCTTGTCAACTGGAGCACGGTCTGCTCTCCCAAAACAGCCAGAGGTCTGGGGCTCAGAAATCCCATACATAGCAACGCTGTTATGGGAGCTAGACTGTGGTGGAACTGGCTCTCAAACCCTCTGAAACCTTGGGCTAGAATTTGGAATGCTAAATATGCCAATAATAGACCTCCTGAAGACCTGATCAGACTTCGCCCTGAAGCAGCTGGATCACTCATCTGGAACGCTGCCAAACAGCACTTCGCACTTATACAACAGCACAACTTCTGGGAAATAAGGAATGGGCAAACAGCCAGATTTTGGACAGATTCTTGGCAGCAAAATCCACAACTCACTGAAATTCTCAGCCTCTCCAACAATGACAGACCCAATCCTTTGGAAGAAATCAAAGTCAATCAAAGCTGGACCCACATTGCATCTAATGACTTCAGGCAATGGAAGCTCCCAACCTCCATTCTGCCCAATGCTCATAGTAACACACAGGCAGCTCTTCAACAGGAATTGCAACGAAGGAAAATAAGATGTTCAGAGGAACCAGATATGCTCCGTTGGGGTTACTCACCCAAAGGCTCGTTCACTACAAAAGAAGCCTTCACTTTAATGCACCCTATCCAGCTTCCACAAGACAGGCTTTGGCAATTGGTCTGGGCTCCAGGTACTTGGCCTAAAATCTCCACCTTTCTCTGGCTCCTTAGTCACAGAAGAGTCTTAACTTGGGACAACCTGCTCAAGCGTGGCTTCTTTGGCCCCTCACAATGCCCAAAATGCAGGCAAGACAATGAAACATCACAACATCTCATGTTAACTTGCCATCTTGCTAGTCAACTATGGGAAAAAATATGCTTCAGAAGTCAACGCAAGAAGCCAAAAGGAGACCTCGTCACCATCATGCGCAACTGGCCCCTGCGACCTTACAACAGCACTATTCTCAACCATCTCTGGTAGTTAATCCCAGGTTTTCTCTTCTGGACTCTATGGAAGGAGCGAAACAAAAGGCTATTCAAAAATCAAACAACTCCTCTAGACATCATTTGGGACAACTTCAACAAAAATCTTCAAGAGACTCTCGATCTCATTGCATGGCAGGAAGAGGATCTCCCCAAACAACCAAAGGAAGCTGCTGTCTGGAAAAATTGGCAACTCAAGATAAAGGTCAAGTCCGGCATTGTCAAGCCAAAAGCTCCTGACACTTCAATCCACTGGCAGCCTCCCCCTCCAGGCATCTACAAATTAAACTTTGATGGAGCCTCTAAGGAGAATCCAGGTCCAGCAGGCTTTGGAGGCATCTTCAGAAACTCTCAAGGGAACACTATTGCCATCTACTATGGATCGCTAGGATGGGACACCAACAATTCAGCGGAACTGGAAGGTCTCTGGCAAGGACTTATCTTATCCCAACTCTACAATCTTACCCCCATCCTAGTAGAAGGAGACTTTCAAATCCTCATTGCCATAGCTACTCAACTTCTGCAGGGTACCAACACCTCCAAAGTTACCAATAGTTGGAGAATGGCATCCCGGCTTGACAATCTCAGCAAATGGCTGAACAACAATCAAGCGATATCCTTCGTTCACACCAGAAGAGAAGGCAACAAGGTTGCGGACCTCCTAGCCAATCTAGGAGTTGACAGCACAGACACTCTTAACCATGGCCCTCTCCATATCATTGATGACAGGGTTACTCTCCAGAATTGCATCAACTTGGTGCAAAATGATCAAAACTCTCCGGATGCGGATGATCACTAGAGGCATTGGGATGTTTGGCTCTGGCCATTTCCCAACGAAGTTGGAGCGTGGTGGCCACATGGCCCTCCACGGCCCCATAACCACAGCATTTACTCCGCGTGATGCTGGCATTAACTCTCAACGCCGTCGATACATCACTCCTGTTCCGCCTGGCTGGTGCATTATGAAACCTTGCTCCTGGAGCGACGAGCTCACCGTTTCTCTGGGCGATTATGTGGTGACTCTGTCCAAGCTCGCCGTCTCTCCTTGCGATTGTATGGTGCCTCTGAACGGCGCATGCCCTGGCCACTGTGCAGAGCCAAGCGCTCGCACAGTAACAGGCAAACGTAGCTCGCTTTATAGTTGCATCGATTTTGGACCGGACGCGCATTACTCCCACAGCAAATTCTGCCCGGGCTCCATCGATCTTCAGCCTATCTCCAGCTCTATCTTGCAAATTGCTCCGGTTTCCTTCTCAGTTTCCGACTCGCTCCAGACTCTCAAGTCTCAAGAACCTGTGTCTCTCGGCTTCATCATGCCTCGCCTTAGGCAACGCATGACCGCTCGACGAGGAAGCCATAGAGGTTGTTCGATAGGCGACAGCCCTTCTTCAAGCATGCCTTTCTCTGGGACTTCTCCTGCCTTTTTTCTGGGCCACCCTCCTACCCATCCTCCGCCTGTCGCTCCTCCGTGCTTCTCCGCCCCTGCCCCTCAGCCTGAGCGCAGTCGTTTCATTCGTCAAACCACCCAACGGGCAGAGCTGCGGTTTGACAACGCCCTTAATCGGCCCTCCATCACGGCTTTCATCACTATTACTTTGCGTGAGGACGCCTCCATTAACCAGTCCTCTTGGTCTGTCTCCCATTCTACTCCTGTCGGCCCCCATCCTGTCCAAGACGAGCCTCGTTCCTCCACTGCCCCCTCTCCCAATGTGCTCTATCCTGAACCAGCTCGATATGCCAATCCCACCTCTGGCCACTCCTCCCTGCAGGTTAACACAGGAGCTGAGCAGGACGCTGAAGAACGCAACAAACAAAGTGCAATGGAAGATCCTGAAGCTGATTACGGATGCCCAATAGTGGAGGAAAAGCCCTCGCCTACCAACTCCATCTGACTCAACTATGCCGCGGCGCAGTATGGTTTTTCAACTTGTTTATCTTGTTAGCAATGCTGGTTATCTTCAGTACACTACAGTTTTCTGGTTTTTGCTTATGATAGTGTTAGTTTTTTGCTACTGTATCAAGACAATCCTTACTATTCCACCGGTTTCCCTGTACAAGGGCGGTGAGACTGATACTACAGAGCTGGTTTCCCTATATGGGCAGCTTCATTACAGAACTATGTTTGTCTTTCAAGCCCAGTTTCAGGCTAGCACAGCTGAACTAAGGCAGTTTTGTATCACTATATTTACATAAATAGAATTAGTCCAATTTAGAAAAAAAAAAGACAATATGGTTAGGACCTTACATAGTGGATTTTTTTTTTATAATGGCGCAGTTCAAATCAGAACCATAGACGAGGAAGGAATCCCCTTACTTGTCAATGGTCACATAATTAAAATTTACAAGAAGCCTTTGTCAAAGGCAAAGCTCATAAATTCAATCAGCAGAGAGGTCTATGTGATGGGAAAATCAATAGTTTCCCACACCTCCTAAAAAATAGAGAAAAGGGAAAAAAATAAGCTTGTGGGTTGAAAACCTCAATGGAGGTAGCTCACTTGCTAAAAAGAAAGAGAATAAATATCGATGGGTGAAAACCTCTCTAAGGTACCCAAGGAAATTTTGTGGGTTGAAAACCTCCATGGAGGCAGCCCAATTTCTTTCAAAAAAAAAAAAAAGAGAACAAAAAAAAAACCATATGCATCTTTGTGTTTTCTTTGTTTTATGTTTTTCAAGTTTTTAATGGCTTCTGGAAAAATAGGGAAGCATTCATCTTATTTTACCTTCTTCTATTTTACCATACATCCCATGATTCACTCCATTCATCTTCATAACTTCATCCATCACCTCCATACACCACATTCCTCCATTCCTCAGCACAATGTAGCAAGAGAAGCAACACACAGACTGCTACAAACATCATGAAGTTCCTTCAAAAATAAAGTTGTTCATGGACTGCCAAGAAGAACAACAAGGAAAGGGGCATAATAGACTCCGGGAGAACGAGAATGCCACCCATGGAATCTCAGGCACCCCATGCGACATCCATAGTAGAGAGAAACAAAAAGCAAATATTAGTAGCTCACTCAGGAAGTTTCTCATTCAACAAGCTATTCATTCAGAGCACAGAAATATGGTGAAGAACGTGGCATATAAAAGGCTTGTCTCCAACCTCTAGCTCCTGCAAATTCCTCAACCACAATATTTAAAATCAGGTATAGCTTCTCACCCCTCGCTATGCATCCATAATAGCCAGAAATAATTAAATATGCAAACTTAGAGTTTAAGGGGCAGAAATGTGCCCAATTAGCTTGGACACCATCGTGAAATATGAATAGAGGAGAACTGCAAAGACACACTACTTGGGCATGCAAAAGAAAATAATTTAAATCAAGTGGAGTAGAGGAGAACGAGGGGAGGAAACACGCAGTCCATCATGAACTAACAAGAAAAGGAAACAATGATCTCTAACGAAAACTGGAGTTGAGCCAAGTTACCTAACCGATCCAAATTAGCTGTGCAATATAATAAAAAGAGATCCCATCTTATCCAAACCAATGAATTGAAAATTTTTGAGGGAAAGAGACCAAAGGGAACTGCATCACAACAATACCAAGTTTGGGCTGCGTATTTGAACAACATGCAATAGTAGCAGTAGAACAACGTTATGGCTTGGTCCTCTTTTGTAAATATGAGCAGGAAATATTTCATAGCAACCCAAACAAGGTAAAATTCCACTTCTACCCTGACAGAAAAATAATAAGAACCTACCGAAGAAGAAGAGCCAGAAAAAGAGGAAGAACTAGAAGAAGAACCTGAAGAAGAAAAAGAACCAAAAGAAGAACTAAAAGAAGAGGAACAAGAGGGACCAGAAAAAGAAGAGGAAGAGACAAAGGGCCAATGAAAAATAGAAGAGATGGAATTAGAAGTCATAGAGGTAGCAGAAAGTGAGCAAGAAGCACACTCACAACACAACACCACATTCCCTCAAGACAAAGAGGTAGTTTCCACCTTAGCTGCTCTGATCGCAAAGAGAAAAAGGCAGAGCTCTATGTATTTCAGAGCTAACAAGAGTGAGAGGATAAGTTAGAGAGAGCTACAAACTCCTCCCACGAGCCCAATTATCATTAAAGAATCACCAAGGGTGGAGGAAAGAATCGAAGAAATAGTTCTGAAGGAGCATCTACAGAAGGAACAGGCAGAGAATTTAGCACTGAAGGAGCAGTTGCAGAAAAAAGGGGAGCAAGTAGCCAGCATAAAAAATTTATGCATAGAAGCCCTTCAGTATAGATTCCCTTCTGAATTATATGTTGTATACCTCAAAGAGAAATGGTTCCTATTTCAAATAAAAAATCTAGCCTCCCATGGATCCCTACCTTTCCAAGATTGTAGGCAATTCATGAATTTCTACGAGCAAGATAACATGGCTGATCAGGCAAAGAGGGCAGAGTTTTATGTCAATCACCTTGTGCTGAAAATTTTGGATACTTGGGACCCAAATCCTACAATGGGGGATATGCAGTTGATGGATTTAGTATCTTGGATGATGAATGAGAACACTAGAGAAAAAGAGACATGGAGGGTCATGAGAAGAAGAAATAGATAACCCTTACATATCAAACTAGAATTGTTCAGTCTAAGAGGAGATATCCTTAATCGTCGAGAGATTGAAAGGGGCCCTGCACTAGTTGAAAGCTACCTTCAGACTCAAACACATGTAATAGGTCTCTTTGATGATGTTTCTAGGCAAATAGAAGATGAGTGCATTATGCCCAGCTACAGGAGATGGAACAACCTCCCTCACAGCCTCAAGAATAGGGCGTACCATACTCAAGAAAGACCGAGGTATGCATTAGAAAGGGAACCATTATACAAGAGGCCATGCAGGCCAAAAAGATCCAATGGTTGGGGCTAAAACCCAATGCACATTTGCTACTGGGACTGATTAATGAAAAGGACACAAATGCACAAGATAGAGAATGGGAGAATGCAGAAAAGAATAATGGTTTTTACCCCCTTGGGGAAACTCCCATAATTCTTCCTGAGGAAATCAAGGGGATATCAGCGCCTTAAAGGAAATTTAGGAGGAGGATTAGTTTCTTAGACGATGAGCAACCATTCAGTAGCGAGGTGATGATGAGCTCCATCATTAGACATATTTGGAGGGGTTAATAGTCACCTTTTTTCCTTCTTAGATATCTTTTTCTTGCATTTTTATTATTATTTGGTTTTATGATGCTAGTATAGGTGGTGATAAAGGATAACATACTTTGAGTGCCTAATATAAGGTTGAGTGTAGAAAATCATGAATTATTAATCATTTTTATAAGGATTTTACCATAAAGAATCAGAGGAGAAAAAAAAGAGGAATTATAGGAGGATTTTCCACCCTCAAAGGTAGCTGAAGGATCCAAAATATTCTCTCCAACAATTTGAATTACAAAAGTAGCCAAAGGATCCCCAAGGATTCTCTCCAGTAACTCGAATTCCAGAGGCAGCCAAGCAAGCCAAAGAGGAGTGCACCGAATCCTTGTTCACTAGGAGTCAAGTGGACTCAATCACCATTTTATAGGGAGTTGTTGGTAGCTTCACTATAGAATGAAAAGAGCAGAGCTAGAGCTAGGAAGAGTTAGTGCATTCTACTCAGTGAGTCGATTCCATTCAGAACTATTGTTGTGAGCTATTGAGATTTTTGTTTTATTTAGTGATCAAAATTTTAGAGATTTATGAAGTTATTCTTTTATGAAAAGAGTAGACTAATTTCATTCGACTGATTTAAGTTTCATAAGGCTAGGTGCATGGGTTAGGGCCCAATACATGTGCCTTAGCTTCTCTGTTGTTACTATTTTTTCCTTTCTGTCATTTATCTAGTTTTTCTTCTTCCATTTAAGTTAGATCTGCTTCTTATAGTTTCATTGTTATTTAGTTTTGCTTTGAGTGTGCTGTTGTAGTTTTTAATTGCTTATGTGTAGTAAAATAGAGGAAAAACTCCAGAATTTGTGGTCAAGCCTCCCCCTCTCATCTATGTTAGTTGAGTTCAAGTAGGGTAGACCTTCCCACAGGCCAAAATTTCTTTCTATTTGATTTTTGGGAAGAAATTGCATTGCCAAGTCAGAGTCTCTCTTTCACTTTTTTATCACGCATTTATGTTTGTTTCCCATGCATAAATCCGCATGTGTGTTACGCTTCTGAGCATTTCTCTTACGCCTCCATTACCCTCCTTTTCTTCTCAATTTAACATTGTACTTACCCTTTTCCCTAATGCAGTTAATCCCTTCAACTATGCTTTATTTATTTTTGTTTTATCCATTCACGGTTGCGTTACCATTTTTATGAAAAACACGTGAAAAACCATTCAAAACCATCGAAAACCCAACCTCTGCCTTTGCTCCTCAAATATCCCACCACCATACATTGCACTTCGCAAATTGAAACTTTTAGCTTTTACCTTTAATCACTTACTACTTGTTCTTGCGATTGTGATATTGCGAAATTGCACCCCACTGTCGGTCCCATTGCCACATCGCCCATCACAAATAACACTTCGCACATTTTAGCTTTTACCTTTAAACACTTACCACTTGTCCTTGTGATTGCGATATTGCGAAATCACTAATTGTAAATTGCACTGTTTACCTTTTTGCATAACACTTACCACTTATTCCGCCGATGCGATAACTCCACCACATCACTCGTCGCACTTGACACTTCGCTGAACTTACCACATCGAAGATCGCAGCCCACAGCTTTTACCACATCGCAAATCGCACTTCACATCATTTAGTTTTTCGCATAACACTTACTGCTCATTTTGCCGATGCGATAACTCTGTCACGTCATTGGTCGCACTTTTCACTTTGCTGATCTTACCACATCGCAGATCGCAACCCACAAATTTTACCGCATCGCAAATCGCACTTTACACATTTTAGATTGTTCCGTTAACCTTTACCATATCCCCTTAAACTTTTGATATTGCAATTGCGACATCACACATCGCAACTTTTGTCCTCCATCACACTCCACCATCGCACTTTTGAATTCTTTCCTCTCTAAAGCCATTTTTCGCGCTATAATAAAGTTTCATAAGGGTTATGTTTGTGCTCAACCTAGTCTCCTAAACTGAGTTCATTTAATTGTCAACCAGGGTTGGTAAACTGCTGAAGTGAAGTGCACCGTATGTGCCTAAGTGTTTGTTTCTTAGTGCGTTGTGTCTAGTGTTTTATGATGTTTTTGGTCTTTTGATGGTTTTATGTTTACAAGGAAAAGAACTAGATGCTAGTGGAAAAAAAGCTACTGGTTAAAAACAGAGTGGAGCCTAATTTTTTGATGACAAATGACAAATGCAAATGCAAATACTGAAACAGAATTAAACCTAAACTATGACTAAGCAGAATACAAAGCTTGATCATGACTTCAAGAAAATGAATCAAAACATAAACTTAACTTGTCCAATTCTTTCATTAAAGGTATTTTGGGAGAGCTTGAGAAATGGTCAGCTAAGTGTACAAATTCTCCTAACTAAACAATTAAACAATCAGCTTATAATGATACAACATTTTATCCATGATTAAAGATTTGTTGAAACATATTTGGAGAAAAACATTCTTAACATCATAAGATCTCTACTCTAAGACTAGCTCCTAACCCTATTCTGCAACTTAGTTTAACATCACTAAACCTTATTCAAAAGTTATGGATTTCTTTTTAAAGTATTCTTTTGAGGAAAGGCTTTGTTTATGAAGTGGTAAAGAAGTTGCAAAAGTACTTCAGGCCTTGGAATGATATTGTCTTCTGTTCAGATGGTTATGAGTCAATTATAGATTTGGAACAAAAGAGATTTTGTAAATAATGAAGGCCGTATTGTTTAAGTTTAACAACTAATGTAATCTAATATGCAATGGATGACAACTAAATTTGGAATGTAAATACAATGAGCTAAGCTAAAACTGAACTAAGTTGTCACTAGTCTACAATAAACAGTGCTAAACTAACAAGCCATTATCAAACTTAAAACAAAATAACAGAGCATGAATTGAATGCAATTTGACTCCGGAGTACCCTAACTAAGTTATCATGCATTAATCTATGGGATTCTACAGCCTATTTTGTCCATCATGAATGGTATTTTGGAAGAGCTTGCTAGAACAATCCTGGCTGTACAATTCAGTGCAAATGCAAACATAAAGACTGAAAGAAATTTAAAAACTAAGACATCACAGCTATCTCCTACCCATTATTATGATATTTTGGAAGAGCGTTTTAAGAGTAAGATCATCTATGCTACTTAGTGTAAACAAATAACTGGAACTTTCAGTATCACAGTCATGCCTTAGACATCATAAGGATTTTTTGGAAGAGTTTGCTTAGTACAAGTTCAACTGTGATAATGAACAAAAGAAATTACAAATAAATCCTACAACACTACAGCCATTTCCCATTCATTATCATGATCTTTTAGAAGAGTTTCTTAGAAAAAGTATAGCTATAGTGGCTAATGAAATTAACTATGAACTCAAACTTCAAAAACGTGAAAACAACTAAGATACTTATCTAAATTACGAAAGTAAAGCCGTGCAGGAGGCAGGGGCCCTCTACCACCAGACGAAATCTAACTCAAAATCAACTGAACGTGTTCAAAGCAATGTTGTCTTCTTCATTAAAGGAAAATAACTTGAAACAGAGTATTCTCGGTCTTTAGAAATATAGCATTCAATACATGAAATCTAAGCAAAATCTAGAGCTTGTCTCTCGGTTTCCCAAGTGATTTTATAACAAATCTACATAACATAACTTGCAACAATACGGGGATCATTTTCTTTCCTTATCAAAATTGTACTAGGACTCTAAAGATGGCAGCGTAAAGGGACAAAGGACATCTGGACTAGGACAGTCCTATTAGAAGTCTGCCTCCTTGAATGAGTTCCCACATACCAAAACCATGTCTAGAATTCGGTTCATTCTTCATGGTGAGCAACGAACGATGAGGACATACTGTGGAATATACCCATGTGTGGCTTTTCCTAAGAGGACACCTGGAACATGCTTGAACATGAAGACAGCTGCAGAATTTCCGGTTAGCTATGGAATGTCTGCATTCTGCAGCTAGTTTCGGTCAAAATGCATTACAATGGCAAAATCACAAAACTTAGCAAGTTAGCCATGTTAATCATTCTAAAAGTAATTTTAACTAATTTCATTGATCATTTGGGTCAGGGATAAAAATGGACAATGGAAAATGAGGTAAAGTAAGATGAAAGAAAGCACAATCTTGGGGCTCAACATACCCCCACTGTTGACTTCTTGCATGTCCTCATGCAACTTATTCCATAAACTCAGAGACTTCTGCAAGAACATCTAATCCTCTCCTTCTTCTTTGCTTGGAAGTTAAAGGTCTTCTGGGTTTCCTGATGACTAGTTTGAACCTTAAGTTGATAAGTGCCCTGATTAGCTTCTTGTTCCTCTTTTTCAACTTTTCATTAGCCTTTTCCACTTTGTCCATTTGTAGAGATAAGGTTGAGTTCATACTGGTTTTGAGTTTGACTTGTTCCTTGAGAATATCATTCTCAGTTCTGATATGTCTATTAAGTACTTCCAACTCATACCTATCTCTTCTTAACACATCTATTTCGGACAGTGGAGGACTAGGGGTTCTATCTCTACTCTCTAAAGCTTTCCTTTCCAATGTTTCAACATAGTCATAAACTTCTTGCTGAGCAGGGTCAATTTCAGGGGTTTCTTCATTAAAATCTTCTTCAACATATTCTTCAATAGATGTTTCCTCATCTTCTATATTTATCACCCCTGTTTGTTTGATCTGTGTTTTCCTTAGTTTCCCCCTGAGTCTATGGCTTCTTTCTGGCTGGGATGATCCCTCTCCTTTTTCTATGGCAGATTTTCTGATTACCCTCTCTTTCTTAAGCTGTCTCTTAATCTGAGTCAACTTCTCAGAGATTATTTCTTCACTACTTTCCTGTATTGTTTTGTCAATTTCAATTTTAGAGGCTCTCCATTTTCTGCTTCTCCTTGTAGGCTGAAGTTCAGGTAAGGACTCTTTTGGTTCCTCAAAGTGATTTCTTACCAAGAAATTATCCCAAGTATCTTTTGTTTTGGCTAAAAGGTGTTCAATTAAAATCTTAACCAAGCCATGATGGTATAGAGTTGTCTCTAGGAATTGGACTCTCCTTTGAACACCAGAAGCCATCTTTTTTAAACTTTGAAGAAAAAAATAGGGAAAATTTAACTCTTCCTCCAGAAAATGCATTATCAACCTAATATAGTAAACATAAAATGTGCCATATCTACCTTCACAAGTGATAATTTTTTGTAGAATAAGCAATATGTTTCTCCATTTATTTTTTAATGCAGAACTTGGAATTCCCTTTTTAAACACAGTGACATCCATACCTGGTGATTTTAGGATTTGCTTCCATGATTCATTATGAAATTCTCTATTTTTAAACCATCTTTCTCCATGTCTAAGCAATCCTGTTTCTTCTGCAATAAAAACCTCTGTGACAGTGAATTTAACATCTCCAACTTCAACCTTGGCTCCTTTAAATGACCTTGCAAATGTTTTAGTGAATTCTTTGTGGAAGCCATTAAATTTCTTAAGAAATTGTAGCCATCCTGCCTGTTGCAGCATTTCTCTACTTTGAGGGTATCCTTCCAGGTATTTTGTGCCCACTGGTTCAGTTCTTACAAAGAGGCCCATAATTCCCTTTTCAATCTTCAGATTAGTACTCTTTCTTCTCACGGAAACAATAACTTCAACCTTCAAACTGATATACCTTTGCTTCATGGTGACAGTGCTTCAATATTCAAACTGATATATCTCTGCTTCTCGGTGAGAATGGCTTCAAATTCCACACTGATATATCTCTGCTTCACAGTGACAATGGCTTCAAATTCCACACTGATACACCTCTGCTTCACGATGACAATGGCTTCAAATTCCACACTGATATACTTCTGCTTCACGGTGACAATGGCTTCAAATTCCACACTGATATACTTCTGCTTCACGGTGATAGTGGTTTGATATTTCAAACTGATATACCTCTGCTCACGGTGATAGAGATATCTCTTTTTTGCGGAATGAAATGATGAAGGGCTGGCTACGGAATGAAGTGATAGGAAGTAGTTACGGAACGAGTTAATGAATTGAGGTGAAGAAAACAAATCAATGAGTGAAAATACTACGTAGATTTTTACAACGGATTCAAAAATCATCATTAAATGATTTGGTTGGGTGACGTGAGGAAATCAAACACTTCAGCCTTTTTAACCGCTTAAATGATGGTCGGGTATAGAATTTGAAATGAAATATTTTTATCCAAAGTTTTGCGGAGGGTATATTTGGTATGATCAATAAAAATAATCAAAATAACTTTTTAGAATGATTCATAACTAGACTATACTAAAGTTTTTATGAAATGCCATTATAACCAGAACTTTTTACCTTTGCTTTTCATTTGGTTTTGGTGGTCTTTGTATACTTTGTTCTCCTCTGGAAGAGTCTTCATAATCCTTCTTGATTCTTCTTATTCATGGATATAATGTATCATCTTGTTTCAATTCAAATGTTTGTTGATCAGTGCCTTCAGGATTTGTAGCTACAGAATGATTGTCTGGCTGCGGAGAGTCTGATTAGCTATAGAATATATGTTTAGCTACAGAATGTACCTGTAGAGAATTTTAATCATGGAATGGAGTGGTTTGGAATATACATAGAATATTTTATGGAATGAGTGAAGATAGGTGATGAAACATGGTATAATGGAATATGTATGAAGTGAATGATGAAATGGGATGGATTCAATTTATGAAATGGAGTGGAAGAATATAAGAAATGGCCTGCAATCCATGACATGTGTTATTCATTTTGCAGAAAAACATCAAACTTTAAATTTTGATATGGAAATGGGGTGGATGAAGTATGGAATGAGATGAATGAAATATGGAATGAAGTGAAGTATGAATGAATGAATGAATGAAATGGAGTATGGATGGATAAGTGAATGGAATGAAATGAAATGGGATGGATCATAAGTGTAGTGGATCTGAACTTATGATTTTGTAACAGCTTCTTGCAAAAACAAAATGGAAAAGTTAGAGTGTCAGAAAGACTCTGATTTTCACCCTATCTTTTCTATATAAACATGCCAATCAATGATTGGTTTTCATGTGTATACCTTATTTTATTTTATTTTATTTTATTTTTTATTTTTTTCAAAGAAATGCTTCAGAAAATTTAATCAAGTTGATGAAGAAAAAAGATTATTCTTCATTAACTTCACATCAAGAGTGGTTTGTGATACAGCTTCAATCTATGACCATTCACAATAAAAGTGACCTCTTCTTCATCTATTGTCCTGATTTTTACTGCTCCATTGTCAAAAATTTCAACAATTTCATATGGCCCAAGCCAATGTGTTTGAAATTTACCTTGAAAATCCTTGAATTTTGAATCAAACAAGAGAGCCCAGTCACCCTCTTTGAATTTCTTCTCTTTGATGTACTTGTCATGCCATCTAGCCCTTTGTTGTTGGACTAGACTTGTTTTCTAAACTGCATCTTGTCTGATCTCATCCAATTCATTAATTTGCTCCAGTCTATGCTTTTGTGCCTCCGTTAGATCAAGTCCTAGCTGAACTGCCATCTTGAATGTTTGAATTTGGAGCTCTATAGGAAACAAAACTTGCTTTCCATAAACAAGCTCATAAGGAGTATGGCCTGTTGTGTTTCTCCATGTAGTTCTATAGGCCCACAAGGCTTCAGGAAGCCTATCTACCCAATCTCTTCTATGTAAATGAACAATCTTTGTTAGGATTCCTTCAATGACCTTATTAGTAGATTCCACTTGACCATTTTCTTGTGGATGATAAGGAGTAGATTTTCTATGCCTGATTTTGTACCTCTCCATCATTTGTTCCACTAGCCTTGATGTAAATTGAGCTCCTTTATCTGTAACAATTTCCCTTGGGACACCAAAATGAGTAAAAATATCCTCAAAAAGAAAAGTAACTACAGATGCTTCATTAGCAAAAAATAATGGCTTGGCTTCTACCCATTTAGTAACATAATCGGTGCAAACTAATATATATCTCTTTTGTCTTGATGGAGGACTAATAAGTCCTACAAAATCCAAAGTCCATTTTTCAAAAGGTTCAATATGTACCTGAGGTTGTAATGGCATCTCACCTGAAGGAGAAGGTTTCCCTACCCTTTGGCAACTGTCACACCTTTTGACATACTCTTTAGCATATTTAAACAAGGATGGCCAATAATATCCTAAATGAAGGATATTATAAGCTATCCTCTTATCAGCAAAGTGTCTGCCACAAGGTTCATCATGACATGCTTTGAGAATCTCAGGCATCTCATCTTCCCGAACACATCTCCTAATGATCAAATCTGGACCTGTCTTGTACAACTTATTAGCAACCCATGAATATTTTTCACTATCATAAATGATTTTTCTTTTATCTCTTGCATTCATTATTGAAGCAAATTTTCCTGAAACTAAATAATTAGCAATGTCAGCAAACCAAGGAGTTTGAGTAGAAATTGCAAAAAGATATTCATCAGGAAATTGATCTTCAACTGGAGTGTCATCTTTGATGTTTTAGAGTCTAGATAGGAAATCAGCTACTGTGTTTTGTTTTCTAGGCCTATCTAGAATGGTAATGTTGAATTCTTGTAAAAGCAATAGCCATCTTATGACTCTGCCATTAGTAATTTATTTTTTCATTAAGTATCTAATTGCAGAATGATCAGTGTGAACAAAAGTTTCATAGCCTGTTATATAGTGTCTAAATTTGTTTATGGCATGAACAACAGCTAAAAACTCTTTTTCAGTTGCAGTATAGTTTAACTCTGCAGGAGTCAAATTTTTACTGGTATAGTAGATGGCATAAGGAATCAGGTCTTTTTGTCCCAATACTGCTCCTAGAGCTATATCAGAAGCATATGTTGAGATATGAAAAGGTAACTTCCAGTTAGGTCCCCTTAAAATAGGTGCTTCAGAAATTTTGGTTTTCAGGGTCTCAAAGGTTAACTGGCAATCAGAATTCCACTTGAATTCACAGTCTTTGGTAAGAAATTTGAAGAGTGGAGATGCTATCTTGGTGAAGTTTTCTATAAACCTCCGATAATATCCTGTAAATCCTAGAAAACTCCTAACATATTTTTGAAAACTTGGAATAGATAAGTTAGAGATGACTTCAACTTTTGACTCATCAACTCTAATCCCATCCCCTGAAATGTGATACCCCAAAACAATACCTTCAGTAAACATCATGAAACATTTCTCATGACTAAGTTAAATATTTGCTTCCTGACATCTCTTTAAAAAAATTTCCAAGTTTTCTAAAGCTTCTTCAAAAGTGTTTCCATAAACTGTGAAATCATCCATGTATACCTCTACACAATCATGTATTAGATCTGAAAAAATTCCTAATACTACCCTTTGGAATGTTGCAGGTGCATTGCATAATCCAAATGGCAATACTCGGTAAGCATAGGTACCCCAAGGACAAGTAAATGTGGTTTTGTCTTGATCTTCAAGTGCTACTTGGATTTGGTTGTAACCACTAAACCCATCTAAGAATGAGAAGTACTTTTTGCCAGCTAATGTATCTAACACTTGATCTATGAAAGGTAAGGGAAAATGGTCTTTAAGAGTAGCTTTGTTTAGTTCCCGGTAGTCAACACATACCCTCCATTTACCATTTTTATTTGGCACAATTACCAAAGGAGAAACCCACTGAATATCTGAAATAGGATAGATGAAGTTGACATTTAACAATTTTTGCATTCTTCTTTAACAAACTCCCTAAGATTTGGATTCATCCGTCTTTGAGGTTGTCTGATTGGTTTGCAATTTTCCTCTATATAGATGTGATGAGTGCAAGTCTTGGGGCTTATCCCTTTCATGTCATTGTATTCCCATGCATATGCAGAAGAATGTCTCTGTAATACTTTGACTAACACTTCTTGTTGAGATTTTTCTAGGTTCCTATTTATGTTCAAAGTTTTGCCTGGAAATATCTCACTTGTAGAGCTGCCAAATTTATCCATAGAATGAAGAGACTTCTGCCTTGATGACAAAAACTCAATATTGGATCCCTCTTGAAATGATTCATGTTTGTGTTCTGGAGAGGATTCAAAGTTTTCTAGAGTATTCAGAATTTGATTATTTTCACTAATTTCTGAAATTGTGAAGAGAGGTTGTAAATCTTCTTCATCCTCTATCGATTGAGCGTCCTCTAAATATGTAATTGTCCTAGCTGGAGGATATAAAGTGAATTTATTAGTTGAACTACCATCAGAGATGTACATATCACCGGATCTACAACTAATAAAAGCATCAGCTGTAGCCAACCAAGGTCTTCCTAATATAACAGGATGTCCTCCTAGATTATTCTTAGGAGTTAGGATCATGAAATCCACAGGGTACTCCCAAGAATCTAGGGACATTGGAATTTCTTATATTACCCCATCTGGTTTGATCACAGATCTGTCTGCTAATTGTAATAATGTGGGTGTAAAGAGAATATTAGGAAGTTTTAGTTTGTCCATGATTTGTCTACTCATGATATTGATTGCTGCTCCTAAATCAATGAGTGTGTTTTGGATTTCAATTTCATTGATGCGAATTTTAACAACTGGATTTCCTGGGTCAAGATACTTTGGAATAGCAATCTTGCCCATCATAATGTCTGCTATTTTTCCTACCAGTTGAATTTTCTTTGTTTCTCTTATAGTTTTTCTTGTTTTCTTCATGCTCAACTCCTTTATTGTTTTGGCTAAAATTGGAATTTCCTTGATGGCTTGTAATAATGTAATTTTAATGCAAACATTTCTCAGCTCATCTAGGAAATCATAATTAGGCACCATAATTTGTTTTTCTACACCTCTATCAATTTGTAATCTTTCTGGAAAGGGAGGTATAGAAGTAGATGTGGATAGTTGCTCTAATACAGGAGTTGAAATTATTGGATCTTTTTGCTTTAATTTTTTAGTGTTTGGGTCTTGAAAATATGTGTCTTCCTCAAGATTTTTATTCACCCGTAGAGAGTCTTCCTCAGAGTTATCTTGTTCTTGTATGATCACAGAAGGTTTCCTTTTTTCAAGTATTCTTCCAGACCTAAGTTGAACATCACTAAGGTCTAAAGGAGTAATTAAATAAGTTGGAAACTGTTGGCCTTCTATCATGTATGTGTTCTGAGGATTTTTATTATTCGGGTTTGGTATGGGTTGAGCAGGCAATTGATTTGATTTTTGAGGGAATGGTAATGGAAGTGGTTGATTTTGATGTGGTAGTCTGATGATGTTGTTGAGGATTTTGTTGAAAATTTTGTTGAGGATTTTGAGGATAAAAATGTGGGTATGGTGGATAGGATGGTGGATACTGATAATACTGAGAGTATCTTCCAAATGGATTTTTTGCTCCTTGTGCCCAAGATTGAGATTGATTTTGAAATTGAGGCCAAGGTTGCTGCCAAGAATTCCAAGGTGGAGGTTGATTATACATTTGATCATGGAATCCTTGTGTTTGAGGTCCCTGCCAAGGTCTTCTAGAGACAAAATTAAGAGATTCTATGGAATCTGTAGGAGTTTCCTCCTGAAAGACAACTTTGAGACCAGGAAGAGAAGGACAATTCTTGGTCTCATGTTTTTCAGAACAAATGACACAGGTCTCTACAACTTTTACATCCAATGGACACTCTCTCAAGGCATGTTTCTTTCTACATTTGGGACAAAAGATTGTCAAGGCATTAGATTAAGCCTTTTGCTTGTTTTGTATCTTAAGGGTGTCTATTTGTTCACTAAGACTCCCTAAGATGTCAGATTTAAAATCATCAAGCATATGTCCTATTTCTGATCTACTTACTTTCCTAGAAGCAAACTTACTTGCCCTTGCAAGAGCAAGATCTCTTGGACCTTTTACAGTTTTAGATTTTCCTCTTGAAAGGTTGATACATAACTCAGATATTTTAGGTAATGTGAGCTGTGATATATCCAATTTTCCCATCATGTTAAGGATATCCAACCATTCATCCCTAATTGTTTTCAACAAAAGAGCTTTTAAGGTGTCTTGATCTAGGTTTTCCATTTTTGCTCTTTTGATGTTGTAATGAAATCTTTCCAACAAATCTTCCAAGTTTTCATCTTCTTTTTGTAACATCTTAAACACTTCTTCCTTATGATTGACCGGCATACAATAATCCAGATACCTCTCTAGAAATGCTTGTTTCATGTCTTCCCATGTCCTAATAGAACTATTGATCAAACTCATAAACCACTTCAATGCTGCTCCTTTCAAGGTTGAAGGGAATAATTTCAGTTTTTGAGCATCTTGTAAGTAGTCATAAGTTCTACACAGAACTTCGAATTCAAATAGGAAGGTTTCGGGATCTTCAGTTTTAAGTCCATAGAAGTTTGGAAGGACAGATGGTGAAATGTTTTTCATGGTTGTATTGGTTTCTTCATCAATTATAGGGAACCCAAAAGAGCTTCCTATTTCTCTTCTACCTCTTCCTCCATCTGCACCTCTACCTCCTTCTCCTCTACCTCCTTCTCCTCTACCTCTACCTCTACCTCCAAATAATATGTGTTCCCCATTAAAGAATCCTCGTCCCCCTTCTTCTGCCATGGTTGACTCTCCTGTGGAAGTGGAAAAGTTTGTGTCCCTAACAGGAGTCTTTAGATCTTCTTCTAAGGTAGGTTCAGTGGATGAAGTGGAAGGTTTCTCTAATGGAATATCTGATCTTAGGTCTTATAGAAGTCCAGGATCAGTAAAGGATGGAATGTGGGTCTAAGTTGAAGGTGTACTAGCTCTTGGTCTAGGTGAAACAAGTGGTGTTCTAGGAATACAATTTCGGTTTCTGCTACTTATGAATCTACCCCTTGAGTCTCTCTCTCTACGGATATAATTGTTTTTTGGAATTAAGAAACAAAGGTTACCTAGTTTTCACTTCCTCGGCAACGGCGCCAAAATGTTTGTGCTCAACCTAGTCTCCTAAATTGAGTTCATTTAATTGTCAACCAGGGTTGGTAAACTGCTGAAGTGAAGTGCACTGTATGTGCCTAAGTGTTTGTTTCTTAATGCGTTGTGTCTAGTGTTTTATGATGTTTTTGGTCTTTTGATGGTTTTATGTTTACAAGGAAAAGAACTAGATGCTAGTGGAAAAAAAGCTACTGGTTAAAAACAGAGTGGAGCCTAATTTGTTGATGACAAATGACAAATGCAAATGCAAATACTGAAACAGAATCAAACCTAAACTATGACTAAGCAGAATAAAAAGCTTGATAATGACTTCAAGAAAATGAATCAAAACATAAACTTAACTTGTCCAATTCTTTCATTAAAGGTATTTTGGGAGAGCTTGAGAAATGGTCAGCTAAGTGTACAAATTCTCCTAACTAAACAATTAAACAACCAGCTTATAATGATACAACATTTTATCCATGATTAAAGATTTACTTAAACATATTTGGAGAAAAACATTGTTAACATCATAAGATCTCTACTCTAAGACTAGCTCCTAACCCTATTCTGCAACTTAGTTTAACATCACTAAACCTTATTCAAAAGTTATGGATTTATTTTTAAAGTAGTCTTTTGAGGAAAGGCTTTGTTTATGAAGTGGTAAAGAAGTTGCAAAAGTACTTCAGGCCTTGGAATGATACTGTCTTCTGTTCAGATGGTTATGAGTCAATTATAGATTTGGAACAAAAGAGATTTTGTAAATAATGAAAGCCATATTGTTTAAGTTTAACAACTAATGTAATATAATATGCAATGGATGACAACTAAATGTGGACTGTAAATACAATGAGTTAAGCTAAAACTGAACTAATTTGTCGCTAGTCTACAATAAACAGTGCTAAACTAACAAGCCATTATCAAACTTAAAACAAAATAACAGAGCATGAATTGAATACAATTTGACTCGGGAGTACCCTAACTAAGTTATCATGCATTAATCTATGGGATTCTACAGCCTGTTTTTTCCATCATGAATGGTATTTTGTAAGAGCTTGCTAGAACAATCCTGGTAGTACAATTCAGTGCAAAGGCAAACATAAAGACTGAAAGAAATTTAAAAACTAAGACATCACAACTATCTCCTACCCATTATTATGATATTTTGGAAGAGCGTTTTAAGAGTAAGATCAGCTATGCTACTTAGTGTAAACAAATAACTGAAACTTTCAGTATCACAGTCATGCCTTAGACATCATAAGGATTTTTTGGAAGAGTTTGCTTAGTATAAGTTCAACTGTGATAATGAACAAAAGAAATTACAAATAAATCCTACAACACTACAGCCATTTCCCATTCATTATCGTGATCTTTTGGAAGAGTTTCTTAGAACAAGTATAGCTATAGTGGCTAATGAAATTAACTATGAACTCAAACTTCAAAAACATGAAAACAACTAAGATATCTAAATTACGAAAGTAAAGCCGTGCAGGAGGCAGGGGCCCTCTACCACCAGACGGAATCTAACTCAAAATCAACTGAACGCGTTCAAAGTAATGTTGTCTTCTTCATTAAAGGAAAATAACTTGAAACAGAGTATTCTCGGTCTTTAGAAATATAGCAGTCAATACATGAAATCTAAGAAAAATCTAGAGCTTGTCTCTCGGTTTCCCGAGTGCTTTTATAACAAATCTACATAACAGAACTTGCAACAATACGGGGATCATTGTCTTTCCTTATCAAAATCGTACTAGGACTCTAAAGATGGAAGCGTAAAGGAACAAAGAACATCTGGACTAGGACAGTCCTATTAGAATTCTGCCTCCTTGAATGAGTTCCCACGTACCAAAACCACGTCTAGAATTCGGTTCAGTCTTCATGGTGAGCAACGAACAATGAGGACATAATGTGGAATATACCCATGTGTGGCTTTTCCTGAGAGGACACCTGGAACATGCTTGAACGTGAAGACAACTGCAGAATTTCCGGTTAGCTACGGAATGTCTGCATTTTGCAGCTAGTTCCGGTCAAAATGCATTACAATGACAAAAATCACAAAACTTAGCAAGTTAGCCATGTTAATCATTCTAAAAGTAATTTTAACTAATTTCATTGATCATTTGGGTCTGGGATAACAATGGAAAAAGGAAAATGAGGTAAAGTAAGATGAAAGAAAGCACAATATTGGGGCTCAATAGGTTAATCCCCTCTTTTCACTTCCAAACCTCATTTCATCTATTAAACCCCCCATTAGCCTCTTTTAGCTCTTTTCTTCCCTCTAAACTGAAAATTAAATATTTTTAATTAGAATTAAGTCAGGGATAGCATAGTTGCATGGATAGCAGCGTGGTAGATAGATCATAGGATAAGTAGAGTGCACTTAGCCATTTGGCCAAGTTAAGTGTGGTTTAGAATTAATTTCCTTTCTGCTATTTTTTTTTTGTGAATTAAATTAGTTTCATTCTTGTCATTTCCTTTCATAAATTTATTTTGGTTTCCTTTTTGTCATCTCCTTTCAGAAATTTACTTTACAGTTGTTCTCATAGTTTAAGAAATAGTACCATTTCATAAAGCATAAGAGGATGACATGAATAGAATGCATCTGTTGTGTATATAGCATTGTCACCTCAAAGTTTGTACGAACCCTAGGTTGATAAGATAAAGTAGGGAAGCCCTTGGGAGTTGAAGCACTCTTGGTGCAATACCGGGGCTCACCACAATGTTCACATAAATCAAAATCTAGAGAGAAAGACATACCTTCTACCATACCATTACCATGTAGTATCCGAAGGCCCTTCTCTCCAATATTTCCAAGCCTTTGATGCCATAGCATGGTGTTTTTTCCAGAGATTGCTAGGCTTTCCACTTCACTTTCAGGAACCACAAAACTATTGCACCCATCAATAACAATGCTACCCTTAAGCTTGTATAGAGTTCCAATCCGAACTAACCACATTAATATTAGGTATCCCCAAACCATATTACAAGTATCTTTCTCGAACATTGTTTTTAAACCTGCATCATCCATCTTGCTAATAGAAATTAGATTTTTGGGAAATGAAGGAATATGTAGAACACCAAGAAGTGTTCTAATCCTTCCATCTTGTAGCTTCAACTTAAATTTTCCACGTCTGATTATTCTAGACTTACTATAATCCCCTAACATAATCCCCTAATAAGTTATGACCACCATCATACTTCTCATACTCGCATCACCACTCCCTATGGTGAGTGAAGTTAAAAGATGCACCTGAGTTAATCAACCATTCCTCATGATCTACATGTGTATTTGAGGAAGAAGACAAATACACATCCCCACCTTCATCTAATGTGATTTTTACCTGTGTAGAAGGAGCATCATCAGATCCCTTTCCTTTCTCAGGAGCTTTATATCTATAGTCCTTTTTGAAGTGCCTTTCCTTTCCACATTTCTGGCACACCTTCACAGGAATTCCTCGAGATTTAGATATCCCTCTAGATTTAGATCTCCCACTCGATTTTTTTTAATTTTTTAATTTTTATTTTATGTTATGGGACCTTCCTCACATAGATAAGGCATCTCCATTATGTCCCTCCATATTTCTACGTCTCATTTCCTTTGACAAAAAGGCTGAGACAATTTCTTCAAAATTCATACCTATTGCAATAACCAAAATGCCCCACAAATCTAGTAGAGAAAAAAAAAATATATGATGCACTTATCTTCATATGAGATTTTAATATCAGTAGATGGAAACTCACTTACCATAATATTGAAGGCATGCAAATGTTCTATCATCGAGTCTCCATCCTTCATCCTCAGGTTATATAGATTTTTCCGCATGAACAATTTATTCACCAAAGACTTAGATTGGTACAAAGTCCCTAACTTGACTCACAAAGTATTCACCGTAGCTTCCCCAGATACATTCAACAATTCCGAATCTGAGATGCACAACCGTATTGTGCTTTATGCCTTCTGATCCAACTTCGCCCAATCTTCATCTTGTTGGAATGATGATTGCCGTTAGACCAAAACCCGTATGCATTAGTCTTCACTACAAACACTAGAGTTAGGATCCATGAGAGGTAGTTATTCCATGTCGCGAAACACACGGAGAGTGTTGAATCCAATGTCCAACAATCTCCCACCCAATGCAAGCAGGGGGAGTTTCGAAATCAAGACCTGTTGCTCTGATACCACTTGTTGGAATCACGATTTCCATTAGACCAAAACCCACAGACATTAGTCTCTGCTACAATCGCTAGAGTTAGGCTCAATGAGAGGTGGTTAGTCCATGTCGCGAAATAGATGGGGAGCATTGAACCCAATCTCCAACACATATGACATTGCAGTTGGTTTAGTACTCGGATCTGCCACAATCCATTGATATTTATCCACTAGCATATCCTCCATCTTAAGCTTCTACAACTCAAAACTATGACCATTAAATTTCTCGACCTCTATCTTTTCACTGATTGCCATCTTATTTCACCACAAGAACCAATCCCGTAGATCTCCCACTGAACAAGGTCTACCATAGTCCTGAGCGAAAAATCCCTCAATAGAAAAGGAATCCTTTTAAAGCCAAAACAACTTTGATACCAAATGTAGGTTTTAAACCTGTACAAAAATTATCTGCAAACAAATATTTAAAAATAGAAAATAAACAATAGTAAGAGCATACAACATAAAAAATATATACCCAGATATTTTTCTCCTAGATCCCAAATTGGGACTACGAGCTTGATTTTTCATTATATTCCTTTTAGTATTACAACACATATATATAGAAGTCGAAGTATTCATAAACCCCAATGCATTAACCCTAGATTAGAACATAACTATAGTTCCCTTGACCGGATCTACAAAATACCAGGGGACGAAAACCATCATGCCCCAAAACCATGTGCAAACCCATGCAAAAACCATAGGTGGGTTCGCCCAGCTAAAATAGGGTCCAAAATTTTTTTCTGGGGGTGTTTCCCTGAACCCTATGTAGGTGCCTACTCGCCCCCTGCAAACCCCTAGACAGGTGGTGCTGCAGCCCCCCCTACGGCCCCCCTGTTGCACCCCGTGCAATGAAAATGGGGATCTATCATGCCCCTTGTCACCCCCCGCGCGTGTGACTATTCGTGGAAATAATATAACACATACCCAACATCACCGGCCCATGCAGTTCATACAGACACAAGGGAAGTTGCAGAATAATAGCCATCAGAAATGATCCACATACTTGCAACAATTCTATTTCAACAACAAGCAAAGAAATGGCAACACCAATAATGTTGCAAACCACCTGAGCTGACCGTCGAATGTGGTGCTAACGACTGTGCTTGTATCTTGTGGGAAGGAGACTTTAGATAGGTCACATCTCTAAATAAGTGATCCAAAATTCGACAACACATATAAGACACTCCTAGAAGGTAAAAAATTTCCAAATTTTCACTGCCAGGATGCACTGTTATGCCATCTGGGACACCTTTTTGTTCCTTTAAGAGAGCATGCCAAGATGATTATGGAAGCGCACTACAGTCGAGTCGTTGGAAATTTCGGATCGAGAAAATAGTGGTATTTTTTCATAAGTATTTCTATTGGATGAACCTTCAATGGGATGTTAGGAAGTGCATAATATCATGCACTTCTTGCGCCATTACTAAACCGACCATCAAAAGGCAATGCCTATATACTCCACTGTCGACCCTGAGTCGACCTTGGTGTTGGATCCCCATGATTTTCAAGATTGGCAAGAAAAAATCTGCAGGGAACCACATCCATCCACTTTGGAGTCCAAGGACCTGGCCTTCCTAGACTCAGATAGGGATCTCTCTATGTATATATTTATGCTTTTGTTTTCTGATTTTAGGCTAGTTATGAATTTCTAGGATTGTTTTTTTTTTTTTGGTTGATTAATTGATTGTGTGATTAAGTGATTGAGTGTTTCAGTTGAATAGATAGATTGTGGGCAACATTAATCCATTGGGCTATGGAGTCATAAAAGGATTTAATTGTTCATCAACTCTGCAAGGGTTTTCATATGGCAAGCTAACTATATCAAGTGTATCTCTTAGATTAGATGAAATATGAAAAGACAAGAAGTTGTGAAATCAGTAAAGCTAAAGGTCAGTCAAGAATCCTTTAACAATACTTCAACAAGAAAAATCCTTTTATGTAATTGTTTAAGAAAAACCAAAGGACAGGGAAAACCATAGAGTTCTTTGGCCAGAATCTAGTAAGAAAACCTTAAGACAAAAATCCAGCAACCCTAGAGAGAAGGACACCCCTGAATTCTCTAGCTATTGCTTTCAAACAAAGAAAACATTTAAGATAACAATTAGTGAAACTAAAGAGCAAGATACACCTGTCTTATTTAATCAAATTACTAAAAGACCTTCAAAGCAACAGTTTAAGAAAAACCAAATTACAGGGCATACCATATACTTCTTTGGTTGGACTCTACTAGGTAAAATTCAATGAAAGGCCTTAAAAATAACACTTCAAGCAAAACAAAAGGACATGGCATACCATAGACTTCTTTGGTTGGACTCTACTAAATTATTTTCAAGGCAACAATCTAGGTGGAACTGGAGAGAAATTAAGAATTATCTAATCAGGCCTTTCAGAGGAAAACATTAAGATGAAAGAAGGAGACATAATTAAGGTGCCGAGATATCATATCTTAATATAAATTTTATGTTATTTTATCAGATAAATAATGGAAAACAGAAGGGAAACATTGAAAAAGAAGGATAACTTCACCATTAAAATAGTTCAATAATCCTGTGAACGTGCTTGTATTACTGATGTCCAAAATAGTTACATTACTCTAGTGCAATAATCTTTGCAGCTCAAAGTATGATCAGATCAAACCTAACAATCAATCCTCTAATCAAGCAGCAAACCAGCTAACCAACCAACACTAAAAATGAATAATGCATGTAGTATTTATCTGCAAAATGAGGAGGTTGACCTAAGCTAGGGTTTCAGATTTGTATTTATTACAGATTTAATGTATTTTGACCTTTGAGACCATGCAAGGCCCAAGGAAAAATATCTGTGACTGACTCATTGCAATAATAACTTGTAACTTAACTGTTGAGCTAACTTTAGGAAATGTTTGAATTTTAAGGTTTTTTATTAACTTCACAATAACTTTTGAGTAGCTGGGAAATATCTTTGAATGTTTCAATAAATATTGCTACCTTTATTGAAGTGAAATGAGGCTATAGGTGGCAGATATGGTCTGAAGAGGTGATTTTTGAGTTCTTTAGTCATTCGGATTTGGCCTTTGTGTTAATCTACCTTCGATTTTTTCTTTAAACCTCTGATTTAGATTTTAAACTTGGATTTGTGTTCACTGTTTATCTTCGTTTATTCTCCTTAATTCTTCTTCTTCTATTGAATTACGTTAAACTGCCTTTATCTTTGATCTTTGTCTTTTAAACATGTTCCTTTCCTTTCACCTTTGATTTAATCTTTAATCCTTTTACAGTTTCGCGACTGTATCTCTTTATTTTCCTTTATCTACTATGCATTAAAGCATCTTTTGTTGTTGTGGAATGTTTTAAATGACCATCAATGGTTAGGATACATTGATGTTCATGTATTGATTTGACGCTCCTAGTCACTTTGATTAACAGACCTGCTAGATCGTCACCCAGGAAGTGTAGAACAATTTTGGGACCTCAGAAATGAAATTTATGCATTGATCCCTCATCTACCTGCAAATTAAAATCAACTTATTAATTTAAAACCTACGTTTGTGGCTTTTTGTGTGCGATTGGGGCTTTTTGGGCTTTTGGAGAGTTTACAGAGACTTCATGGTGGCTATGGGGCTTTATTGCAAAGGCATAGGGCTTTATTGCATTTGAATGGAGGCGATGGTTTTGGTTTATGGCGGGAGGTGGTAAGGTGGTTTTCACACAGAGTGAGGGTGGTGAATGTTTTCGGGTGGAGGGATGTGATGCCATAGAAGGGGCACCGCGTGGAAGGGAGAGTTGGCGGTAATAGCACCCATTTCACAAGGTTTGGGTTCACTAACCCTCGCGTTGTTAGATGTGCGATATGCAACGTGGGTCGTTGGATTGCAAGGGAGGAGATCTAATGATGGTCGAGTGAGAATGGGTGATGGGTAGGTTTAGATGGTGGGTCCTGGGGGTATACGAAGCAAAGGGTTGAATATTTTATGGGGGCCAGGGCATATATCAAAGTGGCAGGGTTTATTGATATGTGGGGCTTTGATAAGGTGGGACTCAGGTTTAAATATTAAGCGAAGGCGCTTAATATGTTTGAAGGGTTGAGGTTATATGGCCGTGAGGGGTGAAATATTTAGAGTGGGGGCTCTTTAAAAGGGGCCTTAAAGTATAGAAAAGGCGGCGTTTAATAAAAAAAAAGGGTCGGGTAGTTTAGTACAAGGTGGTCGGGTATATTTAAATAAAATAGAGTTTTATATAAAACAATGGGGCCCGAATAGTATAATTTTTTATTTAAAACAATGTAAAAAAGGACATTCTACATTTTTTTAATGGAATAAGAGAAAACTATGAAGGTGAGGGGGTTTAGTGGGGAAAATGGGGCTTTAGGTAGGGAGGACAGCGTGAATATGATAGGATTAAGCCCAAACATGAGTTTTTCAGAGCAGGAGGGTAATCTAGAGAAGGCAAAATGAGATGTATTGAATTAGGAAAAATAAAGATAATGAAGGCAGTGATATTTCTAAGAATAACTGATAGTAAAGGAATGTTATTTTCAGTAGATTGTAGAAAATCCATAGTTACCTAGTGATACTGTGAATATAGGACACTAATAGTGGCTCCAACTGGGGAGGGCAGCTCCTTTAGGAGGTGTCAAGAACCTCAGAGTACATGTCTCTGGAATTTGTAGACCAGTGCCTTGTTTGCACTTGGTAGGTTTTTCATTATGAAATCTCTGATCTGTTGCTATTCTTTGTAACTATGACCTTCAAAACTTGAAAAGCATGCTTGTTGCAACTCAATTATACCTACCAATCATTCAATTCTAGCATTTTTTCTTCATTTGGGTGCATTTAGACTGGAAAACCCTTGACATCATTTTTCTTTTGAAAGAAAAAAAAAAATATTTCTACCCTTATATCATCCAAAGGCTCAGATTAGACCGTTGAGCTGCTTTATTCTCTACCTAATCTACTTATCTATCAAGATTAAATAGTTTGTCAGATTTTCATTCTCTAATCCATAAACATGAAATTTAAAGCATGACCCAATCAAGATTAAGCAGTTTGATTGTCATGCGTTGTGGCATTTTGTACAAGCTGCACACAAATTTTATTTTTGCAAAATGTAAAACTGAAAACTGAGGGCTATAATTTGGAATTTTTCGTTCATCCCTTTCTTTTATGTTTGGTTCAGATTTGAACTTTGGAACCAATGTCTTTTCTTCCTACCTACTGATAAGCCAAGTTTAAATAGTTTGGAAAATCTTCATTTTCTAAATTATCAGCAAAAATTAAAAGTTTGTTCAATCATGATTAGGCTGTATGATTAAACAAGATCCTTTTCAAAATTAGTGGAATTTGGACTTGCACACTTTCAGAAACATTCTTTTTTGGTATGGGGCTTTACCTTTTTCTTTTCATCTGCCATCATTTTTTTTTTCTTTTGGTATCAATTTTTATGAGATTTTGTTTTAGCAATGTTATATACAATGAAAAAATTTGAACTGAGATCTTCAACCGAAATAATGCTTGCGCATCCTGCCATTGATAGGACCTCCAAACAATTATGTTCCATCCATTTCTTGTCTATCAAAATAGTCATTCATTCTATCCACATGTTGTTGAGAAGTAGTAGAACTACTTGCATCATATAAGGGAATCTTGAACTGATAGTCCTATGGTAGAATAACTAAAGGCAATGGTAGAACTAACGGAGCATACCATCTTTCCATGATCTGCGGTTGGGGCAACAAAGGAGGGTTAACAAGTGGAGGATTGAAAAAATGAGGTAAAGGGTTAAATGGAGGAAGGTGAATAGTGGGGGATGAGGTTAGTACAACAGGATTCTACTGTAAGGTGGATGGGTCTAAAACTATCTGGGTTATCCAACCCTAAGATCTAGTCCTAGACAAGCTTTGTTCTAGGGGTGAGCTAGAGAGGATATTCTGTAAGCCTTTGAGGTTTTCAGGTAGGGAACTTGCTTTGTGGATAGGTCTCCTACCATTTGGACTTTTATAACTAGGATATTTCCTTAGGATGCTTTCACGGTTATCAACTATTGCAGGAGGTTTTGGGTCAAGATGGTATTTGGTACAGATTCTTCTAGAAGCTAGGATTTGGACCCAAAATTCAGAGAGGTCGAGAGTTGTATAATAGTTTTGAAAAACAAACCAATATGTTAAAAGAATGCTTAATCCACAAAGTAGCCCTGACTGGGTCCTGTTGAGGTTTGATGATATCAGTATTTCTCAATAATTTCCCAGTGGAGTCTATAGAAAGACAGTGGAGTTAGTAGGCCTACTGACAACGAGTGGGCTCACTAGGTGGAGGATTTTTAACTGTATTTAGGCTGGTTGTTGTCCACCATCAGCAACCAAATACCATTCTTGGCTAACACTTGATTCATCTAACTTTAAATAAGGTTTTTTGAGTTCTTCAAGTAATATTATGTTGTTTGATAACTCAATTCCCCAGTATGGTCACCACTATGTTGGCTCCCCATGATTTGCAAGATTGGCAAGAAAAACTCTGCAGGGAATCACATCAAACCACTTTGGAGTCCAAGGAGCTAGCCTTATTGGACTCAGAGAGGGCTCTATCTATATATGTATTTGCAAGTGATATATCTTTATGTTTTTGTTTTCTAAATTTAGGCTAGTTATGAAGTTCTAGGATTGTTTGTTTTGTTTGGTTGATTAATTGATTGTGTGATTAAGAGATTGAGTGTTTCAGTTGAATAGATAGACTATGGGCAGCATTAATCCACAGGGCTATGGATTCATAAAATTATTTAATTTTTCATCAACTCTGCAGGGGTTTTCATAGGGAAAGCTAACTATATCAAGTGGATCTCTTAGATTAGATGAAATAAGAAATGACAGTAAGTTGTGAAATCAGTAAAGCTAAAGGTCAGTCAAGAATCCTTTAACCACACTTCAACAAGAAAAAGCCTTTTAGATAATTGTTTAAGGAAAAAAAAAGGACACGGCAGACCATAGACTTATTTGGCTAGACTCCAGTAAGAAAACCTTAAGACCACAATCCGACAACCCCAGAGAGCAGGACACCCTTGAATTCTCTAGCTATTTATTTCAGACAAAAAAAACATTTAAGATAACAATTAGTGAAACTAAAGAGCAAGATACACCTGTCTTCTTTAATCAAACTACTAAAAGACCTTTAAAGCAATAGTTTAAGACAAACCAAAGGATAGGGCATACCATAGAATTCTTTGGCTGGACTCTACTAATTAAACTTCAAAGAAAGGCCTTAAAAATAACACTTCAAGCAAAACCAAAGGATAGGGCATACCATAGACTTCTTTGGCTAGATTCTACTGAATTATTTTCAAAGAAACAAGCTAGGTGGAACTAGAGAGAAATTAAGATTTCTCTAATAAGACCTTGCAAAGGAAAACATTAAGATGAAAGAAGCAGACAGAATTAAGGTGCCAATAAAATTTATCATAATTTAAATTTTGTGTTCTTTTATCATAGAAATAATGGACAATATGGAAAACTAAAGGGAAACATTGACAGAGAAGGACAACTTCACCATTAACATAGCTAAAGAATCCTGTGAAGGTGATTGTATTACTAATGTCCAAAATAGTTACATTAATCCAGTGCAATAATCTTTGTAGCTCAAAGTCTGATCAAATCCATCCTAATAGTCAATCCTCTAATCAAGCAGCCAACCAACTAACCAACCAACACTAAAAATGAATAATACATGCAGTATTTATCTACAAAATGAGGAGGTTTCCCTAGGCTAGGGTTTCAGATTTGTATTTATTATAGAGTTAATTTATTTTGACCGTTGAGACCATGTAAGGCCTAAGGCAAAATATCTGTGACTGGCTCACTGAAATAATAACTTCTAACTTAACTATTGAGCTAACTTTAGGAAAGGTTTGACTTTTAAGGCTTTTTATTAACTTCACAATAAATTTTGAGTAGCTCGGAAATATCTCTGACTGTTTGAATAACTATTGCTGCCTTTATTGAAGTGAAATGAGGCTGTAGGTGGAAGATATGGTCTGAAGTGGTGATTTCTGAGTGCTTTAGTCATTCAGATTTGGCCTCTGTGTTAAGCTGCCTTCGATTTGTTCTTTAAACCTCTGATGTAGCTTTTAAACTTGGATTTTTCTTCATTTTTTATCTTACTATCTTATCCTTAATTCTACTTCTTTTGTTTAATTGCAAGGTTATCTTTCGGTTCCATGGTCATTCTAGGAACAACATTTGTGATGGAGATAAATTTCCTTTTCATGACCTTGGGCAAGTATGGTGTTATTCTTATTAGGTTCAATTGATGTATAATTCCATTTACTACCTCATAGTAGATGAGCCAACTTGCACAACTAGCAACTTGTTGGGAGACAACTTGCCACATGATGTTCCAAAACAACAGTTGGTAAAACTGTGTTGTATCCACTTGAGAAACCATTGGTATCATCCAAACTTGCACGCAATCTTCAGAAATTTTTTGATCTGGATACCATATGGTGATGATGTACCATTCACTTTGTATGGGATTATTTGGGCCAGCATGATTCATGACTCTAGAGAGAGGATCTTTGAAGATCTAGTATTTTTCTTGCCTCTTGATGGCAACATTATTGCAGCCCAAAATCAATAGATACTCTATATGTTGTGTAACCAACTAAAAAAAGAGAAGAAAAGAGATATGAACGCCTTAGAAATAAGCCACTTCGAGGGGGAAACCTCCAATACATTACATAAATGAACAATTCTTGGATGATTCAATTTACAAAACCTCCTTTCTATATATAGGAGTCCATGGGGCCATAATGTAATCCTAGTAGGCCACAATGTAATCCTAGCCGACCTAACAATAATAATTTAAGGGCACAATAATAACAAAATGGGGGTTACAAGGGTACAATAATAACAATAAAGGGGTTACACTAACAAAAATAAGGTACTATACTAGTAATATAGGGACCTAACATGCCCCTCTCCTTCAAAAAAGCGTTGTCCTCAATGCTTGAGTAGCTCTGGGTGCTTCTGTATAAAATTCTCATCCTCCCATGTAGAATCTTCAATGGGTAAGTTCTTCCACTTGATGAGATACTC